>CM051239.1:186170250-187370250 GCA_027917425.1 Gastrophryne carolinensis | reverse complement strand
CACCTTAAATAGTCCAAACATGCATGTACTGCATGTTATGAGGCTTCACACATCCCTAAAGGGCCATTAAGGGCCCACACTCAGCTTGCATAGCATTTGTCTTCAGAGTATGCTGGTGGGCATTCTTCCTATGTAGACCTTTCCCTGACTCCAGATCAAGTATTTTAGACCAAAGCACAGCTAAAACCCAAGTGGTATAAAGACAAAGAAGGAAGTGTGTATATGATTGACTAGATTCACATAACAGGCAGTGCTTTGCTAAGATAAAGACTTTAATAGTGACCATAAATACTGTCCAAGGTCGTGTATGGCCTGCAAACCTTTAAACTGACCATTCCGCAGACATTAAACACCCAGCTAAAACTGTAACCTCCCCTCAAAGCCACTCCCTAGGGGCATGTGTTCATATATGCCTGTGAGCCTCATTTCACACGTTTAAAACTTTTCACATACAAACTAACATTACTAACCTGCAGGAATGTTAGGGATGTCTGTGTCCCATCTGCCAGAGAGGCCCTCTAATGCGAAGGGGTGTATCAACGCCAGCACCATCTCCTCAGCTCATGTATACTGTAATTTTGTTGGAAAGCCTCCGCCAGTTTGTAAGCTGAAAAATAGAGGTTGCCAAATTTAGGGCATTGTGGTCAATACAACAAGCAGAAAAATGCACAACTCAAATATGTACCGGTAATTGCGACGTTTATTCTGTTTCTTCCGTGCTGCATACTTCAGGTCAGATATTTTGCGCTGCATCTGCTCCACGTCTTTAAGCTCCTCCCCCGTTGCATTGACCTGTCTGGTGAGCTCCTTCAAGATTTGTGTCTTTCTTATTTTGCTTGTAGATTTTGAATGTTGCCACATGTGCTTCGATGCCCATGAGAGGAACTGGCACGTGGAGCTGGAGAGGCAGTGCTGGCTGGGCTGGGGCTTTGGGCCCTGTGGCTCTTTGTGGCCTTGCCACTTGTGCTCCGATGCCCATGGGAGGTTTGGTCACGTGGATCAGGAGAGGCAGTGCTGGCTGGGCTGGGGCTTCGGGCCCCGTGGCTCTTTGTGGCCTTGCCACTTGTGCTTCAATGCCCATGGGAGGTTTGGCCACGTGGATCAGGAGAGGCAGTGCTGGCTGGGCTGGGGCTTCTGGCACGCTGGCTCTTACTGGCCTTGCCAGTGGAGCGCAGTTTATGAAGGGATGTGGTAGGTCGGGGAGGAGGGGAGGGTGTTCTTTGGGGGCTGGGGCTTCTCACCCTCTGCTTCTTAGTGGCCTTTGTCGCCGTCGTATCTGCCTGCTTTGATTTTGTTGGCTTCTTTTTAGCTGCTCCCTCCTTGGCTTTGGTGGTTGGTTTGGGTTTGCGGCCTTGGTGGCCAATGTCGCCTTGGGTTGGCCACTTTGGCTGCGCGTTTCCCGCACCTTGGGAGTAGGTAGTTGTGACCGAGTGGTCGGACATGAGGAAGAAGGCTCCTCAGGCGGCTGGGGCCTTTTGCTGGTGGCCTCCTTGGCTGGTGTGGCCTTAGCAATGTTTTTTTCGGTGGCATGTTGAAAATCTCAAAGAGAATGAGCTGTGTGTCCAGGACCCTTTAAATTCTAATGCCTGGGTATGCCGCTTACGCGTTCGCGTAAGCGTGCATACGGCCGTTCGTCCGGCCGTGTGGAACCGGGAAACCGCTGGGGCATTACTTATCTGCTGCGGACAAGAAACAAGATGGCGTCCACGATCTTCACCTGTCAACAACAAGAGCTGATTATTCTCGTAAGTGTATTGTAAGGACTTTGATTTGCCATCTAAATGCATGCCTAGGACTTAAGGAAGCGCAGGAAGTTTGTTAAAAGTTTGTAAAACTCCGTGCCAAACAGAAGTTAGTGCGCACATGTGCAAACCTAATCACTTCCATCTAGAAGGATAGTTTGAGGCTAGAAATGTGTTTGGGAATGACATTTAGTCAACTGATCGAATTGTGACAGATATTTGTATGCAGTTTTAGCTAACAACCATTTCTATTTTGTGTTTTTTAGACGATGGTTCAGCGCAGGTACGACTACTTGCCCAACGCATTTGAGAAGAGGAACGTCGCCCTGGAGATCATTTCCCAGATCCAGCAGGAGATGTACACCACCTTCACACATACGCAGATCATGCAGCATTGGTCGGACCTGAAGTGACTCCCCATGCCCCGGGTGCGGCGATCTTTCGGGCTCCATTTCCCAAGTAAGTACATAGTGATTGCATGCTAGATGTAACTAATACAGAAGGTAGGACTTTATAAATGCTTTTCTTTTCTAGTGCTGGAAATGGAGTACCGAATCCGACGCACCCGGAGGCGCACAGGCCGACCAGTGCTGCATGAATCTGCAGCAGAAAGTGAAGGTGGTGGATCTCCGGGCCACGTTCCTACCCCTCCTCTGTAGCGGCCTCCGACCAGCCCCTGGACCTATCCACAGAGGAGGGGCGTCACAGCGTGGGTAGGGTGTCGTACCAAGAGACGGAGCCATTAGCCTCTGGTATGTGATTCTTAATGTAACCGCACACACATACATGCTATTAAAAGCAAAGCTGATTCCCTTAATATCTTTTTCTAGATGATTCTGTAGTGAGTGAGCGATCTGGAGCAAGGACTGCAGCAGATCAGGCCCAGGAGGCACATGGAGAAGGTGGGTGATGTCACACACACATTCAAATTGTCATTTTCTTACTGTTGACTCAGACATTAAAAGTGACCCTATTTGACATGTCTCTACAGCCTCAACTTCCCAGCAGTGGCAGGTCCCAGAACGGAGGGTGGTCCCCGAAGCAGACCTCGGCCACCAACGAAGTAAGTTGTAATGTCATTATTTTGAGTATGTGGGAATTGACATGATCACCAAGATACCTAAAGCCATAGTCAATGGCATTAGCATAATGACATATGGCCTCTTCCTTTGATTACTTCCTTAGCATAATGACATATGGCCTATTCCTTTGATTAATTCCTTAGCATAATGACATATGGCCTCTTCCTTCGATTAATTCCTTAGCATAATGACATATGGTCTCTTCCTTTGATTAATTCCTTAGCATAATGACATATGGCCTCTTCCTTCGATTAATTCCTTAGCATAATGACATATGCCCTCTTCCTTTTATTAAGTCCTTAGCATAATGACATATGGCCTCATGAGTTAGCTTGCAACCTAATAAACATTCCATCCACAGCTGTTAAACATGTATTTGCCAACAAATAATGTATTTTTCTTTTTTATACAGGGACCACACATGCCAGAGTGGCACAAATGAGTGCCAGGGTCCTTGAATTGGTGGCCGAGATGCAGGAGCTGCGCGACTCATTGGGGACCACAGATGAAGACTATGTTCTGGGTCCTGCCATTGCTATGTATATAGTTTTAACATTTTAAAAAATTTTTACAATTTTTTAAAATGTTCATATGTTCATTTTAATGAAAATAAAAACAAAGTTGTAAAATTTTTAGTCAAAATATTTTTTAAAAAATAAGGTCAACGCAAAGTGGCATTTCAGATAAAAAAAAAAAAAAAATACCTGTTTCTGTGTCATTTCCTTTCCTAAGTACATTCATTAAGGGTTGGTTACCACAAAACGAATGGGGCAATAAATATTTAGAGATGAAGATTCGCAGGACCGCAAAGTGATTTGGGTAAGTTTTAGGGGTGGGAAATGCAAGAAGAATGAGACCGCTAAGTGATTTAGGTACATTTTAGGGGTGGAAAATGCAAGAATATACTGACCGTGAAGTGATTTAGGTAAGTTTTAGGGGTGGAAAATGCAAGAATATACTGACCGCGAAGTGATTTAGGTAAGTTTTAGGGGTGGAAAATGCAAGAAGAATGAGACCGCGAAGTGATTTAGGTAAATTTTAGGGGTGGAAAATGCAAGAATATACTGACCGCGAAGTGATTTAGGTAAGTTTTAGGGGTGGAAAATGCAAGAATATACTGACCGTGAAGTGATTTAGGTAAGTTTTAGGGGTGGAAAATGCAAGAATATACTGACCGCAAAGTGATTTAGGTAAGTTTTTGGGGTGGGAAATGCAAGAATGAGACCGCAAAGTGATTTAGGTTTTAGGGGTGGGAAATGCAAGAGTATACTGACTGTGAAGTGATTTAGGTAAGTTTTAGGGGTGGGAAATGCAAGAAGAATGAGACCGCGAAGTGATTCAGGTAAGTTTTAGGGCTGGAAAATGCAAGAATATACTGACCGTGACGTGATTTAGGTAAGTTTTAGGGGTGGAAAATGCAAGAATATACTGACTGAGACGTGACTTAGGTAAGTTTTAGGGGTGGGAAATGCAAGAAGAATAAGACCGCGAAGTGATTTAGATACGTTTTAGGGGTGGGAAATGCAAGAAGAATGAGACCGCAAAGTGATTTAGGTAAGTTTTAGGGGTGGTAAATGCAAGAATGAGACCGCGAAGTGATTTAGGTAAGTTTTAGGGGTGGGAAATGCAAGAAGAATGAGACCGCAAAGTGATTTAGCTAAGCATTGTAGCAAAATTTAGTGAACCAAATATGTTGGCAAGCACATGAATGAGTTAAGTTTGTAGTGCGCAGGCGTAAGGTCGTAAAGATTTTCGTCTGGACGATTATTTATTGTAAAAGGAAATCAGAATCTAACGGGAAACGAAAATGATTCGCGGGAGGAGACTATGGAAAAAGGGCAAAATCTAAAGCCTACGTTGTAACATGAGTAACATAAATGGAAATCGAAAGCTGGAAAATGACATTCTCGTTGGCATACGAACGGCCGAAGACTTTACAGAAGGCTTGCGATGCATGCTTAGAATCACTCATACGAGAGCGGGAACATTTAAAAAAAACAGATCAACACAAAAACGAAAGTCTTTTTTGTCTCTCTGAATCAACCCTAATGGTTTCAACTGCAGGCCATTCCCATCCACTGCATGGATGGTATGTGTGTGCGTGCATGTGCGCTGCGCCTGAGGAGAAGTGGTTGTGGTGGAATACGAGACAGCTACAGCTCGACCAGTGGTTCAGGAGCACCGGTTATGTGAGTTTCTTTATTGTTTGACATTCACTCCATAAGACTCACTAACATTTTCTCCCCACTTTTGTCTTATAGAGTGAAAAATGGTGTGTATTCTTCTTTAACCTTACTTCAGTAAAAAAAATTGTGCTTAGGGTCTTGTCTTGCTCCCCAAATTCTCTTGGGATGCAGCTCACAAACACGTGTCCTGACATTTTCCTACATAATTTTTCACAGATGATGAGAGATCTTTATGCTGGAACACTATTCCTTTCTCGAAACACAATGATTTTCAATTAAAGAAAAAAACATATTTTAATCTTATCTGGCCAATAAACATGCAATCCTGTCATTAACAAGCTAAGATGAGAATTGATTTTGGTTACTTAGAGATTGCCTTGGGTTTCCTTTGTGAGTTGTGGACTTTTTTAAGCCTTGCACGTAATCTTTGTTGATTGACCACTCATTGAACAGCCAGCTGTCAGCAGCTGTCAGCAGTGGCATCACTCTCCGATTGACCTGCCTTTTTCTGGGCTACAGGGGTGGGAAAGAGCTCTGCCCCTAGCGGCATAATACTGTAGGATTTGGTCTGTGGAAGTAGGTCTTGTACCCTCTGTGACTCAAGAGAGGAGAGTGGCCAACAAGGAGGAGCAATGTGGATCTAAACAGACTAAGACACGGAGAAGCTGTTTGGGGGAAGGGGAGGCTAGGCTAGCCTCAAAAGAGGAAAGTAGCCTACAAGAAAGAGCAATATGGACCCAAACATAGTGAAACATATACTCCTCAGCGTCTGGAGGAACCAGGGCCACATGCATACAATCAATGGCACCCATGACACTTGGTATATTCGCAATGTTGTAAAAACCCAACCTCACCGCATTTCAAGCTGCCATGCTGTCAGGGAAGGAGATGTATTTCTCTTGTGGGACAGCCATGCCATTGAGAAATTTAGTGAGGGCGGGGCTGAGTGAAGACTGGGACATGCCAGCTGACAGTGCCCCTAGCCTCTTGAAGGATCCATTCACTAGAGATTGAAGGCAGCTAACCAATATGGTCATACTTCCAATTGCATGCTTTTCTTGTGGCAGGGGCTATCCATTGCCGCAACTATAAGTAAAGCTTCTCATAAGAAAAGGTGGTTTAGTCTGGTCAATTCGAACACCTGTTGATCGGTCATCTGATCGTTCTCCAGGCGACAGCGGGTAAGCCTAAGCTCTGGAAGGTACTTGATCAATAGACCACAATGCTGCAGATGCTCGTACTCTTCACAGAACTCCTCAAGGGGCTCCATCATAGGTGCAGAGGATGTAGGCTGTAGATTCACAAGCAACAAAAAACAGTTCAAGCTTCCCTGCTAGCAAAAAGATGGCATAAGTTTAAACTGGAAACCTATGGCTTCTATAGATCCGAAAACAAATCAGGGCTCCAAATCACGTACAAATGCAGGCTAAACCCAAAAAATTACGGATGCACGGACGCATTGAGCCGTATTAATATGGCGAACACTCATACATACGCATACGCATACGCAATCTGCAATTTCCCCCAAAATGAAATTGAAATTGAAAATGAAAAAACAAGGCTCTGAATCACCTGACACAGAAAAGAGATCGAATACGGTCCTTTTACATCATTCCCGCTGGTGGGAATGCGTGTGAGAGAGGCTCTGAATTAGGCCCATTGTGTATGAGAGAAAGATGTTATAATCATTTTGGTCTAGTTTATCCAAAAACTCAGAGCATTAACCACAGTGACCCTGCAATAACAACAGGATCCTCCTCAATAAAACGAAACCAACCAATGATGAAGGACTGGTATTCACTCATCTGGTCCCCAAAGACAATTTTTCTCTGCTACCACCCCAGGAAATGGATCGCAATGGAGGGTGCAAATCATGCCCCCATTGCAACCCCCCTTACCTGGCAGTAGTGTTCGGCATCAAAGAAAAAGTGGTTATGGGTAAGGATGAATTCCACCAGTTCAAGGGTGAGGTCATACTTAGCTATTTGAGAACTAGCCTCTATGTCCAGGAAATATTTCACCACTTTTAGAGCCATACTGTGGGAAATATTTGTATACAGTGATTCAGCATAGGCGGTTACCAAAATGGTATCACTCTGCCAATGTGTGCCTTCCAACTTTTTTAATAAATCTAAAGAGTCCTGAACATAGGAGGCCAAGGCAAGTACAAATCCCTGAAAATGTACATCAATTAACAGACCAGCCTGTTTAGTCAGGCATCCAATGCCCGAAATGAATGGGCATCTCAGGGGTGCCATTGTACTTTTGTGCACATTCGGCAATAGACAGAGGGTCAGATTTTTTTTAATCTTGTAGTTTGTAAGTACCCCAAAAAATGGTAGGTGAGGGGATAGAGAAACAGGATTTCTTGTTTGCCTTGTCATGGCAACATACATTGCAGGACCTGCACAAATAAAAGGGTTGATTCAGAGCCCCTTTCTCACCTTTTTTTTGTGTAAAAAATTTCCATTCTCGTTCATTTTTTCCCCCTCGTCTGATTCAGCAGAGCCTTTTTTCTGCGAGAACTTTAGTGTGAAATGTTTTCCTTTTTGCATGATTTTTCATTTGGTAGCAAGACCTCCATAAAAATGATGAGAAAGGGGCTCTGAATCAACCCTAAAGTCTGTATGTATCTGGTTTGCAGCCATTTCTTGATTCACTTGCTGTGAGTTTGTACCTAACTTTAGTTTTTGGGTTCCCAATCCGAACACGGACTTCAGCCAGAAATCTGTGTTTGAGTTTGGTATCCTGCCAGAACTGAACAGCCCATCAACCTGTTTTACCCAAAGGGTGCAGCAGCCAAATTGATGTGAAACTCAACTGAGCCCTGTGCGATCCTTTTCCTTTCAGGGGCAGCATTGTTTTAAATGGTCCATATACAGGTCCACAGAAAAATGGCCACCGTCCCCCATGAGTGAGGACATTCCTATTGCCAGCACTGCGCTTTTCTGTGGCCCTGGTGGCAGATCATTTCAAATGGTGCCACCAACGAAAGAGGATCATGCTGGGCTCAGGGGAGTTTTACAGCAATAGGTGATTTTACAGTAATTAAAGGTTCTTTAGTCAAATGTCAGCAACATATAGAAAACTGAAAAAGCATACACATGCATCTAAACAGGGACTCCTAGGACTGCTGGGTTTATGGTTTCCCCAGACAACGCCAGGAAAAAGTTTAAATTATACTTAGTGGCTGCAGGGTCAAGAGTGAAGGTTTTCCTGGTAACTAATTCCAGCCATATTTGGCAGGCAGTACAATGCTGCCAGACTTGCACGTTCCTTGATTTGAACTACATACAATAGACTGCACTGGGTATATTGTGGAAGTGGGATACAGAGCTGCTCAAGCCCATCAGTCAACCAAATAAGGAGGAAAAGTAGGCACAGGAGGAACAGCCCTCCAAAGGTGCTGACATTGTCGATATCGGACTGTCCCCTGCTTTTACTTAAGGGTAGCCCATCTGAAAATAAATCATGTAGATGTGGTATTTGGGCATACAAATTAATTGGACAGTTCAGGTTAACCAAAAAACCCTTTGCCATTTGTCCCCTACAGCTGAGCAAAAATCCTGGCCGTGGCCCCCTCATTCTGAATAAAATGGTGGATGTGTCTGTCCCAATGACTGGGGCACACTCCATTTACTGCATCCATGCATGGCATACCTAAGGTGACCATTTTTTCAGAGTCACAAATTCGGGGCACTTAAATTGTGACAGCTTAACAAATTGCTAGGTTAATTTTTGACAACATTTGATAATGTATGACCAGTCTTGTCAGTATCAAAAATTAACCTAGTGATTTGTTAAACTGTCAAAATTTAAGTGGCCCAAATTTGTCCCTCTGAAAAAGTAGTCAGCTTCCCCAATAAGAAGGCACTTGCAGGAACAGAGCAGACACAGTAAATCTTTGTGCTCTGGAGCAAGCAGAAGCTGCTTAGGGGATCCATAGCTGAGCTTCCTTTGCTGCAAAGTTCCTGTAAGCTGAATGTTTTGCATATGTTAAGAAAAAACAAAGAGATTTAAAATCTCTGTTGTGAATCAAATATGGGGCACCAAAATGCAATTTCATAAAAAAAGAATATTAACTTATGTTTTGTAAACTGATCTCTCCAACACACTAGTGATATTCACCTCTGCATTCTTTATTACACTCTGCACATATTTTCTGCAAATTACATTGCCTAAAAAAAGCCAGTTGCACACATTGGCGACTTTTGCAACTCGAATTTCTTAATTTTCTACATAGAAAAACATTGTGAGTCATATAAAATAATAAAACCTGACCCTTTTTGTTAAATAATAATACAAGGAATAAGCGATACTTTAAGAGGATTTAAGTGAAAAGCAGCTTTGTAAATCTCAATCTGCATAACCTTCTTTTTATAGTCTATGCCGGGCTTTATAGAAGTGTTTTAACACTTTATGAAAGGTGTTTAATGTACTGACCTTTAACAGCTTGGAAACCATACAGCCCTAAATTTGGAAAATACCAATGTACTAAAAGGCTTAGTTTAAAATGAGAATTTTTTTTTAATTTATTTTTCAATCTTGGGAACACCTAAAACCATTTTTCAGTGAAAATTATTTTCTGACTATGAATAAATCTGTATACACATATAAGCCACAAAAAAAGAAATGGGTGGTTTGATTCATAATGCCAGTATTTATTATGAAATTTAAACTAATTATGTAAAGCCAACACAATAGGTTACACAAAAGGACTAAAAAATACTAATATATGTATGTAATATTGAAATTTTGTGTGTGCAATACTTTTTAAAGATAGGTATGGTGCTATATTGCAATATAGCTTAAGGGTCTCATTTACAAAGGCCGATACTTTCCACTGTTTATATTTAGTTGCGACTACTGCTGTCTCTAATGTGGTAGTCACACAAGCAAAAACTGGTGGAATTGTATTTTAATGTGTTTGTGCATTTCTGCAGACATACACTACTTCACGCCATTAACAAACTATAACATTTACCAAAAACAAGACACGGCATATGCTAGCACAGCTTGGCAGTCAACATCAAAGATAATGACCTGCAATATGATCATGAAAGCAGCAGACAGCTTCTCAAGTGAGCGCAGGGGACAACTGACTATCTGCCGGCTTTTTGCTGTGTTTTTACTGAAATTCATCTGTAGAAATTTGTGGTATTTACTTGAAAAAATGGTTTGACAAAATCAGGGCAAATTGCCACAGCAGATTTGGGGCCTTATTTAAGAAGGGATAGCGTCAGGTAGTGCCTGGTTAATGAGAGGTAGCGACAGGTAGCGACTGGTGTACTCCGGACACGGCACATTTATCATGCAGAATCTGGTTAGCGACTGGGATAACGCCATGTAGCATCCGATTCATCATTTTCACAGCCTCAGCGAACAGCGCCGGCGTTCAGCCTTGCACAGCGCCAGGTATGACCTCTAGGTACCCGTCACTCTCCCATACATTTCAATGGATGATACTTATTTTCTCTTTAAAGGGGCTTTATGTTTTTTTTCTTTTTTTTTGGGGGGGGGGGGGGATCTTAAATAATATTGTGACCTCTCCTGGCATAGAAAAAGCAGTTTTTTCACAATTTTTTTCATTTTTTATATATTTCTGCAGAAATGACATTACAGGTCTGACATTAAAGTGTTCATGTTACATTGTTATTACAATGTAATTCCATATGTTTTTGCTTTGTTACTAGTGAATAGATGCTGAAAAACAGACTTTAAACACACTGCCTCCGGCGCTCTGGGCTTCAAAGAAGCATTTTTCAGCGACAGAGTTTTGTGAGGCTGTTTTTATAATGAATATGCTGTGAGTCGGTCGCACTGACCAGTCGCTAACATGCGCTCCCATACAGCGCTGTACTGGTCAAATAGCGACTCCAGTCACAATGTATTCCTCATTACTGCACAGCGACTGAGTCGCTATAAACTAGCGACCCACGGCCGAGCACAGTGACTACTAGCGGGCTCTCTGAAAATGCCTGCTATAGACGCTCTTCTGTCGCTACCTGGCATTAGTGATGAATCAGCCTGCCCGTTAAGAAAAATGAAGACATCTAGCTGAAAACACACTTTTACAGCATATGCCAGCATGACATGGGTCTCAGAATATATGTGTGGTGTGTTGGTTGTTAAGCCTTATATAAAAAGTTGAATTAAAATTAAATGTGAAATGTTTTATTACAGGCAGATTCATTAATAGCGCCAGGGACCGACACATGAGCGTCTATAGCGAGGCTTTGAGAGAGACCACTAGTAGTCCGGCATTGATGAATATATTGTGTGAGTCACTCTAACACCAGTACAGCGCTGTATGGGAGCGAACGGTAGCGCCAGCTCAGTGCGACCGATACCATATTCATCAAAAAAATAGCCCCACACAGCGCCAGCAGTCAAAATCGGGTAGTTGTAGCCCAGAGCGCCAGATGCTGTTTGATTAAAGTCTGTTTTTGAACATATATCCACTAGTAACAAAGCGAAAACATATGGAATTACATTGTTATTACATTGTAACATGAACAATTTAATACCAGACACGTAAGGACAATTCTGCATAAAAATAATATAAACCAAAAATGTTTTCAAAAATGACTTTAAATTGGCCAGGAGTGGTCACACAATTATTTGATCATTTAAAAATAAAAAAATAAATAAATAAAACCCTGTTTAAAGTGAAGGAAAGTATTGTCCATTGAAATGTATGGGAGAGTGACAGGTAGCAACAGGTAATACCAGGTGCTCTGGAGGCCAGAACGCCGACGGTATACGGAGAGCTGACTGCGATGATGAATCGGTCGCTACGCGTCACTGTTAGAGTCGCTCACCAGATTCGCTTTGATAAATGTAGCATTGCGTACATCGCCCGACGGTCACCGTTCGCTACCTGCCGTTAACTGTCGCTGCCAGTTGTTACCTGGCACTATGGCTTGATGAATAAAGCCCTTCGTTTTTTCTACAATACTAGTTTTTGAACTTTGCAATCAGAATATCAGTGGGAGACAATAGCACCTAAAAAAAACCTTGAGCCTGATATATCAAGCATGGAGACACAGATCGGTCGGGGGCAGATCAGATATGGACACAGATCAGTCGGGGGCAGATCAGATATGGACACAGATCGGTCGGGAGCAGATCAGATTTGGAGACACAGATCGGTCAGGGGCAGATCAGATTTGGACACAGATTGGTCGGGGACAGATCAGATTTGGACACAGATTGGTCAGGGGCAGATCAGATATGGACACAGATCGGTCGGGAGCAGATCAGATTTGGAGACACAGATCGGTCAGGGGCAGATCAGATTTGGACACAGATTGGTCGGGGACAAATCAGATTTGGACACGATTGGTCAGGGGCAGATCAGATTTGGACACAGGTTGGTCGGGGGCAGATCAGATTTGGACACAGATTGGTCGGGGGCAGATCAGATTTGGACACAGATTGGTTACGGGCAAATCAGATTTGGACACAAATTGGTCGGTGGCAGATCAGATTTGGACACAGATTGGTCGGGGGCAGATCAGATTTGGACACAGATTGTGAGCAGGCTTTGTAGAAGTTTTCCCATTGGTCACACTGGCCAATCAGCCTCTCTCCTCTTACAGGGCTGTGAGAAGCTCCATTTAGCAGACATACAGTATATGAAGGACAGGGAACATGGAGCTCTGCACAGCCCAGTCTATTAACAGCAGCACATGGGACACTGTTTTGTAGAGTAGGGTTGAACATCTAAACTTTCCCTAATAAGCTGCCAGGAGGGAGGACACACAATGTGGAGGCTTTACCTTGTGGCAGAAGCAGCAGCAGCACTTCCCTGCAGCCGAGTTACAAATGGCAGAACCTAGTGTGAAGCATCCACTGCCCTCCAGCTCCTGGGACAGGCTGTCACTAGGGGGCAGCAGCGTGCACACATATCCTGCTCTGTCACATGACACAGAGCTATGACGGCTCCTCTGCTTCCTCGTCCTGTAAGTGTAATTGCTGATGCTGAGCCTGTGCGGAGCCAAAGTTCTAACAGCGGCCGATGAGCAGAGAAGTGTAATGGGTGGAGGCCGCTCTGCCCGCCGCTGCTCTCACACACACACTAATGTTTGCAGATAATCTGGGTGTAAAGATTACTGTGTGTGACAGCAGCCTCCACATATTACACTGCTCTGCTCATCGGCCTTCCCATGTGCCGGCCTACCGGGATTCTGCCCGGTATGCCCTATGGCCAGCCCGCCCTGTTGAAGGGTGTATTTTAGAAATGGAACATCTATCTGGACTGTCTCTTTGATATGTAAGGCACTGATTGGACGTTAGCCTGCACATTCTTTGTGGGACTGTCAGGAAGAGAAGTTTAATCTGCAACACTGAAAAATAAAAGAACCTTAACACAAGCCCATGACTGAATTGTACTACATTGGTACATTTTAATCTATTATCTTACAGGGTATCCAAAATACACTAGTTCCCAAAACTAGCAGAAAAGTCCAGGCAGACTGTCCGTTTGTTAAGGGTTTACATAAAAAGAATTACCTCGCCAGGAATGGGGTGCCAATCATATTGGATGATGCTGCCAAGAGTGCGTTCCCCACTCTAAGCTTGGCCCGATGTGCCCATTCACTTGAATAGCCATGCCTGCCCGTGTGGCAAGGCACTCTCGGTGGCAGCATCAAAGGGGACTCACTTGATCACTTATATGTAAGCCCTCCGCCCTGACTCAGCATCAGTGGAAGGTGGGAGGGCCACAAATGGGCCAACTGCCTAGACTGGCCCATTAAAGGGACCTTCCTGCCCAACTACAGCTGTATTTTTGTAAAAGCAGTACTATCCT
Organism: Gastrophryne carolinensis; assembly: GCA_027917425.1. Taxonomy (NCBI): domain Eukaryota; kingdom Metazoa; phylum Chordata; class Amphibia; order Anura; family Microhylidae; genus Gastrophryne; species Gastrophryne carolinensis. The sequence goes on along the minus strand of CM051239.1, from coordinate 187,356,428 downwards.
CCTACAAAGGTTGTGTGTTGTCTTTTTATTGTTGTCTTGTATTTTCTTAAATTAACCAGGTTTAGGTTTAAAAGTTTAAAATTATTGACAACAAACTGACTAAGCCTTATTATCAGTTATTGAGCAATTGCAAAGTGATTATCCAGATGCAGTCAAAAGTATTTCCATTGTTTAGGGCTCTGCATGGCAATATTGTTTTTTTTTTTCTTTTTGTATACGGAGCAATAGTATAGAGCCAGAGTAATTATAAAATAAAGTTTCCCCTCATGATTTTCTGCCCCCGAAGGGCTGAGTGATGCACTCATGCTGTGTACTTTGCATTAAATGGAAGCTGGGCTTCAGTGACAGGGTGAAGGGCTCCATTCTAGCCTACCACTAAGGGTGTCAACCTAACATGAGCCTCAGGCTTAGATTTGTGGTTATTATCAAGGGGGGATGCTGTAGCCAGCAAAGATGAAGAATACATTCCTCTTACTTTTGTTAACTGGATCGAATAGACAGTGTGGTACTGAAATTGCATCAGACAAGCTGCTAGGCAACTGATTTTAAAGTTTGACTGATCAATACCTTTAAGAGTATACAACATATGTGGATGTTGTCATTGTTGACTTTGCATTCCTCAATATTACAGATTATCTGTATTAAAGTGTACCTAAACCCTAACACCAAATTCCTAGCATAACTTCTTTCTTCTCCTTTGATGCATCACCCCCTATACAAATGTAAGTTTAGACCAAGATAAGGCTCTATTTTTGTTTAGACCTGTGTCTGCGTACCCCCAACACTTCTGCCTGTATTCTTAGGACATTGAGACTACTTCAACTACTTCAAGCAACTTCTTTGTCTACTTTAAGGTGATCACTCAATTTTGTTAGCAAGGTCTCTCTAGAAGACTTTTGCATATTTTGATTAACAAAATTCAGCCCGGGATTTGTTCCTGTCTTTTATGAGTAAAATCTATTTACTCCTGATTCAGCACAATGGTGAACAATTTTTGTGTACGCAGTGTGCCCAACATTAAGCCAGATCTCATATGTACATTTACTTCAAAAGTGTAATTGCGTAATTGCTGGCATCGTTTTATTGATGAAAATGACAGCTGCCATTTGTTCTTCTTTTATTACTATGTTACTAATTTAGTTTTTAGCATTCCCCCCCAAGAGCCAACTAGCCCTGGCATCAGGCATAGCGGCTGGTGACTGAGGACTCATGCCCTTCGGTATGGGTTCGGGCTCTTCCCCCAGGTCCCACAGGGGGGGTGCAGGTAATCAGAGGGGGGGTACCGCCATGTCACTCACCAATGCCAGCAGGTGACATTGTGGCCCCCTACTCTGGGAACTGGAATAGGGGGGGTAGTAATTAAAAACACACACCACACAAATATGTTTAAAATTGTAAATAATAATGTTTACTTTCTTCTCCTCCCCCCCCCCCCCGGGTGCCATCTTTGTCCCATTCATCTGATGCCCCACTGGCAACTGGAGGCAGGGGGGACACAGGTCTCTCTCCTTACCTCCCGTCTGCCCTTTTCAGCCAAATCTTTTATACCTTCATACGACAACCCCACATGACTTACGCTTCACAGAAGTCCTGTGATGTATGTAGGTACACAGGGGATTACCCAGAGTGTACAAAGCTGCTTCCCCTGCCCCACACACAGCTGGGAAGCTGGGATGAAATGATGGGGGACTTGTTACCCCAGTTCTCCGACTGCCAGAAAGAAGAGGGTGTGGCAGAGAAGAGCTCTTAAGACCCAGCACGGGATGTGGACTACATAGGTCTGAGGAATTTGCACCTAGCAGAGACTAGAAAAAAAAAGACAGGGACTGATACGTAGGGAAATTTAGAATATTAATTATTATTAATGTTATTTGGTCTGGTATTTTATTTCTTTACACTTGGGATGGTAAGGGATCTAGGGCACCGCTATACCAGTTCACAGGGTAGGGGCTGCCCTGTCATCTGCCAGGGCACCTCTGGAAGAGCCCTTAACCCATAGCGAAGGGCATAAGGACTGGTATACCGGCAAGGCCAGTGCTCGATCGACTGTGACTTGCAAAGTGCATTAGGGTGTGGATTGCAGACCTGTGGCATTTTACAGATGAGGTAAATCATTTTCCTATGATTTAAGGATTTTTATTACGTTTGAAAACAACAGCATGGTCTATGCAGAAAAAGGTGACTAATTTCTTAGCTTAGTCCATACGGTGCTATTATTTCCCAAACTTCAAAAAAATATCCTTGTTCTATTGGATATATGATGTACCTCACCTGTTAAAATGCCTCATCACAAGTACGCCTTTTGAAGAAAGGGTTGGACAAACTTTCATTTGCAATCCATACCAAAATGCACATTGGTAGCCTGATTTATCAAGCGTCAGCTCATACCACTTAGCACAATTTTTGTTGCCTCAGTGGCACTCAGCGTGCAATATAACTAACTGGAAATGGCAGCAGCGATGCAGACGCCAGCATGCATCTGTTTTAACACTAGCGCCACCGGGCACTGAAGCTGTGTCGGTTTATAGTGGCGCTCTATGTCAAAAACCCATAGAGTCCAATGGACAGAACTGTATTGAAGTGTTTTATGCTTATAAATAATATTACACACATTTATTTGTACAGAGCCTGCATTGTGACTTGTCAATAGTGTAAATGTAGGACCTAGATGTCGCCAAATGTCATTTTTTTTTCTGCTAAAACCGTTTTTCATGGCTTCTCTTATGCTTGTTGCGTGTAATGTCCAATTTGGACAACAACTAAAATGCAGCCTAAACACACCATAAAGTTTAACCCCTTTGTCCCCAGCAAGGATATCTTGTAATGATATGTTATGATGAAATGCCGACCAGCGGTGGAAAAATACAGAGCCATCCTTTCAGGGTGCCAAAAATTAAAGAAAGAAAGCCACTCCTGTCTTACCAAGACAGAGTCAGAGGAATATAAGAAAGATGGAAATAACATGCTGATAAAAATATTACAGGTCTGGGAGCACAATCCTAAATCCCATGATTATCTTACATTCCAGAAGGGGAAAACTATGAGGTAGAACACCAAAAACCTGACGAAAAAGAAAGTTTTCCTTTAAGGAGCATGTCAAGATCCCATACCACCAAAAGATGGTTAATATGGCACCAAAATATGCTGTGGTACAGTACAATATGCCAAAATTTATTACACTTTGGACCTCTCCTTGCTGTATGACCCAGCTTTCTCCTGCGACTTTTGTGCATGACCCAACTTGTTTCTCTAACTTGGCACTCTACCTACAACCCTGGACTGCTTCTTCATTGTGATCCTGAGAATAATGAACCATATGTGTGCTTTACCTTATTTCCTTATTACCTTATTTCCATATATACCATGTATTAAAGAGGGACGGTATGACAGTTGGATTAATTTTGGACATATATAGCCTTTGTATACTTGCCCAGACATAGGTTTTTTTCCGCTGCATTTAATCCATCTGTGCAGTGAGACAAACACAAGAAGTAAGTGTGCATGTGTCCGGAGAAGTGGGCTGCCCTGACTTTGGTTCCCAGAGATCATTTTGGGGGGGGGGGGGGGGGGGTAGGTGCCTTGCTCAGGAGTACTTTAGTCATGTAAATTGAACCTGCCACCCTCCAGTCAAAATCAAAATTCCTTTTCTCTCCCCTGCAGCATGGTTCCTCCCCTTGTTCTTTCCCTAACATATTACAGTCTGTTGAGTATATCAAGGGGTTTTGCTACTTTGGAAATGACTGCTAGAAGGTAGCATATTGCAGCAGAAATATGATTATGCAATTAAGTAGGTTTAGAGACGATATCTAACTAGAATAAATATTTGACAGGTTCCAAAATGTGTACTATTTAAAAATGCAGTAGTATTTAAATTGCAAAAAGACTGAGCCTGCAGCTTAAAAATTAAAGTGGACCAACCCCTCTGCAGCGAGGGTGTTGGTTCCCGTTGCTGCCCCTGCTGATTGACAGACTCTGGGGGGCCTTCCAGGATGCTGGAGCCCTCCTCACTCATAACCCCTCGAGCACCCCTAATCCTTTCCTTTTCCTCGCTCCAGTGACGGGAATCATGTTGGCAGAGATGTTCCAGCCACCAAAGTTTTTCCAAAGTGACCCACGGGCGGTCAATCTCACATGGCAGCTATGGGGGTTATGTGCAGGGGGGGGGCTCCAGCGTTCTGGTAGAAAAGGGGTGTTTCAGAGCACATGACATTTTTAGTTATTGGCATCCACAGTCTTAAAAATAATCTATTGATGTTGAATATGTCATGATGTTCTCTGGCTTCCTCCATCCATTGGCAGTGCCCAGAGTTGGCGTCCACCATAATTGTATTCTATTAAGTCTATTAACTGCTAAACAAAATAAGTAAGTTAATTGATTTGCATTTGTGAACAAAAGCATATAAAGAAGTGTTTTACATATGTTTCAAAATGATTAAGGATTTACTAGGAAGGATTAATATAGCATTTTTAATTCATGGAACCTAGGCAACACGAGCCAACAGCCACATCCCATTACTCTATCTTACCATTCGGTGTGACATTTTTTATTAGATGTCTTTGCTGTGCCATGCAGTGCTAGCCAATATATATATATACATTTCCAAGTTAAACTGAAACATGGCAGCCTTGGTAGGTATAAAGTGACATAGTGTGCTGTATCAGTAACAACATCCAAAGGAACCTTTGAAAAGGTTGACCACGCTTATTGGTATGCTTGAAACATAATATGGTCTAATAATTGCTGCCCTTATTGACAGACACGCTGTTATATAAAAACATATTTGGCACATCAATGCCCTGACATAATGTAGAAATAACAATATTCAAGACAGTGGCTTAAAACATTAAGGGTGATTTGAAGCTGTTTATTAGATTTGTCTCTTGTGAAATCTATTCTTAGTCCACCTAACGGTGACTGTACAAACATCACTTTACACGAATTTAAATCTGCTAAAAGGACAGTTATGTTTTCATGGGCTGAATGACTGATACCAACATTATTGCCAAATGCGCATTTTTTCTTCCAATGGTAAAGGTTCTTATTTTCTAAAACTTTTTGTGTTTAGGTTTGTTGGAGTGCCTGTGCATGCGCAGATCATGACACAGGTTGTTAAATAAGCAATTGAAAGCGTAAGAACAGTAATCTTCTGTAAAGTCATTACCAGTCAACAGCCAACAGTTGTCACATCAGTTAAGTCCAATAAGTCTTGTTCATGGAAGAAGTAAAAGCTTATTTAGATTTCAAATTTTCTTATAGTTACAATGGTACATAAATTAAAATATATAATTATATAATTTTAGAAATGCAAGTGGAACACCCCTTAAACAATATTTATGCACAAAATATAAAATAAGCTTCTACGATAGGTCTATAAAAATTAGCAATCAATATTCAATGTGACCACCTTTTGTCTTTAAAACAGCACTTATTATTCTAGGTGCACTTGCCGAAAATCAAGGGATTTTGTAGGATTATCATCAGGTGTATGTATGGGGGGAATGGCCATAGAGACTTAAACTTATTGCCCATTCCACTCCCCCGTTCCCTGCAGCATGTTTCATTGGCACTTCTCCTGTGTTCCCTCCACTGTCCATGCCTCCAACCCTTATTGAAGGGACGGGCGAGCACACAGAGTGGGGCATGCCACTCTGTAAAGCAGCCGCTGGAAGTATCAGAGTAAAGCACTGGCTACAGGACCATGTGAGCAATTTTCTTTTACTTGCCGTCCCGCCTCATTGCCAGTGGCATCATAAAGAAACATAAGCTAAACTAATAGATTGCAACTATTATAAAATAAAAACCCAATGGCAGTCACTCAATTTTTTCCTGCAATTTATATGTAACCAGCAGAAGGGTGGGACAATTCCTTGCACTTGCCAGAAAAAAATATAATAATCTATCAGTATATTTTTTAAATAATTAGAAGATACAAATGTTTGAGTGGACTCTGCTGAATTATGGTGCCTCTGCTATGTGTATTCCTAAAATCTTAATTTTTTAAAAACATAAATGATAACAAATATTAAAATATTAACAACAAGAACAAACTTGAAGAAACACTTCCAACCACTATACAGGTTCACAAATGAAGAATTAACTTAAGTTGTGTAGGGGACTTATACTGATTCCAGCCTGTGTGAAACCTCCATTTCGCCCCCAAAATGCACCTTTGCCTGGTCCCATACTGCATGTATCGTACGCCACTAACCAATGCTCCCACAAAAGGAAGTAAGAACAGCTGCATCCCCTGTTTCCCTGTGATGTAAGGCATACTCCTGTGCCCAGCCTATCTGAATGGCTTGGTACAGAGCCTCAGCTACAGTGGTGCTGGGATGGCACTGTGGCTAGCATGCATAGCGTAGAAGCCCGGAAAGGTGAGTGAATGCAGTGCAATTGCTTGATTGGTCAAAGGGGTGGTTGGTCCACTTTAAGGAACAAACACTGCCAAAGGTGAGGTTGTGGAAGACACCATGGCATTATTGGCCACAGCAACAAGACACAAGGTAGTTATACTGCATCATACTCTCTTCCATGCAATCATTTCAAAGCAGACTAGTATTTCAAGTTGTGCTGTTCAAGTTCCTTAAAGTATGCTAAAATAAATAGGTAACTTTGAGGGCTTTAATGATAAGGGTGATATTTGACAATTAGTAGTTTGTTAATTAATTGTCAAAAAAACCCTGATACTTATCACACAGCTCACAAAAGTTACGATATTTATCATTGATCATGTGCATCAGCAAAGAACAACCTTTGTAGTTTTTTTTGTATAAATATGTGGCTGTAATTTACAGGAAAAGAAAGCCAAGAGTGCTTTAAAAGCTTGCATTTTAATCTATTGAGTTGGATTTTCTAACAATTGTTGTAAAGTGTCCAGACAAATTGCTATGTAGATTAAAGGGGCAGTATTGGTCTAGTGGTGAAGTGGCAGTCGTAGCCTAGTGGTTAAGGAAGTGCCATTGCTAGGGCAGCCCAATTCTCAGGGCATATGTACACTCACTGCTTGTGTTTGTTTCACTGGATGGATGAGTTAAATGCAGAGGAACAATTCCTATGTGTGTGCAAGCATACATTGGTCACGAATGTCATCCAAATTGCAGTTTGCATTTTGCAGATGAAAATGTAGCTGATATTAATAAAAGTTCCAATATATGACACACAGTCAACCATGCTTTTTGTACATTTATATAAACCTTTAGTACGCCCTTGGTAATATGCTACATATCACTGCTAGAATATATTTCAAAAACAAGCCAAACCATGACCATACTATGAAAATAGAAGTTAATAGTTCCAACATATATTTATCAATTGATACATCAACAAACCTCTAATTGGATGTTTGTTTTATAGCTAGATTTCACTTGTGGTGAGAAGTAAATTACGACCACAGTTTATAGAATTTTGAATTTGTCCTCGGTGACAACTAATATTACAATCATATTTAAAATCAAGTCAGGTTTAACACGTGATTCTGTTTGAAAAACATAACATCAGGATATGAGTCATGGGAAATCAAACTCACTTTAATTGTGGCTTGTTGTAAAAATAAGCAATTTAAGTTGCCCTTCCATTTTGTTGCTTTACCACAGACCTGTAAGAGTTTAAGAGGCAACCTTCAAACACAAAAGTCTTGGAAATCGGCTAATTGGGGCATAAATGTTAAAGCAGGAAGTGGAATTACTCTAAATGAAATTAATGAATGCTTTGAGAAGTCCTCTTTACGTATTTGTACTCGTTTTTACCTTTTTAATCAATTAAGCAATTAAGTCTTGACCAAAATTAGTCTCGGCTTCAAGTGTTGATAAATCACCAAGGTCAACGTGGTCCTCAAGGTGCCACCAGAGTGATGTTTAAAAATAATGCGTGTGTATGTATGTATGGGAATGAACGAGTGTGAGTATATCTGTGTCAGCTGAAGAGTTCCACACAAAAAGTATCATTGACCAGAGCTAAATACCAGTTTCTCTGTTTACATGGGAATGGCACCTCCTTTCTCACTAGGGTGTATCTACTGTTTATATTCCGCTCAGGCAAACTGAATAGACATAGTCAGTGCTTGCCCAGTCCAGTACTGCAGGAAAGGCCACCAGGTTATGCCAAATGAAATGTTCTGTACAAATAAGAGTGTGCTAAGAACACTAAGTTTATTTTATTGGAACTGTGCTCCATTTATAGCTGTAAACAAAATGCATGGTACCTATGTTTTTTTGAGCTTTTCCATGCTTATAGGAGCTTTGCACCAATAAATACTATCTGCTTACTGCGTACTATTCCAGAAGAATGGGCAACCGTCAGTTTTTCTGCAGTTACAGATGTCTGCTCCTGCAAGTTAAGCCTACCTGTGATAAACAAATGCTGTTTGGGTGGGAGTTTAAAGCAGAATGATCAATCATATACAATAGGCATTGTAGGCTATTTTTATGAGAATGTAGAAAAGTATGCCAGCACCTAAATACATTGTGACTATACCTTTTTTTTATTTTCCTGGACACATTTTACTTATGCAGCAAAAAATGGCTCACAGACAGCACTTAGATCTATAGATCTATTCACCCCAAAAATCAGTTGTGCTTAGGGTCAGACAGTTTTCAGAAATACTCCTTCTGGTGCTGTGTACCATTGACTCCCAATTAGGTTAAATTTAGGAGTGCTACTTACCTACTGTTTGGTCTGTTGTTTCTTGCTGGTTGAACATTAGATGGAACAATAGAAATAACCAGCATTTATAATTGTTACTAATTATACTAAATGTATTAGTTTGGGGTAACCTCTACACCCCCTGCCAAAAAGCCCAACAGAGACTCACTATTGCACTCAAACAATCAATTTATAAATCCATTTTATAAAATGGATTTATAAATTGATTGTTTGAGTGCAATAGTGAGTCTCTGTTGGGCTTTTTGGCAGGGGGTGTAGAGGTTACCCCAAACTAATACATTTGGTTTTTGGGTATTAACCCACAGAGCAGTGCACCTATAGAAATATTTACTGGTGCTGCCCACATTTCTTATCCGTAGCCCAAACGGATGTTTATTACTACTAATTATACTATATAACGTAAAAGCTTTAAAGATTCATCTTAGTTCCACTTACTTTTCATGGTCCTGGATGAATGAAATTTACACTTTGGAGCCATGCTACAGCTTCTACCCTGTACTGCAGTAAATATGGGAGCGGCACATGGGACAGGAACCCGGTGAGCTGCTTGCTATCTGATTATGGTCATTGGGTTTACAGTCCCGGAAGACGGACAATTGGGTTTACAGTCCCGGAAGATGGACAAATGGACAAGGTTTTGGGAAAGCAGGCTGTGTGTCCCTGACCCGTGGTTCCCTGATACCCACCAACAAAATGGTGCCATCCATTTAAGACAATGCCGCTACCTAAGGCAGAATCTAACCATAAAGATGGGGGCAGACAGGCTAACAGGAGGACGAGAGCCTCCCGACTCTGTTCACAGGCGGCCTCGACGTGCATGGCAGCGCCGCATAAAGCGCGAATATCGGAACACCAGGTGTGTACCCAGCCCAGAAATTTTGAAACCTGCCTCAAGCACCACCCTCCGCATCTTGAGGGTGCTGATCGGCGCCTGGACGCTATAAAATTGAACAAAAGCCTACCTAAACAGAATCACAAAAGTAAGTACTACCATAATAGATTTTTTCTAAACTGATTGAATGCCAAAGACACTGAAAAGAAACCCTTCTACACACAGGGCAAGCAGTACCCGGCCCATAGATGGAAAATGGCCCTATCCCTATTTGCAAGCACCTGGGCTAGCAGGTTAAAACTGTAAGTAATTAAGCATACACTACCAGGCAATGTATGGATCCTATTATTTATTAACCTGTACCATAACTGTAACCGTGATACCAGGTCAGAACACTGAGGAAACCTAGAGGCGAAACGCGCCTGTGACAGAACCTAATATATACAGTATACTTGCTACAAACAGACCAAAAGAGGGTATCAGCTTGCTACAAATAGAAAGGTAACCCAAAACTTGCTGCAAACAGAGACAATCGCTCTGCTACAAACTGTGGGTATCCCGGCAATGGCATAGAAAAGTTGGAGTCAGCCGCTAATATGGAGGCCCTCCACCCTAAAATAAGGACTTGTTTTGTTGTATATGTTTACACAAATATGTTTTTTGTACATGGGATCGCTGCAATGTAAATAAAGCAATTTTTGATAAGGTACCAGTGAGTGACTAGCAGGTACATAGGGATCCAGTCACTCTCACTATGGGACCTCCCAAATCCCAAGGGAGACCCCTCCCCCTCCCTCAAAGAGCCCCACAAGGCAAAGTAAGCCTTACCATTCACCACCTCCGCACTGAATGTAAAAACCTGGCCCAGCCAGAAATAACAAATTGACCTTATCCCCCCTTTTCTGGTATATCATGCTAGTTAATCAAACATTAACAATTAAAATTCTTAAAATAGATACACAACATGCAGAAAATCCATAGTATTGAGTTCAAAGTATAAAATAACAAGAAAAGAGCATGGAGCACAAAAACTTAACAAAAGATCTTAATAAAGGAATTCTCAGCAACAATAATAATTCGATGTGCCATCTTATTTAACTTGTTAACTTGTTGGCTTCTGCTATATCCACCAGCAAACACTGAGCACTCAGGCCACTCACCAGAAGGAATCAAAATCTATTAATATAATTCCTCTCCAGGGCTCCCTTTTAGCCTGAAAATACTGGTGCTGCCCTTTGTAGTGATTGGTGGATTTGCTTATTAGCTGATACTTATATACTTTCCAATCTATTTATGCAGCGCAAAAAATAAAAGCAACATGCATATAGTGTAATTCCATTAAGTATACATAAATGCATTTATTTTAAATGCACTTACAAAACAGCTTCATGGACACAGAGCTTATTAATGTACAAAGCATAGAATCCCTCTGTCTGCTCGCAGCTGCCAGGTAACAGGAATAAACTCAGTATGCATTTGAAAAGGTGCAGAAAGTAGCGCAGCAGCATCGATGTGCTTCACTGCAAACACAACTTTAACAAGATTCTTGTAATGTTATTGTTATTTTATACTTAATGGCATGTCCTTCGACACCAGTTCCATCTTAACTTTCTGATTCCCTGAAAGATGAGCTAAATCACAGACGTTGGAAGAGTTGATCAAACTTTTGATTCATATTGATCGCTGTATGTGATAACGTCACTTGGAGAGGAGTGGTTCCTCATCTGTTACTTGGGGTCCGTCTCGCACTGGCATGGGATCTTCTGTCCCTCCTACTGATAATAGGTAACTGAGCCATTGCAATTACGGTACAGGAGAGCATCATTGTCCCCTGAGGATCATGGCCATAGATGCCAGCTTAATGTACTGTGGGAGACCTGCCCATTACTGTGATGCCTGCCTAGAGATTTCTCCACAAGATTGCTCATTGCCCTCTCTTGCTCTCAGGTATTAGTCACATTTCCATTTCAATTTATCTGCAGTTCCAAGGAAGAAGTAAACCTCTGTAAAGGTTTTATGGACTTGGGATTCGCACCACCCATGGGGTACCTACCCAAATAAGATCTGTCCCTCTTACCATCTCTCTGGCCAACAAATCACCCTTCAAGTCCACATCTATTACCACACAGACTCTACCTTTATTAGTCCATATCAAAGAACACTCAGAATAGCCATAACCACCAACACACACTACACTTAATTACAGGACCGGCATAAAGGAAAATTACTGAAATATTTTAGAAATTGGAAAAATACTTTATTTGAGAATATTGCACACATCCACAAATCAAGCAGTGCTGGATTACACCAAAAAAATTAAAAAGACACAACAACAACAAAGTAAAACAAGGAGGCCCCCCATGCACATGCACACCTGCCTCAAAATGCATTCACACTACACTCACACAATTGCGCTGTGCAAAAATTGGCCACAACCACTCCAAGCATGATTCAGAATTCCTCTGTGTATCACAGTAGCCAAGACTGACACAATAGGCCTGATTCTGTGCCTCCTTCAAACCGTGTGGTATTAGGCCCGTTCTGTGTATAATACATTTTTTAACCATGTGTGCGTAAGCTTACGCATGAATCAGAGCCTCCATCGGAAGCCTCAACAAGCATGACATTTTGTGCCTCTCATTGCGTTCTCTAGAGGACAAGGCTAAGGTATACGTTACCCCGTACTCCTCGTTTTTTTTACCATTTTTAAGCGGCTTTTAACGTAGGTTTCCACGATAATTTTCCGTGTCCCATTATATTCTGCATGCATCTTCCTCCCAAAATACCTCCAAGCGGCATTTTTTTCTGGATTTTGCTATGTACACATGTGCGCACCTATTACCCTCAATCCTGTCCCCATCTCAACTATTCTCTCACTCACTTCTGCTTACCTAAACACACTTGCGGTTCCACTTTTTATCATCTCTGTCCTTCATGCTTACCTAAACTCACTCGCGGTTCAACTTTAGATGTTCTTCCATGTATAATAATGCTTACCTGAATTCACTCACGGTTCAACTTTAGATGTTCTTCCATGCATAATGCTTACCTAAACTCGCTCGCGGTTCAACTTCAGATGTTCTCCCATGCATAATGCTTACCTGAACTCACTTGCGGTTCAACTTTAGATGTTTTTCCGTCCTTCATGCTTACCTAATGTTCCTCACGGTCTGGTAATTTTTGGTTTCCTTCATGATATCTTCTGTTTGTATGTTTGCCCTGTGTTCATGTATAAATTTTGTCTAACTTAAACTGAAATAAACAGGAAACATGTTTAAATTTAACAGCATTTATTATCTGTTTTTCATATTTTTTTTTTTTTTTTTGCCTTGTGGTTTGCCAAATATTTAAAAGTATATCGTAATTTTTTTTTTTAAAACAGATTAATTACAAATGTTTACAAACTATTTACAATTTCAATAAAAGTGGCAGGCCCCAGGATTCTAGTCTTCACTGGTCCCAATGGAAGCAGCAAGCTCCTGGATGTCGCCCACCCGCTGATACACAGTCGCGGTAAGTTTTTGAAGTTTCTCCCGTGGTGTTTTCTGTGTAAAGGAAGCAATAATTATTTCTAGCCATATACATGTTTGCTAGCTGTGGAATGAAATATTATTAAGGTAACAGCAAAGGCATGAGGCCATAGGTCATTATGCTAAGGGATTAGGCTAGGGATCAGGCCATAGGTCATTATGCTAAGGGATTAGGCCCAACTTTGTCAAGACCTGTAAACGAAGCTATGTTTAATGTAATTAAATAAGTAGTCACAAAACTTACCAGGCTGGTGGGCGACCTCTGCTTGGGGGACCAGCATTCCCTCTGGGGCCTGCCACTGACCCGGATCTGAGGCTGTTGATGAAAGAAAAATATGTTTACTTGTAATGTCAGATTATGTCAAGCCAACATTGTTTTCATAATGTCAGTGTGACAACACCCACCTTCGCCAAGTAGCTCAGGGCGCCATCTGGTGGCCTCTCCAAGGGACGCTCTCCACCCGCGACATCGACATCTAAAAGAATAGAAGCAGGGAATGAGTGTGTGTTGACAGTGGATGTACGTGTGTGTGCGCTTCAGTCAGACAAACATACCAGAGTGTAGTGGCTCCGCCATCAGGTACGACTCCCTGGCGATGCGCTGTTGTCTCTCCACTGTAGAGAGGTGTAGTGGCTGGTCTGAGCCACCTATAGAGGAGGGGGAGGACCTTGGCCCTGGAGTGGCACCACCCTCACTAGGCCCAAATCCATCCCGCACTGGCCGGACTGCTCGCCTCCGGGTGGGTCGGATTCTGAAATCCCATTCGCTCACTAGAAGAGAATAGCATTCATAAGCAGCTGGCCTAAATATGGATTTTTGATTAGCTTACAAGTAATAGTCATGTACTTACTTGGAAAATGCTAAGAGAAGAATCGCCTCACCCGAAGCTTCTTCCTTCTCTTTAGGTCCGACCAGTGTTGGATGATCTGGGTAAAGGTTTAGGTGGTGCCGCTGTCGGCTTCAATTTTGGCCACGATCTCCAGGGCCAAGGTCCGCTTCAGGAAGTCATTTGCCAGGTAGTCATACCTGGCCTCCATCATCATCTGAAAGAAACAAGTGAAACACATTGGATTAGTCAAAACATCAGAATAATCACTATCACAGTTACAGCAGGTTGCTAACATTTCTAGTGTTCCGCTATCCTTCTAGCTGCCATTTTGTTGTTGCGCATATGTGCTCACTAACTTTTGTTTGGAACGCAGTTAATAATAAAAATGTGCCCCCCACTGTTTGGGCCTGCGCTGGCTAATTGCATATGCATGCATTTTGCATGAAAATCAATGCCCTGACTCCACACTTACCAGCATAATGGTCTCCTGCTGCTTGCGGGTGAAGAGCGTGGGTGCCATTTTGAAAGCCTTGCTTACCAGATGCGCACGTCCTGAGTGTCTATACAGATATCACTATGCCAGCAAAGAAAGCTAGCCGCAAAACCCCCAAATCCTCTGAGCGCCATGAGCGCAGTGCCGAACGGCATGAAAAAACCTCAGCGAAGCCTGCAACTAGGTCCCACAAAACCAGTGCCCACTCGCATTTGGCCAGCAAATCAAGTCGCCACAATAAGGATCCAGTGGAACACACTCTGGCCACTTCCAAAGCTGCCCCATCTCGGAAGGCGAAGGAGACATCCACAAGCAAGAATGCTCCCCGGCCCACAGCTTCAAAAACCCAAAGGAGCACTACTAGTAAGGGCAAGGGTAAGAGTCGTCCTAGAAGCCCTAGCCCCCCATCCATACCCTCTCCTGCTCCTTCCCAATGTCAGGAATCGAACGCGGAGAGCCCTGAGTCACCGGGCAGCTCATTGCCAGTCACTTCTTTGGCCAGCCAGCCGATGACACCCAGCCCCCAGCAAAGTCCAGCACAATCCATCATAAGTGAAAGTTCTGGCTATTCTACGCCTGCAACTCACACACGAATGTCACCCAATATTTCACCCACCCATGAAGAGCCATCCAGGGCAACCTTAGGGCGAAACCTGCGATGTGGCACGTTGAGCGGACGTTTTAGTGAGCCCCAAAGCCTGGCGTTGGCAAGTGTGGTTTCGGACCACTTTCATGAGCTGTATGGCAGAAATTCTAAAGCCACCAGCAAGGTACGCAAGAACCAAATATGGGAGGAGATCACCAGACAGGTCAACTGTGTGGGGAGTGAAAGGAAATATGTAGAACAGATCCAGAGGAAATTTTCTGACCTCAAATATGCCGTGAGACAGAAGAGGAATAAGCAAAGGCTGCACGGGTACATATTTTTTTATTTTTGCTTTTTTTAGTGGGGGGTTTGCTGTGGCCCACCTTGTCATTAATTGTGTACATTATTGGATTTTCAGGATGCAAACAGGAGGAGGATTCCCAACTTAACTGCAGTACACAGCAGCTGAGGAGCTTGTCCTTGGACTTATCCACCCATCGGCCCTACAGGGCTTATCCGGGGCCCAAGACACTGACAACCTTGAAATTGGCAAAGGTATGTATTGTAAGGATATTTGTCTAACATTTGTCTAGCATACTTTTTAAAAAACAACCACGAGACACAGGCGTATCTAGGGGGAACCGGGGGGGGGGGGGGGGGGACGCTCACAGGCTACAGTAGTTTAGGGTTGCCTAAAATTGAGTTTGTAAAAGCACTGGTGGAGGTCATAGTTACAGTTAGGTCCGGGTGCTTTAATGGCAATATAATCCTATGCTTATGCAAGTTCGGTTTATGTGTAACTTGACTTTAATATCACATTACAGCTCCTCAGAATTCACAGGCAACTCTGCAACACTCAACCTGTTTTCCCACTGCCACCACTTCACGGCAGCCAGTCCAAACATATTCTACACAGGACCAGCAGGATGTGGTAAGTGTACAGAGCCAGAAATGGTGATGCATGTGCATTATGCTGACTACTGCCAAACATATATTGCCCATAATATCTTATACAGGTTATTTTATATATATACCTACAGACACCACCCCTAATGGATGCCATCCACCATCTGGAGGAGGAGGAGATCATTAACCTGGCCCCACTAATGTCTACCCAGCCCCCTCAGGTGTCACTGCCCAAGCAGCATCCGCCCACAAATCCGCTGCAGCAGAGACTAACACGCCCTCTGCCGGCAGACCACCATGGGCAGCAGCAAGAGACAGAACCAACTGTCCCACGTGCTAGCTCTGCTGCAGAGGATTTGCCTACTACATCTGGCCTGGTTGCTAGGCCTATAGCTCCAGCATCTGCATGTGCCCCAACCAGGGGAAGTGGAGGACGCCCTCAGGCATGTCGCCATGTCAGCCAGACGAGGTGTGTGCAGATACTGGAGACAGCATGGCGGAATGATAGCCGCCGCTTTAGGGCAGTGAACCTAAGATTAAGAGAGGAGCTGGCTGCATATTTAGTGAACTTTAATAATAACTTCACAACCCTGTAGAAGAAATAAGGAATATCAACAGCCAGACCAACAGGCATAGGGAGGCAATGCTTCAGCAGTGGCAAATTATGAATGCCACACAAGCACAGATGTTGGCCGTACTCCAAGTGCAACAAAAGACTTAGAATGTCAGTCAAGCAGATTGACATTTTTCCTGCCATTTCATTCTACATCTTTCCTCAACATTCCCACACTATTGACCTGCCTTGAACTTGCAGCTGTTGAGCTGCACAGTGACTTAGGGCGGCCTACATTGTAATGCAGAAATAGGGCACGAGCTGGAGAGGGTTTGGTTTGGGGACTAGGGATTGCAGCCATCATGGGCCCCTTGCCCAGAATAATAGTGCTCCCTAGTGGTCTGAATTTGCTGGTACGGGGAGCATTCTGCCTTGAGGAAGTGTCCTTGGATCTCAAGGGTTTATGACATTAAGAGGGCCCAAGATTGTGCCCTAATGGATCCCTCCTTGGCATACTGGCATAGGCTGCGATTGGACATCAACAACTAAGTTCTATATTGTGGAATGAATTGTGTTCCTGAGTTTGTTGTGTGTTGTGTTCTTATTACCCATGTCTTTAATTTTATTATGACTAATTATGTTTATTGGGACAACTAATCTTTGCAAATTAAAATGCATTGCACGCAATTTTTTTTTTTTGGGCAGCCTACATTAGGATGTATTGATAAGCAAATTAAAGTATACATGACATATCTTGGTTATGTTACAAGATAAACTTATTAAAAAAAAAAAAAACCCTAACCTTGGGTTAAAAAAAAAAAGAAAAAAACCCAAACCTTGGGTTAAAAAAAAACAAAAAAACCCAAACTTGGGGTAAAAAGCAAAACCAGCTGGCAAGACTACAACCAAAAAAAGATCACTTAAAAAATGAGGAAATTAAATGTTCATGGACAGCTTGTCCAGATGCACTCTGGGTGCCAGCATACAATTCCTCTGGAATGTCCGTGGTGGCTGGAGAGGGTGACTCTTCAACATACCGGGGAATCTGCTGCATTAATGCAAAGTTATGTAGGACACAGCAAGCCATTATGTTCTTAAGCACCTTGTTGGGGTCATACTGCAGGGCACCCCCGGTATGATCCAGGCATCTAAACCTGGTTTTAAGCAGGCCGAAGGCCCTCTCCACTACAGCCCTGGTCTTGAGATGGGCCCTGTTATAGCCCTCCTGGGCCTGAGTTTGAGGACGCATGATGGGGGTCATCAGCCATGGCAGTAGTGGGTATCCCGAATTACCTGGAAACACACCAAAAAAACATTTAAGGACCAGTTCTTAGCTACATTGGATATGATGTCTTAAGAGGAAAAGAACAGCTATATGTTGATACAGGTTTAGAGGCAATTAAATATTAGTCTGACATTGAAAGTGTAATGCTATTCATTCCCCAAACTTACCCAGTAGCCAGCCCCCAGACAATTTTCCTGATTGAAAACGAGCATAGAGGCTCAAATTTCTCAGGATATATGCGTCGTGGGTGGATCTGGGAAACCCACCCATCACTCTCAAAAAGCGAAGGTCAGGTCCAACCACAGCTTGCACGTTGATCGAATGACCAAGCTTCCTGTTCCTGTAACAGCAGAAAGAGAGGTCATAAGTACAATAAAACTAAAGCAAAATTAACCTACATACACAACACAAAATAAGGTATCCTTTTTTTTAAATGAAAAATGTAACATTTTTAACCCCTAACTATTTAAAACAATAACATATTACAATATACCAGTCGGAGTGTAATCTGGTATACAAGATAAAGACACATTACTATATGCATGAAATACGGTCGGCCAGACAAACTTGATAAGTATTAGTTAAGGTATGCATGAAATAAGGTCTGCCAGACAAACCTGATAAGTATTAGTATTAGTTAGGTATGCAAATAGATTGCTTTAAAGAGAACTTTGCAAATACGGATAAACAATTAGTTCTAGAAATTCATAATGTGCACCCAATATACAATCCTAAAAAGATATTCCTCATCGGCGGGCGGAACTAACGCATGATGTGTGCAATCGATGGCACCCATGACATTGGGCATGTCGGCTATATTAAAAAAGCCCAACTTAACCGCGTTCCAGGCTAACATGTTGTCTGGGAAATAGCTGGATTTTTTAGACAGGGTAGCCATACCATCCAAAAACTTGGTTAGTGTGCGGCTCAGCGTAGGCTGGGACATCCCCACGGAGAGGGCACCCAGCCTTTGGAACGAGCCGTTCGCCAAAAATTGCAGGCAGCCAAGCATCTTGGTCATACCTGAAATTGCATGCCCCTTCCTTGGGGTGCGGGCTAACCATGGCCGCAGCTCACTATACAAATTATGGAGGGAAACGCGGTTAAGGCGGGTCAGCTCGAACAGCTCAATATCATGCATGCGATCAATGTCCATGCGTGCGCGGTGTGATTGGGGTTCTGCCATGGCAATGCACAGCAAGCCATTCAGCTGCAGGCGCTCATACTCCTCCACGTCCTCCTCAAACATTTTAACAGCTTGATTTCACCTACAAAATGACCCTGTAAGTCCAGCGGAAGCAAACACGTTTTATTGAGTGGTTTGTCATCGCCAATCAAGGCACAGAATCACCCACCAGCCCATACCAATCACGTAGGACGGCAAATTGCTGATAGACATACGTTTTTCGAAAGCGCGTATACACCTTAGCGTAAATGTATATTCGCATGAAAAAAGTAATGTAGAAGCCCAAAAAACATGTAAAAACTCACAAAAAATACACAGACACATGCGTAAGTGCATGTGAAAGCTGCTCAGAATCAGGGCTAATGAGCTAATATGCTGCCAAGTGATTCCTCAGGCCAAATATAACAGCCTCCACTCATAAAGTGCGTGTGCAGATTACTTAGCTGAGTTGCGTCTTCTTATGTGGCTTACAGCAGCTGAACTAACTGTGTCGTCCCAGTGTATGAGCGTCCCAAACAGGGAATAGATAGGCCAGTCACACAAGGGAACACAAGGTGGGCAGGGCTTCCGTCATCCGACGTGTGTTTTGCTACGCCCCCCGGAGCTTTGTCAGGGTGGCAGGAGGCCTATCATGGTATGGCTTTAAACTCTTTTACTCCGCCCCATACTCGCGGATGGATCAATCATACTGCACAGCACATCTTGTTCACATTAAGAGAGAGGAGGAGAACAGAGAAGAAAGAGAGAATAAATTATTCACAGAAAAGATATCCGTATTCAATCCATGGGTCGTCTTGGTCCCCAATTCATAAATTAAACGGGATTCTTGCTGTAATAATCTTTGTTCCCATTGGCCCCTCCTCCCCTTGTTTTTTAAGTGCAAAAATGACACATACCATCAGACCCCTTGGATTGCTTTGATGCCAGATTTTAAAGTGCTCAGTGACAGGACTCTTTTCACTACTGTTTTTAATGTCCCGCACATGCTCACCTACCAGCGCTCTAAGTTCAGGTTTGGTTTTACCTATGTACTTCTCACCTTTTGCATGAATCTACATACGCTACAGTTACCGCATTTAAACAACCCATTCAGTTTCTCTATCGATCGAGTAAATATGTTAGACTTCGATTTGTATTCACTGTGCGCTAAGAGATCACGTATGTTTTTGCCCTTTGTGCGGTTAGTAACGGTCGGGGTTCCGTCCATTTTCCCACCATGGGGTCAAGGGCCAATATTTGCCAATGGGCTTCTAGGATTCCCCGAAACCACTCCCAATGTGCCCCATATTGAGTAATTAAACAAATTGTTTGACAATTTTCTTTAGGCCCTACAAATGAGCGTTTCACTTTCAAGAGGTCAACCCATCTCTAGACAAGGGCCTTTTTAAAACACATTCTCGAAAGTCTGTGGGGGTATCCTCTTGCCCGAAACCTCTCTGTAAGTAAACGGCCCAAAGGGATACCACGGCGCAAGGGCATTGGGTGTTGGCTACTGAAATGTAGAAGAGTATTTCCTGCCATGGGCTTCCGAAATGTAGTCGTGGTTAATTTATTACCTTCATGTCAGATCAACATGTCCAAAAATTCCACTTCATGGGGCCCAATTTTATATGTGAGAACGATGTTTCTATCATTCCGATTTAATGAAATATGAGAAATTCCTCAAACTCACCGGTGGTACCCTTCTATACCACAAGTACATCATCTATGTACCGGAGCCAGAGAGCAACCCGTGCCCCAAAGTCCGCCCACCCAAACACCTCCAGGCTCTCCCACCGCCCTAGGTGAAGGCAGGCGTATGATGGGGCACAGGCCATTCCCATGTCGGTCCCGTGAATCTGGTGATAGTATTGATCATTAACTCGGAAATCGTTGTTTTTCAAAATGAATTCCAGTAGTTCCACCACAAATTCATTGTATGCTGCCTCACATGGGCCTAATTCGTCAAGGAACCATGTGACACTCAGAATAGCCAACCTTTGACCTCATCCCCTCTTCCTCATTTCCATTGATACTGGGTCTACCCTGGCTAAAGGGTCATAATCCCTCAGTACATTGGTTCATTTCAATGCTCACCTTTAATTCTGATTACTGCAAACAATCCTGCTCGGGGGCCTTCAAGTCCTTAACTAGCCATATTGAAACCCGCCGAAGAGGGTATTCTTTTGGGTCTCCCTTAAGTGTACTAGGACTTTCGAGATATTTTTGATGAAAAGGGGACCAATGTATTGTCTAATCTATCTTCTCCGGAGGCCTCAATTCCTTTTGTGAGCATCTGCCCTCTTTCTCTGATCCTGAACTTGAAACCCCTCATCTTAACATAGATGAAAATTTAAAAAAAGGATTACCGTCCACATCTCCTGCTGGGGCAGGTATCTTTTTTGTAGGTAAAAAAGATGGACATCTTTGACCTTGTACTGACTACAGGGAGTTAAATAGAGTCACAGTGAAAAATCAGTATCTGCAAAGAAATTTGTTTTTTGGGTGCTTCCAACTTGATCCACATGCGCGAGGGTGAATGAATGGAAGACTGTAAGGCCCCGTGGGACACCCGCCTTCAAGGTAAGCCCACAACCCCCAATCTCCGCTGTTAGCTTCACCTTTAGTCAAGCCCCCGTTTCCCGGGATGCTTTATACGTCTAACTGGACATGGATGTGAACTTACAGGGGGTGAAGGCGGATGAACCAAAGGCTAGACTGGGCAATGTCAAGAAACTGGGGGCATACACGGAAAGTCGGTCCTTAAATATTGCAGCACCAAAGGGATAGACAATAGAATGGTCGAGGTCAAGCCAAAGGTCAATCCGGGAGGTCACGGGTTAGCAGCACAAAGTGTAAGCGTGGTTGGGGTACAAGCAAGGGTCGATCCAGGCGGCAATCACAGAATGGTCAAAACTAAGCAAGGTTGGCAACGGGCTCAAACAGGCGTAATCAGGATCAAAGGCACACTCAGCTAAATGCTATCACGGGCACTGATGCACTGAAGGGGTAAAACCTTTATATGCTGAACAAGACAGGATTGGGCAAGGGGAGTGTGTCTGATTGGTGCACTGTAATATCTCTGGGCTGATTGGCCAGTTTAAACTCAGAAGGAGGTTCGCCCTGGTAGCCTAAAAGTGATTGGTCCCTTTAATCAGCCAATCATCAGGGCATATGAGGAACGTGTGAGGAAGCGGGGCTGAGTAGAGGAGGAGGAGGTAGCCGCGCACAATGCTTGGCGCGGCTGACAGGCAGGAAGTGTCCCAGCTCGGCACCTGGAGATGCCGCGGGACCGGGACCCAGGTGAGTTTTCCGTAACACTACCCTCCCTTCAAGAGGGGCCTCAGGACCCTTACTAGGCTTATTAGGATTGTCGAGTTCGGATGTAACCGGAAGTATAGTTCACAAGAATACTTAAAATTGGAAAATCTTTTGCGATCCCCATCAAATTTCTCAGGGAGAGGAACCTTTGGTTCGACAGGAGGTGGGGATACCGGTGGTGCAGGTAACTGGCAGTTTTCTTGGACAGCCAAACGTTGAGCCAGCTGGTTGATGGCGGTAGCCATGGCCTGCACTTGCTGCACAAGTTCTTCCATATTTAGGTAGGGCCCGTGATAATGTAAGGCCCCGTGGGACACCCACCTTCAAGGTAAGCCCACAACCCCCAATCTCCGCTGCTAGCTTCACCTTTAGTCAAGCCCTCGTTTGCTGGGACGCTTTATATGCCTCGCCGAACACGGTTGCCCCCAGGACTTAGTAGCACAAAGGATGTGAGCTTATAGGGGGTTAAGGCAGATGAACCAAAGGCTAGACTGGGCAATGTCGAGAAGCTGGGGTCATACAAGGGAAGTCGGTCCTTAAATATCACAGCAACAAGGGGGATAGACAATAGAAGAGTCGAGGTCAAGCCAAAGGTCAATCCGGGAGGTCACGGGTTAGCGGCACAAAGGGTAAGACAGAAACATGGTCGGTCCAGGCGGCAAACACAGAATGGTCAAAACTAAAGTCGGCAACGGGCTCAAACAGGCGTAACCAAGATCAAAGGCACACTCAGATAAACGCTATCACACTGGGCACTGATGCACTGGAGGGGTAAAACCTTTGTAGGCTGAACCAGACAGGATTGAGCAAGGGGAGTGTGTCTGATTGGTGCACTGTAATATCCAAGGGCTGATTGGCCAGTTTAAACTCAGAAGGGCGTTTTGCCCTTGTAACCTAAATGGGATTGGTCCCTTTAATCAGCCTATGATGCATATGAGGAACGTGCTCACGTGCATGTGTGAGGAAGTGGGGCCGCGCAGAGAAGGAGGAGGCGGCAGCCACGCACGGCGCTGCTCGAGCCGACACTTGGCATGGCTGACAGGCAGGAAGTGTCCCGGCTCGGTGCCTGGAGACGCCGCGGGACCGGGACCCAGGTGAGTTTTCCATGACAAAGACAGCCTTTCGTACTCATTATGGTCACTACGATTATTTAGTGAAGCCTTTAGGGCTCTGCTATGCCCCCGGCCCATGCCCTTCCAGCATTTTGTTAACAACATTTTTAGAACTTATCTGAACATTTTTGAAATGATCTATCTTGATGATATTCTAATTTTTTGTGCTAACCCTGAACAGCACCAAAACCATGTCAAGCTGATCATGACCCTGTGGCATCCAATGTCCTAATTTATGTCATGATTTCCCCTCTGCCTCATCCCCAGCATTCCTAAAAACATCCTATAACAAAACAAAATTCTTCAAAGACTTCCTCAGCACAGGTCCATAAATTCCTTATCAGTAACAGTTACAACCACTGATAAGGAAATTTGGGGGGAGCGCAGCTTGGAGAATAGATTTACTAAAAGGGTAACTACAAATAATTTGTCCCCCAGCAATCTAATAATAATAATTTGTCCCCCAGAATCTAGCATAAATCCAGGGGGAGAAATGGTTTTCTTGGTCACATACAGAGGGTCCGATCCATGATTGTTGTGTGTCCGACCCACTGCTCCTCCAACCCTCAGAAGCTGAAGACTTTTTATCCCTTTATGATGTATATGGATTTTCATTGTTTTCTCCCCTTTTATTTTCTAACTGTTTTTCCTGCACATGTTGGTATATTAGGCTCAATTCAGAGGCACATTCGTCTGGACTTTCGTAGCTGTCTGTGAAAGTTTTTGTGTGTGTTTTTCATTTTATTTGTTTTTTTCGTTCATTTTTCATTCGTACGAACGTTCGGGCTAATTCGTATATGCGCTTTCAAAGAACGAAAGCAAATCGGATCATTTGCGTTAGTTCGGATCATTTTCCCATCAAAATCTGATACTTTGCGTTCGTTCAGATAACTTACGTTATTGCTATGGGCTTGCGTCTCATTCAGAGGGCTGATTGCCAAGGGACCACGACCCTATAAAACCGTTTCATTTGCGATCCCCTTACGGGACCATTTTGACCTCAGATACCTTGCAATGAACCAGTTGTGTGCCTTTGTGGAGGAGCATCACGAGCTCCAGCTAATGGGAATTGAATGTGTCAGCAGGGCCGAGACCAGATTGCACCGGTGACGCATGCATATCGATGGCATGCATGACGTTGAGCTGTTCGAGCTGACCAGACTTAATCACGCTTCCCTCCATAAATT
Organism: Gastrophryne carolinensis; assembly: GCA_027917425.1. Lineage (NCBI taxonomy): Eukaryota > Metazoa > Chordata > Amphibia > Anura > Microhylidae > Gastrophryne > Gastrophryne carolinensis. The sequence continues at coordinate 187,331,966 of CM051239.1, read as the reverse complement.
GTATAGTGAGCTGTGCCCATGGTTAGCCCGCACCACAAGGAAGGGGCAAGAAATTTCAGGTATGACCAAGATGCCTGGCTGCCTGCAATTTTTGGCGTACGGCTCGTTCCAGAGGCTGGGTGCCCTCTCCGTGGGTATCTCCCAGCCTACTCTGAGCCGCGCTCTTTCCAAGTTTTTGGAAGGCATGGCTACCATTAGTCAGAAATATATATTTTTTCCTGACGACATGGTAGCCTGGAACGCGCTTAAGCTGGCATTTTATAATATCGCCGACATGCCCAATGTCATGGGTGCCAATAATTGCACCCACGTTGCCTTAGTCCCTCCGGCAGCCAACGAGCACATCTATAGGCAAGTTCAATCAGTCAGTTTTTTTATATAGTTGACATAAATGGTATTTTAAATATCTCTTAATCCCTCCTTGTAAATAGTCCATGTGAAATAGCTTACACTGTATATCTGTTAATCCCTCCTTGTAAATAGTCCCTGTGAAATAGCTTACACTGTATATCTGTTAATCCCTCCTTGTAAATAGTCCCTGTGAATTAGCTTACACTGTATATCTGTTAATCCCTCCTTGTAAATTGTTCATGTGATATATTTGCCTGGATTTAGCGTCATCAATGTTTTTCATGTAGCCCAAAGCCAAACATTTGCATGTGGACGTTAATTTGTCATGTGAAAGTTAATATTTAGTTGATCCAACATACATATCTTTTGTAGGCCTGAAAAATAGTTAGGCATTTAGTTAGTGTTATTTGTATTGGCCAACATATTTTTTGGAGGATGTTAGGAGTTATTGTTTGAGTAATTTACCTAGCCTTGCTCATATTTTTTTTTTCTTTTTTCCCAGGAACTGCAAAATGGGCCACTCACTGAATGTCCAAGCAGTGGTGGCCCCGGACATGCGGTTCCTTAGCGTCCTCGCCGGGTTTCCAGGCTCATTCCATGATGCGTAGATCTTGCGACGATCTGGATTGTATCGTCGGTTTGAGTCTGGAGAATTCTCTGGTGGATGGCTCCTTGGTAAGTTGACGCAAATAACATCATTCCCTTTTCAATGTATGCCTATTAATACAGTTTCGGACCCATGTCTGAAGCTATGGTTGTTTTTTCCCCTTGATGACAGGTGAAATCAGACCTTAACCATGATCTTTAGCAAAGCACCAACCCTTACAAAATGAGTTTCCACAATTAGTAAGTAATATATTTATACTTTCTAGTAAATTACATATAATTCTTCCCCACACACGGATGCAATTCTGTTCTTGACTTTATGATAGGGTCTGTGCCATCTTTGCTAGGAAGCATGACACTTACTGAGTAGAGGAGAGCGGGATAAAGTGCAGGGGGCGGGTTAGACCTGTCTTGGCTCACACAAAGCAGATCTGGTGTCCTGAAAAGGTAAGACATCCAAGAATGCTGAGCAGCACAGTCCTAAGCCAATACCTGTTAGCAGTCTGCCTGATTTGCCCTCATCCGCCATTTTGGATGTTTAAAGGGTCAGAACATGCAGTAGATGGTGTTAGGCTGTTTCTTTAGCAGAGCAATCTGTATGTTCAGGGTGTGTCTAAAATATAAGATAGGCTCTTATTCAGGGTGAACGACCTTTTTATTTAAAAAACATTTTGTGTCATGTGTAATTTATGTTAGTATTTTCTTATTCTTTTAGGGGATTCCGGCTATCCACTACTTCCCTGGCTGATGACGCCCGTCCTTCGGCCCCAGACGACTACAATCGGGCACACCGGAAGACCCGGGCCGTTGTGGAGAGGGCCTTTGGCCTGTTAAAAACACGCTTCCGGTGTTTGGACCATACCGGGGGAGCACTCCAGTATGACCCCAAAAAGTTCATAGACATCATACTGGCCTGCTGTGTCTTACATTACTATGCCTCTCCACCCAGCCAGGACCCAGAAGACCACTACCGTGGCACACCTAGTGCCTCTGGCCAAGCAGTTTGAGTCAATTTGATTCAGACACATACATTTTTGATGCCTGTGTTTGTTTTGTGCCTGTAATTGTTATTTGCTCCTCTAATTTTGCCTTGTAAATCTTTTATTATTTTTTGGTGTATCAACTAGTAATGAGTTAATTGCTAAAATATTCACACATGATCTGAGACTTTTGTTTGCCCTGTATGTTTAGGAAAACCTTAAGTAATCTAAAAATAACCAAAACATTAATGCATCAACTTAGTCAACAACAGGTCAAGTCACATTCAATATTTTTAGTGAAATATGAAAATTTGGAGTTGAAGGGCACTCGCATACTTCATGTACATACATAGTACAACATTAAAATACATTTGTGGCAAATCATGGCACCTAGCAATTGGCCTTATCCAGGAGTTTGAAAGTAATGCACTCCAGGCCAAAGTTTAAATCCTAAATAAAATACACAGACATAGGGAGCAAGCATTTGCATGTCAATATTTGCCCTGTAATTAATAGGGCCACATACACACCCTCTCCTGCTTGGCCACATTTGCCACAGGCACAGGAGGAAAGCAGCCATACCTATGCCACATCCACGCCTGTAAGTCAGTGGCCCACCCAAACAAGAAGCCCCAGTCCAAATCCAAGTCCAGTACAATCTCTGCCAGGTTTCAAGGTAGTAGTTTGCCAGCCCAGAATGTCCCCCAATCATGCCTATAAACAGGATGAGCCAGAAGCAATGTAATTAGGCCAAATCCTGCAGCTTGAGTGGCAGGTTCAGTGAGGCTTGAGCTCAGGCATTGGCTAGTGGGGTATCTCAGCACTCTAAGGAGCTATATGGGCGAAAATCCAAAGCATACAAGCAAAGCCATACAAAAAGGCTATATTGCTAGCGCTCACCAGACAGGTCAATACAGTATAGATGTAGAGGAAAGATGTGGAGCAGATACAGGGCAAATAGGTGTTAAAATGGTTGATTCCTATAAAACCCTGGTGGTGGGCCTTGGAGGTGGCCCATCAGCTGGGTATGTGTGGCATTCATAATCTGCAACTGTTCCAACATGTGTCTATTGGTTGTTCGAACTTCATCCAGCATGCCACTGAAATTACTAGTTAAGGTGGCCATGTGGGTGTTGCTAGTTCAAACTTCCTCAAGCATGGCTGTGAAATTAGTAGATAAGGTGGCCATGTGGCTGTTGGTCGACCTAAATTCGGCCAGCATGGTGTTTAATGTATTATTTAAGGTCTCTAATTGTGCATGATGCTGCTCTGTGGTTCTTTCAGTTAGTTGGCGAAATAAACGCCTCTCATGGTGCCATACTGACTCCATGATCAGCACGCGCCTCTCCTGGGAAACTGGGCGCCGTAGCTGACTACGCCTCCCAATTACCCGGGTTGGTGCGCCTGAAGATGATGGAAGTCTAGGCCGACCAACAGCCACAGATGTGCTTGCCAAATCCTCTGCAGCAGACCTACCACTGGGGACTGTAGGCTCAGTCTCTGCATGCTGCCCACGATGGCCTGGCAGCATGCTGCCAGCTTCACTCTGCTGCAGAGGATTTGGTGAAGAAACATGTTGGGACAGTTGCAGATTATGTTCCAGGGGGGTCTGTTGTGAAGGTCCCATCAAGGTGGCATCCTCCTCCATCTCCTGGATTTCCTCCATCAGTGTGTGGTCTGCTGGGACATGTGAAAAAAAAGGTTCAGTTTGGGCCCTAAATATATTTGTTATGCCAATTAGTCATGCTCATTCATATGCATCAGCAGATTCAGCAAAATACACTACTGTATATATATCTGGTCCTGGCTCCTAGGCAGCACGGAAGTTGACGGCGTGGTCCAACTGTATGAGGCTTCCACAGTAGCTGAGGGTTGATGCTGGGCTGTATTGTAAAAAAAAGGCACGTAAACACCCAAATATGCATTGATGATCTTTATTACTACATATGCTTCTATAAAACACGTGGGCAAGCAGGAATGACAACTCACCCTATGGTCCAAGTTGACCTTCACTATGAATGTCATTATCTGTTATATGTATGAGTCACCCTGTACATACACATTGGTCACCTTAAACCGGACCTTCACTATGATTTATTGAAAAGCCCAAACCCTTAAAAAATGATTCCCCAGCATCTAAAGTTAATATATTTTAAGTTTTTACTTACTACCCTGTTCAGGACTTTAGGATACGGGCACCGCCATCTTGACTCAGAAGCATCACACTTACTGAGGAGAGGAGAGTGGGATAAAATACAGGGGGCGGGTTATATCTGTGCTTTGCTCAGACAGAGCAGAGCTGGGGTCAGGAAAAGGTCAGCAATCCCAGAATGCAGAGCAGCACAGTCAAAAGGCACTTCCTGTTTGCAGGCTGCCTGACGTTCCATGAGCCGCCATCTTGGATGTTTAAAGGCTCATAACATGCAGTAGATGCAGGTAGGATGATTTTTAATGTGAGCAATCTGTATGTACAGGGTGTGGGAAACATATAAGATAGGTTCTTATTCAGAGTGAAGGACCGCTTTAAATAATACAAACATGCATGTACTGCATGTTATGAGGCTTCACACATCCCTAAAGGGCCATTAGGGACCCACACTGGGCATTCTTACTATGTAGACCTTTCCCTGACCCCAGATCAAGTATTTGAGACCAAAGCACAGCTCAAACCCAAGTGGCCTAAAGACAAAGAAGGAAGTGTTGGATATGATTGAGTAGAATCACCTAACAGGCAGTCCTTTGCTAATATTAAGTCTTTAATAGTGACCATAAATACTGTCCAAGGTCATGTATGGCCTAGCAAATTAGAAAATAACCATTCCACAGACATTACACACCCTGCTAAAACTGTAACCTCCCCTACAAGACACTCCCTAGGGGCATGTGTTCATATATGCCTGTGAGCCTAATTTTACACATTTAAAACATTTCACATACACACTAACATTACTAACCTGCAGGAATAGTAGGGATGTCCGTGTCCCGTTGCCTCGAGTGGCCCTCTAAGGCCACGGGATGTATCAGGCCCAGCACCATCTCCTTAGCTCTGGTAAATTGTAATTTAGTGGGGAAGCCTCCGACAGTTTGTAAGCTGAAAAATATAGTTTGGCAAATGTAGGAAAATGTTGACAATACAAGAAGCAGACAAATGCACGAATCATATATGTACCTGTAATTGCACCCTTTATTTTCTTTTTTCCGTGCTGCATACTTCAGGTCCGTTATTTTGCATTGAATCTGCTACACATCTTTGAGCTCCTCCCCCGCTGCATTGACCTGTCTGGTGAGCTCCTCTAAAATTTCTGTTTTGCGCAATTTGCTGGTTGCTTTGGATTTTCGCCCATATAGTTCATCATAATGTAAGGTCAGCCCACTAGCCAATGCCAGAGTTTGGGCCTCCCCAAACCTGCCACTGAACTGGCCTCGGCGCAATATCCACCCTATTGCTTGATGTTCGGGCTCATCTGTGGTTGCAGGCAATTCGGGGACATATTGGGCTGGCTGTGCTGGGTAGAAATGTTGAACAGGTGGCTGGATAAAGAATGTACTGGACTTGGAAATGGACTTGGGGTCCTTGCCTGGGTGGCCACTGAACTTGCAGGCGTTGATGTGGCATATGGAGAGTGCCTTGCCACCAGTGGTAAATGTGGCCGAGGAGGAGAGGGTGTGCTTGATGTTGTTGGGCTTCTTGCCCTGTGCCTCTTTTGGGCCCTTGAGACTTGTGCTTGCATGCCCCTGGGAGGTAGTTGCATGTGCCTGTGGTGATGCTGAGCTTGGTGGGCTGGGGCTTCTGGCCCAGTGGCTTTTACTCTTTCCATGCCCACTTTTTCCACGTGTCTGTGGAGATGCTGAGTTTGGTGGGCTGGGGCTTCTGGCCCAGTGGCTTTTACTCTTTCCATGCCCGCTTTTTCCACGTGTCTGTGGAGATGCTGAGCTTGGTGGGCTGGGGCTTCTGGCCCTGTGGCTTTTACTCTTTCCATGCCCGCTTTTTCCACGTGTATGTGGAGATGCTGAGCTTTGGGGGCTGGGGCTTCTGGCCGGGTGGCTTTTACTCTTTCCAAGCCCACTTTTCCACGTTTATGTGTAGATGCTAAGCTTTGGGGGCTGGGGCTTCTGTCCCGGTGGCTTTTACTCTTTCCATGCCTGCTTTTTTCACGTGTATGTGATGATGCAGAGCTTTGGGGGCTGGGGCTTCTGGCCTGGTGGCTTTTACTCTTTCCATGCCCACTTTTTCCACGTGTATGTGGTGATACAGAGCATTGGGGGCTGGGGCTTTTGTCCCAGTGGCTTTTACTCTTTCCATGCCCGCTTTTTCCACGTGTATGTGGTGATGCAGAGCCTTGGGGGCTGGGGCTTCTGGCCCGGTGGCTTTTACTCTTTCCATGCCTGCTTTTTCCACGTGTAGGTGGAGATGCTGAGCTTCGGGGGCTGGGGCTTCTGGTCCGGTGGCTTTTACTCTTTCCATGCCCACTTTTTCCACGTGTATGTGGAGATGCTGAGCTTTGGGGGCTGGGGCTTTTGGCCCGGTGGCTTTTACTCTTTCCATGCCCACTTTTTCCACGTGTATGTAGAGAAGCTGAGCTTTGGGGGCTGGGGCTTCTGGCCCGGTGGCTTTTACACTTTCCATGCCCGCTTTTTCCACGTGTATGTGGAGATGCTGAGCTTTGGGGGTTGGGGCTTCTGGCCCGGAGGCTTTTACTCTTTCTATGCCCGCTTTTTCCACGTGTATGTGGTGATGCAGAGCTTTGGGGGCTGGGGCTTCTGGCCCGGTGGCTTTTACTCTTTCCATGCCCGCTTTTTCCACGTGTATGTGGTGATGCTGAGTTTGGGGGCTGGGGCTTCTGGCCCGGTGGCTTTTACTATTTCCATGCCCGCTTTTTCCACGTGTATGTGGAGATGCTGAGCTTTGGGGGCTGGGGCTTCTGGCCCGGTGGCTTTTACTCTTTCCATGCCCACTTTTTCCACGTGCATGTGGAGATGCTGAGCTTTGGGGGCTGGGGCTTCTGGCCCGATGACTTTTACTCTTTCCATGCCCACTTTTTCCACGTGTATGTGGGGATGCAGAGCTTTGGGGGCTGGGGCTTCTAGCCCGGTGGCTTTTACTCTTTCCATGCCCGCTTTTTCCACGTGTATGTGGAGATGCTGAGCTTTGGGGGCTGGGGCTTCTGGCCCGGTGGCTTTTACTCTTTCCATGCCCACTTTTTCCACGTGTATGTGGAGATGCTGAGCTTTGGGGGCTGGGGCTTCTGGCCCGGTGGCTTTTACACTTTCCATGCCTGCTTTTTCCACGTGTATGTGGAGATGCTGAGCTTTGGGGACTGGGGCTTCTGGCCCGGAGGCTTTTACTCTTTCCATGCTCGCTTTTTTCACGTGTATGTGGTGATGCAGAGCTTTGGGGGCTGGGGCTTCTGGCCCGGTGGCTTTTACACTTTCCATGCCCGCTTTTTCCACGTGTATGTGGAGATGCTGAGCTTTGGGGGCTGGGGCTTCTGGCCCGGAGGCTTTTACTCTTTCCATGCCCGCTTTTTTCACGTGTATGTGGTGATGCAGAGCTTTGGGGGCTGGGGCTTCTGGCCTGGTGGCTTTTACTCTTTCCATGCCCACTTTTTCCACGTGTATGTGGTGATACAGAGCATTGGGGGCTGGGGCTTTTGTCCCAGTGGCTTTTACTCTTTCCATGCCCGCTTTTTCCACGTGTATGTGGTGATGCAGAGCCTTGGGGGCTGGGGCTTCTGGCCCGGTGGCTTTTACTCTTTCCATGCCTGCTTTTTCCACGTGTAGGTGGAGATGCTGAGCTTCGGGGGCTGGGGCTTCTGGTCTGGTGGCTTTTACTCTTTCCATCCCCGCTTTTTCCACGTGTATGTGGAGATGCTGAGCTTTGGGGGCTGGGGCTTTTGGCCCGGTGGCTTTTACTCTTTCCATGCCCGCTTTTTCCATGTGTATGTGGTGATGCAGAGCTCTGGGGGCTGGGGCTTCTGGCCCGATGACTTTTACTCTTTCCATGCCCGCTTTTTCCACGTGTATGTGGCGATGCAGAGCTTTGGGGGCTGGGGCTTCTAGCCCGGTGGCTTTTACTCTTTCCATGCCCGCTTTTTCCACGTGTATGTGGAGATGCTGAGCTTTGGGGGCTGGGCTTCTGGCCCGGTGGCTTTTACTCTTTCCATGCCTGCTTTTTCTACGTGTATGTGGAGATGCTGAGCTTTGGGGGCTGGGGCTTCTGGCCCGGTGGCTTTTACTCTTTCCATGCCCGCTTTTTCCACGTGTATGTGGAGATGCTGAGCTTTGGGGGCTGGGGCTTCTGGCCCGGAGGCTTTTACTCTTTCCATGCCCGCTTTTTCCACGTGCATGTGGGGATGCAGAGCTTTGGGGGCTGGGGCTTCTGGCCCGGTGGCTTTTACTCTTTCCATGCCCGCATTTTCCACGTGTATGTGGAGATGCTGAGCTTTGGGTGCTGGGGCTTCTGACCCGGTGGCTTTTACTCTTTCCATGCCTGCTTTTTCTACGTGTATGTGGAGATGCTGAGCTTTGGGGGCTGGGGCTTCTGGCCCGGTGGCTTTTACTCTTTCCATGCCCGCTTTTTCCACGTGTATGTGGAGATGCTGAGCTTTGGGGGCTGGGGCTTCTGGCCCGGTGGCTTTTACTCTTTCCATGCCAACTTTTTCCACTTGTATGTGGAGGTGCTGAGCTTTGGGGGCTGGGGCTTCTGGCCCAGTGGCTTTTACTCTTTCCATGCCCACTTTTTCCACGTGTATGTAGAGAAGCTGAGCTTTGGGGGCTGGGGCTTCTGGCCCGGTGGCTTTTACTCTTTCCATGCCCGCTTTTTCCACGTGTATGTGGAGATGCTGAGCTTTGGGGGTTGGGGCTTCTGGCCCGGAGGCTTTTACTCTTTCTATGCCCGCTTTTTCCATGTGTATGTGGTGATGCAGAGCTTTGGGGGCTGGGGCTTCTGGCCCGGTGGCTTTTACTCTTTCCATGCCCGCTTTTTCCACGTGTATGTGGTGATGCTGAGCTTTGGGGGCTGGGGCTTCTGGCCCGGTGGCTTTTACTATTTCCATGCCCGCTTTTTCCACGTGTATGTGGAGATGCTGAGCTTTGGGGGCTGGGGCTTCTGGCCCGGTGGCTTTTACTCTTTCCATGCCCACTTTTTCCACGTGCATGTGGAGATGCTGAGCTTTGGGGGCTGGGGCTTCTGGCCCGGTGGCTTTTACACTTTCCATGCCCGCTTTTTCCACGTGTATGTGGAGATGCAGAGCTCTGGGGGCTGGGGCTTCTGGCCCGATGACTTTTACTCTTTCCATGCCCACTTTTTCCACATGTATGTGGGGATGCAGAGCTTTGGGGGCTGGGGCTTCTAGCCCGGTGGCTTTTACTCTTTCCATGCCCGCTTTTTCCACGTGTATGTGGAGATGCTGAGCTTTGGGGGCTGGGGCTTCTGGCCCGGTGGCTTTTACTCTTTCCATGCCAACTTTTTCCACGTGTATGTGGAGATGCTGAGCTTTGGGGGCTGGGGCTTCTGGCCCGGTGGCTTTTACACTTTCCATGCCCGCTTTTTCCACGTGTATGTGGAGATGCTGAGCTTTGGGGGCTGGGGCTTCTGGCCCGGAGGCTTTTACTCTTTCCATGCCCGCTTTTTTCACGTGTATGTGGTGATGCAGAGCTTTGGGGGCTGGGGCTTCTGGCCCGGTGGCTTTTACTTTTTCCATGCCCACTTTTTCCACGTGTATGTGGAGATGCTGAGCTTTGGGGGCTGGGGCTTCTGGACCGGTGGCTTTTACTCTTTCCATGCCCACTTTTCCACGTGTATGTGGAGATGCTGAGCTTTGGGGGCTGGGGCTTCTGTCCCGGTGGCTTTTACTCTTTCCATGCCCGCTTTTTCCACGTTTATGTGGTGATGCAGAGATTTGGGGGCTGGGGTTTCTGACCCTGTGGCTTTTACTGGCCTTGCCAGCGGAGCGTTCTTGGAGAACGGATGTGGTCGTCCGGGGAGGAGGGGATGGGTTTTTTGTGACCTGGGGCTTCTCACCCTCTTAGTGGCCTTTTTTGTGGGCGTACCTGTCTGCTTGGTGGCCTGGAGCTTCTTCTTCGCCGCTGCCTCCTTTGGTTTGCTGGTTGTTGGTGCCCTAGCAGACTTTGTGGTATTGTCACCTTGGCCTGCCCACTGCAGGTTTCCTGTACCTTCGGCCTTGGAATTTTAGAGCAAGTGGTCGGCCCAGAAGAAGCCTCCTTACGCCGCCATTGCATTTTGCTGCTGCCCTCCTTGCCTGCTTTTGCCTTCCCGACGGCTTTTTTGGGTGCCATAATGTTGAGACTCTGAAAGAGCATGAGCTGTGGGTCCAGGACCCTTTAAAAACTAATGCCTGGGTATGACGCTTACGCATTCGCGTACGCGTGCATACGGCCTTTCGTCCAGCCGTGCGAAACCCGGAAACCGCTGGGGCATTACTTATCTGCTGCAGACAAGAAGAAAGATAGCACCCACGATCTTCACCCGCCAACAAGAAGAGCTGATTATGCTCGTAAGTGTATTTTAATGCCTTTGATTTGCCATCTAAATGCATGCCTAGGCCTTAAGGAAGCGCAGAAAGAAACGGTTTGGTTTAAAAGTGTGCAAAACTCAAAAACAAACAGAAGTTAGGGCCCACATGTGCGAACCAAGTCACTTCCATCTAGAAGGATAGTTTGAGGCTCGAAATGTGTCTGGAAATGTCATTTAGCCAACTGATCGATTTGTGACAGATATTTGCATGCAGTTTGATCTAAAAAATATGTTTATTTTGTGTTTTTTAGAAAGATTCTTCAGCGCAGGTACGACTACCTGCCCAACTCTTTTGAGAAGAGGACCGTCGCCCTGGAGATTGTTTCCAGGATCCAGCAGGAGACTGACACCACCTTCACCCACACGCAGATCATGCACCATTGGTCGGACCTGAAACGGCTCCACATGCCCAGGGTGCGGCAATTTTTCGGACTCCATTTCCCAAGTAAGTACATAGTGATTGCATGCTAGATGTAACTAATACAGAAGGTAGGCCTTTATTTATAAATGCTTTTCTTTTCTAGTGCTGGAAATGGAGTACCGAATCCGACGCACCCGGAGGCGCACAGGCCGACCAGTGCTGCATGAATCTGCAGCACAAAGTGAAGGTGGTGGATGTCCAGGGCGACGTTCCTACCCCTCCTCTGTAGCGGCCTCTGACCAGCCCCTTGACCTTTCTACAGAAAAGGGGCGTCACGGCGTGGGCAGGGAGCCGTACCCAGCGATGGAGCCATTAGCCTCTGGTATTTGACTCTTCATGTAAGCGCACACACATACATGCTATTTAAAACAAAGCTGATTCCCTTAATCTATTTTTCTAGATGTTAATGTAGCAGGTGAAGGATCTGTGGAAGAGTCTGCAGCAGATCAGGCCCAGGAGGCACATGGAGAAGGTGGGTGATGTCACACACACATAGAAATTGTCATTTGCTTACTGCCTGACTAAGGCATTAGAAGTGACCCTATTTGACATGTCTCTACAGCCTCAACTTCCCAGGAGTGGCAGGGCCCAGAACCCAGGGTGGTCCCCAATGCACACGTCAGCCACCAACGAAGTAATTTGTAATGTCATTCTTTTGACTATGTGGTGATTGACATGATCACCAAGATACCTAAAGCCATAGTCAATGGCATTAGCATAATGACAAATGCCCACTTCCTTAGATTAATTACTTAGCATAATGGCATATGGCGTCATTAGTTAGCTTCCCACTTAAAAAAAAAAAAAAAACATCCACAGGTGAGAAACTTGTATTTGCCAACAAATAATGTTTGTTTCTTTTTTATACAGGGACCACATGTGCCAGAGTGGCAGCAATGAGTGAAAGGGTCCTTCAGTTGGTGGCCGACATGCAGGAGCTGCGTGACTCGTTGGGGACCACAGATGAAGACTAATGTTCTGGGTCCTGCCATTGCTATGTATATAGTTTTTTATTGTAAAAAGGTTTTAATTCTTTTAAAATTTTAAATGTAGAATTTTTAAAAAATTAAAAATAAAAAAAAATGTATAACTTTTTAGAAATACTATTCTAAAAAAAATGCCACCAAAACATGGCATTTGTGAATTAAAAAAAAAAAATGCAGATTCACATGACCGCGAAGGTTTGGTTTGGGTAAGTTTTAGGGGTGAAAAATGGAAGAAGAACCTAACCGCGAAGTGGTTTGGGTAAGTTTTAGGGGTGAAAAATGGAAGAAGAACCTAACCGCAAAGTGGTTTGGGTAAGTTTTAGGGGTGAAAAATGGAAGAAGAACCTAACCGCAAAGTGGTATTGGGTACGTTTTAGGGGTGAAAAATGGAAGAAGAAGGAAAGCGCAAAGTGATTTAGGTAAGTTTTAGGGGTCATAAATGGAAGAAGAAGGAAAGCGCAAAGTGATGTAGGTGAGTTTTTGGGTTCATAAATGGAAGAAGAAGGAAAGCGCAAAGTGATTTTGGTGAGTTTTAGGGGTCATAAATGGAAGAAGAAGGAAAGCGCAAAGTGATTTAGGTAAGTTTTAGGGGTCTTAAATGGAAGAAGAAGGAAAGCGCAAAGTGATGTAGGTGAGTTTTAGGGGTCATAAATGGAAGAAGAAGGAAAGCGCAAAGTGATTTAGGTGAGTTTTAGGGGTCATAAATGGAAGAAGAAGGAAAGCGCAAAGTGATTTAGGTGAGTTTTAGGGGTCATAAATGGAAGAAGAAGGATAGCGCAATGTGATTTAGCTAAACATTGTAACAGAAGTGAGTGAAGCAAATATGTAGACGAGCACTTTAATGAGTTAAGTTTGTAGTGCGCAGGCATAAGATCGTAAGGATGTTGGTCTGGACGATTAATTATTGAAAACGGAAAACAGAATGTAACAGGAAATGTAAAGGATTTGTGGAAGGAGACGATGGAAAAAGGGCAAAAACGAAAGCCGACGTTGTAACATGAGAAAAGAAAACGGAAGACTAACGCTGGAAAATGGCATTCTCGTACTCGTACTCTGGCATACGAACGGACGAAGACTTTACAGAAGGCTAGCAATGCATGCATAGAATCGCTCGTACAGTCATACGAAAGCGGGAACATTAAAAAAAAAAAAAACAGATCGACACAAAAACGAAAGTCTTTTTTTGTCTCTCTGAATCAACCCTATTGTCTTTTTTAAAAAATATTATTTGTATTTTTGTCTTTTTATTTTTTTTATTAAAATTTAAAAAATTCCATTTTGAATGGGCCTACCTTTTTGGCAATTAGAAATCCTCTAACCTGGTTTACTTGAAGCTCTAAAAACTACCCTGGTTTCTGAAGATTGTATGACCACTAGTATATTAACCTATAGACTGTAAGATTGATTGTAACTAATCCATTGTATGATTGGGAAAGCTTATCTAAGCATATAGTGTTACAGGGGTGAATGACTCACAATTAACTTGGAGTGCTGCATGGTGACTGTGTGTGAACCAGCAGATTGCAAGCTGATTGAATCTGATTGTTTGACAGCAGAACTGATCAGACTCTCCACGGGGTAAGTGGGGACGGAATTAGTGTGGATTGCCTGTGCCCTGCTTGTATGTGGAGAGAGGTGTGTAGGTGTGTGTGATGACTGTCTCGATTACTCGCCAGCAGAGTTTGATGGGAGGGTTCCACCGGCCCGATTTAATTGTTTAAAGTGTAGTTACGGTGGTGGTGGCAGCTTGTTGTAATTGGCGTGTGGGTGTTTCTGGTGTGATTGCTATCTGTGCTGGAAGCAGCCCACACCCACGTCGCAGATCACTCGATCAAACCGACGTTGAACGATCGATTGTGTGACAGACCTGGCTACATAAACACTAGTTGTACTGTGAGTGTGAAAAACATAATTTTTCTTTCTGGGGGTCCATATCACAATGTACCCTAGTAAAGTGTTAGCAGTCTTGGATTGGCAAGCTTCCACCTCTCAAAAAGAAGTAAAATATTCACTGAATTTACTAACTTCTACCGCAAATGTATTCAGAAGTTTTCTGGTTCGCCCGCTCCATAACTGAACTTACAAAGAAGTATTGTCATTTTTTCTCAGTTAGCCTTTCAGGTCTTGAAAGATTGTTTCACCTTTGCACCAATTCTGACACATTCTGACCCTGCATTTCCATTGCAGTTGGAGCAGTCCAATCCCAAAGCTACCCTACATCTGGTTGCCTTCTGCTCACATAAACTTTCTCCCTCCAAATCCCTGTATCATGTGGGGCACAGGGAGCTTTTATCTATAAAGTTTGCACTTGAAGAATGGTGATATTTGCTGGACTAAGGAGCTCACCCCATCCTGATCTCAACCAATCACAGGAACTTGGATGCTCTGGATTTATGCTCTGCCAAATGGTTCAAGCCAGGTCAGGCCTGGTGGTTGCTATTTTTCTTGAGGCTCAACTTCCATGTGACTTACCGACCCAGGAGTAAGAGAGAAAGTATGAGCGTCTGCAGCAGTGTGGCCTGTTAATCATGTACCTTCCAGAACTTAGGCATACCTGCAGTCACCTGGATATCGATCAAATGACTGATCAACAGGTGTTTCTTGTGAGAAGCTTTACTCAGAGTTGCGCCCAGGCTAGGGGTGCTGTCAGTTGGCATGTCCCAGCCTTCGCTCAGCTGCACCCTCACTAAAATTTCTCAATGGCATGGCTGTCCTACAGGAGAAATACATTTATTTCCTTGACGGCATGGCAGCCTGGATTGTGGTGAGGTTGGGTCTTGAGTCTAGCCTAGCTTCCCCTCTCCCCAAACAGGTTCCCTCTGCCTCAGTCTTTTTAGTTCAACATTGCTACTCCTTCTTGCCCACCCTCCCCTCTTGAGGCTAGCCTAGCTACCCCTCCCCCAAACACCTTTCCTGAGTCTCATTTGGCCCTTGTTTTACTTAATTTTTGCTGTTCATTTGTCGTTGCCTGTCTTTTCTATTTGTGGCTTCTTTTCAGCAACCACAAGTTGGGCTCTTAATGTCCAATGTGTCGTGGGTCCGGATTTTTGCTTTTTCAGCGTTTTGGCCGTCTTCCCTGACTTCTCCCAAGAGGCATTTATATTGAGGAGTTCCAGTTTATACACCAGTTTTGAGAGTGGCGAGCTGACTGGCGGTTTGCGTGTGGGTAAGTCTGTTTATTGCTGGAATGGATCTGCCGTTTATTGTTACTGTAGCATTTGCAAAGTGTTTTTCTTTTCTGTTATATGCCCCCTTTTTGTAACTGGTCCAAGTTTCTTGTGTTAGCCAAAAGCTCTCCCTGCCCTCCATCACTACAACTGTGCTCATGCCCCTCTGTAAATGTCCCCTTCTCCCTGTTACAGTTACAAATGCTTAGTCCAAGCATCCTGCTATACCTTTTGCTTGTTTGGCCCTAATCTCTTGTGATACTTACAATTTGTTCTAGGCAGTTTGCCTAGTTAGTAATTGTGTTTCCATTTTTATTTGTCTTTTAGGGGATTCAGGTTATCCCTTGCTACTCTGGCTCCTGACTCCCTTCTTAAGGCCCCAGATACCTGGCCAGGAGGCATATAATGTGGCCCAACGCCACACATCGGCTGTAGTAGAGTGTTCCTTCAGGCTGCTGAAGGCCATATTTTGCTGTCTGGACCACACAGGGGGTTCCCTTCAAACTAGAGAAGGTTGTTTGCATCAGCCTCCATAACTTTGCCTTAAAGGAGCAGTATCGCGAAATTTGCATTAAAAAAGATAAATAATTAAATAGCCACACAATAGCTTATAACATGTGTATAAATAATCTGGCGATAGAAAAAGGAAAAAATATATGCCTCTCTTTTAAATTGTATAATTACAATGGCTCAGTCCATTTGCTGAATAAGGGGATCTGCTGGGTTGTTTTTAGTGAGTTGCTTCATTTAGCCCACTGGTCTCCTAGCAAGGCACAAAACAAATCTCCAGATAGTGAAAATCCTGGGTTGGGCTTTGCTCAAAACACACAAAACTGAAAGAAAGATCATATGGAAAAATGAAAAATAAGAATATGAAAGAGAAAATGGTAAACTGAAAGATTCTGCAGCAGAGCCAACATGAAGAGAAAACTGTCAAAATCAGCTAAATGACTTCTAGAGCTTTTCTCTCCGTTTTAGATATATAAGTTCTGGCCAGGCAATGTTGCAATGTTGTTATCTTATGCTGGACGGCTGCCAGCACTGAACAGCTGATACTTTGATACATTGTTTCACCCCTCTCCTCAGCGTGGAACAGGCCAGAGTGTCGGGCCCCGACATTCAGCAGACATAAACATGAGCTATTAGTCTCCAGCTGCTCAACACAGACATCACTTTTTTCTACATTTGTAATTCTTACTCCAACACTTACCTACATTCAAAGTACCATTTAAATATAAGTCACCAAGAAAAATTCACGATACTGCTCCTTTAAGCGAGAGGGTTTCAGCATATTTGTAGGAAACAACCCCTGCTTGTGCTCCAGAGACACTGGGACATCTGTATGCAGGCACTCAGAGCCGGTGGGCCAAACCATTCGCCAACATTTGGTGGACGCCTCTTTTTCATAATTTTTTTTGTTTTTGTCCAATTACATCAGTTTTTATTTCTTAAATCCCTTTGCTTTGTCTGGGTGTGATGAAATAACATCCAAACAAACTTCTTTTTTTGGTATTTATTCTCTAATTTCATGTTAATGGTCACAAGTTGCTGGGTTATGGCACAACTGTGGATGGAGGTCAAATTGATACTTAATAATGTGCCTGTCCGGCATAACTAAAGTTTTGGAACCCCCCACAACCCAAAGTGCAGCATGGCAGGTTAGGGGGATGTAGCCCGGCTTTGAGTGTTTGCAGCTTGCTGTGCCTCAAGCCTCTCCAGGGCAACCTGGATGGCCTCTGGTCTTTGAAGGGCAACCTGGTTGGCGTCCACCTAGGCCCCAACCAGCTACTGGTGGTGGTGGTCCTGCTCCACAAGAACGGCAGCCAGGTCTTCATGGAGCAAACTGGCAGTCTGTTCAACTAATTTCAAATATCTATTAGTGTTTTGCGGAAAAGTGGTGCTGTTGGCCCGCCAGTTTTCCTCCATGATTTGGCACCACTCTACCAAAGACAGGTGATGCCTGGCTGCAGGCTGGGGCTGTCCTTCTCCTGGGAACTCCGTGGTGCTTGTGGGGCTGCTACTGGCAGAATGAAGCCGGAGCTGGAGGGAGGAGTGGTGATGGCCAGTGTCTGTGGTGGCAGCAGCTGGTGGAGGTGTCCAGATCCTCCAGTCCTCCAGCTCATTAATTTCATCCAGGAGGGGTGTCATCTGTGTGGAGAAATGTCAACATTAGTGTTAGTTTTTCACAATATTTCCACACATCCTGCAGGGCCCCAAACTTTATCCGGGGTTCACCCTCCTCCTCCACCCTGCCCCTTGCCCTTGCCTAAAAATCTCACTCACTTACCTCATCACTGTCTAGACTCTGGTTCCTTGGAGGCTGGCTGGTGGGTGGGCCTGGCCTTGATGTTGTCTTGGTGGTAGCCAAACCAGAGGGGCTAGCTGTGGCTACAGTTGGCAGGTCTTACAGGCGAGGTGCTGCTGGCTGAGGTGTTGCAAAGTCAGGGTAAATGTACTGGTAGTTTCCTCTTAACAGTATATATGGCCCTTCAAAATCCCTACAAGGGATACACACTGGGTCCCACATCGGCGTGTGTCACCAAATTGTGGTCTGCTTACACCCATGTTAGGGGTTTATATAAAGGTTGCTTAATACCCTTTGTGTGTAGTCACACAAGATATGTTTTGCAGGCAAGCCCTGAAAGTCGGCTGTGCATGTGGGAACTAAGGTTGGTGTGTAGCGTGTTTGGTTGGCCTACTCCACCTGTGCCAAGCTACAATTTACTAACAAGAGTTACCACTTGTGGGCACATGCCGTCTATCGTTGTCCATGGTGCCCAACATCCATTGGTAGGTTTTGGGATGGAGCATCCACTTACTCCTCAGCATGGGTAAATTGTAGAGTTTTGAGGAGCTGGCCACCAGTTTGAAAGCTATATTAAAACAAAGGAAATGATGGCTTTAGTGAGTTGCCAATGCTTCCTGTACAAGCAGCCCTTGTTCGCACTTACCCTTCAGCCTGTCTGGTGCTGAGTTTCTGACGAACCACCACCTTCTTGTTGTCCCACTTTTTCTTGGCCTGGGCAGCATTGGTTTGTCACAACTCCATCTTTGGGAGTTGAGTGGGACCGGGATCCAACCTTCAACTGGCATCAATAAATCAGGCACTCAAATTGCCCCTTGTTAGTCTGCGTCCAGGGTGAGTGGCTGATGCTGTCGTCTGCTGGGCGGTGTCTTGGTTGAAGAGGGAGTCACTATGCCCATTCCCATGCCCTGAATGGATGGATTCAAGGCTACTGGCCAGGGAAAAAGCAGGCCTGGCTGTGGACTCAGCAGAGGGACCCACACCGGGGACTTTCTTGGAATCCGTATAGTGCTCCGATGTCCTGACCATTGGTTCATGGTGGGCTGTGCCGGGAGCCCCGCAAGCCCTGGTTTTCTGACTCCCACTGCTGATGCCTTAAACTGCTGCAGGTGACCTGCTCAGAGTGGCTAGTGTGGGTTTCAGCAGGGGAGTGCCTGCAAGAGGAAAGTTGGGTCCTTTGGCTGTGGTACCTTGGCCAGGTGCTGCTGATTCCTCTGCCATGTCTGTGTGCCTGGCTCTGGGAGCTATGGTGGCACCTATGGTGTGAGTGGATAATTGTATTGGATACTATTTGGTTTATTTAACAGCCCCTCGAAGGAGCAAGACACCTATAGGCTACATGTGCTTATGGACGCAAGCACACTTCTGAGGTCCGCCTGGGCGCGCCTTCTTGTGTACCTCAGTGCAGGGGTGCGTCACATAGAAGACATCCAAAGAAAACCAACATGGCATCCACCTTGTTCACCAGTGAGCAGCATGAGGAAATAATGATGGTAAGTCACACCTTCATGCCATTAGCCTATACATGTGGCAGACCAAAACAAATGGCCAAAGTATGAGGTGAGTAACAGTGGGTAGACGCAGATGACAAGCAAGGTACAAAGGTAAATATGGCGAAGGACATGCAGACTACATGGGATGGCCTAGATGGCAGCAAGGGGAAGAAAGTTAAGTATGGTGAAGGACATGCAGACTAAATGGGATTGCCTAGATGGCAGCAGGGGAAAGAAAGGTAAGTATGGCAAAGGACATGCAGACTACATGGGATGCCTTAGAGGCCAGCAGGGGGAAGAAAGGTAAGTGTGGTGAAGGACATGCAGAATACATGGGATGCCTTAGAGGCCAGCTGGGGGAAGAAAGGAAAGTGTGGTGAAGGACAAATGGCCAAAGTATGAGGTGAGTAACAGTGGGTAGACGCAGATGACAAGCAAGGTACAAAGGTAAATATGGCGAAGGACATGCAGACTACATGGGATGGCCTCGATGGCAGCAGGGGGAAGAAAGCTAAGTATGGTGAAGGACATGCATACTACATGGGATGACCTAGATGGCAGCAGGGCAAAGAAAGATAAGTATGGTAAAGGACATGCAGACTACCATGGGCACAGTGGCGGGAGTCGGTAGGAAGCACATTAAATTAGCTGGATATAGCAAAAAAGGGAGTGCGCTGGAAAGCCACACAAGGATACGGCACACCGAGAAACTTTTCTAGGAACGCAGCTGAGAATCATACAAGCATTCATGAATTCCTGGTTACCAAGTTCAGTTCAAATCAGTTCAGATTAGTTCTGAATTTGAATAGATGACTATGGAGAGGTGTGTCCATGTATGTCTGGCCAAGGTGCTGCATAGATTTCGTTATGGATGTCAATATTGTGTTCTAAGATTCTAGTTGTAAATAGGCACTTAGTTTTTTCCTATACAAAAATCACATTGCCATTTGGCTGGGTAAATGATCATGGGGTTGTTGCAATTCACGAAGTGGCGAGTTAAGTGAATGCTTTTCAGGGAAATGGAGCAGTTTGGAGAAATGTGATGGCAGGCAGCAGGGGTATTTGCTTAGAGTCTACATTGGTCTCCTGTTATGGTGTTATAATGGCTTGGAATTAGTTTGTCACATAGTGAGGGTGGTCTCCTGTATGTTAATGCAGGCCTGGGACTTGTAATAGTAGGTGCCAATCGCGGGCTCTGTATATAAATACTTTGAAACCAGCAGACGAGGTCCTATTTTATACCAGATGTTCCTTTTTCTTTACTGAAATATTTTTGGACTACTAGACACCCACTGCCTCAGTTCACGTGGCCATGGGGCTGAGAATCAGCGGTTAGTAAAGAAAAACGTTTTTAATAAATTACATTTTGCTCTGCTGCGTCTGTGTTTTTTTTACAGTTAACCATTTGTGAACCGGTTAAGGGGTCCATGAGGGCCCTATCCCAGTTCACAAGACTTGAGGGACTGGCAAGTAACCTGTGGACAAAGATACTGTAGACAATGTAGGAGGGGAATCCATTCTTTTTTCCACAGTTCGCCAGACACTGCCAGGTGCTACCAGACATTGAAGGGGGACACTTGAGGATATCTCGGCTGTGTGTTTTCTTTTCAGAGGGTACAGTCCGAATATCCCTTGGTTTTTTTACCTACCTACTGCTCACTTTCATACGTTTTCTAACCCTAGACCTGTTAATGTGATCTGCTGCAAAATGCACTCTTGACGCTGAGCTACCTACCTGTCACTTACACTCCCTAGGGTTTTATGGCACCAACAGTTACCTATCCCTACACTTGTTACCTGGGTCTTCAATTTGCACTCTTGGCAGTGTGCTATGTACCGGTCATACTCTCACCAAGACATTTTTTTTAAAAAAGTTGACTGTTACCTTTCCCTACAGTTGTTACTGGGGTCTTCAGCTTGCACTCTTGACGCTGAGCTACCTAACATTCATTTCGCTGTGATTGTGTGGCACAAAGGGTTTTTCTTTAAAAAAAAAAAGTTAACAATAACCTAACCCTACATCTGTAATTGGGGTCTTTAGACTGCACTTTTGATACTGAACTGCCTACCTGTCATTTACACTTGATAGAGTATAACTTTCTATCTTAATTCAATAATAAGGTTTCAGGGATCACAGCCCTGTGTGAATCACTTGCTATTCAAATCCTGATCAGGATGACCACACAAGAACCACAGAGGACAATTCTGTAGCAGCAGCGTGATAATCTTTATTTTCACATGGCAGAGGTAGATATATTGTTATGCGAATACAATCAGAAAAAGGAGAAGTAAAAACAACCAATCATAAGCCATTAGGCGGTCTATCAATTATCCAATAAAATCAAACTAAAAGGCCGGATATACATCCATAATTGGTTAGTATCCGAACAGTACTGCAAGGGTTACAGGTTTCAAGCATGCGCAGTATAACTGGAAAAAGGGTCAGAAGGCCAGGCTGAGTGTCAAACCTCAGGACAGGGTGACTTATTGTGTGGTTACAATTTGGGGAACAAGTTCTAAGTTTTAGGAATTATAATTTATAACTTGGTACATAAAGGAGAACTTAACGGAACCTATCTGGTTCCTGTCTTGTGATGTCTGGTTGCGAAACATGGAACAACAGTGTAAGAACAGAAGAATAATTCCATGCCAAGGGAAATACCAAGATCTTAAGGAATTACTCTTCACTCTAACACACTGTCTGGGCCTGTGGGCCCCAATCCCGCATCAAGTGTTGTCTTCATTGTAAAAAAATATATATTAATCAAAATTCTCTATGTAACTCCATTTGCTTAAAAGGTACTCACAATGTCAAACCATAAGGGTCCTGGCCATGGCGCTTGGTCTTAAGGCTGCACCACCCTCATCAAGGGATGAGGCTGGCAGCATGGAACAAACCAAGCATAGTGGCAATGTGCCACCAACCCAGCATGGGCATAGCTACTCAACAGACTAGCTTGCAGGGATGCACTGGCAGTCAATGCGCACCCCAAAGCAGCAGCAGCAGCCGGCCAGTAGCAATAGATGCTCATTAAAAAATTGCATTACTCTGAAGTGAGGCAGTTGTTCTAAGAGTCGTCTCCCGGTTCTGATACCGTGTGTAGGCTCTGTCAGAAATCAGGGAAAGAGTCTTAATGCAGGCACTAGTTTCATATATGCACACATGACACGCCACTACAGCGCTGCTTGGGAGAACTGTCCAATAAGTTGTGCAGCAGGACCCACCAACCGCTTCATCTCCCATTGCGTCACACACTATTAGCACCAGTCAGGGCTCCACAGCCTCTGCAACAACTAGTAGTCTCACTGTCCCATCCACTCCATCTCCTCCATTGCTCCCACTCCTCCTTAATTTAGACAACAATCACTCCCTGAAGCTCAATGTGCACCTGGCCAAGTTGCCAATGCTGTAGTCCCTCCATTTCCAGGTAGTGGGCCCCACGCCTTTCAGAGACCTGATGGCTTGCGCCCAACCAAAGTGGAGAGTCACAGACAGGCATTATTTCTCAAAAAAAGCAGTACCATCCCATCACAGCTACGTGCAGAAGAAAGGGAACCAGACAGTCTGTCAGTCTCAAATCTGGTGGACTTCAGTACCAATGTGTGAAGCTCCAGCTATGGGCAACCACCCATTGGATTAACATCCCAGGCAATACAACAACTTGTCCAGATCATGGCAGTGGCAGCTCTGCAGTGCCATCATGAGCTTTCCTCCGTCTCCTCCACCTAGTCCTCACCCTCTTATCTGTCTGTTCTCATTAGTCAGGTTAGATACTACCAATGTCAGGCCCATCTTTGTCATGCAGTCCTGCACCTTGTGAACCTCGGTGATTGCAGCCACACTGGGCATAAACTGCTGGACTGCAAACACCAGGAAATCTCCTCTTGGCTGACACTTCACCAACTGGACATGTGAATCATCATTACTGACAATGGGAGGAACTTCATGTTGGCACTGCAGCTAGGAGCGCTGCGTCATGCACCAGGCATGGTGCATGTTTTCAAGTTGATTGTGAACAGGTTCCTAGCATCCTTTAGTGGTGTCCTAAGGTCAAAGCCTCCAAGAATACACCACATCTAACAAGAGGACAACACTGCAGCAAGCGATAGGTAGCACCAGCTCAGTGTGTCTGGCACTCGGCGCTCCACACCATACTTAACAAAAAACTACACACAAAAAACTGTGATCAAAGTCTTTTTGAACATATATACACCAGTAACAAATCTAAAAAAACACATGGAATGACATTGCCTTAAGACTTTAGTGCCAGACCTGCATAAAAATATTTTAAAAATGTATAAAAGTGTTTGTTTGCAGGCCAGGAGAGGTCACACAAATTTTAATTGGCCAAAACGCTATCTAAACACAACCAACTGAAACCCCATTGAAATGTATGGCAGAGCAACACTGAGCGAACTGAACCTAGAGCGCCGGTGCTATACACTGAGCCCTCACTGGTAATACATGTGACCCTACATGGCGCTGTTAGAGGAGCTCACCAAATCCGCTTTCTTAAATGTGGTTTCACATACAGTGCCCAACGTTCATCCAATGCTACCTGCCACTACGTAGCATTTCCTGGCGCTAGCTGTTCTTAAATAACCCCCTTCATTAGGAAAATATGTCGAAGGGTGGTCTAATAAGTGTTCTATAAATATCAGTGGTCATTGTCAATACAATCTGCAATCAACTTGCCTCATGATGCATTTACACCCAGTACTATAACAAGGGCCATTATTTGTCTAGATGAAATGCACCTCTTACAGCTACTGTAAGAGTGGTGATACTATGAAATTCCCTGCCAGAGGAAATAGTCATAAGAAATGCACAAAATTCCAAAACTTCCTTGTATATAAAAACATTTCCAGCTATGGCTAGACCACAGCAAGGAGATCCCCCAGGGGGTGTTTTATATACTGGTTGAACTGGATGGACTAAAGTCTTTTTACAGCACTATGTATTTCATTTTATTCATTACAACTATCAAAAGCACAAGCAACTTACACTTGTATCCTGAGCATGGTATGCAAAATTGTTTACACATTGCCTGTTATGGGGATTTTGTGCACTGAGTGTTATGGGGTGATTTGGGAGGATTCTGCGCATTGCCTGTTATGGGGTCATGGGGAGATTCTGCAAACTGCCTGTTAGGGGGTGTTTTAGGGAAGGGGTTCTGCCCTGTCTATTATGAAATTTGGGGGTTTCTTTCTAGGTGCATCCTATAGTCATGTGCATCTTATAGTGCTGTAAACAATTGTATCCCCTGGAACCAATATGGCCAGCTTTGTAGCTTTGTAAACAGCTATTATTATAAAAACATCAATAAAAATATCAATGATTAATACATTAATTACTCATACCTGGCTATGCCAGATTTGTAAACAATTTAATAACTAAACTTGTAACATATATATATATATATATTGTAAGCGGGCAAACAATCAGCAGTGACAACAACGGATTTGAACGGCAAAACGGCTTTTATTCAGCAAAGTTCAGTAGATAGTCCAAAGATTGCAGCTAGGGATGAGCGAATCGATCCGGACGAACCCGGATTCGATCCGAATTTCATGAAAAATTCGATTCGGATCGAATCCGAATTTCCCCGTGCTTCGATCTCTCGAAGTTTTCCTTTAACATCCATTCATTTACATTACAGGCATTCTAAGATGGCGGACGGGACATGTCCAGACATCTACCCCGCACCAGTGCAAGCTGGGGCAGTCACATGCAGCCTATCAGCAGGCAGCAAGCCCGGTGACGTCACAGCGCTATTTAAGGCGGCGGACATCTTGCTTTTCCTCATTTCTCTATTGCATTCGTGAAAGACAGGACGCTGCTGTAGTCAGGGAGAGACAGAGAGCCAGGGACAGACAGGGACAAGCAGGAGACAGGCAGGAGACAGGCAGGAAGTCAGCGAGAAGCAGGGAAAGTTAGGAAAAATCGGAGGCAGTCACAGGGAGATTTTTTTTTTTTTCATCCAGCCTGAGTGTTACTGGCTGGCTGACTGGCTTTGTTAGCGTTTACAGGCTGCTTTTACACTTACTGTGCATATATACTGAACTGATCTCAAGTCTGCTGTGAGGCATCCCATTCTGTGACTACACCAGCCTCTATTTACTATAACCCTTTGCACTTATTCTAAAAGTAATTTGGCCTGATAAAGACACTTTTGCTGTGCATAGTACTGCTCCCAGGTGCACTCCGGTTGGGGCATCCCATTCTGTGACTACACCAGCCTCTATTTACTATAACCCTTTGCACTTATTCTAAAAGTAATTTGGCCTGATAAAGACACTTTTGCTGTGCATAGTACTGCTCCCAGGTGCACTCTGGTTGGGGCATCCCATTCTGTGACTACACCAGCCTCTATTTACTATAACCCTTTGCACTTATTCTAAAAGTAATTTGGCCTGATAAAGACACTTTTGCTGTGCATAGTACTGCTCCCAGGTGCACTCCGGTTGGGGCATCCCATTCTGTGACTACACCAGCCTCTATTTACTATAACCCTTTGCACTTATTCTAAAAGTAATTTGGCCTGATAAAGACACTTTTGCTGTGCATAGTACTGCTCCCAGGTGCACTCTGGTTGGGGCATCCCATTCTGTGACTACACCAGCCTCTATTTACTATAACCCTTTGCACTTATTCTAAAAGTAATTTGGCCTGATAAAGACACTTTTGCTGTGCATAGTACTGCTCCCAGGTGCTCTCCGGTTGGGGCATCCCATTCTGTGACTACACCAGCCTCTATTTACTATAACCCTTTGCACTTATTCTAAAAGTAATTTGGCCTGATAAAGACACTTTTGCTGTGCATAGTACTGCTCCCAGGTGCACTCCGGTTGGGGCATCCCATTCTGTGACTACACCAGCCTCTATTTACTATAACCCTTTGCACTTATTCTAAAAGTAATTTGGCCTGATAAAGACACTTTTGCTGTGCATAGTACTGCTCCCAGGTGCACTCCGGTTGGGGCATCCCATTCTGTGACTACACCAGCCTCTATTTACTATAACCCTTTGCATTTATTCTAAAAGTAATTTGGCCTGATAAAGACACTTTTGCTGTGCATAGTACTGCTCCCAGGTGCACTCTGGTTGGGGCATCCCATTCTGTGACTACATAAGCCTCTATTTAATATAACCCTTTGCACTTATTCTAAAAGTAATTTGGCCTGATAAAGACACTTTTGCTGTGCATAGTACTACTGCTGCCAGGTGCACTCCGGTTGTGTCATCCCATTCTGTGACCACACCAGCCTCTATTTAATATAACCCTTTGCACTTATTCTAAAAGTAATTTGGCCTGATAAAGACACTTTTGCTGTGCATAGTACTACTGCTGCCAGGTGCACTCCGGTTGGGGCATCCCATTCTGTGACCACACCTGCCTCTATTTACTATAACCCTTTGCACTTATTCTAAAAGTAATTTGGCCTGATAAAGACACTTTTGCTGTGCATAGTACTGCTCCCAGGTGCTCTCCGGTTGGGGCATCCCATTCTGTGACTACACCAGCCTCTATTTACTATAACCCTTTGCACTTATTCTAAAAGTAATTTGGCCTGATAAAGACACTTTTATTGTGCATAGTACTGCTCCCAGGTGCTCTCCGGTTGGGGCATCCCATTCTGTGACTACACCAGCCTCTATTTACTATAACCCTTTGCACTTATTCTAAAAGTAATTTGGCCTGATAAAGACACTTTTGCTGTGCATAGTACTGCTCCCAGGTTCTCTCCGGTTGGGGCATCCCATTCTGTGACTACACCAGCCTCTATTTACTATAACCCTTTGCACTTATTCTAAAAGTAATTTGGCCTGATAAAGACACTTTTGCTGTGCATAGTACTGCTCCCAGGTGCTCTCCGGTTGGGGCATCCCATTCTGTGACTACACCAGCCTCTATTTACTATAACCCTTTTCACTTATTCTAAAAGTAATTTGGCCTGATAAAGACACTTTTGCTGTGCATAGTACTGCTCCCAGGTGCTCTCCGGCTGGGGCATCCCATTCTGTGACTACACCAGCCTCTATTTACTATAACCCTTTGCACTTATTCTAAAAGTAATTTGGCCTGATAAAGACACTTTTGCGGTGCATAGTAGTGCTCCCAGGTGCACTCTGGTTGGGGCATCCCATTCTGTGACTACACAAGCCTCTATTTACTATAACCCTTTGCACTTATTCTAAAAGTAATTTGGCCTGATAAAGACACTTTTGCTGTGCATAGTACTGCTCCCAGGTGCTCTCCGGTTGGGGCATCCCATTCTGTGACTACACCAGCCTCTATTTACTATAACCCTTTGCACTTATTCTAAAAGTAATTTGGCCTGATAAAGACACTTTTGCTGTGCATAGTACTGCTCCCAGGTGCACTCTGGTTGGGGCATCCCATTCTGTGACTACACCAGCCTCTATTTACTATAACCCTTTGCACTTATTCTAAAAGTAATTTGGCCTGATAAAGACACTTTTGCTGTGCATAGTACTGCTCCCAGGTGCACTCCGGTTGGGGCATCCCATTCTGTGACTACACCAGCCTCTATTTACTATAACCCTTTGCACTTATTCTAAAAGTAATTTGGCCTGATAAAGACACTTTTGCTGTGCATAGTACTGCTCCCAGGTGCTCTCCGGTTGGGGCATCCCATTCTGTGACTACACCAGCCTCTATTTACTATAACCCTTTGCACTTATTCTAAAAGTAATTTGGCCTGATAAAGACACTTTTGCTGTGCATAGTACTGCTCCCAGGTGCTCTCCGGTTGGGGCATCCCATTCTGTGACTACACCAGCCTCTATTTACTATAACCCTTTGCACTTATTCTAAAAGTAATTTGGCCTGATAAAGACACTTTTGCTGTGCATAGTACTGCTCCCAGGTGCACTCTGGTTGGGGCATCCCATTCTGTGACTACACCAGCCTCTATTTACTATAACCCTTTGCACTTATTCTAAAAGTAATTTGGCCTGATAAAGACACTTTTGCTGTGCATAGTACTACTGCTCCCAGGTGCTCTCCGGTTGGTGCATCCCATTCTGTGACTACACCAGCCTCTATTTACTATAAACCTTTGCACTTATTCTAAAAGTAATTTGGCCTGATAAAGACACTTTTGC
Source organism: Gastrophryne carolinensis (assembly GCA_027917425.1). Classification (NCBI taxonomy): domain Eukaryota; kingdom Metazoa; phylum Chordata; class Amphibia; order Anura; family Microhylidae; genus Gastrophryne; species Gastrophryne carolinensis. The sequence goes on along the minus strand of CM051239.1, from coordinate 187,303,991 downwards.
TGTGCATAGTACTGCTCCCAGGTGCACTCCGGTTGGGGCATCCCATTCTGTGACTACACCAGCCTCTATTTACTATAACCCTTTGCACTTATTCTAAAAGTAATTTGGCCTAATAAAGACACTTTTGCTGTGCATAGTACTGCTCCCAGGTGCTCTCCGGTTGGGGCATCCCATTCTGTAACTACACCAGCCTCTATTTACTATAACCCTTTGCACTTATTCAAAAAGTAATTTGGCCTGATAAAGACACTTTTGCTGTGCATAGTACTGCTCCCAGGTGCACTCCGGTTGGGGCATCCCATTCTGTGACTACACCAGCCTCTATTTACTATAACCCTTTGCACTTATTCTAAAAGTAATTTGGCCTGATAAAGACACTTTTGCTGTGCATAGTACTGCTCCCAGGTGCACTCCGGTTGGGGCATCCTATTCTGTGACTACACCAGCCTCTATTTACTATAACCCTTTGCACTTATTCTAAAAGTAATTTGGCCTGATAAAGACACTTTTGCTGTGCATAGTACTGCTCCCAGGTGCTCTCCGGTTGGGGCATCCCATTCTGTGACTACACCAGCCTCTATTTACTATAACCCTTTGCACTTATTCTAAAAGTAATTTGGCCTGATAAAGACACTTTTGCTGTGCATAGTACTGCTCCCAGGTGCACTCCGGTTGGGGCATCCCATTCTGTGACTACACCAGCCTCTATTTACTATAACCCTTTGCATTTATTCTAAAAGTAATTTGGCCTGATAAAGACACTTTTGCTGTGCATAGTACTGCTCCCAGGTGCACTCCGGTTGGGGCATCCCATTCTGTGACTACACCAGCCTCTATTTACTATAACCCTTTGCATTTATTCTAAAAGTAATTTGGCCTGATAAAGACACTTTTGCTGTGCATAGTACTGCTCCCAGGTGCACTCCGGTTGGGGCATCCCATTCTGTGACTACACCAGCCTCTATTTACTATAAACCTTTGCACTTATTCTAAAAGTAATTTGGCCTGATAAAGACACTTTTGCTGTGCATAGTACTGCTCCCAGGTGCACTCCGGTTGGGGCATCCCATTCTGTGACTACACCAGCCTCTATTTACTATAACCCTTTGCACTTATTCTAAAAGTAATTTGGCCTAATAAAGACACTTTTGCTGTGCATAGTACTGCTCCCAGGTGCACTCCGGTTGGGGCATCCCATTCTGTGACTACACCAGCCTCTATTTACTATAACCCTTTGCACTTATTCTAAAAGTAATTTGGCCTGATAAAGACACTTTTGCTGTGCATAGTACTGCTCCCAGGTGCACTCTGGTTGGGGCATCCCATTCTGTGACTACATAAGCCTCTATTTAATATAACCCTTTGCACTTATTCTAAAAGTAATTTGGCCTGATAAAGACACTTTTGCTGTGCATAGTACTACTGCTGCCAGGTGCTCTCCGGTTTTGTCATCCCATTCTGTGATCACACCAGCCTCTATTTAATATAACCCTTTGCACTTATTCTAAAAGTAATTTGGCCTGATAAAGACACTTTTGCTGTGCATAGAACTACTGCTGCCAGGTGCACTCCGGTTGGGGCATCCCATTCGGTGACTACACCAGCCTCTATTTACTATAACCCTTTGCACTTATTCTAAAAGTAATTTGGCCTGATAAAGACACTTTTGCTGTGCATAGTACTGCTCCCAGGTGCTCTCCGGTTGGGGCATCCCATTCTGTGACTACACCAGCCTCTATTTACTATAACCCTTTGCACTTATTCTAAAAGTAATTTGGCCTGATAAAGACACTTTTGCTGTGCATAGTACTGCTCCCAGGTTCTCTCCGGTTGGGGCATCCCATTCTGTGACTACACCAGCCTCTATTTACTATAACCCTTTGCACTTATTCTAAAAGTAATTTGGCCTGATAAAGACACTTTTGCTGTGCATAGTACTGCTCCCAGGTGCACTCTGGTTGGGGCATCCTATTCTGTGACTACACCAACCTCTATTTACTATAACCCTTTGCATTTATTCTAAAAGTAATTTGGCCTGATAAAGACACTTTTGCTGTGCATAGTACTGCTCCCAGGTGCTCTCCGGTTGGGGCATCCCATTCTGTGACTACACCAGCCTCTATTTACTATAACCCTTTGCACTTATTCTAAAAGTAATTTGGCCTGATAAAGACACTTTTGCTGGGCATAGTACTGCTCCCAGGTGCACTCCGGTTGGGGCATCCCATTCTGTGACTACACCAGCCTCTATTTACGATAACCCTTTGCACTTATTCTAAAAGTAATTTGGCCTAATAAAGACACTTTTGCTGTGCATAGTACTGCTCCCAGGTGCTCTCCGGTAGGGGCATCCCATTCTGTAACTACACCAGCCTCTATTTACTATAACCCTTTGCACTTATTCAAAAAGTAATTTGGCCTGATAAAGACACTTTTGCTGTGCATAGTACTGCTCCCAGGTGCTCTCCGGTTGGGGCATCCCATTCTGTAACTACACCAGCCTCTATTTACTATAACCCTTTGCACTTATTCAAAAAGTAATTTGGCCTGATAAAGACACTTTTGCTGTGCATAGTACTGCTCCCAGGTGCCCTCCGGTTGGGGCATTCCATTCTGTGACTACACCAGCCTCTATTTACTATAACCCTTTGCACTTATTCTAAAAGTAATTTGGCCTGATAAAGACACTTTTGCTGTGCATAGTACTGCTCCCAGGTGCACTCCGGTTGGGGCATCCCATTCTGTTACTACACAAGCCTCTATTTACTATAACCCTTTCCACTTATTCTAAAAGTAATTTGGCCTGATAAAGACACTTTTATTGTGCATAGTACTGCTCCCAGGTGCTCTCCGGTTGGGGCATCCCATTCTGTGACTACACCAGCCTCTATTTACTATAACCCTTTGCACTTATTCTAAAAGTAATTTGGCCTGATAAAGACACTTTTGCTGTGCATAGTACTGCTCCCAGGTGCACTCCGTTTGGGGCATCCCATTCTGTGACTACACCAGCCTCTATTTACTATAACCCTTTGCACTTATTCTAAAAGTAATTTGGCCTGATAAAGACACTTTTGCTGTGCATAGTACTGCTCCCAGGTGCACTCTGGTTGGGGCATCCCATTCTGTGACTACACCAGCCTCTATTTACTATAACCCTTTGCACTTATTCTAAAAGTAATTTGGCCTGATAAAGACACTTTTGCTGTGCATAGTACTGCTCCCAGGTGCACTCTGGTTGGGGCATCCCATTCTGTGACTACACCAGCCTCTATTTACTATAACCCTTTGCACTTATTCTAAAAGTAATTTGGCCTGATAAAGACACTTTTGCTGTGCATAGTACTGCTCCCAGGTGCACTCCGGTTGGGGCATCCCATTCTGTGACTACACCAGCCTCTATTTACTATAACCCTTTGCACTTATTCTAAAAGTAATTTGGCCTGATAAAGACACTTTTGCTGTGCATAGTACTGCTCCCAGGTGCACTCCGGTTGGGGCATCCCATTCTGTGACTACACCAGCCTCTATTTACTATAACCCTTTGCACTTATTCTAAAAGTAATTTGGCCTGATAAAGACACTTTTGCTGTGCATAGTACTGCTCCCAGGTGCACTCCGGTTGGGGCATCCCATTCTGTGACTACACCAGCCTCTATTTACTATAACCCTTTGCACTTATTCTAAAAGTAATTTGGCCTGATAAAGACACTTTTGCTGTGCATAGTACTGCTCCCAGGTGCACTCTGGTTGGGGCATCCCATTCTGTGACTACATAAGCCTCTATTTAATATAACCCTTTGCACTTATTCTAAAAGTAATTTGGCCTGATAAAGACACTTTTGCTGTGCATAGTACTACTGCTGCCAGGTGCACTCCGGTTGTGTCATCCCATTCTGTGATCACACCAGCCTCTATTTAATATAACCCTTTGCACTTATTCTAAAAGTAATTTGGCCTGATAAAGACACTTTTGCTGTGCATAGAACTACTGCTGCCAGGTGCACTCCGGTTGGGGCATCCCATTCGGTGACTACACCAGCCTCTATTTACTATAACCCTTTGCACTTATTCTAAAAGTAATTTGGCCTGATAAAGACACTTTTGCTGTGCATAGTACTGCTCCCAGGTGCTCTCCGGTTGGGGCATCCCATTCTGTGACTACACCAGCCTCTATTTACTATAACCCTTTGCACTTATTCTAAAAGTAATTTGGCCTGATAAAGACACTTTTGCTGTGCATAGTACTGCTCCCAGGTTCTCTCCGGTTGGGGCATCCCATTCTGTGACTACACCAGCCTCTATTTACTATAACCCTTTGCACTTATTCTAAAAGTAATTTGGCCTGATAAAGACACTTTTGCTGTGCATAGTACTGCTCCCAGGTGCACTCTGGTTGGGGCATCCTATTCTGTGACTACACCAACCTCTATTTACTATAACCCTTTGCATTTATTCTAAAAGTAATTTGGCCTGATAAAGACACTTTTGCTGTGCATAGTACTGCTCCCAGGTGCTCTCCGGTTGGGGCATCCCATTCTGTGACTACACCAGCCTCTATTTACTATAACCCTTTGCACTTATTCTAAAAGTAATTTGGCCTGATAAAGACACTTTTGCTCGGCATAGTACTGCTCCCAGGTGCACTCCGGTTGGGGCATCCCATTCTGTGACTACACCAGCCTCTATTTACTATAACCCTTTGCACTTATTCTAAAATTAATTTGGCCTATTAAAGACACTTTTGCTGTGCATAGTACTGCTCCCAGGTGCTCTCCGGTAGGGGCATCCCATTCTGTAACTACACCAGCCTCTATTTACTATAACCCTTTGCACTTATTCAAAAAGTAATTTGGCCTGATAAAGACACTTTTGCTGTGCATAGTACTGCTCCCAGGTGCTCTCCGGTTGGGGCATCCCATTCTGTAACTACACCAGCCTCTATTTACTATAACCCTTTGCACTTATTCAAAAAGTAATTTGGCCTGATAAAGACACTTTTGCTGTGCATAGTACTGCTCCCAGGTGCCCTACGGTTGGGGCATTCCATTCTGTGACTACACCAGCCTCTATTTACTATAACCCTTTGCACTTATTCTAAAAGTAATTTGGCCTGATAAAGACACTTTTGCTGTGCATAGTACTGCTCCCAGGTGCACTCCGGTTGGGGCATCCCATTCTGTGACTACACAAGCCTCTATTTACTATAACCCTTTCCACTTATTCTAAAAGTAATTTGGCCTGATAAAGACACTTTTATTGTGCATAGTACTGCTCCCAGGTGCTCTCCGGTTGGGGCATCCCATTCTGTGACTACACCAGCCTCTATTTACTATAACCCTTTGCACTTATTCTAAAAGTAATTTGGCCTGATAAAGACACTTTTGCTGTGCATAGTACTGCTCCCAGGTGCACTCCGTTTGGGGCATCCCATTCTGTGACTACACCAGCCTCTATTTACTATAACCCTTTGCACTTATTCTAAAAGTAATTTGGCCTGATAAAGACACTTTTGCTGTGCATAGTACTGCTCCCAGGTGCACTCTGGTTGGGGCATCCCATTCTGTGACTACACCAGCCTCTATTTACTATAACCCTTTGCACTTATTCTAAAAGTAATTTGGCCTGATAAAGACACTTTTGCTGTGCATAGTACTGCTCCCAGGTGCACTCCGGTTGGGGCGTCCCATTCTGTGACTACACCAGCCTCTATTTACTATAACCCTTTGCACTTATTCAAAAAGTAATTTGGCCTGATAAAGACACTTTTGCTGTGCATAGTACTGCTCCCAGGTGCACTCCGGTTGGGGCATCCCATTCTGTGACTACACCAGCCTCTATTTACTATAACCCTTTGCACTTATTCTAAAAGTAATTTGGCCTGATAAAGACACTTTTGCTGTGCATAGTACTGCTCCCAGGTGCACTCTGGTTGGGGCATCCCATTCTGTGACTACACCAGCCTCTATTTACTATAACCCTTTGCATTTATTCTAAAAGTAATTTGGCCTGATAAAGACACTTTTGCTGTGCATAGTACTGCTCCCAGGTGCACTCTGGTTGGGGCATCCCATTCTGTGACTACATAAGCCTCTATTTAATATAACCCTTTGCACTTATTCTAAAAGTAATTTGGCCTGATAAAGACACTTTTGCTGTGCATAGTACTACTGCTGCCAGGTGCACTCCGGTTGTGTCATCCCATTCTGTGATCACACCAGCCTCTATTTAATATAACCCTTTGCACTTATTCTAAAAGTAATTTGGCCTGATAAAGACACTTTTGCTGTGCATAGAACTACTGCTGCCAGGTGCACTCCGGTTGGGGCATCCCATTCGGTGACTACACCAGCCTCTATTTACTATAACCCTTTGCACTTATTCTAAAAGTAATTTGGCCTGATAAAGACACTTTTGCTGTGCATAGTACTGCTCCCAGGTGCTCTCCGGTTGGGGCATCCCATTCTGTGACTACACCAGCCTCTATTTACTATAACCCTTTGCACTTATTCTAAAAGTAATTTGGCCTGATAAAGACACTTTTGCTGTGCATAGTACTGCTCCCAGGTTCTCTCCGGTTGGGGCATCCCATTCTGTGACTACACCAGCCTCTATTTACTATAACCCTTTGCACTTATTCTAAAAGTAATTTGGCCTGATAAAGACACTTTTGCTGTGCATAGTACTGCTCCCAGGTGCACTCTGGTTGGGGCATCCTATTCTGTGACTACACCAACCTCTATTTACTATAACCCTTTGCATTTATTCTAAAAGTAATTTGGCCTGATAAAGACACTTTTGCTGTGCATAGTACTGCTCCCAGGTGCTCTCCGGTTGGGGCATCCCATTCTGTGACTACACCAGCCTCTATTTACTATAACCCTTTGCACTTATTCTAAAAGTAATTTGGCCTGATAAAGACACTTTTGCTCGGCATAGTACTGCTCCCAGGTGCACTCCGGTTGGGGCATCCCATTCTGTGACTACACCAGCCTCTATTTACTATAACCCTTTGCACTTATTCTAAAATTAATTTGGCCTAATAAAGACACTTTTGCTGTGCATAGTACTGCTCCCAGGTGCTCTCCGGTAGGGGCATCCCATTCTGTAACTACACCAGCCTCTATTTACTATAACCCTTTGCACTTATTCAAAAAGTAATTTGGCCTGATAAAGACACTTTTGCTGTGCATAGTACTGCTCCCAGGTGCTCTCCGGTTGGGGCATCCCATTCTGTAACTACACCAGCCTCTATTTACTATAACCCTTTGCACTTATTCAAAAAGTAATTTGGCCTGATAAAGACACTTTTGCTGTGCATAGTACTGCTCCCAGGTGCCCTACGGTTGGGGCATTCCATTCTGTGACTACACCAGCCTCTATTTACTATAACCCTTTGCACTTATTCTAAAAGTAATTTGGCCTGATAAAGACACTTTTGCTGTGCATAGTACTGCTCCCAGGTGCACTCCGGTTGGGGCATCCCATTCTGTGACTACACAAGCCTCTATTTACTATAACCCTTTCCACTTATTCTAAAAGTAATTTGGCCTGATAAAGACACTTTTATTGTGCATAGTACTGCTCCCAGGTGCTCTCCGGTTGGGGCATCCCATTCTGTGACTACACCAGCCTCTATTTACTATAACCCTTTGCACTTATTCTAAAAGTAATTTGGCCTGATAAAGACACTTTTGCTGTGCATAGTACTGCTCCCAGGTGCACTCCGTTTGGGGCATCCCATTCTGTGACTACACCAGCCTCTATTTACTATAACCCTTTGCACTTATTCTAAAAGTAATTTGGCCTGATAAAGACACTTTTGCTGTGCATAGTACTGCTCCCAGGTGCACTCTGGTTGGGGCATCCCATTCTGTGACTACACCAGCCTCTATTTACTATAACCCTTTGCACTTATTCTAAAAGTAATTTGGCCTGATAAAGACACTTTTGCTGTGCATAGTACTGCTCCCAGGTGCACTCTGGTTGGGGCATCCCATTCTGTGACTACACCAGCCTCTATTTACTATAACCCTTTGCACTTATTCTAAAAGTAATTTGGCCTGATAAAGACACTTTTGCTGTGCATAGTACTGCTCCCAGGTGCACTCCGGTTGGGGCGTCCCATTCTGTGACTACACCAGCCTCTATTTACTATAACCCTTTGCACTTATTCAAAAAGTAATTTGGCCTGATAAAGACACTTTTGCTGTGCATAGTACTGCTCCCAGGTGCACTCCGGTTGGGGCATCCCATTCTGTGACTACACCAGCCTCTATTTACTATAACCCTTTGCACTTATTCTAAAAGTAATTTGGCCTGATAAAGACACTTTTGCTGTGCATAGTACTGCTCCCAGGTGCACTCTGGTTGGGGCATCCCATTCTGTGACTACACCAGCCTCTATTTACTATAACCCTTTGCATTTATTCTAAAAGTAATTTGGCCTGATAAAGACACTTTTGCTGTGCATAGTACTGCTCCCAGGTGCACTCTGGTTGGGGCATCCCATTCTGTGACTACATAAGCCTCTATTTAATATAACCCTTTGCACTTATTCTAAAAGTAATTTGGCCTGATAAAGACACTTTTGCTGTGCATAGTACTACTGCTGCCAGGTGCACTCCGGTTGTGTCATCCCATTCTGTGACCACACCAGCCTCTATTTAATATAACCCTTTGCACTTATTCTAAAAGTAATTTGGCCTGATAAATACACTTTTGCTGTGCATAGTACTACTGCTGCCAGGTGCACTCCGGTTGGGGCATCCCATTCTGTGACTACACCAGCCTCTATTTACTATAACCCTTTGCACTTATAGGCCGATGCCTATCTGCGCCATGGTCCATGCTCTCGCAGGTCTGACTCGAGGGGACCTCTGCGCTCACCTTCCACTGTCATGGCTGCTGGGGGGGTTGGCAGGAGCAGCAGCAGCAGCTCCATCAGCAGCAGCCTCAGTCTTCAGTCGCTAATGAGTAGCTTTCTACACCCGCATAGTGAGGCTACTCATGAGCAGCAGGAAGACCTGGAGCAGGACCTAAACCAGCAGGTCATGTCATACTTTGACATGACCATGCCAACACACCTTGAGGATCTGCTGGACTTCTGGGCAGCCAAACTTGATTTGTGGCCGCAACTAGCAGAGTTTGCCCTGGAAAAGCTGTCCTGCCCGGCAAGTAGCGTGCCATCTGAGCGGGTGTTTAGTGCGGCGGGGGCCATAGTTACGGCGAGGAGAACTCGTCTGTCAACTAAAAATGTGGAGAGACTCACCTTTGTCAAAATTAATCAGGGATGGATCAGCCAAGATTTCCACCCACCAGTGGCTGATGCATGCGACTAGATTCAGCATGGTGCCACGTTTTACACTTTCCAAATGGTGCAAAACATATTTATGTCTTTAGGCCAATTTTTGGGCTCCTGCTGCTGCCAACTCCAGGGTGTGATTCATCCAATTTTTGGGCTCCTGAAGCCAACCCCAGTGTCTCTTTAAAGTAATGTTTTGGCTCCTGCTGCTGCTGCTGCCAACTCCAGGGTGTGATTCATCCAATTTTTGGGCTCCTGAAGCCAACCCCAGTGTCTCTTTAAAGTAATGTTTGGGCTCCTGCTGTTGCTGCTGCTGCCAACTCCAGGGTGTGATTCATCCAATTTTTGGGCTCCTGAAGCCAACCCCAGTGTCTCTTTAAAGTAATCTTTGGGCTCCTGCTGCTGCTGCTGCCAACTCCAGGGTGTGAATCATCCAATTTTTGGGCTCCTGAAGCCAACTCCAGTGTCTCTTTAAAGTAATGTTTGGGCTCCTGCTGCTGCTGCTGCTGCTGCCAACTCCAGGGTGTGATTCATCCAATCTTTGGGCTCCTGAAGCCAACCCCAGTGTCTCTTTAAAGTAATGTTTGGGCTCCTGCTGCTGCTGCTGCCAACTCCAGGGTGTGATTCATCCAATTTTTGGGCTCCTGAAGCCAACCCCAGTGTCTCTTTAAAGTAATGTTTGGGCTCCTGCTGCTGCTGCTGCTGCTGCGAACTCCAGGGTGTGATTCATCCAATCTTTGGGCTCCTGCTGCCAACTCCAGTGTCTCTTTAAAGTAATGTTTGGGCTCCTGCTGCTGCTGCTGCTGCCAACTCCAGGGTGTGATTCATCCAATTTTTGGGCTCCTGAAGCCAACTCCAGTGTCTCTTTAAAGTAATGTTTGGGCTCCTGCTGCTGCTGCTGCTGCCAACTCCAGGGTGTGATTCATCCAATTTTTGGGCTCCTGAAGCCAACCCCAGTGTCTCTTTAAAGTAATGTTTGGGCTCCTGCTGCTGCTGCCAACTCCAGGGTGTGATTCATCCAATTTTTGGGCTCCTGAAGCCAACTCCAGTGTCTCTTTAAAGTAATGTTTGGGCTCCTGCTGCTGCTGCTGCTGCCAACTCCAGGGTGTGATTCATCCAATTTTTGGGCTCCTGAAGCCAACTCCAGTGTCTCTTTAAAGTAATGTTTGGGCTCCTGCTGCTGCTGCCAAATCCAGGGTGTGATTCATCCAATTTTTGGGCTCCTGAAGCCAACTCCAGTGTCTCTTTAAAGTAATGTTTGGGCTCCTGCTGCTGTTGCTGCTGCTGCCAACTCCAGGGTGTGATTCATCCAATTTTTGGGCTCCTGAAGCCAACCCCAGTGTCTCTTTAAAGTAATGTTTGGGCTCCTGCTGCTGCTGCTGCTGCCAACTCCAGGGTGTGATTCATCCAATTTTTTGGCTCCTATAGCCAACTCCAGTGTCTCTTTAAAGAAATGTTTGGGCTCCTGCTGCTGCTGCTGCCAACTCCAGGGTGTGATTCATCCAATGTTTGGGCTCCTGAAGCCAACCCCAGTGTCCCTTTAAAGTAATGTTTGGGTTCCTGCTGCTGCTGCTGCTGCCAACTCCAGGGTGTGAATCATCCAATTTTTGGGCTCCTGAAGCCAACTCCAGTGTCTCTTTAAAGTAATATTTGGGCTCCTGCTGCTGCTGCTGCCAACTCCAGGGTGTGATTCATCCAATTTTTGGGCTCCTGAAGCCAACCCCAGTGTCTCTTTAAAGTAATGTTTGGGCTCCTGCTGCTGCTGCTGCCAACTCCAGGGTGTGATTCATCCAATCTTTGGGCTCCTGCTGCCAACTCCAGTGTCTCTTTAAAGTAATGTTTGGGCTCCTGCTGCTGCTGCTGCCAACTCCAGGGTGTGATTCATCCAATTTTTGGGCTCCTGAAGCCAACTCCAGTGTCTCTTTAAAGTAATGTTTGGGCTCCTGCTGCTGCTGCTGCCAACTCCAGGGTGTGATTCATCCAATGTTTGGGCTCCTGAAGCCAACCCCAGTGTCTCTTTAAGGTAATGTTTGGGCTCCTGCTGCTGCTGCTGCTGCCAACTCCAGGGTGTGATTCATCCAATTTTTGGGCTCCTGAAGCCAACCCCAGTGTCTCTTTAAAGTAATGTTTGGGCTCCTGCTGCTGCTGCTGCCAACTCCAGGGTGTGAGTCATCCAATCTTTGGGCTCCTGCTGCCAACTCCAGTGTCTCTTTAAAGTAATGTTCGGGCTCCTGCTGCTGCTGCTGCCAACTCCAGGGTGTGATTCATCCAATTTTTGGGCTCCTGAAGCCAACTCAAGTGTCTCTTTAAAGTGATGTTTGGGCTCCTGCTGCTGCTGCTGCTGCTGCTGCTGCCAACTCCAGGGTGTGATTCATCCAATTTTTGGGCTCCTGAAGCCAACCCCAGTGTCTCTTTAAAGCAATGTTTGGGCTCCTGCTGCTGCTGCTGCTGCCAACTCCAGGGTGTGATTCATCCAATTTTGGGCTCCTGCTGCCAAATCCAGTGTCTCTTTAAAGTAATATTTGGGCTCCTGCTGCTGCTGCTTGCAACTGCAGGGTGTGATTCATCCAATCTTTGGGCTCCTGCAGCCAACTCCAGTGTCTCTTTCAAGCTATGTTTGGGCTCCTGCTGCTGCTGCTGCTGCTGCTGCTGCTTGAAACTCCAGGGTGTGTCAGTCAATTTTTGGGCTCCTGCTGCTGCCAACTCCAGTGTCTCTTTCAGTCAATGTTTGGGCTCCTGCTGCTGCTTGCAACTCCAGGGTGTGATTCATCCAATTTTTGGGCTCCTGCTGCTGCCAACTCCAATGTCTCTTTAAAGCAATGTTTGGGCTCCTGTCCCTCATAGTGATGCCACTTAAATTCTCTGCAATTGTGCCGCTCTGCGATTCTATTAGCGATGCCTCTGATCTGCATGTGATATTTATTTACAGTATTATTTAACTAACCCGGCACGCATCCTATGCGTATTACAGCAAGGCAGAATGGTTTACAACCCTATTGAGGCTCTAGGAGGCTCAGAAATAGCTGTTTTTAATAGCAATTCGTCGCGAATAAATTCGGGTCAAAACGATTTTTGTCAGAAAATTCGGCGAATCAGTCGAATCGAATTTTTCAAAAGTTCGCTCATCTCTAATTGCAGCATAAATGCAGTAAGCCAAAAAAGGGTTACTTCACCAACCAAATAGTTCTGGGCTGGGTACTCCAGCAAGCTGATCAATTCCAGTCCACTTTACAGGCCATATCAGCCCTCTGCTCAATGTCCAGTGCTATCTTTCACCACGGTGCAGCTCAGCCTGGGCTCACTCCAACAGGCTGGTCATCAACCCAGGAAAGGCCGTGTGCTCTCTTCTTATACAGGCTTCCCCTGTAATCAGCGTGCACACTTGTGGAGGCCTTAGAACATGTAACAGGAAAGGCCGTGTGCTCTCTTCTTATACAGGCTTCCCCTGTAATCAGCGTGCACACTTGTGGAGGCCTTAGAACATGTAACAACCCGTTATGGAATTGGGGAAGTGACCCGGGTCCTGAAAACACGGGCCGGATTGTGCTTTATACAACCAAGCAGGGGAGAGACAGACATTTTGATACAATTTAATATATATATATGTATGTATATATATGTATATATATATATATATATATATATATATATATATATATATGTTCAATAGTAACGCAATGGATAAGCACAAAAGATTGTAGTTCTTTAGATATCCGCTATTTCAAAGAAATTATTGAGACAAATGGTAAATAAAGACTTATATTGGGATACAATAATACAAGATGCAATCAAATCTTACAAAACAAGAAGGTACAACATACTAGGATTGAGAGTTATATATCAGGCATGTATATACAGTGGTTATAGCAGACTTAATAAACAAACAATAGCGATTTTTTCACCCTATAAGACTCACCACCCATAGAATAAAGAAAAATAAGAAAAAAAAATTCTAAACCAAATGTGTTAAAACACCCCATTGCAGGCAGTGTCCCATTCCATTAGCAGTGTGGCATTGCCCCCATCCCATTCTCCATGAACAGTGTGGCATTCTACCATCCCATTCTCCATGGACAGTGTGGCATTCCCCCATTCCATTCCCCAAGGGCAGTGTAGCGTTCCCCCGATCCCATTCCCTATAGACAGTGTGTCATTCCCCCCTCCCATTCCCCATAGCCATTGTGGCATTCCCCCTCTCTTTCCCCATAAACAGTGTGGCATTATCCCTCCCATTTCCCATAGGTAGCGTGACATTCCCCCATCTCATAGGCAGTGTGGCAGTGGGACTCATGTAACTATACTATTTTTTCACTTTTTTCTTAACATCCACCCTATAAGATGCATTTTCCCCAACTTTTGTGGAGAAATAGTACTTCTTATAGGGTGAAAAATACAATATTTACCCTCCTGACAAGGAAACCTATAAGCTGACCTCCAAGCTGGCAGTTTCGGCCTCTTCAACCTGGCTGTTTTCAGGACTCTTTCCTTCTCCTAGGCCCCTCTCTTCCTAAGGCTCCCTTCTTGAGGGATTTTAACAATAATAATTTTCTATAAAGGCCCATTGTTTGCAATGCAAAAAACTATTATAATATATATACATATATATTTTTGTTATTACTATTTATTAATATAAGCCCCTTACATGCTTGGAAGTTGTCTTCTTTCATTTGCAAAATAACAACACGAACTGGATGCAGTCAACCATATTGCTCCCTGGCCCCATCCCTGGTGCTTTCCAGCAATGATACAGTTCAGCATTGGGAAGCACTTCAACCTATCTGCCATTATGTGACAGTTCAGTTTTAACTGAATTCATTAGCATACGGCGTCCATTAAGACATCATGCCGCTTCCTGTTAGTGTTTTTAAATATTGGGCAAAAGCTTTAGTAAGAAAAGAAACACAGGCTGTTTTGCGGCACTGGGCTGGGGATAGAAGATGATGATATACACTTCCTATCTGGGCATAGGATCACTTTAAAACCCCCATCCACTGGAGAACATTAGAGAATAAACTGTGGCTACCTGTTTCCCTAGTGAAAGTGTTATAAGAAGATTATAGAGCAGGGATGCACAACCTTTTCTGGTCTAAAGACTGCATGGCAATCCTTTAGGCTGTAAGCTCCCAAGGGCAGGGCTCTTTTTCCTATTGTCTCTGATTTGGTCTAATTATATTATATTTGCTTTTATGTATATGCTGAGATAAGATGGGTAGAGGTGAGAGGGAAAGAATTGGGCTTAAGGGAGGCAGGGGTGAGACGGTAAAAGGTGTGCTGAGGTGTAATTGGAAGAGATAAAATAAATAGAGGTGATGTGGGCTGAAGATAAGGTGAAAAGGTGAAAAGGAGAAAAGGTGAGGTGAGGCAGAGGTGAGAAGAGATGGGGTGGCCAAAGTAAAGTGGAGGTGAGGTGGGCACAGGCGGGTTGGAATATGCAAAGGTGCCAGGGTCTGCATATGATTGAAGCACGGGCGCATGTGGCTCCCGGGCAGCGGATTGTGCATCCCTGTTTAGTGGAAAAATCTGCAGAAACTCCAGAGATCAGTCTTTATACTGGCTCAAAGATAACACTAAAACCAGAAAAATGGAGTAGAGTTAGATATGGAACTAGTGAGAGAGAAAGAAGGCAAGTGAGAGAGAGACATGGGTAATTGATTTAGGGCTGTCAAGAGCTATCATGGTACTATTCTCTCCAGAATCCCTGCTCTGAAAATGGTGGGTATGCAACACAAACATATAGGAGATATGTGATAGAATATGTTAAAAAATAAAATGTTTAGGAGGCTACAGTGTGAACTGTCACACTATGAAGTCCCTTTGCAAAGGAAATGTCTTTTGTTAGGACTTATGCACTTATTACAGCTAATAGGTAACGGTATAAGAAACAAAGGGGGTCCTTTTTAAGACTGCGAGGCTGAAGCTTATAACAAAGCATATACAAAGCAAAAATAAAAACATCAAACCAGCCGGGGCATTTTCTAAAGCTTGGGCAAATCCTGATTTAGTCATGTGTTTTTTCAGCTCATGAACAACAGCCCAATCAAACCAATCAAATAATGCAAAATAAATATCATTTTCTTATGATACTTATTTAGGCAGGAGAAGACTGGCCATAGGGAGATCCAGAAGAATCCCTCGTCGGCTTCACTGCTCTTGAGACAACTGGGTTTCTATCTTCTGTTTCCCTGTTTCCTTAGTCGCCTCGCACCTGACCCCACCCACAGCAAAGATACCTCAGCCCACATTCTAACCCTTTAACATCAGCATACCTGTAAGGAGCCAAACCCTTACATAGTTACATAGTGTGACAAGCTTCTGTGCGAAACAATTTCACAGATTTATTGTTCTTAAAATGAAAAAGGATTTTGCCAATTATGAAATAAGTGTAGCCAAAGCCCCTGCTGATTCTGCCCCTTAGGGTGTAAACTGGAAATGGATAGTTTCACCTATAGAATTGTCCTGGCATACCTTTGTTTTGCTCTTCCTCTCCTCTGGTGCCTACATCATCATCCATGCCTCCCTGTAGCCCCCGTTATATACCATGGAAGCTTGCGTTATTGCAGTCCCTGGCCAGATCTTGCTCGTGTGCTGGGGCTTTTCCCTGATGAGACTAGGCAGAGCGCCTAAAAAGGGAAATCATTTTCAGATCTCTGCTGCAGCATGTGAGATGGCAGGTGATTGGTCATTGCAAAGGCATCAGCTGCCATTCATGGTTCTGGGGTGAGAGATTTGGGGTGAGGGAGTGGGTGGCAAGTAAGTGGGCACATCTGATTTCAGACAAAATTAGCTTCTTAGGGACAGTAGCTACCAATCTGAATTTAGAACACTATATACATTCTGAACACTGAACACTATTAAGTATTAACTACCCTATGTAATAACCTGGTACAAAATTATGAATGCAGAGGCTAAGGGGAGAATCAAATATAATGGGTCAAGCTCTACATCTCATGTGGGAAAATGTATTAGGGTCAGAATACACCACAATCTGGAATTTACAACTGCAGAAAAAAATGGTGTATGGCTTGTTGAGCCCATTGACTCTAACATGTTTGCTGCTGCTGGAATTGGTAAGTTGTGGCCCTGTTTGGGTTGTTGCATCAAGTTTGATCTCTGCCTCATTTTATTGCCCTAGTTCAGGATGCCAGTAGAGTCTAAATGTTGTGCCTGGCCCATGACACACAGGTTTTGCAACCAGCCGAATCTTGGAATAGTGGCACTTGCCACCTCAAAGTAAGTACTTACATTTAAATGCATTTGTATGTGCCACACCTTGCTCACTTGTACTACGTGTAAACAGATGGGGTTGCTTAGTCATAC
Organism: Gastrophryne carolinensis; assembly: GCA_027917425.1. Lineage (NCBI taxonomy): Eukaryota > Metazoa > Chordata > Amphibia > Anura > Microhylidae > Gastrophryne > Gastrophryne carolinensis. The sequence goes on along the minus strand of CM051239.1, from coordinate 187,287,370 downwards.
CAGGTATGGTGTTTTACCAAGCTTATGCCCTATGCACATTGCAGGAAAGACCCAGCAAACTAACATGTACACTCAACCACAGAAACACACAAGCACTGCTGCTACGTTAGCAAGGACTGCGTCATCAAGTGTCATGTGCTCAAAGTGGGGACCCCTGGACCCCCATGCAGCCCTATTTTTGTGTACTGCATGTCTAACTGTTTTTTCTGGCCCTACAGATCCACAGCATCTGCCTCTATAACAACAGTGGCATTAGTATCAGTTGCCCCCCCAGAACTCTGAGACACAACATCTGCCTCAACAGCTGCCACTGCAGCAGCATCTGCCTCAACAGCTGCCACTGCAGCAGCATCTGCCTCAAAAGCTGCCACTGCAGCAGCAGCTGGAGCCACAAATCCATCTGCAGCAGCAGCATCTGCCTTCCACACTCCCTATGCAGCAGCAGCTACCCCCCCCCCCCCACTTTTTCTGCAGGGTGCCTAGTTCCACTAAGCAATTGAGAAACACATAATGCTCCACCATTACCTCCAAGCAATGTTGGGGGAGCAAAAGAACAACAACCGGAACATTTAGCACCATTGCTGTTGCTAAATGATAACCTGGCACATCTGGTGGCACTCTGAGAAGCCAGAGACCCACCAGATGTTGCAGTTAAGCCCCTCTAGCAATAAGGAAAAACACATTTTGCAGACTTTTTTGTTGTGTTTTTGTTTTGAAATCTCAGTAGCCTAAGAATATGGGCCCACATTGTTCAAAATATAGTAGTATGTCAGCGTTTTATAGCAATATAAAAAACAAGCATAAGTGATAAGTAATTCAGTTTAATCTCTCTGAATACATGGAAAGAGGGGGTGAAGCTTACAGAAACAACCTTAATAGGCAAGGCTTTCCTCAAATCCAAATTCACATATAGACATATATACATAAACACACCACAAACATAACACTGGGGAAAAGCAAAATGGACAAAAATTAACTAAACTGAGACAAGACAAGGTGGTTCTGGACAGACTGGCTCTGTGTGACCTGATAAAGGTCTGCAGGAAGATTCATCATAGCTGGAGAGGGGAACACATCCCGATATTGTGGAACCTTCTCCAGGAGGGCAAAGTTGTGGAGCACCATGCATGCCACAATGAATTTTATCACCTTCTGGGGCTGGTACTGGGGAATAACGACTCTTTAAAAACAGTGAGTTTGTAACATAGGGCAAAAAGCTCTTCCATGAGGGGCAGTTGAAAGTTAATAAATATGCACTATAAATAAATAAGTTTATCTGGAGCAGAAGAAGCTGTGTCAGGTAGAATACATGGAGGGTTGAGCAAAGTGTACTTCCTGTCTCTATGGTACGCACCTCTGCTGTGCTGCTACTCTCAACGGCTTTTATGGACCAAAGACCCCTAGAGCCTGTAACCAGAGGGCAGGACTATAGCTACTTTATACACATGAGGAGCAAAGAACGCTGTAAATATTTGTTTCTAAACAGCCTGTAAAAAATACATACTCTAAACCACTACCCCACCACAGCCATCACCCACAAACTGGTTATGTTGTTCCTTTTTGAGGCCCCCCGAAATGTTCAGTTTAGACATATGTCACCTAGTAGTAACTTCTTCATCTCCCAGGGATTCAGGGATTTTTTCATAAAACACATTTTATGTTAGTGGTAAATTTAGGTCATTATTATTTTCATTTATTATTTTCATTTATTTATTTATCAAAACATCTAAAAAAATGTATGGTCCTTTATAACCATATCCCAAATCTTAGCAAACAAAAAGTTATGCAATAACAATAACTAGTATTCTTTGCATCAGCATTATTTTTGAAGAAAGTGTTTATTTTTGGCAGACAAATCAGCCATTTGGTCAGGAAACTACTAACAGTGGCCCTGACTCATCTGCAGTAAAAAGAATGGCTGGGGAAATCCCCCAGCCACATACTTAATGGTCTGGCACCAAGCATGATCTTCCTGCTTGTCTGCCCCTAGAAGCAGTATTATGGCAAGTAGTTTGATGATGATTTTTGTGTGTAAAGCTATTTCAGGAAGTAGTTAAATGCAGTACATTTGGACAGACCACTGACCCTCTGCAAACTTTTGTTAAAGCTGTTATATCCAAAATGTTACTACAGCGACTGAGGTGCTCTGTAATAGCGGCTCACGGCCGATCAGAGCGACCACTAGCTCATCTGCCGTTACCTGGCACTAGTAATGAATCAGCCTGCCCATGTTAATGTAATGAGTTGTACCTTATCTGTCAGCAATTAATTGCTAAATCAATATACAAAACAAAAAATCTGTGTTTATAAATTAAGAGCCTTATTTATAAAGCATCAGCGCAACACTTTTTGCCTCTGCGGAACTCAGTGATCCAATTTAGAAACAAAAAAATGGCAGCACTGATGCGGCTGTCAGCTAGCGTCTTATTTAACACTAGCACCCAAAAGCTCTGGTGCTGTAGATCAAGATCTTATAGAGATTGAAGTGTTTATTTTTAAAAATTATAATGCACACATTTATTTCAACATAATTTGCAAGGTGACTTGTCAGTAATGGAAATGCACGACCTATATGTTGCAAAATGCCTTTAAAAAAAAATTTAAAAAATTGTTGTTTCTTTAGGTTACAAATGTGTGTTATTTGGACAACAACGGAAATCCAGCAAAAAACGCACTGTAAAGTTTGCCCCTTCTTCCCCAGCAGCACCTCCGAAAAGATGAGTGTACAAAGTGGTGTTCTATTGCGCTGTCGGCAGTCGGGTCCAGCAGGCGCTGCCACAGGCTGCCCAATACCTAGTGCAACAATTAAAGCAAATTGATTAGCGTTTGCCGTTGTGACTTTTAGCGTAATTTGAAGTCCGCAGCGCCAGACAAAGACAAAAACCTGGCACTGCAAAACTGGTGCTATAGCCACCAGAAAGATGCTAAATATTAAACATCATAAATAAGGCCTTTACTTTTATGAAATAATATGTAGAAATCTGAGCAGGTGAGAAGGCATATTTGTTATAGGTATTTTCAGCAACAATGATTGCTTGTACAGAAATCTTCATGCAATGTAATTTTGTACTTGTAGAAACTCTCCACCCATAAAAGCATTATCTATCTTATTTTATAAAAAGTCTATATCCTTTTGCATGCTTTTCAAACTTTCTAGAAATTAGTTGTTTGGTTTTGTGCTATAAATGGAGTTGCATGGGGGGAGGGGGTCCACCCTTATTTTAAATATTTTGTTGCCAAATATTTTTTAGAAATATCAATTTATTTTCCCCCTCCCAAAAGACATTATAAACCCCTGGATTAAATAAAATGTATTCCTAATAGGAAAATTTCTGTTAGAATGTTCTTGCTTAGATTTTGGGATCACTACTCGCAATCTATTTAACATCTGTATGTACATTTAGAAAGATTTGAGGTGTTCAAAGATTCTAGGCACAATTTCACAACAATTATCTAACAAGATCAATGTTGCCATCTGTTATCCTTTACATAGAAAGATGCCGTTGAAGGATTACAGATGATCGTTGTGGTATTATATAATTTCTTGGCAATTTGTATTTTTTATAAACAATAAATACTTTAATGGCCTTTAATACTTACCTTATTTAGAGTCTACTTTATTTTAAAAATCCAACTTTTGTGGGGCATTTTTAGCTCAACTTGTCATAAGTAGATCTAAGTAGATTATATAATTTCTTGTCAGTTTACATTTTTTATAAACAATACATAATTTAATGGCCTTTAATACTTACCTTATTTAGAGGCTATTTTATTTTAAAAAGCCAACCTTTGTGGGGCATTTTTAGCTCAACTTGTCATAAGTAGATCTGGCTTATATTTTCTAACATATCTCAATATATTTTAACAGGATGTCTGATAGATGATGATTGATGTTGCTTTTTACTAAATCTGCTATATCTGTTTCGAAAGTGACGTTTTTTTTCTGTTTGTCAGTAGCAGAGGATTAAATGGACATATTTTCCACAGTTCCATAATATTGGTGCTTGGAATAAAACACTGACAGACTGGAGGAGATGGGTGATGACACCTTAAATTCACAGTAAAAGAAAGATGTTCTTTTGGCTATGTCAAATAAGCATTCCACTGCGTATTATAATTACATTTTGGAATCTGTGTTTGTAATCGAGATGGAGATGGAGACATAGAATAGGCAATTAAAACTTTTTATGGCTTACCAAAGACAGCAAACAACTGACATTACCTCTTCTCCCAATGATTTTCATTTACCATATTTCACATATTCCTATTGACCAGCAGGTTAAACATTGCATCATCTGTAAAACAAGGGGTGTTATCCAAATGATTTGTATGATAAATATTTCTAGAGAGGCTGAGCTTAGAGATGGAGCAAGAACTTTCCACACTCCGCAGACAATAAATTCAGCACCATGCAACAACGCATTCTCGCAGGTTACCAGTGTGAGAACCTTACTTTTGTAAGCAGTTGTGTAACTAAGAGGCTGATTCATTACTAACGCCAGGTATCGGCAGATGAGCGTCTGTATAGCGGCGCTTAGAGCCACCGTTAGTAGACACTGTAAGCGAGTATCGGGTACTGTAACAGAGCGCCTCAGCTGCTCTAGTAACCTGGCCCACATTGATGAATGTGATGTATGTTGGGTGCTCTAACACCAGTACAGCGCTGCAGGGAGTGAAAGGTAGCGCCAGCTCAGTGCGACCGACTCTCAGCGCTACACACCATACTTATCAAAAAAGAACACACACACAGCTCCGGCGCTCTAAATCTGGCCGCTACAGCATAGAGCGCCAGGTGCTGTGTGATTAAAGTGGACCAAAACCCCTAAATGTGGCAGGACCCTGAAATATTACATGGGGCCCTGTCAAGGCTCATACAATAAATGTTTGTCTGTCTTTTAACTCAATTCTGTGCAGATAGACAACTAAATACTGAAAGAACAGCAATAAATAGTCTCTCTAAACTATGCCAAGAGGCTGATTCATTACTAACGCCAGGTATCGGCAGATGAGCGTCTGTATAGCGGCGCTTAGAGCCACCGTTAGTAGACACTGTAAGCGAGTATCGGGTACTGTAACAGAGCGCCTCAGCTGCTCTAGTAACCTGGCCCACATTGATGAATGTGATGTATGTTGGGTGCTCTAACACCAGTACAGCGCTGCAGGGAGTGAAAGGTAGCGCCAGCTCAGTGCGACCGACTCTCAGCGCTACACACCATACTTATCAAAAAAGAACACACACACAGCTCCGGCGCTCTAAATCTGGCCGCTACAGCATAGAGCGCCAGGTGCTGTGTGATTAAAGTGGACCAAAACCCCTAAATGTGGCAGGACCCTGAAATATTACATGGGGCCCTGTCAAGGCTCATACAATAAATGTTTGTCTGTCTTTTAACTCAATTCTGTGCAGATAGACAACTAAATACTGAAAGAACAGCAATAAATAGTCTCTCTAAACTATGCCAAGTGAGTACAAATATAATAAATAATATTGTTGCAGGAGCAACAATTATGGGGCTCCCCAACCTTCTGGGCAGGGAAGTCACAACCCCTGCGTAGACTATAGTTACCCCCTGCTCGCGTGATTAAGCAGGTGACTTTTTACCTGCAAGTTTTTGTAATGTAAATTTGTGCACAGACATTTCTCTCAATTGAGAAATGAAGCCTTTTGATAAATATCTTGCCAATAGACTGATGAATCTTGACTGTTCTAATCTCCAGCGATTCTAGTGAACTTTTTTTTTTAAGAATTAATATATAATTCTGATTTTACAATTTTTTTTACTTTTACATTTATTTAATGCTATTTATAGTAAATAGTGACATATTTTACATACATTCAAAAAATACATAAAACAATATTACATTTAGAAAAATCTGTATTGTTTTTGTATAACATTTTGGAAACAACAGCAGTTTATGAGGAATCCAAATAGATTCACAACAATAATATTGCTCATATCTTTAGTCTAGGATACTGCCCTGGCATCACCTTCATTTTGCTGAAAGCGTGAATCTTGATTATCTGATTATCTGGTCTCTAGCTCCCAAGAGGGGTGTACAACCCAGACTGAGCATTGGTCCCATGTACGCTAATGAGCCCAGCACAGATTTATTAAACACTTCTGCCACTACACGTCACTGGGATGTGCCAAGTTGCATGGTGCACAATAATGGCACAAGTGTACGGTAAGTTTCACTGGCAAATTATATGTGTCATTACAATGACATATGCTGCCAGTTACATCATTCAGGTCCCTGGATTCCTGCAAGTGTTTAACAGGGCACGCACTAAGGGCCTGATTAATCGACAGGGTGTGCCACATGGGAATACATGGGCAAACATAATCATAGGTGAAAAACATATTTATCAAAATGTTCTTTTGCCACCGCGAGACTCCTTACAACAGAGAGCGGCAGGGGTTCCCTGATGGGGAATGACATGGGACACTCAAGCTGGAAGCAAAAGGTAAAACATGAAAGTGAGGCAGCAGTCGAGTTTTTTTAATATTTTGAGAAATATTGAGAAATTACATTTCAATTCTGATAGCACCATATTTTGTGGAGAATATTTGGCAAATTGACTGAAAAAAATGTTAATGAAATTCAGTCATCTCTACTGATACACTTGGTGATGAGCCGACTTGTGAACAATTTTTTGGAAATGATTGTCTTCCATCTGTCATGGCACTCACATGATGCAGTTTGATATTTTTCCTAGCCACTATGGATGAGCTGGATGTTGCTGTTTCTCTTTTCTTTGGAAACCTTCATGGCTACACCTTGATTCAAACCAGTAACCTCAGCTAGCTGGGAAATCAACCTAATCACACACTGACCTATAAGGGAATGTGAGATATATCATTTGAAAAAATATTGAGCCTTTTTATGAAGCGTCAGCGCCACACAGCGCAACTTTTTTTTCCTTAGCAGCACGCAGTGTGCACTTCAAGGAAGAAAACAACAGCAGTGCCGATGCGGCTGCCAGTTAGCTTCTAATTTAATGCTAGCATCCAAACGGCCGCAGCGCCATGTGCTCTGGTTGAAGCAGCACCAGTTGAAACCTGACACTGTAGGTCGAGATCTCATAGAGCACAGTGGGCAGAACTGGATTGAAGGGTTTTATGCTTATAAAATTACACACATTCATTTGTACAGAACTTGCATTGTTACTTGTTAATAATGGATGTCATCATATGTATTTTTTTGGGGTTATTAAAATGTATTTACATGGCTTCTTTTGTTTATCAATGTGTAATTTGGACACCAACGACTTAACACACCGTAAAGATTTTCCCATTTGTCCCCAGCAGTGATATCTTGTGACAATAATGAGCTTTAGTTAACCAGCCCCAGAAAAATATGCCAAACCACTCAGGGAGGAAACAATTCATAAATACGCTGAGCAGTGCCAGAAAAACAGCAATACAAAGTGGTGTTCACTGGCACTGGGATAATCAGCAGATGGATCCAACAGGCACTAACACATGTTTGAGGTAGCTAAGATGATTGTCTATAAGATGATGGTAGCTGAATGTTCCAAGCTGTAATGGATGGTGAAGTATGAAGCCTAAAAGGCAAAAGTTCAAATATTGTATTTCGCGTAATTGTTACGTTGTGGTTGTGAGCAGCAGTGCCATGACTTTGAGGGTGTGGATGCACCTTAAACAATCTCAAGATAAAATTGGTTGTGGTTGCAGTGGTTGGGCGTGGCTGATGCTCGGGTCCCTCATATAAGACACACCTGCACATGAGATGCACCTAGGATATGGAGGAGGAAAATAACAAAATATTGTACTCAAACACCCACCAACCAAATAACCAAACCAAATAATAGGAAAAGTGCAGAATCCACCACTTATAGGCCGAGTGGCACCCCCCATTCCCCATAAGCAGTGTGGCATCCACCCTTCCATTCCCCATAGACAGTGTAGCATTCTCCCCCTCACATTCGCCTTAGGCATTGTGGCATTCCCCCCCTCACATTCCCCATAGGCATTGTGGCATTCTCCCCCTCACATTCCCCATAGGCATTGTGGCATTCTCCCCCTCACATTCCCCATAGGCAGTGTGGCATTCTCCCCCTCACATTCCCCTTAGGCAGTGTGGCATTCTCCCCCTCACATTCCCCATAGACAGTGTGGCATTCCCCCCTCACATTCCCCATAGGCATTGTGGCATTCTCCCCCTCACATTCCCATAGGCAGTGTGGCATTCTCCCCTCACATTCCCCATAGGCAGTGTGGCATTCTCCCCCTCACATTCCCCTTAGGCAGTGTGGCATTCTCCCCCTCACATTCCCCTTAGGCATTGTGGCATTCTCCCCCTCACATTCCCCATAGGCAGTGTGGCATTCTCCCCCTCACATTCCCCTTAGGCATTGTGGCATTTTCCCCCTCACATTCCCCATAGGCATTGTGGCATTCTCCCCCTCACATTCCCATAGGCAAAGTGGCATAATGTGAGGGGGGAATGCCACACTGTCTATGGGGAATGTGAGGGGGAGAATGCCACACTGCCTAAGGGGAATGTGAGGGGGAGAATGCCACACTGCCTATGGGGAATGTGAGGGGAGAATGCCACTTTGCCTATGGGAATGTGAGGGGGGGAATGCCACACTGTCTATGGGGAATGTGAGGGGGAGAATGCCACACTGCCTAAGGGGAATGTGAGGGGGAGAATGCCACACTGCCTATGGGGAATGTGAGGGGAGAATGCCACTTTGCCTATGGGAATGTGAGGGGGAGAATGCCACAATGCCTATGGGGAATGTGAGGGGGAAAATGCCACAATGCCTAAGGGGAATGTGAGGGGGAGAATGCCACACTGCCTATGGGGAATGTGAGGGGAGAATGCCACACTGCCTATGGGAATGTGAGGGGGAGAATGCCACAATGCCTATGGGGAATGTGAGGGGGGGAATGCCACACTGTCTATGGGGAATGTGAGGGGGAGAATGCCACACTGCCTAAGGGGAATGTGAGGGGGAGAATGCCACACTGCCTATGGGGAATGTGAGGGGGAGAATGCCACAATGCCTAAGGGGAATGTGAGGGGGAGAATGCCACAATGCCTATGGGGAATGTGAGGGGGGGAATGCCACAATGCCTAAGGCGAATGTGAGGGGGAGAATGCTACACTGTCTATGGGGAATGGAAGGGGGGATGCCACACTGCTTATGGGGAATGGGGGGTGCCACTCGGCCTATAAGTGGTGGATTCTGCACTTTTCCTATTATTTGGTTTGGATATTTGGTTGGTGGGTGTTTGAGTACAATATTTTGTTATTTTCCTCCTCCATATCCTAGGTGCATCTTATGTACAGGTGTGTCTTATATGACAAAAATACAGTGTGTGTGTGTGTGTGTGTGTGTGTGTGTGTGTGTGTGTGTGTGTGTGTATATATATATATATATATATATATATATATATATATATATATTGACATTTAATTATTGGTCTGTAAATGGCCTCCCCATTTTCCTCATCTCCGTTTGTTTCTGAAAACATAAAACAAGCAATTTAAAGCGTACATTTAGTCAACTATAACCCTGCCACCCTACCCTGGTGCTGAGGCAGGATGGGGGGTTACAAAGAAAAAAAAACATACTTTATCCGGGGGGCTGCGCCATCCTCCTGGTCTCCCACAGCCGGCACAGGAAAAGATACAAAGCAGCATCCAAAATGGAGGCACCCAGGATACAGAGCACTTGAGGGTTATAGTTGACTCAATTTCAGCTTTTAAAATCTGAATACAAAAACTGTAATTCTTTGGTGACTTCTACATAAGTACTATTCATCCTCAGACTAAGAAATACTTCACCAATGCTACTATACAAATGGCATTGTGATTTTCCAACAAGACACCTAAGTAAATAGTATGTCTTTGGGATGATATAAATGGCATGCAATGCTATAACTATGTTCAGCACTCCTGCTTATTGGTCATGCAGTGGTACAAAGGTATTCAAGAATGATAACTACCTGAACTGGGCAGAGGTCAGAGCAGCAATTCAAGACTTTGGCTCAAAGTGTTATTGAAATTTGTTTGCCCCAATGGTAATTTTTTATTTTATTTGCCATTTTTTGAACAATGCAATCCCCAAGAGGGAAAGTAATTAAAGGACTAATTCTGCACATATGACATACGCAGATTCATGATAGGTATTATTTGTGCTTTTGAACAAACTCAGACATTATTATTTCCTCCCTTTGTGCTACACGTAAAACTGGATAAGCCTTACCAGATGATACTGAATCAGTATGTAATATGTATGGAAAACTTAGTAACATTTTATGACAGCTGTATGTAGTTATATTGGTTGAGCACTCTGTTCAATATTTCCAATGTGCACATTCATTGGCACCACAATGTTCCAACTGAGAAACCCTTATGCTTGAACGTGTGTTAAGTATGTGCATCTATAACTCTTTGACTGCTATAGGGATAATAATTTTTGAGGTAGTGTATTTTGTATTATCCGTGGAATGGATTGTGGTGATACTGGCTAATGCGCCCTAAAAAAATATCCAGTAGCATTGGATCTTTATTTGGCACTTAAAAATTGTAACAATTTTTGTATTCAACTTTTTAAATTATTTAAACTTTTTGAACCTTTTTCTTTAACACAGGTACTGTGCAAACCAAGATAACATCCTAAAAATATAACCCTGTAAATATGTTAAAGCTGTCAACAATTGGGGGGCGTGGCTTAGCAATGGCGGCGTGAGGGCGCGTTATTGAGGAGCTCTGCAAGAGAGATAGGATAACGAGGGAATCTTACCATTTTACAGCCCACTGACGAGATGTCCAAGCGTCGGAAGAGCAGGACGACCCCTGGCAGTGACAAGGCTGGCAAGATCAGCAAATTCCTGAGGGCGAGACAGCCGGCCGGGAGCGGCGGCAGGGAGGACAAGATGGCGGCGGCGGCTGAACGGAGAGAGGTGCCGCGGGCGGCGGAGAGCCCATCACCTGGCCTGGGGGGGCGGCCTGGAGGTCGCTCACCCCCTCAGACAGTGCACCCATGTGTTCGAGCGGCGGAGGCGGAGGTGCCGGGAGCGGCGGGTCCCGTGGTCGGAGGTGAGGCGCAGCCGGGAGCACCGCAGCGCACGTGTGCCGCCGAGGCCCTTGTCGGCGACACTGACAGCGGGAGCCGGGAGCCGCGGAGTGGAGCGGGCGTGATCTCTCCCCCGGCGGAGCAGGTATGGGGGCTGCAGCGCACCGGGGACGCTGCCCGCAGCGATGACGGAGGACTGGCCGGGAAGATAGAGGACGGGGAGGCTGGAGCCCTCCCCCTGTCAGCGCGGAAGAGCGGGTCCCGCATTGGAGAGGAGGCGGCGGGTTGCCCGGGCGGGGAGTCACTGCACGGGGTGGAGGAGTCCCCTCCTCATACAGATCAGCTGCCCCATGGTACGGGGGTGACTCAGCTCCCGCAGGAAACTGGAGCAGTGTGGCCAGAGGGGCTCGGACTGGGCAGCAGGGACTGGGGGGAACACCCGGCGGCAGAGGCCATTATGGGACCCCAGGAGGAAGTTGGCCTGCATATACAGTTGCCTGCTCAGTCCCGGGGCCAAACGGCAGCGAGCAGTGGGGCCCCTCCAGCAGAAGAGCCTTGGGCACTACAGAATGGGGCAGGAAGGAAAAGAGGTGGCCCTGGTACAGGAACGGCTGTGGCGGAGATACATCCCCCCCCCGCGGCATAAATACTCCTGAAATGGGTGACGAGGATGCCCGGGGGACGTCGGGGCCCTTTGACAACGGAGCCCGCGCGAATGGACCCCATGAGAACGGAGGGCGTAGCGCCTTACCCCAGGAGAATAGAGGGGACGGTGAATGGCGGGGCATGCCCCGGGAATGGAGAGCGTCGCCAGGTCCGGCTGGATCCGGGAGTCGCCCGAGTGGCGCAATGGAAGACCAGGGACTCAGTGCATCGCCCCCGGATAGCCTCATTTTTTTCTCTGATGGACCTGACAGCCCGGCCCAGCCTCGGTCGCCCACCGGGTCTCGGTTATTGCCGGCCTCGCCAGGCTTGGCGCCTCGGGGACCCGTACCGAAGGAGCAATATAATCTCGACATTTTATTGAAATTTTTGCCATCCAGACGGGACTTTGAGAATTACACTAATAGGATGGAGTCCCTGTTGAGAAGAGAGCTGGAAGAGGTGACACGAGCGGTCTCAGAGGTATCCGGCCGGGTCAGCTCCCTTGAACATCACCGGACCGACACGGACCAGCGACTGGAAGCGCTGGAACGGGCACACACAGCAATGCAACAGGCTCAAGCGGACTCTAACCAACAAACAATCAGGGCCCTGATGCATTTAGATGATCTGGAGAACAGGAGCCGCAGGAATAACATACGGATACGCGGTCTCCCTGAAGCCCCGGAGAATAATAATCTGAATGAAGTTGTCTCCCGGATATTCAACATTGTGCTGGACAGGCCCCCTGAAGAACATATCGAAATCGACAGAGCCCACAGGGCTCCCGGCCCGCGCTCCATGGATCCTGGCAGGCCAAGGGACGTGGTCTGTCGGATCCACTTTTATAAAGTTAAGGACGATATTATGAGAAGAGCATGGGACAGGGGCCCCATCCCTTACAATGGTTCGCGGATTACCTTGCTCCCGGATCTTGCCAGACGCACCCTCCACATGCGTCGCCTTATGAGACCGTTGCTGGAGTCTATCAAGTCGGTTGGAGCGGCTTACAGATGGGGCCACCCATTCCATCTGGTGGTCACGAAGAGAGGGCGTTCGTTTGTTCTGCGATCGCACTCACAGCTCCCGGATCTCTTCAGCTTCTTGGAGATCCCGAGTGTACCGGTGGACGACTGGCTGGCGCCTGATGTGGGGATCCCTGGAGAACAAGGAAGACGTCCGCCTCCTAGAGGACCCAGGCCGCAGAGGAATAGAGCCAGAGATGGCGGACGCCGACAAGATGTTTAGATCAGCTGGGGACATCGGGGGCGCATCGCGGCCCGGTCTGCCTCCGCCGGGTTTGCTTACGGTCCGGGGTGTGCGGGCCTCGCACCCGCCGCCTTGGGCCGGTTCCTTGTAGAGCCCTGGTCTTGTCCCCCCCTTGCCTGGACCCGTTGGACGGAGATCAAACTGTGGAGCTGGACCCTGCGTACTGGACTGCAGCCGTACAGAGCTGTGAGCGTGGTTGGCTATCCTTTCTCATTCATGGATGGATATAGGAGGGCGCGGGTGTGCTGGGGGGGTGGCGCCGGTCATGAGTCAATGTGAATAAGTGCTGTTGGCTCGTGGACGGCGTGGCCTACTCTGGCTCCCGTGGCGGGCTCTGGGGTGGGCGGGGGGGGGCTTGGATGTGGATGGATGACCTGGGGGGGTGGGCGACGCGTCCTGCTGATGAACACTGGCGGACTACGGTGGCTTTTTGAGGTTGGTGGGGGCGGAGGATGAGAGCTTCCCGGTCTCCCGAAGCCGGCTCGCCCTTAGCTGAAGGGGAGTTGGCGGGAAGGGGCTGGGAACCTATTGTTGGTAACTGTTAAGCATGCAAAGATGTTCTTCTGCTCAGGTTAATGTTTAATGTTATTATTGAATGGTGAAGATGTTTACCGGAGGCTTGGGACTTTGGAGAAGTGGACTCCCATAGTGTGTGTATAAGAGAGAGCATCTCCTCGCTCGCGGCTGTGGCTTTCCACTTCCCCCCAGTAGGCCTGAACGCTCGTCTCTTATAAAGAGGACCAAAAGAGCGTTATTGCTAACGTTAGCATTAGCATTTAGTACTTGTTCGTTTCTTATTGTTATCTGTTTCTGTAGTCTTCCCCCTTATTTAGAGAACCCTAGTGTCACAACCCCTCCTTATTTCCCTCTCTCGGGTCCTTCTTCCCTATTCCCCAAGTAGCGCGTGGACAATGGCAGAGTTGGTGGTCAGCTCATTTAATGTTAAGGGGCTAAATGTCCCGGAGAAAAGGTCACAAGTGTTATATGATATGCATAAACACAAGGTTGCCATTCTGCTTCTCCAAGAGACGCACTTTAAAGAGGGACATATTCCGAACATTAAAAACAGATATTATCCTACCTGGCATCATGCACCTAATCCCAATATTAAAGCAACAGGGGTTTCGATTGCCATCCATAAGTCTCTTCCCCACAAGACCATAGAGGTCAGGACGGACCCCAACGGGCAATTTATATTTCTTAAAGTGGAGTTGTATATGAAAATATACACCATAGCGAATATCTATGCCCCCAACACTGACCAGGTGGGCTTCTGTGTAAGAGTTCTGAGGATGTTGGAGGGGTTCTCGGAGGGCACTTTGCTAGTGGGAGGGGACCTTAATGTCTCCATGCAGCCTGAGTTGGACTCCTCGTCCGGGGTGTCGGCAGTGTCCCTAAGTAAACGAAACAAGCTGAAAAAAGTGCTGGCTGACATGCAGTTGGTGGACTTGTGGCGGGCCCTGCATGCACGAGACAGAGACTTTACGTTCTTCTCTTCTGCTAAGAAATCTTATAGCAGAATAGATTATTTATACTTGAGCCATCATGCCATGGATTGGGCTCCGCAGGCGCAGATCGGCCAGATCGTGTGGTCAGACCATGCGCCGATATTCCTCTCTGTGTGCCTGCCCGGGCTCTACCCAAGGTGCTGGAATTGGAGGCTCAATAATAATTTGCTTGGGGACGCTGTCTGCATGTCGGGGGTACGAGAAACGATCAAAGAATTTCTGAAGAATCATGCACAAGACCCTACACCCCTTCCTTATCAATGGGAGGCCTTGAAATGTGTAGTGAGGGGAGAGTTCATTAAGCACGGGACCAGGCTGAAAAAGCAGCGAGCCGCCTCAATCCGGGATACTATACAGCTCATTCAATCCCTGGAACGGGACCATAAAAGGAACCCAACAAATGGTTTGCTCCTCGACTTACTGAAGGCTAGGGAGAAGCTACAGGGATTATATAGTCAAGCGTACCTAAGGTTTAGGGAACGTCAGAAGGCCATCTATTACGAATCAGCCGACAAATGTGGGAGGCTACTAGCCAGGGCGCTACACCCTAGAAGCGCGACCACTTATGTACCCAGTATCAGGGGATCACAGGGGCATATGACTATGATGCCTTCCCAGATAGTAGACGCGTTCAGGGACTACTACCAATCCTTATATAATTTAAGGCAGGACCAGATCACCCCGATATCTGCGGACCCCCCGGAGGAAGTAGTTAAATATGTACACGATACCCCTCTTCCCCCCATTCCTGAGGAGGAGGCGGAGGCATTGGAGGAGCCTTTTTCGGTGCACGAGGTGGCCAAGGCAATTAGAGAGACGCCGCAAGGTAAAAGCCCGGGGGCGGATGGCTACACCCCCAAATTTTATAAGCAGTTGGCTCCCGAGCTACTTCCCTTCCTGGTCAGAGTGTTTAATTCCATAGGCCCTAAATGCGGGTTCCCGGGGCAGTCTCTAGAGGCCATTATTACAGTCCTACCCAAGCCGGGGAAGGACCCCTCTTTGTGTAGTAGTTACAGGCCAATATCACTAATTAATGTAGATATTAAACTATACGCTAAAATTATATCTTCTAGGCTCCAGCCGTTACTCCCGGGAGTGATAAACCTAGACCAGGTGGGGTTTGTGCCTGGGCGGGAGGCACGGGACAACACCAATAAGGTATTGAACCTGATCGCATATGCAAACTCCAATAAGCTACCTGCGTGCCTGTTATCATGTGATGCAGAGAAGGCATTCGATAGAGTAGATTGGATGTTTCTTAAGGCCTCTCTCCAGCAGGTCGGTGTTGGTCCGTCCCTCCTGTCCAGGATATTGGCGCTATACTCCGGGCCTACGGCAAGAGTAAGGGTGAATGGTCTCCTCTCATCGGCCTTTAAGGTTAATAATGGTACACGGCAAGGTTGCCCACTCTCCCCATTGCTATATGTCATTACAATGGAGCATCTAGCGGTGGCGATACGGCAGAATCCTGACATTAGGGGCGTGGTAGTGGGGGACCGTGAATACAAGGCCTCCTTGTACGCTGACGACCTGCTGCTGCATTTGGGAGCCCCTTTTACTTCCTTTCCTGTGGCCCTCAAGGAATTTGAGACCTTCGGGCGTGTGAGTAATTTTAAAATTAATTACTCGAAGTCGGAGGCTCTGAATGTCTCCCTCTCGCAGCAGATGGTAAGACAGTTGGAATCCGACTTCTCATTTAAATGGCAGCCCCACTCCATAAAATACCTCGGCGTCGAGGTGCCTGCCGACCTGTCCCGTCTATACGAACTTAACTACTCCCCCCTGCTCCTGAAGACGTTGAGTGAGCTGACTACGTATAATAATAGGCAACTCTCATGGTTCGGGAGGATTAATGTGTTAAAAATGGATATTCTCCCCAAATTCCTTTATTTTTTTCGAACGATCCCCATATATTTACCCAGCTGCTTTTTCAGGAGGCTGAAAACGGCATTCTTGAGATTTGTGTGGGGCACGGGGAAACCCCGGATAAGATTTAGTACGCTTACTAGGCTTAAACCAAACGGGGGGGCGGGGCTTCCTGATCTGAAAACATACCATGCAGCAGCCATGACTCTCCGCATCCTGGACTGGGCCAAAAGAGGGGAGAAAAAACAGTGGGTGGAGCTAGAGAAGACGCTGTCACCCGTTAACCCAATCTCTCTGCCGTGGGGTGGCTCTCTACCCAAACAATGGAGGGATACCCTTCCATTCTTGGCAGGGCAATTCTTGAAGGTGTGGGACAACCTGACCAGGCGGGGAGAGATGATCCATAGGCCCGGCCCTTTGACCCCACTTTTTGATAACTACTCCTTTGCTCCGGGCGTGCGGGCCAGGGGTTTCCTGGCGTGGGAGGCGTCCTCTAATGTTACTATAGGAGACATTATGGCCTCGGGCAGGTTCCCCACGTTGGAAGAGATGAGGCAGAACGCACCGGGTCGACGTATCTCGTGGCTCCTGTATAATCAGTTGAGTGCCTTTATAAAATCCCAGAACCTAGCGGATCGGGGCGTTAGGCCTTTAACGCAGTTGGAGCATACGTTGACTCGAGCCCCCCCGGATAAACATGCAGTCGCTGTCCTGTATCGTACGATGCTGGGGATTAGGCATTGCTCACCGCCGGGATTCATTAGAAAATGGGAAAAGGAACTGGGCGTACAGTTAGATGATGAAGACTTAGATAAGATTTATTTATTCACCCATAAACTCTCGACCCCATGTGCAGCACAGGAACGGAATTATAAGGTCTTGACCCGGTGGTATAGATGCCCGGCGGATATTCATAAATACAATAACTCCAGCTCTGATAGGTGTTGGCGGTGCTCGAAAAAGAGCTTGGCACCATGTTACATATCTGGTGGGGTTGCCCTACTGTTGGGAACCTCTGGGAGAGGGTCGTGTCAACCTATAACTCCATTATGGGGGAGTCGGTGCAGAACACCCCGCAGTTGGCGTTGTTGTCTCTGCTTCCTGGGTCCATTTCTGGGAACAAAAAGGGGATCTTGCGACACTTCATCACAGCAATGAGAACAGTCATTCCAAGACATTGGAGGTCTGCGGTCTTGCCGACGTTCGTGGAGTGGGCCCAGGAGGTTGAGAGCATACGCAGAATGGAGGAGATGATTATGGAGGCCAGGGGCATGCAGGAGGCGCACACGCGGGCATGGGCGGCGTGGATTGACTACAGAGATAATCGTCTACCCTCTGAAGCACCATAGACAGTGATTGGCCACGCGCTCCTGCCTCCCTTACCCTAATCTCCCCCTTCCCCCTTGTTCCTCCCTCCCCTTCCTAGTGTCTCCTTAGTTCTTTATCTAATCTCTTCTTTATCTCTATTTCCTTTTCGTTATTGCTGAAGGTCTGCAGGGGACAAGGTAGGCCGAACCCGCTCCCGCCTGCATCAATCCTGCTCTGATGTGATCGAACGGTCTGCAGCTGAGCGGCCCACTGGACCCTCAGACTGGCCCCATGGGAGGACTGGAGCTTCCAGCTAAAAGGCTAGGCCGGCGAGATTGTTATTGCCTACGGGATTAGAGTACGGCTTGAGGCACCGCGGTATGGAGCCGGGGTCGGGCGGGAGGCCGTGATGGGCGGGAGGGGGCGGTGGTTGATTTCGTTTGCACGATTACTGTTTTTGATGGTAATAGTTAAACCTGCAGTCCGACATGCTTATGTTAGATTATCATTCTTGTCATTGTTATCTTGCTATGTCTTAATGTACACTGTTAACCCTGAAAACTTGAATAAACTTATATTATACAAAGCTGTCAACAATTATAATTTTCATAGCCCTGGATTAAATATATTTGCTTAATTCTTACATAATCATTCAGTGCAGTAATCTGTCATTCTCTAGACATGAGACATCAAAAATGTGGGCGACAGGGTTCACATTTGTTGCTGATGTAAATTTACTACTACAAACTTGGTTGCATTGCATTTTTGCAATAATATACTCACTGGAGGGTTTATTCAAGCTTGCATAGTTATACTGAATAATGAGTTGTAATACTTTCTACAAGTGAAAATAGAGTAATACAAAACAATAGCCAGCACAGCCCAGAATACAGTATGAACAAATCAATGGCAACTTGGATTTGGCTTTGTCATAAATAGTGCTGGGTATTTAATTTCTTAATATTTCTACCATGCTGAAAAAAATACCATGGTGGAATGTAAAAAAAAAAGCAAAAAGGCACTTATGACTTATGACCCGTCCACCACTAAGAAACATCCTGGTTCCCAAGAACAGAGATCCCAGCATCCTCACATGATTCCCCCACCCCTCAGGTGAGTCACAAAGACTCTGTAAGCTCCCTACATTCATTTCAATGGAAGGTTGTGCCAAGGCAGAGGGAGCATGCACAGGCAATGTCACTGGCACTGGGGTGGGCTGGTCATAGTGCATACCAGGCAAAATCCCGGTAGGCCGGCGCCAGGGAAGGCTGCGACCCTGTGACAGATGCAGGAGGGTGGGGGCGGCCGGTGCGGCTGGCCTGCCCGACCCTGCTGTTCCTGTCGCCCCCGCCACACACACACATGCTTACCCGCACTTCATGGCTGTTGCAAGCTGGTCGGTGGGCGTCAATGGACGCCGGCCATATGGGGCACACCCACCAACCAGCGCGCAACAGCCAGGAAGTGCTGGTAAGCATGTATGTATGTGTGTTTGTGTGAGAGCAGCGGTGGCAACGGTGCCAGCAGCAGCAGGAACAGCAGGGCCAGGCTGGCCGGTCCTTCGACCCCCAGGAACCAGCAGTAAGCATGAGTGTGGGTATGTGAGTGGCAGGGTAGAGCGGGGGGAGGAGGAGTGGGGGATGCCCCTCTACCTTCTCTGGCTGTACTGAGGGATGCCCTCACTGGCTGTACTGAGGGATGCCTCTCTCTGGCTGTACTGAGGGATGCCCCTCTCTGGCTGTACTTAGGGATGCCCCTCTCTGGCTCTACTTAGGGAGATACGCCCACTGGCTGTACTAAGGCATGCCCTTTTCTGACTGAGGGATGCCCTTCTCTGGCTGTACTGAGGGATACCACAACTGGATGTACTGAGGGATGCTCCTCTCTGTCTGTACTGAGGGATGCCCCCACTGGCTGTACTAAGGGATGCCCTTCTCCGGCTGTACTGACTGATGCCCTTCTCTGGCTGTACTGAGGGATGCCCCTCTCTGGCTGTACTGAAAGATGCGACAACTACTACATGTATTGAGGAATGCCCCCACTGGCTGTACTTTGGGATTCCCCCACTGGCTGTACTGAGGGATGCCCCCACTGGCTGTACTGAGGGATGCCCCTCTGGCTGTACTGAGGGATGCCCCTCTCTGGCTGTACTGAGGGATGCCCCAACTGGCTGTACTGAGGTATGCTCCTCTCTGGCTGTAATGAGGGATGTCCCCACGGGCTGTACTGAGGGATGCCCCTCTCTGGCTCTACTGAGGGATGCCCCAACTGGCTGTACTGAGGGATGCTCCTCTCTGGCTCTACTGAGGGATGCCCCAACTGGCTGTGCTGAGGGATGCTCCTCTCTGGCTGTACTGAGGGATGCCCCTCTCTGGCTGTACTGAGGGATGCCTCTCTCTGGCTGTACTGAGGGATGCCCCTCTCTGGCTGTACTTAGGGATGCCCCTCTCTGGCTCTACTTAGGGAGATACGCCCACTGGCTGTACTAAGGCATGCCCTTTTCTGACTGAGGGATGCCCTTCTCTGGCTGTACTGAGGGATACCACAACTGGATGTACTGAGGGATGCTCCTCTCTGTCTGTACTGAGGGATGCCCCCACTGGCTGTACTAAGGGATGCCCTTCTCCGGCTGTACTGACTGATGCCCTTCTCTGGCTGTACTGAGGGATGCCCCTCTCTGGCTGTACTGAAAGATGCGACAACTACTACATGTATTGAGGAATGCCCCCACTGGCTGTACTTTGGGATTCCCCCACTGGCTGTACTGAGGGATGCCCCCACTGGCTGTACTGAGGGATGCCCCTCTGGCTGTACTGAGGGATGCCCCTCTCTGGCTGTACTGAGGGATGCCCCAACTGGCTGTACTGAGGTATGCTCCTCTCTGGCTGTAATGAGGGATGTCCCCACGGGCTGTACTGAGGGATGCCTCTCTCTGGCTGTACTGAGGGATGCCCCAACTGGCTGTACTGAGGGATGCTCCTCTCTGGCTCTACTGAGGGATGCCCCAACTGGCTGTGCTGAGGGATGCTCCTCTCTGGCTGTACTGAGGGATGCCCCTCTCTGGCTGTACTGAGGGATGCCCCTCTCTGGCTGTAATGAGGGATGCCCCTCTCTGGCTGTACTGAGGGATGCCCCTCTCTGGCTGTACTGAGGGATGCCCCTCTCTGGCTCTACTTAGGGATGCCCCTCTCTGGCTCTACTTAGGGAGATACGCCCACTGGCTGTACTAAGGCATGCCCTTTTCTGACTGAGGGATGCCCTTCTCTGCCTGTACTGAGGGATACCACAACTGGCTGTACTGAGGGATGCTCCTCTCTGTCTGTACTGAGGGATGCCCCCACTGGCTGTACTAAGGGATGCCCTTCTCCGGCTGTACTGACTGATGCCCTTCTCTGGCTGTACTGAGGGATGCCCCTCTCTGGCTGTACTGAAGGATGCGACAACTACTACATGTATTGAGGAATGCCCCCACTGGCTGTACTTTGGGATTCCCCCACTGGCTGTACTGAGGGATGCCCCCACTGGCTGTACCGAGGGATGCCCCTCTGGCTGTACTGAGGGATGACCCTCTCTGGCTGTACTGAGGGATGCGACAACTGCTACATGTATTGAGGAATGCCCCCACTGGCTGTAATTTGGGATTCCCCCACTGGCTGTACTGAGGGATGCCCCCACTGGCTGTACCGAGGGATGCCCCTCTGGCTGTACTGAGGGATGCCCCTCTCTGGCTGTACTAAGGGATGCCCTTCTCCGGCTGTACTGACTGATGCCCTTCTCTGGCTGTACTGAGGGATGCCCCTCTCTGGCTGTACTGAAGGATGCGACAACTACTACATGTATTGAGGAATGCCCCCACTGGCTGTACTTTGGGATTCCCCCACTGGCTGTACCGAGGGATGCCCCTCTGGCTGTACTGAGGGATGCCCCTCTCTGGCTGTACTGAGGGATGCCCCAACTGGCTGTACTGAGGTATGCTCCTCTCTGGCTGTAATGAGGGATGTCCCCACGGGCTGTACTGAGGGATGCCTCTCTCTGGCTGTACTGAGGGATGCCCCAACTGGCTGTACTGAGGGATGCTCCTCTCTGGCTCTACTGAGGGATGCCCCAACTGGCTGTGCTGAGGGATGCTCCTCTCTGGCTGTACTGAGGGATGCCCCTCTCTGGCTGTACTGAGGGATGCCCCTCTCTGGCTGTAATGAGGGATGCCCCTCTCTGGCTGTACTGAGGGATGCCCCTCTCTGGCTGTACTGAGGGATGCCCCTCTCTGGCTCTACTTAGGGATGCCCCTCTCTGGCTCTACTTAGGGAGATACGCCCACTGGCTGTACTAAGGCATGCCCTTTTCTGACTGAGGGATGCCCTTCTCTGCCTGTACTGAGGGATACCACAACTGGCTGTACTGAGGGATGCTCCTCTCTGTCTGTACTGAGGGATGCCCCCACTGGCTGTACTAAGGGATGCCCTTCTCCGGCTGTACTGACTGATGCCCTTCTCTGGCTGTACTGAGGGATGCCCCTCTCTGGCTGTACTGAAGGATGCGACAACTACTACATGTATTGAGGAATGCCCCCACTGGCTGTACTTTGGGATTCCCCCACTGGCTGTACTGAGGGATGCCCCCACTGGCTGTACCGAGGGATGCCCCTCTGGCTGTACTGAGGGATGACCCTCTCTGGCTGTACTGAGGGATGCGACAACTGCTACATGTATTGAGGAATGCCCCCACTGGCTGTAATTTGGGATTCCCCCACTGGCTGTACTGAGGGATGCCCCCACTGGCTGTACCGAGGGATGCCCCTCTGGCTGTACTGAGGGATGCCCCTCTCTGGCTGTACTAAGGGATGCCCTTCTCCGGCTGTACTGACTGATGCCCTTCTCTGGCTGTACTGAGGGATGCCCCTCTCTGGCTGTACTGAAGGATGCGACAACTACTACATGTATTGAGGAATGCCCCCACTGGCTGTACTTTGGGATTCCCCCACTGGCTGTACTGAGGGATGCCCCCACTGGCTGTACCGAGGGATGCCCCTCTGGCTGTACTGAGGGATGCCCCTCTCTGGCTGTACTGAGGGATGCCCCAACTGGCTGTACTGAGGTATGCTCCTCTCTGGCTGTAATGAGGGATGTCCCCACGGCTGTACTGAGGGATGCCCCTCTCTGGCTGTACTGAGGGATGCTCCTCTCTGGCTCTACTGAGGGATGCCCCAACTGGCTGTGCTGAGGGATGCTCCTCTCTGGCTATACTGAGGGATGCCCCTCTCTGGCTGTACTGAGGGATGCCCCTCTCTGGCTGTACTGAGTGATGCCCCTCTCTGGCTGTACTGAGGGATGCCCTTCTCTGGCTGTACTGAGGGATGCCCCTCTCTGGCTGTACTGAGGGATGCTCCCACTGGCTGTACTGAGGGATACCCCCAGTTGCTGTACTGAGGAATGCCCCTCTCTGTCTGTACTGAGGTATGCCCCTCTCTGGCTGTACTGATATATCCCCCCACTGGCTGTACTGAGGGATACCCCCACTGGGTGTACTGAGGGATGCCTGCACTGGCTGTACTGACGGATGGCCCTCTCTGGCTGTACTGAGGGAAGCCCCTCTCTGGCTGTACTGAGGGATACCCCTGCTGGTTGTACTGAGGGATGCCCCTCTCTGGCTGTACTGAGGGATGCCCCTCTCTGGCTGTACTGAGGGATACCCCCACTTGCTGTACTGAAGGATGCCCCTCTCTGGCTGTACTGAGGGATGCCCCTCTCTGGCTGTACTGAGGGATGCCCCCTGGCTTTACTGAGGGATGCCCCACTGGCTGTACTGAGGGATTCCCCCACTGGCTGTACTGAGGAATGTCCCCACTGGCTGTACTGAGGGATTCCCCTCTCTGGCTGTACTGAGGGATGCCTCTCTCTGGCTGTACTGAGGGATGCCCTCACTGCCTTTAATGAGGGATGCCCCCACTGCCTTTAATGAGGGATGCCCCTCAATAACTGTAATGTAGGGATGCCACTCAATGGCTTTAATGAGGGATGCCCCCCACTCGCTATAATGAGGGATTACGATCACTGCCTTTAATGGGGGATTCTGCGCACTGTATGTACTGGCGGGATTTAAGCACGCCATTTGGTTCAGAATATTTTCTTTCTTATTTTTGTCCTTCAAACCCTGGGTCTGTCTTATGGAACAAAAATAAGGTGTATATATAGTGACATTAAGATACTATTCCAGGCCAGGAACAGTGCAGCAGGGCCCAAAAAATCCCAGGCCATTTTTTAGCCCCAGTCCGCCCCTGCTGACAGCGAGCTTTAGTCATGGCCCAAGGAGATATTTGGTGCATGCTCACGTGTCCCTTGTTCTCAGATACCAGGAGGTTTCTGAGCAGTAAAGTGGCTGGCCTGGAGCTGCCGCCTTTTTTTTCTATTTTGTTTTGTTTTTTTTATTTGGGTTTAAAACAGGTCATATTGGGGTTGTTTCAGCTGAGAGATGTTTCCTCTAGGTTCAATTCAGCACCATATTTAGCTATGCAATTTCTTTAAAATATTGCACAGCTAAATATGGTTCTGAATTGTGCCAAATGAGTGAAATGAGAAAAATCAATTTCTCTCAAAGAAAGATGAGCAAAAAATACAGTGTTGTAGTTGTATAAAAGATTTCTTAAATTGTATTATATATTTTACTTTATTTTTTGTTTGAGAGTCATTCATATAATCAACAACTGTATATGCATTTTGTATGTATTTGTTTTTATTATATTACTATGTTACACATGAGTGATTGTTTCTGTTTTAGCCTTGATTGTAATCTGGAATATGTCTGTCCTGGGGGGAGGATCTGTCATATCTATGTCACAAACAAAATGTTATTAGTTGTTTTGTCCAGATTTAAATTATATGTCTTTGCAGCTGTGTATCCTGGGACACAACATATATAATGACCATTGACATCTTGAATCATAGATCTGATCATCCATGTGATGAAGTTTTTTAATTGCAACCAGCTGCAAATCACAACAAGCATTGTATATGTAGTTTTGTTTTCCAGCAGTCTACTCCCTGTGGCATGCAATGGTTTATAAAAAAGTCCAACATCTCACCTAAGTAGCTATTCAGTAAGCAGCATTCTCTAGCTATAGCTTGGTGGAGAAATCTGCATACATAGCCAATCACAGCCAACCATACCAGCATCAGTTTCAGTGAGGTTCTGCCAACAATGACCATGATAAACTGAATGAACTTGGGAGGGGGGGCAAGCTGGAATTGAGCATAACCCCTTCATCTATTTTACTGGTTTAAAGTGGACCAACACCCAGGATTTTGACTATCCTGGGTATTGGTCCACTTCGCCGGGGCACCCCGATCGGGGGTGCCCCGCTGCCTGAAACCCCCCCAAACACCCCGAAAACTCACCTCTCCACACTCCCACGTGACTGCGCTGTCCAATGCCCGCCGACGGACAAGTGATGTCCGTCGACGGACAAGGGATCGCACCCGCCGCCGCCTCCCGCGCGTCACTTTCGACGTGTGCGCGCCTGCGCCGGCCGTCTCTGGAGCGCGGACGTCTAGAGGAGCGTGAGTGAGGCGGCGGCGGCGGAAGCAGCGGCTGGAGAGGTAAGGTTTTTCGGGGGTTTTGGGGGGGGTTACACCCCGCGGGACATCTTATAGATTCCCGGGCCGATCACCCCTGGGTGTTGGCCCACTTTAACTGAATCATATGGTCACTTGCAAGTACAAATACATACAAGGAATTTATTTTGTCAGGATGGTGTAGTGCTTCAAATATAGAAAAGAAAAGGTAAAAATGTTATAGAATAAGCATTAGGTGAGGGGTGAAAATGGGGAAAGGATTTCCCTGCCTATGAGCAAGCTGACTGACAACCATTCTAGGTGCTACTTGGAGAAGGCAATATGGTCGAGTCGAGTTGAGAAAAAATATCTTTAGTTAAAAAAAAGAATGAGAATTTTACTGTTGCTGAATCACCATTTAGGAATAAAAAACAATGGCACTTACACTACAGTGTAATAAGGAGTACAAAGTTCACTACTTTTATTGTGCCAGTTTCATTGACTTTCATTGTCTTACTAGGTGGTGACTGAAAATTCTTGCGCTTTTTTCACCTAAAGTGAATTTTTTACTACCAAAACTACTCGGATCGCATTAGGGGCTGTGCACCAAAAACCTCAAAAATGTGGGCAAATGTTTTCGCAATGACACACGATTTTTAGCAGCATGCATCGGAATGGAGCATGTGCGTTTCGCACAAAATGGCATGTGCAAAGTGCAATCGCAAGTTTCCGACTCATGCGCAGACTTGTGCATTGCATATGAAATTCATATTTGATGCAAATCTCTATTCTCCAATCTGTAGTGGATTCCCTGTGGTGGCTGTTTTCTTCTTGTTTTTATGTGTAGTGTTACTGTAGTGCTACTAACGTATTGTTTTTTTTTCCTTAGTTTAAGTAAAACATGTGTGGCCGAATGTTCCCCTTTTTGGTTTTATTAGCTTAAAACAATATTATATTTGTTAACTTTTGAAACTAGTCACCAAATAGTTTTTAAAAAACAGTGAAAAAATAGGTAAAAATACTGAAAAATAACTTGCAGATGACAATTTTATTCATAGTAAACAACATGTTGGGTAATGCCAGCATGTGTTTAATGAATGGATTAAGTGTGTCAGTTAGTGAAGTCACCATTTTCCGCCTGCTTTTTGCTGGAGGAAAATTGTGCATGAAATAAACACATTTGCACACACTTCTCACCCCTTAAAACAAACCCTAAATTGCACGCAAATATATTCTTGGGAGTAAAGTTGCGCATGAAATCCTACTCCATGCACAAATTTATGGGCAAAAAGTGTCTCATGAATCAGGAGAAAGCATGAAAAGTGTGCGCGGCCATAAATCAACCCTATTGTGTCAAGGAAGTCAATTGCTTAGGGTCATAGTAATGTTTTAAGGAAAAGTCCACTTCCAATGTTTTTTTTTAAAGTGTATATTATAGTGTGACATGCTGAGTTTATCTAAAAATTTAATTTTTTTTCTTATGTTAGCAACTGTGTGTTTTATGGAAGCAGGTTTCATTAACTGCAATCTGTTGCTTTAGCGACTGTACACCAAGATCAACAAGAAGAGAGAGGTAAGCCCTGTACACACCGAATGCTTCTAATGGGTATATATGTATGTATCAGCAGCGTTCTGTGTGTGCAAGGCTCACATCTCCCTTCTTGTAGATCTTGGTGTACAGTTGCCAAAAGCAACAGATTGCAGGTAGTTAAAATGGCCATAAAACACACGTTTACTAAAAGAAGAAAAAAGTAAAAAAAATGTTAGATAAGCTCAGCAACATCTGTTTGGGATACAATACTTTATACTGATATTAGTTAGCTGAAACTGGTAGGAGAGGAGCCACAAAGAGGCAAATTAGTCGCACCTTCTGCACTCCTCACTTTCCCTCTGCATGGAACTCTGTGGCATGGTGCCACAGAGGAAAGCCAGGGGTGGTACAGCACCATCCAGTAACCTTATGGGGAAGGTGCACATCCCCACCATTTACTGAAATACCCCTGTTTTGCCCTCTCGTTGCCTTGATTTAGGGGTAGTCTGGGGTGCCACAGCCCACCCAGTTTGCCTCTATCAGCACTGATGTGCAATCCTGGCCTAGCTTTGACAAGATGAAAAGTCAACTACACTGTGCCAATGCTACAGGTCCTTGCTACCATTCATGAAGTAGCGAGCTCCTAGGTTTATTGGATGCAGAGGCATGCAGACCATGGCTCAGCATAGTCTGCTTCTCATCTCTCGTCCAAGCTGGGAGCATACAACTGCACCAAAGCTAATATTCGTGTACTGTGGAGCCCCTGTTCACCTAGGATCAAGGCAATGGAAGGGCAGGAAAGTACCTAGATAATAAATATTTAGGTAATCAAGGTAAGAAGGAAAAATTGAGAAAAATTGGGGAAATTCTGCTTTTACCAGTAGCCTGCTGCTCAGCCAGCCATTTGAGGTACCATCTTTGTATACTACTATCTGGATGTACTTTTACTGTTATTATTACATTTCTGCATTGGTGCCACTGCGAATATATCAGAATTTGAAATGCCTTATCTTATCCTTTATCAACAATTCATAACTATATATAAAGAAGTTATCAAGTTATTATTTTATTGACAACTAATAATAACCTTAATAAAGGTGACTGCTCAATTGCCTTTAAAAATACATTTCTAATTTAAACAAAAACATGGTAAACCAATGTTGGAATTGAAACAGAAAAACACATGGAAATTTAAAGTTGAGAAAACTAGTAAAACTACAAATAAGAAACAGAGATAAGCCACAAATACGAATTCAAGGTTAGTGGTCTCATCTTAGGCTTATATAAGCTCCTCTGCCATAGGGGGTGACAACCCAATTCATAATCCTTCTTTTCATCTCTAAATGTTTTCTGATCAAGATAAAGATGGCGTGTTGAAAGTTAAGCTTAGTGTAAATCATGTTCATAAAAAGAGCACTCTTTCATCAATAGATTTTGGCTGAAATTCAGTGTCTTTTTTCTTCATAGTGGAGTTTGCTGGAATCCAGTAATGCTTTTATGTGGCAGTGTATGTTTAAAGCAAACTTAATAGACAGAAACCTTAAATGTCTATTCAGATAAAATAAAGCCTTGATCATTTCCACAAACATACGCTGAAACTCCAGAAACAATTAAACTCACTCAAATGATATCCAAGTAAGAAGGCTGATTTCAAAATAGAAATTTGTATGTATGTTTTGTTTTTGCCTGTAAATTTTTACACATGTATGATGTAGTCCTATAATACGTCTTTTGCATTCTCCTTGAATTCCGGCATAAAAATAAAAATTGGGATAATTACAAAGAGAACATTCCCAGGTCCATTGGAAAACTTTTTGAACTGTAGATGCAGGGGTTATCTACTTGGAGAGCTGCTCTACCATAATGGAGAACCTTACTAATGAACTAGGTTGCCATGTTAAAGCTTTGATAAAATCAAAGAGCATTTGGCAGTGGAGCATTCCCTAAATGATGGCAGACTAGCCAGGGATTGACACTGGTGAAGGGAGGTATTGCTTTGCTATAAATAAGATTGTTTTAAAGTGAATTTAAGAGCTGTTGCGAGTTACAGGTTTTATTTTCAAGTAAGATTGTATTTTTATTAAGGAACTTTATATTGTAGGCCTTTAAGTGTTTGTTTTAGAGTTTTGTCTTGCTTGTCAGTCGTAGTTTTAGTGTTATAAAGTTAAAATAAGAAGCTGCTGGCATGACTGTACTGCTAGTGGATGCAGACACGGCCGCGCCCCTTAGCTTCTTAGCTTCTTGGCTTCAGCTTTACATCCTGCAAACTTTGGAGAGAAAGCCGGAAGTTGGGGCCATCACACCCAGGAGCCCTGACACAGAGTGCAAACATTTCCAAATTGTTGCCCTTTGAAATGCTCCCATTCCTCCTGGTTGAGACAGATAGTTTTAAATAGCGGCTATTCCACAATAAGCTACTTCCAGATGCCACTAAAAAAATAGGATGTGCACTGGGCAATGCTCAGTGACTACATCACCACTGACACATGGACAAGTAAGCATGGGTGGGGATGTTACCCATCCTCTAACTGCCCACTGGGTCAATGTAGTGGCGGCTGGGAGTGAGGCGGGAAACACTGTGACATATATACTTCCACCACCCAGGATTGCTGAAAATCAGTCATTGCCTCCTTCTCCTGCTCTGCTATCTTCCTCTGCTTCTGCATCATGCAGTCTGCACAGTCCCTGTACCACCAACTTGAGCTCTGCCATGAAGAAAAGGTAGCATGCGGTGTTCAAACTCTTCTGTATGGGTGAAAGATCACACACTGACAGGAGATGTGGACCAGCATCCAGCAGCCGACAGATGAATGGCTACTACCGTTTCACCTGCAGCCTGGCAAGGGGGTGTGCGACAATTGGCGTAACCTTGTAGCAGCCTTGGGCAGAGCCGAGTTGACGCACATCCCTTGCCTGGTTCATGTGCTCAACTTGGTGGTGCAGAGCTTCCTGGCACATTAACCAGAGATGCCGGGGCAGCTGCATATTGCTGCATAGTGTGTGCATGCACTTTCAGCATTCCCACCCTGCTGCTGCTCACCTGATTGCACTGCACAGGAACTTTGGATTTCCCACCCACAGCATCATATGTGACTTGCCCACCAGGTGGCATTCCATGTTGTATATGCTGGAAAGGGCATGTAAGCGGCAGCAGACAATAGTGGAGTTTCAGCTCCAAAATGCCTGGGTGAGTAGAAGTATAGACCAACAGCACTTCGCCACCAATGAGTAGGCCTGTATGAGGAACATCTGCACGGTGCTGCAGTACTTCCAGTATGCCACCAATATGGTCAGTGCTGATGACACCATTGTCAGTGCTACCATCCCCTTCCTTTGCTTGCTGAGAAAAATGTGATGATGCCAGAGGATGGGAAGAAGCAGAGGAGGAGGGGGAATGCCTATTTTCCTAGGTGTCAGGGTAGGGCACACGTGGCTCACAGGATGGGTTGCTTGGCTAACACAACAGTGGCCAGTAACTCCACTGTCCAGCCAGTGGACAGTTTTGGAGGATACAGGGGGGGGAGGAGGGGAAGGAGGAGGAAAACTTTCCCTCACAGCAGGGTGGCATTCAGCGCAGCTCACAGGCGTTACTGGAGCATGGCTAGATGGAGGAGGAGACACCTGACACTGAGGACAGTTTCTCCTTGACTCAGGGCACCCTGGCTCACATGAGCCAATACATGCTCCAGTACCTGTGCAACGACTGCAGAGTTTCTCACATAGTCACCAGTGCCGATTACTGGGTGGCCATGCTGCTGTGACCCCACTGTAAGGAGAACATCCTCTCCTTAATACCAGCACTGTAGCGGGATCGAAAAGGAGTACAAATGCAGTACAAATGCGGAAGCAAGTGGCCAACGCAGCAGGGCCACCGGCAACACCTCACAGGGGAGGGTGAGCATGGCCACAATGTGGAACACCTTATTCCATGGTCTGCCACATCGGATTTGGCCCATAGTAGCAGGAGGCAGGCTTTGACTTGCATGGTGGATGATTACCTGCCCACACATCTCCTGGTACTGAATGATGGTTCTTCCCTGTTCAATTTCTGGGCCGCAAAGTTGGACACGTGGCCAAATCTTGCTCTCTATGCCTTGGAGGTGCTGGCCTGCCCTGAGGCAAGTGTTCTATCAGAACACGTGTTCAGTACTGCACCGGGTGCCATCACTGAGAGGAGGATCAGCCTATCCCCAGCCTCACGGGACTTGGCCGTGCCAGCATCTGAGAGGTTAAAGTTTTTGCTACCTCCTCCTCTGTCACATCCATCTCCTCCATCTCTTCCGCTTGCACCGCCACATCCACTTCTAACACCTAACCCCTCCCCCCCGGACCTCTGACACCTGTAAAAAAATTATTATTTTTACAAATGTATTTATTTATGTATATATTTATCTATATATTTATTTGTTAGTTTATGTATATTTTGATTGATGTTTTTATTTATGTATTATGTATTTATTTCATTTTGGTTTGTGAGTTATTTCCCTACCCCATTTTGTGCAGGACAATTGCCCTGGTGTTACCCCCTCCCCCCCAATTTGGCCTCCAACACCCGTAAGAAAAGATATTATAACTTTTTTATCTGTGTATGTATTTCTTCTTTTTTTTGGTTTTCTGTTATTATTTTGAGTACTCTCTCCACCCTATTTTGTGTAGGACAATCATCCTGGTATTCCTCTCGATTTGCAACCATTTAGCCCTTGCTACCCCCATTTTGCAGCCATTTTTGATCCCCCAAATCCGAATCGAACTTTAGAGACAAGTTCTGCAGAGCTCGAGCTTTAACGTATCCGTTCATCCTTAATAAAGACTTAAAAAGAGGACACATATGGCGCTTTCTTTATCTAAATGATGCAAAGGGAGTCCAATATGATAAATACGGTGGAGGATCAACAATGATGGGGCCCTCTGATATTCTGGACCCAGGTGCAGTCGCACCCCCTCAAATTACAACCCTGCTTACCAGATGGGTTATGCTGCTTTCATGAGGCATACAATGCCAAAAGCTTCTCTCAAGGGTGAAACATTTCCATTTCTCAGAAAACTATATCATGAGGTGAATTTACTGAAATGTGATATTCTGGGAGGTGTAACACCAAATATTATATTATAAACAATATTAATAAATACATAATAATATATTAGAATGACAGTGACAATTGTCAACATTTTTCAAAGTGATTGGTGGGTTTAAAATGCCTTCTTTTTAGGAACTAGGAGTGCATAAGCTCAGTGCCCATTGGCACATTGGATTTTACCTTTTGTGGTTTTAGGAAAAACCCCTGGAGGACACCCCCACCCCACAAAATGCAGTGCAGTGTAATTTATGGCATTTTGAAAAAAATATTTGTTATAGATGAAGTGGAAGGACAAGAGATATAAATAAGAACAAAGGTAAAATAAATGTGATTTCAGTGCAGTGCGGACATGTGCGATCAGCATGGGGATGCCGCAGCTGGATGAAAGGTTCCAATGGTTCCTGGTGGATTGGGTACATCTTGCCCTCTTTGTGACATCTGGGGTACCACGTGTGAGTGGTGCTGGCCAGCGCCCTTTCCGCCGCACCCGCTGACTGCACAGATGAGAACGTGGAACCTAAGTAGCACCCCCCTGTCCAGTATATACCTAAAGGGGGAGTGTTTCCTGGCCCAGGGATACCACATTTTAAACAGAGTAAGCTGATAACAACAATACGATTACCTATATGGGTAAATGTACTGGCGCATGGATTAGCCTAAAATGCTGTACTCTATAAATCTTTTGGGGGGAATCTATCCAGACTGCATTTCCAAAGCCTCATTTGCAATATTAATGAACACAAACCAGCATGCAAGATGACTATGTAAGTAACTTGTATAAGATTGATTGTGTATGGCTATACATGTATATCATGTAGACCTAAAGCTAACTGGAGATATCTTTTACAATTACACGTATACCTAATGGTGACCAAGGCTAATTACTGAAACATGTTTTTTATAGGGACACTATGAATTAGAAAAGGCTTTTTTTACATTTGTTTTATTGAAGAAAATATGATGCCTAATCTTCTATTATTATAATTGTAATGTAAATGTATACACGCTAGATGAGCAAAAGTGTGAATAAGGTCTAGGGGAATGAAGGAGTATTGATGTCTTCCTTGTTGTGGGAAGAAGCAACCCTTGCTTCCTTTCAATTTCATTTCTCCTGGGCCGTGTAAAGAAGTGATCACACAGCCACTCTGGTCTGATCCCCTGGTTCTCTTAGCGCAACCATGCATGGCGAGCCACAGTAGTCGCACATCTGTCACTGACCACAGTAAAGTATGCTCATAGCTCATAAAGTTAAGTGATAACATGCCCTTCCCAGCTCAGCCATGGTCATAAAATTGAAGCCAAGAAAGCAGCCATATTTACAAATAAACTGAGATTTTGAGATGTTTAGAAATTGCTCATTTTACACTGTTCCCAAGAGGGATGGGGGGAGAAAGTTAGTGTGTGCCTCAACAGGGACTTTATTTACTGTACAGATTTTTGCAAGCTGCAATGTTCTGGTTCTGATTTGCTTGGAATTATTTTTTATTGACATAATACGACCCATCATTTACCGCAGTGGTTAAAAATACAAAAATCTACCTTTAGTCTAGCTGCACTTTCTTTTAGAATGAATCATTTTTGCCACTAATTGGACCTCCAGATCAGGGCTATTGGGGATACATTGGATACCAGTCCAGTATTGTAGTATGACTGAATAACTGTGCTACAAAACAAAAATATATATATCATTTTTTTCCTATATAGGTTTTGGCAGATACATTTTCCATCATGCCATAAAAACGTTCTTATCCCTACTGTAATTGTACATGATCTCACTTCACACAACATCCTACTTCCAGTTAAATGATATTTACAGTGGCTGCACCTGCAGGCAATGGGTGGGAAACAGTAGGATACAAATATACATTTGGCTAAACTGAAAGGTACAATAAGGGTAAGCTCAAGATGTACAGTAGCTATGATTAGTGTACAACAGCTTTTTGTGGTTTTGGTGGAACTACACAGAATATAATTACATTATGTAACCCTTAAATGAAATGTCATGTAATAATACCAAATTCTCTTAGCATAAACTCTCTTGTACTTCACAAATAAGAATATAGAATCACATTGCTCCTTAGCACTGGTGTAACAGATCACTATAAGGGGCCCATCTCTTATAGGTTGGGAAGAATAATAGAATAGGCAATAAAAACAAATAAATAAAAATTAATTGTGAAAGTATTTTGCTCATGTTATTTACTAAAGGAGAGGTCTGCCCCTTTATTAAAGATGAACTTCACCCAATTAGATGCAATTATAGGTTTAAATGGACCGTAAACCCAACAGCCAGGGGTATAACTATAGGGAGTACAACCTCACCAGGCGCGGGAGGTCAGGGGTGCCCCATCATTGTTGCTCCTCCTCCTTATTTATCATACTTATGCTCACTTGGCATCACTTAGAAAAAGGAAGTTCCATTTGTTCCTGCTTTCAGTCTTTTGTTTTCTTGCTGCAGCCGATTAAGTTAAAACACATCAAAAATTTGACTGTATGAGCCTTGAAAGGACTCCAATGGCAATAATAAGACAGCAATTAACTTACCTGATGTCTGCCTCATGTGCCTCTCTTCCAACTGACCAGCACCAGGTAGAAGCTGTAGCAGGGCTTCAAGGCTTGCTCTCCTTTCAATTTTTTTCCCCCAGGGCCAAACAAAAGAGTGGTCACTCTGTTTCCCGGTGCTCTCACCATGAGCGAGCATGGCAAGCCACAGTGGTCTCAAAGCTGTCTCATAACTTATAAAGCTGCACAATGACACCCCCCCATTCCCAGCTTAGCCATGACCCAGAAACTGAAGCAAAGAAAATGGCTTAGTTTGGAATAAAATATATGTATAATATAATATAATCGCTGATTGTCTGTGGAAATCCCTGGCCTTTTTATATTCCAGTTCTTCTATCTGCTGTTGTAATAGTAAATGAAGCACATATGTTACACACAAAACCCTAGGGGTAGGGAGCCGCGTGTAGAAGAAAATGATTCTTTTGGGACACTGAGGTGTTCCAAGGGGATGGGACTGGGACTGCAGACAAAATGTCATGGCAGATGAGGAGTTAACTGGCTAATGTCTCTCCAAGGTTTTATTGAGGACCGACTCCAACTTCAGTAGTTGAACAGTATTCCAGGAGTATAGCTTCCATAGCAGTCACTTTAGTTGTATGTCCCTTTTTAGCGGTCTCTTGATTTTACAGTCTGGCACAGTGGTACTAGTACCACTGGTAGTACTTAAAGGAGCAACATCGCAAAAATTTGCCAAACAATAAAAATCTATATAAATATGCTGGATGGCGGAAAGAGAGGTCACCTTTTTTATTTTACTGGAAGGAAGAGGAAATCAGGGGTGACAGGTTCTGTCACCCTTATACACTAAACCTGCCACCCCTGGATTTTATTCCTACCATGAGAGAATAAACTTCAAGCTTGGTGGGAATTTTATTCAAGTGACTCCTCCTCTCATTAGCCAACACAGCCATCTGGATTTTTAAAGTACATTTTAAGTGAAAAAATAAAATAAGCTATACTCACCTTTGCTGCCACGCAGACTGTCACTCCTAGTCCAGGGCTGCAGCTCTTACCTGAAGGGCTTCATCCAAGTCCCTTGCTGCAGCGGCACTTTACTTTCTTCCTCCTATGTTGGTTGGTTGCCAGAGGACCGCACCCTGCAGTTGCGGTGGCAACACTGCAAGTAATTGATTGGGGGGGTTGCTTGTTTTGTTGTTCTTTCCTCTATGTTCATATATCCTGAGCAAACTCACATTGTTAATCTATGTACTAAATGTAGATTCCCCTCTGGAGTTCTAGCACAAGGACAACCATTTCTATCTACCACTGAGTTCTCACAATGCAAATCCTTTCATCTGGGATCTGTGTCTCCCAAACCACCTTACTAGAAAGTCTAATGTTGGGCTGGAGGAGGTTCATAACAACCTTATAAACAGAGATTTGGGTGGGACTCACACTTTGAACCAATATAACCCGTTACCACCCAGTAGTTCAATATCTATGGTGTGGTAACAGGTTAACCATGACTATCCTAATTCGTTGCCAACTTCCTACTACTACTTCTTCTTACCCAATAATCTATATTGGGAAGAATTTCCTTTAGGCCAGCTACCCCCTTTAGCACTGTCTAAACTAAGGGGTCCCCATTTAATATACACCACTATAATCATTGTGTGCAGAAGGGTGTGTGGGAGGGGTAAGCTATGGTTTACGTCCCTTGCTGTGCCGCAAAAGGATCGGCTTCAGCACCTGTCCCCTCTTTTATGGTCCCTGTCTCTCTCTGGTGGTGATCATGGTCTGGTGGAGGCAAGCAAGTCATCTTTATCTGCATTTGCCTCACTTTAAAGGGAAGGGATAGTCTTCCTTCAAATTCCACTGCAAATGATAGGATGTTTCAGTGCAATGCCAGTTCTTCTTAGTGCTCTGCAGTTCTTACAGTTAAGATGCCACAACACCTGGCAGCAAAGTTTGTAAACCTTTTAGGCCAGTGACCCAATATTAATCAACTGCATTTACTAATCCCTTTTTTTTGTCAAATTAGCATTGCTTTGTGGAAACCTTTTCTATTTTAGTCTTATACAAAACTGAAAAAGAGAAAGCCATGTATGAAAAAACATTTTAGTTAAAGCATCCCAATGCCCATTTTAGATACAATGGGTGTTGCACGCAGTGTGGGGGAGTGCTTAAGATAATAAGGATAAGAGGAAAGGCATTAATGAATAGGGAAAATGATATGGCATTGAGTATTAATTGATGATCCAGTTTAGTGCTGCAGAAGGTAAAGTAAGTAAGCATAATTCATTAAAAATGTATTTTTAGATCTCCTCGTATCTAATATAATAACCAGTATAATAAACAATTGTAGTATCAACCTTGCAGTATCAACAAACAAGCATAGAAATAAGTCGTGTATGTCTAAAACACATTATGTTCATTAATATTCATGTTAGTATTTCATTTTAATTTAATCCACAACGTGCATGAACTCCTTTGATTCCCAATCACAAAAAAACAAATTGTGCACGTACCAGATTTCAAAAATGAAAATGCCTTTAGGTCCTCTTTAACGTCGACAATTTCTATCTTCCTTCCAATTCCATCAACACACAATGAGCAAACCAGTAATTGTAGGTCTGTTTTAATGTGGATATAAAGCTCCAATTTTTTAAAAAGTTTTTTTTAAGAGTTTCATTTTGTTTCCAAATGTTATAAAGTTCTCTTTTAAGTTTGGGGGGTCTCCCGGGCAGTAACGGGGAGCTACAGATACATATTAGTTACTGTTGTAATCAGGAAAAATTGGGCTTTCACATGCAATATGCTTGAATGAAGTATGTTTTTTTTTTTAAATAAATGACACAAGTTTTAAAAAACATATATATTTTTTTCTTTGAACATAGCACAAAATGGTGACAAATGACCTGTCAGCAGAGGTGGAGGACATCTCAAGTAGGCTGGCAATTAAAAGGGTTAAAATTCCCTATGCATTTTGGGTATTGGTCTGTTTGGGGGACCTTGCTGCACTTTCAGATTTAGCTTGTTTTTTCTTGTTTTTTATTGACATTTAGGATATATATATATATATATATATATATCCTTACTTCTTTGGGAAAATGTCAGATATGGTATAAAGAGTTGATGGAGTCACTTTCTCTAGCTGAATAAATTCTGCATACATTGTAACAAATTATCAATATTTCTGTCCCGTTCGAAAATTATTTTCTATATGGCCTGATGTACTACATTCGTGGGGAATACCACAGGAAACTGGGCTATAATTGTAGTGTTGAACTCAGGGGACAGTATTTGCTGGCATTTTGCTGTGGTTTTGCTGCAATTCACCAAGCAAAATTAGTTGTATTTACTTGCAAAAATGGTTTGGCGAAATTTGTCGTGGCGGATTTGGTTTAGAAAGATAAAGAAATCTTGCTGAAAACACACTTTTACGGCACAGTGAATACAAGTGAATACAGCAAACACTGGCATGTTAGGTGAACATGGCACATTTTGGTTGGTAAAGCACCAACATAATGCTCTTTTTAATATTATTAAATTAAACTAAATTAAACATGATGCATTGCATTATATTATAATCCAGTTTTTGTTAAGCAGTCAATAATTAGCAAAAATACTTAGAGAAGACTTTTTCAAATATTTTAATACATTCAACAGGTCACTGACATGCATTGGGAAGTATGTTATCCTTCTTCCAGGACTAAAAAAAGGAAAAAGGTACTGTATAAAAAGACTATTATGGGGGTTATTTAAGAAGGGTTGCGCCAGGTAGTGCTTTGTAGCAGCAGGCAGCGCCTGGTGAATGCCGGGCACTGTACGCAAAACCATATTTAAGAAAGCGAATTTGGTGAGCTCCTCTAACAGCGCCATGTAGCGTCACATGTAGTAATACAAGCGGCTCAGCGTATAGCACCGTCGCTCTAGGCTCAGGAGCACCATGTAGTACCTGTCGCTCTGTAGCGCTCTCCCATACATTTCAATGGGGTTTCATTAGTTGTGTATAAATAGCGTGTTTGGTCATTTACATTTTTTTTTTTGCTCAAATCATTGTGTGACCTCTCCTGGCCTGCAAACAAGCACAATTAAAGGACTTTTTAGACTTTTTATATTTTTGTGCAGAATTGTATTTACAGGTCTGACACTAAAGTGTTATTGTCCCAGTGTTAAAACAATGTAATTCGTTTTCGCTTTGTTACTGGTGTATATGTGTTCAAAACACACAGCATCTGGCGCTCAGCCAGCGCCAGATGCTAGAGCGCCCAGCTTTAGAGCACCAGTGCTGTGTGTGTAGTTTTTTGTTAAATATGGTGTGGAGCGCTGAGTGCTGGGCACACTGAGCTGGCACTACCTGTCTTTCGCTGCAGCATTGTATGTTGTTAGAGTGCCCAACACACATCACATTCATCAATGCCGGCCAGGTTACTAGAGCGACCGAGACTCTCTGTTACTTGCTCTAAGCACTGAGCTGGCACTACCTGTCTTTCGCTGCAGTGCTGTACTGTTATTAGAGTGCCCAACACACATCACATTCATCAATGCCGGCCAGGTTATTAGAGTGACCGAGACTCTCTGCTACAGCGCCCGATACCCGTTTACAGCGCCTACTTGCTCTAAGCGTCGCTATACAGACCCTCAATACCTGCCATTAATAGTGAATCAGCCTCTATATTTTTTATTTTTTGTTTGGTATTGATGGTATTGTTTAGTATCTGATGGCTGAGCATCTGCCATTACCAGCAATGGCAGAACTGTCCACTTGCATGAATGTGTTAAGCAGATGATGTTGAATCAGCAGTGACAAGTAATCTACAACATGTATGACATTTGAAATCAATACAATGTTTTTACTGGAAAGTAAAGTTATTCCATGTGCCTGGAGATAGTCTTATCATAAGATAAGCTCCACTGTGATATGCTCTAGGCAACCCAGGTGAAATCTAAAACTCTATATGAGGGTAAAGGCCTCTCCTAATCTCCTAATGCAACAGAGTCAGTTTTTTTAGTTAAATTACGTTTATAAAAACAATAGTTTGTATTAGCTTATGATAAGTTTAAAAAAGCATATAAAGAAATATGCTGTAAAATTTCAGTTTTTGTCCTTGTTTAAAAACGTAGTACACAAAAGTCTTGGATTCCTTTTTAAATTATAGTATTTAGATTTTTTAGGATCATGTTTATTGTCATATTTGACTAAGTTTATTCAAATAGCATATGTTTTACCTTACAGAGAATCCCAGACAGTTTTAGAAAAAGAAGCATCTGCAAAGTGCAAGGAATAATAAAAATCAAAGGAAAATGGCTAGAATGAGACAATTGATAGATTAAAAAATTATCACCAAATGGATGAAATATTGGAGAGGAGAGCCCACCATGGTTCCATAGTCTGCCACACCACCTCTGAGGGGTGGGATGAAGTAGTGTAGCAGACAATGAAATTCATGGGTGCCACAGTGGGGTCTCTTTCCTAATATTCCTCCATTTGGTGATATTAATTTTTGTATCTATTGATTGTCTAATTCTAGACATATTCCCTTGGTATTTATTACGCTAGGCACTTTACTTATGTTACAGATTATACATGGGAGCTTATATAAATTGGATATTTTGGCATTTAATGCACTAATTTTAGCACTGTTGCACATCACTTTGGGGTATTTATTGGCAGGCATCTTTAGCACTATATTTTTGGATATGGGAGAGACCAGCAGATATATAAGGTGTTGCACTGCAATGCTGTTTCTTTTTTATTTGTCTTGTGAATATGTTTTTGTCTCTTGTGCTTGTGTTTGTGAATAATTTAATTTTAGTGGTTATCAGTGCCCTTGGTTTGTGCAGGTGTAGATTCTATTACAAAAGA
Organism: Gastrophryne carolinensis; assembly: GCA_027917425.1. NCBI lineage: Eukaryota > Metazoa > Chordata > Amphibia > Anura > Microhylidae > Gastrophryne > Gastrophryne carolinensis. The sequence continues at coordinate 187,247,197 of CM051239.1, read as the reverse complement.
AAACTATTGTTACCTACATGCGTTGTTCGATTACTTCCCTCTCATATTTTTGCTTTGTCCCAAGTCTGCATTTACATTTTTCCTGACTGTACCCCAATGGGCAATCTCTACTGCCGCCTTTTACTAGGTCTATACTTTACTTCTTACTCAATTCCTAAGAAAGGGGAGGTTCTCAGCTGTTAAAAGTCAGACTAGATCCCTCAAATAAGTAATCCACCAAATGGCAGTGGGCAGTCTCCAGTATGTGGCTCTGAAGATTGCAGTACATGGTGCTTTTGCTGATCTATTAGGGAGTTCATGTACAGAGACATCTCAAAGTAGGTTGCAGTTTCTGCATGCATTAGCAAATGTGTGTCTCTCCCTTTTGCTGGACCTCCTTATGCATAGAGTCATCGGCTCTGTTGTGTGCCAATGTAAAGGTCCCTGAGAAGGGCACTGTGTATGACAGCAGGCACTGTGTGAGTCAACAGAAGAAAGTTCAATAGGTCAATAGGGTGCAATGCTCAGCACAATAAGGCCTTAGGCTGCACTTTTCTTTATGCTAGGGTTAACAATGGTGGGTGTGCCTAGGTGGGTTGGGTTTAACCTGCCCTGGCCCTCTATTTCGACATGTGGATTTGATGACTGTGTTTTTCCTTATATGGCTGTGTTTTGGGGGGCATGCTTATTGGCTGTGAAGGATTTAAATAGGAAGGAACCCCTGGGTCAGACAACAATGCTGATGCAGTGGCTGTAGGCTGAAACATTTTCGAGGTTTGATTCCTAGAGTGGAACTTGCCTGCAATAGCGGTGGCTTATTTTTGAGCACATAGCTGTGTTGGTCAGTATATTTTGGGGGGTTTGGATTTTTTTTGGTGGCAGCACGTCTTTTGCCTCCCATTCTTTAGGTTGGGTACACTTCTGATTAAGGGTTTTTAAGGTTAGTATGTGGAATTGTAGTCTATAGAAGAATTCATTGTATTGGGGTACATTAAAATGATGATTTTTTTTTCTTCTCATATAAAAATGATATTTTGCACATAGCCATTCATTTGTATATGGTACAGCCGCTACTGTCCATTATTATGTGACGCACGAAAGCACTTTGTTTATGATATTTAATGCTTTCAAGGTGAGGTAATTGCCCCAGTTTGTTTTTGTTTTATGGTGTCTTGTTTTAGTAAGTGAGTAAAAAAATCATTTTTTGTGAATTTTATCATATCATTTATCTGTGCGGCTGTTGGTGTGAGGGATTTTAGGGTTCAGCACCCTTGACATGCCACTCCTGGTTCAGTCACATCTAGAAATGACAGTATAGTAAGCGGCTTTGCTTAGCATATGTAAGGTATTTACATAAAAAAAAGATTTTTACATGACTCATATTACTCATATTAGTCTGTAAAAGATTTACTACTGACTTCAGATTTTAAAAACATCTTTGATACAAGACTGTGATATTATTGGCATTTTTTTCTCATGCAATGGCAAGTGAGATACATTTCGTAAAGCGGAACAAAGTGACTGGCCCTGGATTCTAAAAGACTCTGGAAGATCCAATGTATGATCCCTCCCCCCAGGTCACCACAAAATTCACCCTTGCGAAACTGTAAATTATTCCGGCTGCATCCCCAGCATCACTGGTCTGAGGCTCTTCAAAAGGACAGGGGCAGGAGTGCGCTGTAATGGGGACTGGAGATTCAGCCACAACGACTCCCTATTGCTGAGCTCTGCATCTAAATGGAACTGTTTGCCGATTATTAATATTCATGGCATACAGCTCTGATTGGAAGAGAGCCCGTGCATGCACTGTAATGTAGAAGAGGAATTTTTGTGGCAAACATAGCGGGCCATCCCAAATTGGGACAAACCCAGGATAGTCAAAAGTTTTGATTAACTTTTTAAAGGTCAACTATGGCTGCATGACATATAGAATGGTGCTGTATGCACTAGTTATTTAACTATAAAGAATTAACACCACATATAGGGAACTGAACATGTAACCATCAAGAGCCCAGGCCTCTTCAATATAGAAAAATTTTTTACACTTAATAAAAAATGTAATACATAAAAAAACACTAGTCATACTAACACAAATGAGTAAAGCCCTATTCTCTTTCTAAAATGTAAAAATCTCCTAAAGTGATCCAAAACTAATTTTTTACAGATTGCTGGTGAGATTAGCACAGGGGAGCATACCAATTGCTAATGCTGTTTCTCCCCTCTGTAAACCTTGTTTTATCTTACCTACTCAGTGATTGGTTGGTGACCTTTCAGAAGAGAACTCTGGACCAGGTGACTGCTGATGACCAATTACTGGGCCTGGTTTTGCTGAGAGAGTGAAGATAAAACTGGGCTTGCAGGAGGGTGTGTAGCTGCCTCGACAATCGACGTGCTCCCGTGTGCTGATCTCAGCTGCTATCAACACCCATTTTGTATACAAATAAAACCAAAGCCAATCCAGGCTGTGACGGGGAATAAAAAGCACCAAGCATATACTGTATTAATTGTGGCACCAATTTTAATCAACTTACCGAAACTGTAAGTTATACAATCTCCTTATATTTGTTTTACCTTTAATTACAAGCTTTCACATTTCCACCACAACAGTTACAAGCCTCACAACACATCTAAAATCAGAACATTAAAACAGACCTCAACTAATTAATCTGCACTAACCACTAGAACCTTCTCTGATGACATCATCTCCATCCATCCAAAACAATCATCTACCTCAACTCACACCGCCTTACCTGGACCTCAGGAACACCGCTTATTTCATTTCAACACCGACCTACAACCTCTAAACCATCTAGGATCCACCAACCACATTGCTCCAACCCGCTAGAAACTCACCTCATCCTGAACAAGGAATCATCCACCACAAACCAGCTCAAAGAACTCAGAATACAGAGCCAATAGTGTAATCAACACTGACCAATCTGTATAACGCTACCTGAGAGGAGAAATCCCTCAGACAGCAAGATTAAAAATTCCAACAATTTTTGAGACCTAATAAGTCAGAGGCAATGATACCTAGTTGTTTCTGATTTAATTAAAAGGTGGAAATGCCCCCTCAAAATAAAAACTCACTTTGGTAATACTATTACATTTATTTATTCAGACTTTTATGTATATATGCTAACCTATCTTTCCTCACAGGATCGCGGAGAACATTAACCCTTCATTTACTCTGCCTTTTAACCTGCCTTTTTTATCCACAGCACACCTACACTAATCTCTTCTCCAACTAGGTCCACACCTAAGTTAGAACAGATTAACCCATCTACATACCCATTTTGTATAACATGGGTGTGGATCACTTTAATGCACATGATATGGTTTTTATTGCAGATGGTAATAACAGAAATATTGGAATTATGTAGAAGTCAAGGCTGTTGTAAACGATTACCAAAACGCCAGCATAACTTAATTTGATTTAACACTGGGAAGCTCGTTTAGCATATAGACTCCAGCTCTCTGTCTGATGATGTCACGTTTCTTAGTCCAGTCTTTAGCTGAGTACATACACCATGAATAACTCCTTAGTTGTGAGGATCACACACCCATAACAGCACATCCTGTTGAAAGGCTTAACAAGTTTATTATTTCAAGTTGTTCTTCTTACTAGTTGTCTGTAACTGGTGGTTCCTGACAAATCCTTTCAGTTCCATTTGCTACATTGTGTACGGAAATCACTTTAGTTTATGTATTCCTGCCAGAATCTCTGCCTAGCACCTAAATCCCTTTAACTGCTTGCTTTGATTGTAATTTAAATACTTCAAAACACACAGCTTCTTTAGCGTACAGTTGTGTTCATGCACATGCCTTCTATACCATAAAATATTTTCTAAGGCACTTTCTAAAGACTTGATGATCATAGGTTGTCCAAATTTAAATAATTTTAATTTGCATATAAAAAGAGATATAAATACACTGACACAATAGGTACTATACAAAAGATATTCTACTTAACCTATATTATCATGTTTAACATTTTCCCGTGTATCAGTTGCTTAGAAGGAGGAAAAAAATAGCATTAAGTTCAGTTAGCCATGCAGTCACAGATGAATGAAGAACATCATCTGGCCATTTCCTCAAACACTGAAATCAAAGAAAAACAGAATAATAAATAATAAACATGAAGGCTCCAGTCACACAAACGCATGCATTAAGGTGTGTAGGGCCTGATTTACACCCCAGCCTGCACCCACCACAGCGTTTCCCCCCCTCTGAATTAAACACTGTTTCCACAATTCTTGTGTGGTGAATAAGACAGTTATCAAGTGTTTTTTGTTTTCATTGTTCTTGATGCTGTAGAACCAGATATATATGTGTTTTTGTTTATATTTATATATTTATATTACATCTCTCATCCTACCCTGCTCCACCCCCCCCCCCCCCCCTTCTATTTTATCACTTAACAATTTCCTATCCTTGAAGAAAAGATCAGCTGGACCTATATTATATTGAAAACATGGGGATCTATAGCTCCCTATATATGTATCTTATTTGTTTTTTGTTTTTTTCCCTTATTTAGTAATAGCGCTGGAGTCATCTACTTTTTGTTTTTATAAGCTTTTGAGTGTCCTTGCCATTTATAGAAATGCATCCGTCAATATTTTATTAGCTGTAAGGCTAGCCACTATTTCAAAGTCACAGTGCCCTATTTCTAGGGCTTGGGTTTCCACAGAATCAGAGGATTACTTTTTTTGTAATCCATATCAGAGTATTTACAACCTTATTTTGTGTGGTATGTGGTATTATTCTTCAATAAGATTGAGAATTGTTGTATTCCTTGTACTAGAGATTATGATATTATTTTCCTTTTAACTTCCAGCCTACTTGAGATGTTGTCACCCTCTGTTGACGGGTCATTTTTCACTATGTTTTAAAAAAAATGCAAATTATGTTTTTTTTTAATTTCTCTCATTTATTTTACCCAAAAAATATATTTTATTGGAAAAAAAACATATTGCGTGTGAAAGCCCCATTCCTCACGATTACAACGGTATCACATATGTATCAGTAGCCCCCAAGTTACTTCCCAGAAGACCCCCCCAAACTGAAAAGAGCACTTTATAAAATTTACAAGATAACTACAACCACTATCCACACTATAAATTTGGGTGGGGTCCCCCTTTCGGAGGCCCCCCTTCCCAGCATAACCAGCCAGGGGACCAGCTATGCAGGGCTTGTGGTGCAGAAGCCCGCCCCTGTAGCTGTTGCAGCCCAGGCATCTTCTGCTCCCCCAGGCTTTGGGGAGGCAGGTAATGGGGACTGGTGACTTGCCAGACCCAGAGACTTGTGAACTAGTAAAGGGGTCTCATGGATCCCTTACCAGTTCACAAATGGATAAATGTGAAAAAAGACACCACACACATCAGAAACAAAATGTTGTTATTCTATTTTTTTAGGCGACATTGGTGAACCAAGGCAGATGAGAGGGAATGGCTGCAGCGTTGGAAGCCTTGTTCCTGGGTCCTTGCACTGGAAGCCATGTTCCTGGACTCCAGTTCAAAACCCTGTTTTTCCCCCTACAACTTCGCACTCACACTATGCATTATTGACCCCCCCCACTGTACTGAGCCTTACCTGCCACAAGCATTCCTTATATTTATGTACAATGCAAATAAACCTGTATCAGAGATTCTTATGATTAACTAAGCAGTAAATAAGGAATCTTTTGTACATGCCAGGAATAGACAATCTGTATGTCATAAGTAAGTCTACAGAAGCAATCAATGATGGGGAAACTGGAGGAATAGAACACAGGGTCTTATTGAAAGAAAAAAACAGACACCAGAAAATGAGGTGAGAGTGATCATGAATATGTAAGTTAAATATTGGGCTCTCAAATATTCCTGCAATTAAGGTATTTCCAAACATAATAAATACACAAAATAAATTATTAGATGTGTATTTGCAAACTGAGCATAGTTCTGCCAAAGTCATGGGTGTAACATAATAAGATGTGGCTGGTGAACTGCATTTAGGACAAGTTTGGCAGTTACCATATCACCTTTTCAGACTTTTCAAGCAGTCTGCCTTTTTTCTGCAAACACCCCCCTGATACTTTGACACAGCTATCATTATTCCCCTTGCAACAGAAAAAATAATATTAAATAATACAAGGACTTCAGTGACTACAGTTACTAATGTTCAGTGAGCATGAAAATCTTAATTGAACAACCTTGTTAGAATCAGTCAAACAATTTTCCCTGTTTTTTATTTATGTTAGTGCATCTGCTGCAAGAATCAACTGCTTGCTTATTTCAAGAGATGGAGAAAGAGAGAAAGAGAGCTCTTTTAATTAAATGTCATTATACTATTATATTAATCTGCCATTTATGAAAGGCCTCTGCAAAAATGACTTCTCCCAACTTTCGTACCCTCTGGGTTGCCACTTGACTGTGCTACCAGCCACCTTTCCCATTGTACCGTCACCATGTGTCCAGCTGCTGCCTGAACCAGAGTGGGAATTTATGGTGTTCGCATTTATGCTGTGTTCTTGGACCACGGCATTTCTTCTTGGTTTGCAAATGCATTTCAAATTGAAGTGGTCCTAAAGTCAAATACCCTGCAGCAATCATCACCACTACATAGTGCAAAAATTGGTGGTTTCATGATGTCTCCAGTTTTGCATTACTTTCTCTGCACCACTGATAGTAAACCAGGTAAAATGGTAATGCTGCCCCACCCAAACACCTCTAAGTCACAATATAATCAATCATGTGTTTATTTGGTTAAACCTTATCTTGGAGATAAATATTTAGGTCAGCACAAAGTGCACCTAAGACAGCTCAAGTAAATATGCAATTAATTAACAAATATTATCACTTGTGGTTTTAAGGATGTATATAATACTTTTATTATATTAATAATAACTATTATTATATTAAGTAGTAATTACCATATTTTTCGCCATACAAGATGCACCTGCTCATAAGATGCACCTAGGATTTGGGGGAGGAAAATAAGAAAAATAATATTTTTAACCAAATAATAGGCAAAGTGCAGAATCCTCCAATTACAGACAGGGTGGCATCCCCCTCCCATTCCCAATAGGCAGTGTGTCATTCCCCCTTCCCATAGGCATAGTGGCATTCCCCCATCCCATTCCCATAGGCAGAGTGGCATTCCCCCCATCCCATTCCCATAGGCAGTGTGGCATCCCCCCATCCCATGCTCCATATAGGCAGTGTGGCATTCCTCCACTCCTATATCCATAGGCAGTGTGGTATCCCCCCTCCCATTTCCACAAGCAGTGTGGCATTCCCCCCCTCCCATAGGCAGTGTGGCATTCCCCCCTCCCATTCCCATATAGACAGTGTGCCATTCCCCTCCTCCCATCCCTATAGGCAGTGTGGCACCCCCCTCCTATTCCCCATATAGGCACTGTGGGATCCCCTCTCCCATTCCCCATATAGGCATTGTATCACCCCCCCCCCTTCTATTCCCCATATAGGCAGTGTGGCACCCCACCTCCCATTCCCCATATAGGCAGTGTGGTACTCCCCCTTCTATTACCCATATAGGCAGTGTGGCACCCCCTCCCATTCTGCATATAGGCAATGTGGCATCCCCTCTCCTATTCCCCATAGAAGCAGTGTGGCACCCCCCCCCCCCCCGTTCCCCATAGGCAAACAATGATAACAAAAAAAAAAATATCAACTCACATGTTACTGGCGCTCCCGCGTTGCTGGCCGGGCTGCCACACTGGGACGCCAGAAGAAGATGGAGGAGCATCCCCGCCGCTCCTTACTGGCCGGGCCGCGCAGACACCCGGCCCCGTGAATCGGGTGGGCATGGCCTGCACCACGTCGGCGTGCAACGTGTCGGCGCAGGCCACGCCCACCTGTTCTATGGAGCCGGGTGTCTGCGCAGCCCAGCCAGTAAGAAGGAGTGGCGGGGACAGGGGTTCTCCGCATCTTCTCCGCTGCCTCTGCCAGCAAGGGCAGGAGTAAACAGCTGGTTCTGAGCAGCAGGTGGGCGTGGCCTGCGCCGACTTGGTGCAAGCCACACCCACGTGCTGCACGGACCCGGGTGCTCACGTGTGCCCCGGCCGGAAGACGCAGCAGCTGGAGGGCAGGAGATGATGCTGGAGAGGCAGGCGCTGCCTCCGTCCCTGCCGCTGCTATCGCTCCCGCAGTGTGGCATTCAACGCAGCAGGGCCGCTAACATGAGTTTACTTACTTTTTTTTTTTACATTTTTCCCCCACTTTTGGGGAATTATAAGTACATCTTATAGGGCGAAAAATACGGAGCTTGAGCTGATGACACGGCCTGTGTTCTTTCCCATATATGAGGCTCATGTGAGGCTCAGAATAATGGCAGTGCTATAAAATCCAAAATGTTTATTAATTATATGTAGACAAAATAAGATTAATTATGTAGAAAAGAATAGCTTTTTTAACCAAGTGTATCTAAGGATTTTTTGCTATACAAAAGAATACAAGTAAAACATAATAATAACTGTTAAAAACAGGCTGGAATAGTACCCTTTGTCTGATTTGATGGACACAGTATTACGTGACCTGAACAACATTACATCCTAATAGTGTCTTTGTCATCTGTAGAAACTAGAATCTCCTGAGCATTCAGATAGCCTGAGATGTGAACAATGATGAGTTTCTCTGCCAATCACCATATCTGCCATATCACCAGAATCTTTCTGGGTAAGCCACCTTTTTCTGCTGATGCATAAAGAAGAGTCTCTGCTGGGGCTTCAGAACAGCGGTTATATTTTTCTCTGATTTGTGGTTATCAGATTTTTTTGTGTTCAGAATGCATGGTATAGGCAAACAGGCAGATATTTGATGTCCTTAGCCCTTTTATCTCTCCAATAGAAAAAGAGGGAATGGCCAAAAGGTTGGCTTGGAGCCTCCTCGCTGTTAGGGCTGACCTAAGGCTAAATTCTACTCATTATACTCCAAAACCCCAGATTATGAGCAACAAAGCCAGATGCTAACTGAGTTCTAAAAAATACAAATTGTTATTAAACTTAGTTTAAATGATTGGGAAATATTGATCCCAGCAAGGGATTAAAATAACAGATATTGAACAGTGAACATATAGGTCATGTGCACCACAAGCAAAAGAATACACAAGTTTAAAAACAGATAAGGTTGTAAATAGAGAGAAAGGACACCAGCAGCACCCGTCACATGCAGCCCCACACCATGCACACAACCATACATACAGCCGGCATATATTGATTCAAGTTAAATAGAGATGGAGTGAAAATCCTGACTGGATTCAAAGGGACAGATATAGTTTAAGTTATCAGGCCAGAACAGCTATGTACTGTAGAATGCACACTGCACATACATTTGAACATAATCCACAGATTTTAGATAATGGTTGATCCAGGTTCAAACACTATAGAGAGTATGAAAATGTAGTTCCTGAGCACACCACATCGATGGTCTGCTGTAGGCTGTGAGCCATACCTCTGTGAGTTCAAGGGAAAGCTCCAGCTGATACCTGCAATGCAGTGGCCCGGCTGGGCTTAGTAATCCATCTCAGGAGGTTCAGGTTAACCCACTGTGTCTGTGTTGCAGTCCTCCACCTTGGATTCAGTCCCGTGCGATATAGCGCTGATGCTGGTCAATGCCAGTGTTCAAACTGCTCCATACTAGCACTGATTAATAAGGTGGCATCATGGTGAAGGGGCCTGGTCTTCCACACCAAAGCGTTTTGCTCCCATGGGAGCTTTCTCAAGGCCCTTTGTATCTCCACCTCTCTAATGGATATAGCTGGAGTAACTGATGGTCATGTCTGAAGTTCACAATCAACTCCACTGACTTTGCAGAGTTTATAAACCATCTCTCAACCTCTGCAACACCATTCCAGTACACAACTATATGCTTATTTTTGGTAATACAGATGACTGTGGTGTCATTTGAGAGTTGCAGGATTTTTGCCAAGTCTACTTGGCAGGAGATGCAATCCTTGGTGTAAATGGAGAAAAAAACTTTGAGGGGACGCAGCCTTGTTATCACCACCATCTGGGGGCCTAGCACAGGAAATGAAAGGGCTGAGCCTAACCTGCTGGAATCTACCCATCAGCAAGCTATGAAACCAGGCACATACATGTTGGTGGGTGCCAATCTGGACTATCGGTTTTAATAGCATATTTAATCTGATAGTATTGATTGTCAAACTAAAGTTCATGAAAAGGATTCTGGAGTTTAAGTCAGGGTGGTCCAAGTGCTTGTATACATACTGGAGGGCTATGTTTAAGGTGTCCCCAAAGGACCTATTATGCCTGTATGCAAACTGGCGGGGATCCATTTTGCTGTCTGTCATTCTCTGGGTGTAGTACTCAGACATCTCTATGAACACATATGTGAGAGTGACAGGTATGCAGTCATTCAAGGGTAACTTTTGGGTACCAATATCATAGTGATACTCTTAAGGCATGAGGAGACCTCTTTCCATTAGAGATGCATGAAAGATGTCCTTTTGGGCACATGGCTGATCATATCTGCCTTAATCTTGAATTGGTTGAGGGAAGATTGCAAAATGGATTCCTGCACACACAGTGGATGGGAGGAGGTAGGAGGACGGATGAGAGTTTCAGACCAGCTTCAAACCTGCAGTTAAAGGAATTTAGTAATTGGTAATAGGTTGCAGGTCCTACCAGACAGCCCTAGTGTTCTCTGAAGAGAATGCCTTTTCCAATTTTGGGGCATACTCCTTTATTGACCGCCTTCATCTCCCATCTGACCAGCTCAAGTCTAAATCAAATTCTGTATGAATATGTATGCATTTAGGTTGATGCAGTTATAGATATATAACTATTATAGTCAAAGTTTGCTCTGTATGGGAGGGCCACCAAACCTTACATGCCCGGCCCGGCCCCAGGGGGGGGGCTGGCAGGCACTAGTACTGCAAGGGGGGCCTGGGCGGCCAGCCACATGGAGGGGCTTTACAGAAACCATCCATCATCAGGCTCCTGCCTGTCCGTGCCACGCACATCACAGACGTGCTTCGTTTTCCACACCCACCATCCCGACTCCCGACCCTACCTTAGTTTGAAAGCTGCTTTAGTGCCAGTCCAGCTGGTAAGGTAAGGGTTTTCTTTATCTACTGCCTGTTGTTGTTTACTGGGTAAGTGGGCCCCAGTAATGGCATATAGATGTGGGGGCCCCATTTGTGCACTTGGGATCCCTGTATTGACACATGAACCCCATAATGGCATATGGATGGAGGGCCCCCATAATACCGCCTGCTTTTGCATATATTCATAATGGCATATGGATAGGGGGCCCATGTAATGGCACATGGATGTGGGTCCCACATTATGGCACATGGATGGGCTGCCCACATAATGGCATATGGAAAGACGTCCTCTGGCCTGTCCATTCTCCGCAGTAGTCACTCAGGCTCTCAGCATCTTGTTCTGCAGTAGGGAGAGGCGTCAGCTCACTCTGCTGGTATAAATACCCCCCCCTCCACAGTGCGGAGCAAGATATCAGAAGCCAGAGAATGGTGGAAGCTCAGCTTCCGACAAACTTTCTGACGCAGAAAGCAGAAAGTCAGAAGCAGCTGCAGACAGCATGGGACATCAGCAATGGATAGGAGGTAAGTAAGAGGGAAAACAAAAATAATTATATACTTTTCACTTTCGTGTGTTTTTTTACATTTTACCCTTTGTGAACTGGTAAGGGTTCCATAAGACCCCTGCTTATAACAAAATCTCAAGCTCCAGACAGCCTGTCCTGTGTGGAGAAACAATATCACCCAGACACACTGCAGCTATGCTGATCTTTATACAAATGCAGCCAGCTAGAGGAGGATTTTATCTCCTTCTAACAAAGGCTCTCTCCAATCCCCCACTATGCGCATATGTAAGCAGGGCTCTCGTGTGATCCAAGATGTCTGCTCTCATGTAATTCTAGGAGCACAGCTATTCCACAACATCTGCATGGGTTTATGCCCTCTCAAACAGCATATGGCACTGATCATCGGTGGGGGGTGTTAGGGGAGCAAATGACTAAACTTTAAGTTTATTCTAACATCAAACTAAGCTTTAATTCGTGTTTTATGACAAAGCTACAAAGAACCTCACATCTTCTACACAGGCAAGTACTTATTGCCCCCCTTTTACACGCTGACAGAAGAGTGTCAGTTATTCAGTATGCAGTGCTGGTTACATATGCCAGAAGCTAGGTAAGTGTAGTAACTCTTACTTTAGCACTGTTTATAAAGAAACTGGACTTTCTTACAACAATAAAGCAGTGTTTGGTGGCCAGAGGCTTTATATTTTTTTCCTACACTACTACGATTTCAGTAAATGTAGGTTAGGAAATGCTTTCAATGTTTTCCTTTGTATCGTCTTAGTTTTATCTAGCTTTGGTATTTTTATTTACTGAAAAAACTTTAATTTTATGTTTTCTGAAAGCAAGAAGTGTTTCTAAGATTATTTTGCATGGTCTTTTTGAACATTATATATTGCAGTAAAGTGTTCCAGACCACAAACTGCACAATTCCGAGATTAAAATCCTGATAGCAGTCTGCTTTCCTTTCTAGAGCCTCATTTATGGAGACTGTTTAGTAAGAGCTTTAATGTCATTGCAAATATAGCCTACCTCACACTTAACTTTATCCTTGTATAACTTTTACAGAACATACAATAGCAATCCAAATATATACAATAAGAGTGAGAGAGGGAGTGTGTGTGTATTAATTACTCTTGGCTTTATAAAATATATTATGTAGACTTACAGGGATATACTCCAATAATAGTACATGATAAATACTACCCATATGCAAAGAGTTCTTTCTAAAATCTATTTATTTACATTGCAAATGTGTAATGCACCAATATATTTTGTAGCACTTGTACTTGCCAGTAGCGAGCACAGAAAATCATGCGTTTCACATTGATTCCTGCCCTTCATAGCAGTCCACAGTCTAATGCTTCTAGCACACAATTAAACCATATGCTAACTGATCTACATGTATGTTTTGGCAAGGACCCCCACACAGGCAATGTGAAATATCTAAACTCCATGAAACGCAGGACTACATAGTTAGTACAGTTAATAAAGTTGCAAAAAAAGAAAAAAGACATATGTTCATCATGTCAAACCAAGGAATGGGGTTGAGGAAAGTTGTTGAAATATTTTTCCCCATATTCTTGGTATTGACCATTTATATATGTATATTAGAGATGAGCGAACCGGTTCGGACGAACCGGAATTCGCTCCGAATTTCAGGAAATATTCGATTCGGCACGAACCCGAATATTTTGTGATTCGTGCCGATCGAATTTTTCCTGAAATTAAAAAAAAAAAAAAAGCCGGCATGGTGGGAGCGGGCCGGCCGGTTCCGCTGTCAGCTTTGCCGGCCCGCTGACAGCGGAACTGGCCGGCCCGCTCCCACCATGCCGGCATTTTTGATGGGGAACTTCGTAAAAGTTCGATTCGGCCGAACCCGAATTTCTTTGTGAAATTCGGCGAATCGGCCGAATCGAACTTTTCAAAAGTTCGCTCATCTCTAATGTATATATATAAGTTAATCAAGTCCCCCTTTAGATGTCTTCTCTCAAGACTATATTTGAGCAATCCTTCATTACCAGTTTGGTGGCTCTCCTCTGCACCCTTTCCCTAATCAGAGCATCCTTTCTATGAACTGGTGCCCAGAACTGGGCCACATATTCCAGATAAGGGTGCACCAGTGCCTTGCATAGAGACACCCATGCATCTTTTAACCCTTCCAATGCCAGCCTACTTAGAGATGTTGTCTCTATTGTCCCCTATTTTCACCATTTTGCACCATATATGTTTAGCTGTGATTTTTGCAGGAATTTCCAGGGATTTCAAGGAAAATTATATATTTTGTTGAAGAATTGGGGCTTTAATATAAAATGTCTTGCTTGTAATTTGTTTTAGTGTCTTCTTAATATTAAATTAGTAAATATGTATGTGGCGCTTTTTAAATAATAAAATATGCTTAAAAGCCCCATTCCTCCGAATTTCAATGGTACCACATATGTATCATAGACACATGGTTCCTGCCCAAGAGATACCCCGAATTGAAAAGAACGTTTTCAAATAAAATATAACTAGTATGCATACTATCAAGAGTTAAACCATTACATTTCCTTTTCAAGTGGAATGGGGTCCTCCTATCCAAGCAAAACTGGCCCAGGCATTATGTGGGCTTGCTGGCGGGCTGCCCCCTGGCGGAAGAGGAGGCCCTGGCACTGGATCTCAGATGGAGAAAGGTTTTTCCTTTTTTGGACACCATCTGGGGGAAATGCCTGTTAGACAGTTGCATAGATTCTTTGTAGCTGGCACTTACAGGGTTAATGCATGGTCGCCTTGGAAGCAGCTGATTTTACCAGTACAACAGATCCTTCTCAACAAGTGACTCCCCCAGTTTTACTCCCCCAAGGACTTATGTGACCTGCAGATTACTAGAGCCCAAGTGCATTACATTATATTTTGTCAAATTAAACTTAATTAAACTTAATTTACCAAGTGAATGACCAGACTCTCAAACTCAATATCAGCCTAAAGCTCATTCCTCATGCAGTAAAAAATCACATTGCTTATGCTTCCTTCAATGGTCAGATGAAGGAGCGCCCACAGAGAATGGAAATGCAGGATGCTTTCAGGCCCTGAACAAGTAACAAGGGTGTCATGTAATGCATAGGTTGTGGTGCCCTGGTCTTTCCTAATGACCCTAGCATTTTGTTTGGGTGACATTTTTTCCTCTTACCCCTCTGTGTAAATTTTGGGTTGGGCAGTTATTGTGTTATGTATGCTAACACAATTATTGGGTCATTGATTAAAAGACTTAATGTACACTGTTTGAATTATTAGAGGAAGGGGTTTTAAGTGCTTGAAAGTGATATGTTACTATGGAGCATTGAGGTGTTTGCCATTGATTTACAGTGCTTTTATTTATGTTATGCTGATTTTGGTTGCCCCAGGGCAGGCTAGTGGCCCTGAAGTATCTCACTGCACTGTGTAGCTTTAAAGCGGGCCAAAACCCAAACATCCCTTGAATTGCTCCCCCTACGAATAGTAACTTTTGCCTATTTTTACTGCTCCTGTTTGACTCTAATGCCAGATAATGAGGCCTGTTTTAGCTGTAAAGCTCTGCCTCCTCCATTCATTGCCACTGATATGTGTGGCAATGATGTCATTGCCACAGTTATGCAATTATTAATTACCTAAAATCCCACAGAGAGGGAGAGCAATAGAACTATTCCAGAGTGATTTTATAAGTGAAAATATCCCTTTCTAGTTCTACATCCTAAGAAGAGAGTATTGGCAAGGGCTTTGGTTAAATGTATTTCGGTCCGCTATTTCGGTCCGCTTTAAGGCTTTAAGAAATAGCGATTATGTGGTTGGAACATCTTTGGATCTATGGGCAGACCAAATGCAAACACACTAAAGAAGGAAGTTGTTAAAACTTGGGGCAGACATGCTTCAAATATTTCACACATCGTAGTCCCGGACTCAACAGCATAAACTGGGAGTTACTGGACAGGACAGAAACTTCCTTCAGATATCGTCCTCACCTTCCATCCCCAGCCCAGTGAACCAAAACAGACTGGGTTCCTTTTTTCACTAAAGCATTTGCTCAATATTGAAAAAAGACTAACAGGAAGTAGTATTATGGCGAGTGGCCTGTCATATGCTAATTTGTTCAGTTACAACTAATCTTCCTGTGAGAAAAACACAGGGTCCTGAAACACAGGGTCCTAAATCAGCCCTAATGGCAGTCACGTTGAAGTGCTATCTATTGCTGAGCTGTGTGTACTGTGACTAAATGCATCATCGAAGGGGGCGGGGCTGCTTGGCCATGGAGCAATATGACCAACTGCATTCAGTTTGTGTTGTTATGAATATTGGGCAAATGCTTTAGTAAAAAAAACACAGGCTGTTTTAGAGCACTAAGCTGGGGATGGAAGGTGACCACATAACTTTCCCTCTGAGTATAGGTGCACTTTAAATCCAGAAAATCAGAGGCTTTTGGAGAAAGGCTTGAGCTTTGTACCAACAACTGATTGTAATATATTTACCCCCATTGTTGATACAAATCATTTGGTCAAAAGTATCTTACTTAAGAAACATTGTAGCACCTTTGAGGATTCAGAACAAGGTACCCCTAGAATACATGCGCAGGAATCATAATGGAAAGGAAAGATGCAACACACCTGAAATAATGAAGATGTAGGAATGAATTGGACAGCAAAATCATTAGAGACAGGAAATTTCCCTAGAGAACATTAGATGAGAGGTGACAAAACCACAACACTTGAAACAAAGTAATCCAGACTTTTATCCAGTCCATGCACGATCCATAGTAGCTGAACAATTTCAGATAGAAAATGACCTTAAACAATTGATGAGTGTGCAACAAGCCATATCTGGAGATGGAAAGAAATTTAAACTTGACAAGAAAAGAAAAGATGGCGCTTAGATCCTTGGAAGCTGATGACCTTATATGTATAAGGAGTGCAGACAATATTGTAAATAACAATAAAAAAGATTATCCATGCTGAGGCAATTTGGCAGTTGACCAATGTTGATACCTACAGACAACTGGCACGTGATCTTACTGACTAAGTTTGGTATAATTTTGGATAGATTGTTGATAGATTGTTGAGGGATGGTGTGGTCCTTGGTGTCTTGTCTGATGGGATGATCCGTTGAGCCCATTATTCCACCACCTGCCCAGTCTGCACAAAGAGGATGTCTGAAAGCCCTTCAAAGGCATGCCCTATTGTATCCGGCATCAGATGCCTGAAGGAGTTACTGGGACAATGGCTTGACCTACAGTTACAACCCTTGGTCACCCGACTCCCAGGGCTCATGAGGGATTCCAAGCATGTTATTGCTCCGGAGGGTCGCTTGGCCAGGTGGTGGATTGTGGTGCACGGCAGATGTTTCTTCCCTGTACTCGTCCATCCCCCATGAGTTGGCACAGAGAGCCACACACAACCGTCTTGAGAAACACTCGAACTATACAGAAGATCACAAGGAGTACATAATGATAGTTATAGACTATTACACCACAATTTATTAATGTTTGACAATGTTTACTATCTCCAAAGATAAGGGGCCTTCCCTTTCTCACTCTTGCTACCTTTTATATGGGTTGGTTGGAGGAGGAGTACATTTTTGGAGATAGTAATCCCTATGTAGCATCCATACATTGGTATGGAATCTACATAGATGACCTGATTTTCACCTGGAAACATACGAGTGAAGCTCTAAGCTCTTTTATTACCTATGTGAATGTAAATGCTCTGAATTTAAAATTTACATATGAGTGGCAGGTAGCCCAAATTGTGTATCTTGATTTGAAACTACATGTGGAGGGAAACCAGTAGCTGGTAATACTCCACTCCAGCTCCATGCCCAAAGCTGTTACCCGGGACACATCATAAGGGGTGTTCCTGTGGGTGAGATGGTGTAGGCATAGTGGAATTGCACAAGAGATTCCACCTTTGAAAGAGAGACAATTGAAATCTGCTTGAGGCTTAGACAGGCTTAGACAGGCTTAGACAGGGAGGCTATCCTGAATGGACATTGCAGAGAGCCATCAATAAGGTGGAAGGGAGAACACAAAACGATACCCTGGATAGGCACACAACAAAACTGAATAAACTTAAGAATGATAAAGTGATTTTTGTTAACACATATTCAACTAAAATCAATGAAGTTACAAAGATAATAGAAAAGAACATACCTATCCTATATGGGGATCCAGTATTAAAAGAAGATCCTACAGGGTGGGATTAAGTTAGTAAGCAGGGAACCATGAAGTTGGGTATCTCCTAGTTTATTTTAGTGATAGAAACAAAAGAATATCCAGTGACGTACCTGGCTTTCACACAGGTACGTATCAATGTGGGTCACCAAGATTAAACAGTTTTGTCAATTGCAACACAAAAAAAATGTTTATTGTGCAACTTGCTGTAAATGTAATAAACAATATGTGGGATACACATCCCGAACTGGGTGAAGATACAGAAACATGTCAGTGGAATGAGTCCCAACGTTTCTAATAGGGTTTTTAATTTATCACAACACTTTCTTGAAGTACATCAGGTAGAGCTTCCTCACTTTGGATTTATTAGATGGATACCAGAAATCCCAGGGCGGAAAAATGATACATGGGACTTGACATTTACATAATACATAACTGGGAACTCCCGATATAGATTATACAGTAACTTAGTATATTTTTAATACAATGCATATTATAATAATGTAGAGCATAATAATGTGATATGATATTAACAGTAACTTTAGATTGATACACTGTTTTGAAAACCAAATGCTCAATAGATGTAGCCTTGTGTTTTTTCTTGTTTTTAATGTGGCTCCTTTCTGTAGTAACATGAGTATCATTTTATAGTTATGATTATTATAAACAGGACCACTCTCCCCACGTGGCCCACATGCATCAATTTTTACATCTTCCTGCCCTCCCCCCCAACAAGATGATTTCCTGGGCAGTGGATTACTAGATTCAGACCATCTAGGGGTAAGAGCCAGGTTGGCTCTGCCCTATATTTGCCTTGATAATGTTGCCTCAAATCCCTATCCCTGATTAAGGGGTGGGGACGCCTGTTCTTTGGTCCGCCCATCACCAGTAACCATCAGGGACCCAAAAGCGTTATCTGGGCAGTGTGATCTACTGGCCTTAGAATGGAGGCAGCTGTCCGGTGTACTTGGAGTGGCACCCGTCCCTTGCTGTTGTCCAGGATGGAGGTATGTCAGGTAGAAATTGCCCTATTCCATCTTGGTTGGGACGGATTTAATTTCAGATGCGTGGTAGTGCTATTGACTGAATTGTATTATGCTGGGACTTGGTTTTAAATATTGAAATAAATGGAAGGTTTATCTCCTGGAAACTGGCATTTCCTCTTTACCAATTATCCTTAAGGCATAAGACACTGAGCCATGACAGTGCTCTCCTAGTTTAAAATATAGTTATACTTTCCCCCAGAACAGCTAGGGGACCACTGCAGCCAAGGCATTGTCACCCAATTAGTTGATACAGTTTTACCATTGAAGATATATAGTGCAAAAAAATAGCCAGCTGCCCTGCAGTGCAGTCAGCATATCAACTCTTGAACTCAATATGCTTTTTAGTGTCAGAATTGCAGTAGCAGAAGAGCCAAGCAAGGGCCTTACCCCAATGCAATCAGTGGACTATTGCAAACTGCACATTTCCACCCAAACTTGATTTATTTATGTTTCAGGGAAACAATAGTAGAAGTCCCAGGAAGGGCTCTCCCACTCCAAAAATGTGCCAGCACTGTGACTAAAAAGGGAACATTTTCATAGCTCTAATGTAAACCATGACATACTGTTTCAATCTCCTGTTTTACTTGTGTTTTGGCCTTTTGATAAAAGTAGCTTTTTTTCTATTTCACTAGGAAATTTAGGATGTTAAAATGTATAGACCACCTCCATGAGTCTCAAAAAAGATTTTTTTATCTTTTCTAGATTTAACTTCTTCAGTTTTCTACCAAAGATTAAAGCCTAGACGTATATTCTAATGGTAAGGTGGTCAATTTTAGGACAACATTATGAAATTTGAAAGGAAGGCAATCATTGAAGCCCTGCTACAACTTCTACCCTGTGCTGCAGATAACTGATGAGAGTCACATGAGACATGCATGAGGTGAACTGCTTTCTGCCTTATTTTTGCCATTGAGTTTACAGTCCCTTAAATCTGGCTAGTAAGATTAATCTGTCCCAAAGGTTTATTCTAGGGTGGTAAATTTTAGGCCACTTTAAAGGTACAGTCCAATCTAAATACCTCTTGTGATTCATGGGAGCAGCCATGATGGGATTACTGCATTTGCCTCATTGACTTCTATTGAGTCAATAGCAGACAAAGGAGGTAATTTCATTATGGCTAATCCCATGAATGACAAACGTTATTTAGACTAGACTGAATGCTATTTTAGATGTCAAGCACTAAAAGTTGGGGGGTACCCCACTAACACAATCCCCCCAGAAGGTGATTAACAGAGTCTTATAACTGTACAACACCAAAAGGTACAATTGATATATGATTTTATTATTCTCAAATATTAAAAAGATCCATTTTTTACAAGAAAGACAGATTATTTAAAAAACATATAAACACAATGTTAAAATACATACTGCCAGGAGGGGGCACTAATCAGTCTGGCTGCCTAAAAAACCCAACAAAAATTATATATACAGTGTGACAACCTATCTATCCAAAAATTCATGGAAGTGCTAATGCTTGATAAAGTGCTAAATATTTGACCCCACAAGTACATCAATCAATAATAGAACTGCAAGTATATAAGAGGAAATAGTGACACTAATCAGTAACCAAAAACAGTGCAAAGTAAAGTAAAACCATTACTTATCCCTCCAGAAAGTGCAGAGTGGCAGCGAGCGTCCCCCCCGTGTTGCGCAAGCCCACGCGTTTCGAGACGTGGTTCTCTTTCTCAAGGCAGAGTGCGTGGCAGAAGGTGCTGAGGGAGCCATTTAAATACCCACCTACCCCCGCTCCACCGCCGCGCTGAATGGTGGAACGCCGGCCGGCGGACGTGCTCCGGCCGGAAGCGCGTCACACTCGGCCAGGCGGAAGTGACGTCACTCGCGCTCCAAGTTGGAGCGCGGAAGTGCGTCTATGTGAGTCAGGCGCTGCATTGCCGTGTTGTCTCCCACTGCAGATGGGAGGCACCGGCTGCGGCACCATAAGGATGACAAGGCGCGGGACTGGCGGAATGGTTAAAGTGAGTATTACCTGGCGGAACCCCTCTTCGCACCTGATGAGCAAACAAACAACTTGGAAAAAAATGTATCTTGACTTCCTTACTTCTATATACAGGAATAAGTCTAATTTTAAGTACATGATATGTACAGACAATCAATAAACTGTAGTACGTATATGTATATATATCTAATAAATTACCTATATATCAATGAAGTTTACAAATCTACTTTTTATATATATACATATTTCTCTATTATTGGCACAGGGGCAATATAGTATGTCTCCCCTACTTATCCACAGCATCTCCCCTATTTAACACTGTACCCAGCTGTTGTTATTATGAGTGTGTGTACAAGCACTAGAAACGGGGGGGGGGGGAACAAGAAATAAACAGGGGGGGGAGGAGGTAAGAAAGAAAAATGGGAAGCATGAAAGAAGGAAGTGTGGGGCATATCCAATGCCAGTACATAGGGGCATTACAAAGTTTTATATGAGAGGCCCATATTTCTTCAGTGGGGAAGCCGTGACATGATGCCTAGCCCGGCAAAATCCACGCATTCGTGGATTATCCACATAATGTGAGGGAAAAGATCCTCAAAAGGTCCCGGGGGCAGGCTTGGCCCTGTAAGGGGAGGGGGAACTCGCCCCTCTATCTTAGATGGAAAATGGAGAAAGGGGGAGGGGGGGGAAGGGTTGGGGATTGGGGGGGGAAAGGGGGGAAAAAAGAGGGGGGGGAAACCCTTTCCCACACCACCCAAACTATCGCCCCTATAATAAAAGACCCATTGTGTCCAATGGACCTGATTGTGCATCAGGCCCACCCTCCATATGGGGGAATCTGGAGCCCAGAGGTCCTTTCCAAAAGCCACCCAGTAGGGGTCTTCGAATGTCCTCTTCAGGGCCACATCATTTCCAGATTCTTCCACTGTCCACCTGGGTCCAGGCATTATCCACTTTTTTGCTTCTCTTTGTTTTCTTTCTTTTACAAATCTTCGCAGTGAGGGAAGCGGCGCAGCGGGGTCCAGGTTTTGGGCTTCCACCTGACAATTATCGGGGAAAATCTCCTAATGGGACAAATCAACATGTGAAATTGTGCTCAACCAACATAATTGAATAGTGTGAACCAACACGTGTACAGAACCTTAAAAACCATGCAACGATAACATCATGGCACCCATTGCCATGACAGTGCCAGCATACACAACATAAATAAACAAAAGTAACATAAATTGTGAAAGTGTACCAATAACTTTTAAAGATTGTCTCCCTCATGCCCCCCACCCAATGTGTGAAACCTAATGTGCCCTTAAACAATCCTACCCAAACTGGGAGTCTACAGTGTATTATCTGGTGTATAATGACCAACTCCCAGTGTGTAATACCCAAAAAGAACCTATTACCCCAAAAATGGAAAGTAAGAAATGTCCTCATTAAGGCCCCTAGGTTGTTGCGTCTCCAATTGGAAGACCCATCTGAGCTCAGTAAGCTTACTGGTAAGATTTAACCTTGCCTCATGTTTGGTCACCCGAAACAGGAAGTCATGGATGTCACTGAGACTTGGAGGCCAAAAGCCCCAAAGACATGAATGTAAGTAATGTTACCAGGCCTCTAAAAGCCACCATGTTTCACACAGGGTGGGAGGAATGCAAACTTGTGGTGCGACAGTATAAAGAATGTGGTCCACTTTAACAGGTTTCATAGCAACAAATAACATTTCCCACTCTATCCAAGACCGTACAAGGAATACCTAACATTTCACAAAAATGCTCTTTGCAGACTTCTGGAAAAGGGTTAAAACTTAAAGAATATCATAAAATGGATACATTATTGGTGCCAGCGGTTACAGGGACAAGGAAGTCGAATTTTATATCAGATTTGGAAAAGTATGGCTGGTTGCTAAAAGTTATTTAATGTCATAAATAACAGAGTAATTTGTATAGCAATTACACATGCTTTATCATTTGTAATGCTGTTTGCTCTATGTACCATATTTACAAGGGCAACCTTAAAATAACTTTTTCCAAGTGTTATCAATTTTTTTTTTCCCTTAAAAAATATAATTTTCAGCTAGTGAAATGTAGCAACTGCTTTTATTTTTGACTACATTAAGTTTACAAAGTGTTTTTTTTTTAAATAAATAAATTGTTACTACCATATACTAAGTAAAATTGCCCAAACAGGGAGCCTTTCATCTCTGTTTTTGTTGATGCATATGGAAAAAATTAAGTCCAATTATATGTTGTGTTTTGGCTTGAGTGGCCCCTGTTCTCCACAGGCTCATTTTATTCACAGATATAACATTACATCCACTCTGCTTCTGAACATTTGAACTCAAACCTTTAAACACTAGTATTTTTGTTGCATGGTCTTACATAGCCTTAACTAAACACCATAAGACACTGTAGTTTAAAATTAAAAGGTTAAGGAAAGGTTAACATTTAGACACCAATAAAAATATATACAAGCAAGGAACGATGTATGAGGAGTCACAGTGTGTATGTTATGCAGTATAACCTAAATCATTTATGTGTAAAGAAATGCAACACAACAACAAGCAAAAAAAATGTATAATACATAATATTAGGTTCCATCCACATATAATTGGATTGCTAAGAAAAAAAAATACCAGTTGCTTTCCAGGGGAGAGATCTCTGCCTTATGTTGGAAGGTTCAGTGCCTTATGGGGGAAAGCTCTATGCCTCAGATGGAAGAAGGTATTCAATACACAATCAAAAATGAAAATATATATTTTTTAATAATCCACTGCACCCTTGGGTTTGAAGGTTGAAACATTCTATAGATGGGTGTTTTCTAGTAATGTGGAGATGGTTTTCCAGATGTGGTAATTACTAATTTGTTGAGTGTTCTTAGTAACAGTATGCAGTTAAAAGAAAACACCAATAATGTTGGTTTCACATTAGAGCGAATGAAGAGTGCTCACTCTTTTGTGCAAACACCCCAAAATTGCCTGTAAAAAGCTGCAATAGTAATCTATGGGCGCTTTCACATATCATTTGGCATTTGTAGAGCACTCAGAGGGCTTCGTTAAAGCCCTGCCATCAGCGCCATGAGGGTGCAGCGCTAGTGATTCCAGTGCTGACGCCCTCCACACCTTGCACACCAGCCCCCCAATCGCACTGGTGTGAAAACAACCTCAGGAAGCCTTGTGTATAAGAATAGAAGCATTCAGCTAGCACTCCTTAAAGCTTAGCTTTTGTTCACATGCCATACAAATCCATAAAAGTCCAATTCAGGATGGTTAATACACTCACCAGCAGCCACTACAGCAAAGCTACACATTTCAGGTAACACCTTTACCATCACATTTCAGTATTAATTTTGCTCAGTCATTTTCCCAGCTAAAAATGGTGCTGCATTGGACGAAGGAAAAAAAGCATTATAAAAAAAATATTATCCCCAAAAAATTTAGAAAAAAAATGTCACAGTGCTGAATCAGCCTTTAAGTCTGAGCTAGGTAAAGAGCACTTTTTTAAAACAGAAAATGTTCACGTGGCATATACAGACCAAAAAAAAAGTGAAATAGGTATTATCAAAAGTCTAGGTTTAAAGGAAAACTCCCTTTTGGCAGGTTTTTTGTGTTCTGCCTTATTGTTTTTCTCTTCTGGAATGTAAAATAAACATGTGTTACAATTGTGGCTCCAGACCCGTGATTTACTTATCAGCAGTCTTATTATTCTTGTCTGTGAACCTAAGATGGGAACAGTTTTCGACCTTAAGTAAAAAGTACTGACTACACCTTCCAGAATCCTTCCACTGTAACATGTGAGCATGTTAGCAACTTTGGCTAAGTCACACAACAGTTATTACCTTCCCAGCTGGGAAGGCTGCCATTCACCCTTACATACTGGAATACAAGATTTTGAACCTTCTTCTCTGAATAAGTAGAATTACTGCATAATGGGTTAAACCTGTCTCCTGTGTCTTAGCCAATCAAACAGCTAGCATGCTAAAGCGAGGAATTCTCACGTTCGTTTTTTCCATTCGTATGTTCGTTCCCGCTAATGCGCTTTCGATGGACGGAACTAAATCGGATAATTTGCGTTAGTTCGGATCATTTTCCCATCAAAATCTGATATTTTGCGTTCGTTCAGATAACTTACGTTATTGGGATGGGCTTGCGTCTGATTCAGAGAGCTGATTGCCGAGGGCCCACCGCCCTATAAAACCGTTTAATTTATGATACACTTACGGGACCATTTTGCACTCGGCTTGCTTGCTTTTGACCATGTTTTGCGGCTTTGTGGAGGAATATGAATGCCTCTTCCTTTTATTAATTCCTTAGCATAATGACATATGGCCTCATGAGTTAGCTTGCAACCTAATAAACATTCCATCCACAGCTGTTAAACATGTATTTGCCGACAAATAATTTATTTTTCTTTTTTATACAGGGGCCACACATGCCAGAGAGGCACAACTGAGTGCCAGGGTCCTTCAGTTGGTGGGCGAGATGCAGGAGCTGCGCGACTCGTTGGGGACCACAGATGAAGAATAATGTTCTGGGGCCTGCCATTGCTGTGTATATAGTTTTAAACCTGTTATTTATTTTTTTTTAAATGCTAACATTTTATATACACAATTTACCAAAAACAAAAAAAAAAAAATAATATTCAAAGGTGTTCTATTTTTCTAAAAAATTATTTTAAAAAAAGGCAATATAAAAATGCCATTTAAGATTAAAAAAAAAATTGTTTCTGTGTCATTTCCTTTTATAAATACATTCATGAAGGGTTGGTTACCACAAAACGTATGCAAAAAACAAAATTTATATATGAAGATTCACCTGAAGTGATTTAGGTAAGTTTTAGGGGTGGGAAATGGAAGAATATACTGAGCGCGAAGTGATTTAGCTAAGCATTGTAGCAGAAGTGAGTGAACCAAATATGTAGGCGAGCACATTAAAGTTTGTAGTGCGCAGGCGCAAGGTCGTAAGGATTTTCGTCTGGACGATTATTTATAGAAAAAGGAAATCTGAATCTAACGGGAAACGTAAATGATTTGTTCGAGGAGACAATGGAAAAAGGGCAAAAATGGAAGCCTACGTTGTAACATGAGTAACATAAACGGAAAACGACAGCTGGAAAATGACTTTCTCGTTGGCATACGAACGGACGAAGACTTTACTGAAGGCGTGCTTAGAATCACTCGTACACTCATACGCGAGCGGGAACATTTAAAAAACAGAACGGCACAAAAACGAAAGTCTTTTTATGTCTCTCTGAATCAACCCTCTTGTTTCTACATCATTTTGGCACACAATAATGGAAACTTGAAAAAATACTCAGTTACTAATAAAAGGTGAGTGTTTTTACCAGCTGAAAAAGGATGTACTGTCCACATCATGGAAAAGCTGTTAAGACTAGCATACACCTGTGAACTTAGGGTCACTTTTAATTTAAAGTTTTACAACATCTGGGAACAAAGAGGTTGACTGTAAAATTATTCACCTAACCAACATCAAGTTTTTTAAATATCTTTATAGGAGATTGGTTAATGTTAACTGGAATTTTATTTGTAACACTGAGAATCCTCAGTTGGAGCAGAGGCACAGGTGAATAAGCAGTTCAGGAGTCAAACATCTCAGCAGCGCTATTTAGTCCATAGGCACCACTCATTCCATAAGTCACAGTTCCAGACCCCCAATCCAATAGACAAAATGCATGGATCAGAACAAGCAGTGTGGTGACACAACAGAGGAGGTGTATTTTCCAGAGCCCAAATAGAGAGAGACAAAGCCATCTCAGAGTCGAAGCCCTTTGTACGCGGTTCTGACATTCTGACATTAATCCATTTTTTATTGCTAGGAGGGTAAGGGTATTTATGAACCATACCTAATTTAGGATTCACAGGTCGTGTGATGAAGTGTGAATCAGCTCTAGCTGAAGCCTGTTGAACGCAGCTCTGACGGCATAAATTAATCCATGTTTATTGCTAGGAGGGTAAGAGTATTTATGAACCATACCTAATTTAGGATTTACAGTGTGTGTTATGAAGTGTGAATCAACTCTAGTGTCTCTTAATGGTGTCTAAACTGCAATAAGCAGCTTTCGGCTGTGGCAATATTGCACTGTGTCAGTTTTCTTTCGTGTTTGAGAACAATATTGAACAAGCATTTGGGAAGATTGGAAACTGACGAGGCTTGCAAGTTTTTTATGGAAGAGTCTGTCGTATAGTTCAGTGAGATGGAACTGGTTTTGGAGCCAAGCAAGGTTATATTTTAAGGCACAGTAACTTCTTTCAAATTGAATATCATGTGGTGAATATAGAGAAGCTGTGACTTTTAGGAAGTGTATACAGGACTTCAATTTCATGTAGCAGCTCTTATTCATTGATTGGAATAATTTTGTAGCGTGGACTAATTAATTTATTTTACCTTCATGAGTTGTTACAAGAGTCTTAGGGATAGTGTTTCCCTAAGTGGACCACAATGAAACCAACCAGTAGCATGGAATATAACTACATTTCAGAGAATAAATTATTTCAATTAATCTTAGTGGATTGGTTTCTTGTACTGTGACAGTTACCAGTTACCAGTACACAGAGGGGTACACAAAGCAGCGATGAGCAAAACAGGGGTCTAACTGTTCCAGAGACCATTTGGCCAGCTAGTCCCTGGTATCTTGCCAAGTAGCCCAACCTAGGGCTCAGAGGTCGAGCTCTGGCCTTGCAAGTGTACCAGCCCTTATGCCCTTCTGCACAGGTCAGACACTCTTCCAAAGGCTTCATAGAGGTACCAGGTCCCTGGACACCTCTCACATGAGAAATTTTAGGTGCTGTCCACCGCATACCAGCAGGAATCCTGGTATTCCATGAAAAGACAAAATTATTCCAAACAATTGCTTTTCAGGCAACATGTCAAAAAACAACATTTCTCAGTTGGGTAGCAGGGTTGCAAATGTTATGATACAGGGACGTTATTTGCAGCCCCCAGGTAGGTCTGTTCTCAGTTTAATCATTGCAGATTTTTAACTCTTTACTTTTTATATATTAGTATCGGATCACACTTCTGTATGGGTTCTCAGATTCTTCTCTATATTATATAGTCTTGGCAGATGTGTTTTTTAAATTCTACTTGTATTGGAAATAATTAAATATATGTATTTTTCATTGGTAGAGCTGGGTGCTAAGAAACTCTGTTGCCTTTCCATTACTCAGTGATAAGATACACATCTAAATGTATTTTTAGCAGTGCAGTGACCTTTATTTGAGTAATGCTGCATTCAAAGTAAACCTTTATTTGACTTTGTTTTAGACTAAAATGTATTTCTGTGTTTTGACTTTTATGAATTCCCTGATGTTAGTTCTGAAAACAAAACCTGTGATGTAAACGGTTACCTTAGTCAGCGTTCAGGGTTTTTTGTGGAAAAGAACCTCAGTTGGCAAAGTGGGTAACAGTTTTTCACAAAGTACAAGCCCTGACCTTGATGCTTATCAGACTGAGTGTCTGAAAAGTGTGGAGAAATTCAATAGGAAAAGGAACTAAAAAGACAAACACAGATGCAATGCCAGCAGTTTTTATTTCAGGTAATTGCCCTTTAGTATCTGATTTTGGCAACATATTCGCTACTTATAAAGCTGAGAGAATTTCATGTGAAACAAATGCCCCATTCCAGGTGATTAATCCTTTCTTTGAAAGAGAATAATTCTCAAGAATGTGAGCAATGTAAATCATCAACATGATTGAAGAGTCTCTGCCCAAGAGTAAATCCTTTGGATTGCTGAAAAAGAGAATGGGGCAGCTTCACACATTTTTAAAAGGAATTTACCATTCATAAATGTATATTTATGTTAATAGTTATTTCACTCTCTGTCTTTCAAGTGGAAGCATGATTAGTGACTCTCATCTTGACAGTCCGTATAGACGATTGCAGATAGCATCAAATTGTCTATACTACTCAGAATTTGTCTGGAGTCTGCAGCTAGCAATCCTTGCATAGGTAATAAAATAAAATACACAATGTATTTTTCCTGTAGAAATTTGTTGTAAATAGAAGGGATGATAAAGTAGATTAAAGCTTATAACAAGAGGGAAAGCATTATTAAAATGTAATTGTCTTTTCATTTTGCTTTATTATTTTTAATTAGGATTCCATTTAACCATTCAAATGTGTAATATTATGGTAAACTTGGAATTTTCTTGAACAAATCTTAAAGATAGAGTTAAAAAAGTTCTATATCAGACTGACCAATGCAATACACATTATAAATACATTCACCACTAACTACAAGCATGAACACTTCCCCCATAAATGAACTAAGGATAGAGAGGACAGACCAAGTTTGTTTTGCGTCTTTGGTTAATGGTGCAGCTGCAAAGATACGTATCATTTATTATGATGGCCATATCTCCTCTTTAACAAGTTTCCTTACTAGGAACTTCAATCAAAGTTGAAATCTACTTACATTAGTCAGAAAACTAGATTGGAAAACATAATTCTGCAAACTAAGACTGTTTCTAGTGGTTCTGAGTTGTGTTCTAGGAACCACCAATTGATTCTGATAAGGCTGATGCCTCAAACTCAAACGAAATATCCCTAGGAAGTCCAAAAAGATGCTCTGTATGACTGAGGACAGGAAACAGCTGCTGCAGAATGCATGTAGGGGGCAACATCAAACACAGTAACATAGTATGTAAGGATGAAAAAATACTATAGTCCATCCAGTTCAGCCTGTTTATTAGTGGTCTAGTAGCCATATTATTATGTGCAAGAAAGGCACCTATGCCATTTAGTGTATTCTTTATGACTACCTCCTTTAGCAGAGAGTCCCATAGTCTCTTACCGACTCCCCTCCTATGCCAGTGCCAAGCATCTTTCCTCTAACCTTAGTGGATGCCTCTGAGATTTATTTACAGTCCTGGCTTTAAACAGATCATAGGACTAATCTTTGTATTAACCCCCTGATATATTTATACATAGAAATTTGTTCACCCTTCAGGTGCCACTCAAGTTCTGATATGTCTTTCTTATGCACTGGTGCCCTGAACTGTACTCAATATTCTATATCGGGTCTGACCAGTGACTTATACAGGGGTAGAATTATTCTCTGATGTGGTATGCTCTGCACCCCGTGATCCTGTTTGCGTTGGCAGCTGCTGTCTGACATTAATCACTATATAGTTTACTGACCCAGTCTGAGCATGTACCATTTATAACTACTCTTTGTTTACAATCCTTAAGCCAATTATTCACTCATGTACACACATTTTCCCCCAGTCCAGGCATTGCCATATTTGGAACCAATCATTACATAGCACAGTATCAAAGTCAAGATATATGATATACAATGACTCTCCCGATCCAGTCTTGAACTTACTTCCTCATAAAGCTGGTTTGTATGGAAGGAGTGATTCCTCATAAATCTATGCTAATAAGGAGTAATAAGATCACCTTCACAATGATACTTCATAAAAACCTTCAAAAAGCTTGCTCACCACAAATGTTAAAATAACTTGTTTGGGGGGGGGGCGTGCATAAGATGCTGCGAGTCAGCTAAGACAGTTCTGTACTTGTCAAACGGAGATGAGAGGCTGCATGCGAGAAAGCTCAGAATCGCTACCCCATACCCACGGGGTAATTGGAAGTGGGTGTCAGAAGTCTCCAGCACACGATGGCAGCACCCGGAATAAAGAAGAAGCAACATAATCAGAGGTGGAATGCACCGCCGGCACCGTAGGATCAAAGATGGTGCCTGCTCCTAGCCTGGACCAACACGATGAGGAGGAAGATCTAACTACAGTAAAATAATTACATTAATCACAAATGTAAGTGAGTAGCGTTTTGAAATTCAAGACCCCCGGCCCAAGATTAGTGATGCCCTCATTATCCAGCAAGGTGTAATGTTAAAGAGAGCATTAAACATTAACACCAAGAGCATTACAGATCATTTTACTAAGGAGTTGGAGAAGGTAGCACGCTATTTAGTGCTATAGACAACAGGCTGGGTGATGTCACCACTATGCTAGAATTCCATAAGAAGTATATTGTCCAGTTGAAAGCAGATAATAAAGCCTCATGGGAAAAACTGGAGGATGTTGAAAACAGGGAGCGAAGTGCAAACCTGCATTTCCGCGGTCTCCCTGAAATCATGGAAGACACCCATTCCACAATCCTGGTCCTATGTCAAGAGCTGCTACCAGGGGAGCCAGTTGAGCGCCTAGAGATGGATAGGGTGCATAGAACACCCAAAAGGGGTCCTGAGGAACCCCCAAGAGATATAGTGGTAAAGTTTTATTATTACAGGACAAAGTACAGCTCGAGAGGCTACTCAGGTACGTTTAAGGGCACAGCTATCACATATTCTCTGATTTGGCTCCTTCTACAATTGCAAAAAGGAGATAAATGTATCCACTGCTTAAAATCCTGCAGGACAACAGAGTTAAATACAAGTGGGGCGTCCCCTTCCGTGTTAGCTTTACATACAGAAACAAATCACGTTCTGTTAATTCTACTGAGGAATTACAAGACTTGCAGCTTGAACTTGATCTTCTGACCAACAGAGCGTTAAACCAAGTGCCATCGCAAAACCCTTAGAATGGATGATTCCCCCAAGCAGCAAAGACACAGGAAGAGTCAGAGAAGTTGTATAAGTTTATCCGATCATGATGCATCTGTAGCAGATATGGACACTTGAAAAGATGATAGCCACTCTGCAGTAGTTCATGTTTAGGATGAGATATATATAGCCTTTAGAGACTCAGCTGCAAATATATATATATATATATATATATATATATATATATATATATATATATGCAGTTTGTGGAAGAAGCTGGTGTTACGGCAGCGTATCATTGATTATCAAAGTTCTAAACTTCTTTTTTTCTCCTTCTTTCATCCTTTTTATTTTCTCTCCTCTGGTAGGGTTCCAGTGACTTAAAGTGACATTGAATTATGTAGGCGACCAGATCCATTTGGGGGAGAAAACAATTAAACACCCCAATATATCCAATATATCAATATGACTGACAAGGAGTGTGGGTCCTTAAGACATCATTGAGGGTGTACTAGTGCCTAATGATTGAGTGAAAGGAGACAGCAGAATGTAACAATAAAACCCCCCATTAGACTTAACGGTGTGTCCTGTTCGTGGAAGCCGTTATTTTTGACAAAAACAATGGATTAGGTGTAAGCATAACTTTGTCTGGGATTACTGGACAATATGGCTCCCCCCTGTTTAAGGCTTGCAGTTCACTCACTCGACTAACACAAGTATGGATAGCAGGAAGCAAAATTTATGTGACAACCATCCATCTAGCGGTTCTAAAGAAAGTTCTAATTGCCCTTTTCACACAATTGACTAGGTCATTCTGTCTCAATTTTACTTGAGGAAGACTAATAATTCAAAGGTTTGAGTCTTTAAAGTACTTACAATACCTTTCCATACCTTTTCGTAGATTCACCTAGTGGTTAATTTTTCAACTACCCAGGAAAATTTCAGTCACTCTAGCTGAACAGCCCCTACTTCTCAGGATTTAGCTACATATGTGGTACCGTTGTAATCAGGAGAAATGAGGCTTTCACGTGCCATATGGTTTTCATTAATAAAACAAATGTTTTATTTAAAATAAAGGAGACGATTGTCTAAAAAATATTGTTTTATTTATTTTTTTGTTTTTTTGCGCAAAAATATTTTAAACAACTGTAGAAAAATTACAAACAAGACATTTCATGTTAAAGCCTAAACTCTGCTGCAAAAAATAAACATATAATTTTCCTGGTAATTCCGGCAAAAATCACGGTTAAACATGGCGCAAAATGGGGAAAAATGACCTGTTAACAGAGGGTGACAAAATTCAAGTAGGCTGGCAATTAAAAGGGTTAATAGTACCTATGCATGTTTGGTATTGTTCTTCTCGGGGGACCTTGCACTTTCAGATTTCGTTTTTTCTTTCTTGTTTGCATATTGATATTTTAGGAAAACATGTTTTTATACAGCTTTTTTATACATTTTTTAGGGAAACCCTGTGCAACCTTAGAATTCTTCGAGGAATTACTTACAGAAAGATGAGCCCACTACAACAAGCTGGGTACACTTAAACATCTTAACATGTGTACTTTCAGGGAATATATGGTTTATGGGGGATATTCCAAATGTAAAGGGTTGCTTTGGTTGAAAAATTGCAAGGTGCGCACTTTGTCTGCAGAGCTGAAATTTTAAAGTAAAATTTCCGTTACGCACATGCTTTACTTTGGGGTGTTCCCTTGACAGTAGCTATGCATGTTGAGTATTGTTCTGTTCAAGGGATGTTGCTTTTTCAGATTTTACTTGTTTTGTCTTGTTTGCATATAGTTTTTTTTTTTTAGGAAAATGTGGCTTTGATTCTTCCTTTTTATTCTTTTTAGGGAAACATAAAGTCCAACCAAAGAAATGATTGAAAAGCTATACCCACATCAACAAGCCTGGTACACCTAGAAAGCTTGAGGTGTGTACTTCCAGACAATATATAGTTCGTGGGGGGTATTTCAAATGTAAAGGGTTGTTTTTCTGGAAAAACTGCAAGGTGCACATAGCGCATATCACAGTTGTATTTTATCAGAAAATCTCCTAAAGCTCTGTTTCAGTTTGGGGGAGTCTCCTGGGCAGGAAAGGGTGTCTACCTATACATATGTGGTACCACTGTGACTGGAGAAATTGGGGTTTCACATGCAATAAAATTTTATTGACAAACTTACATTTTTTATTACAAAAAAAACTACAAATTGCAACACATGTGCAATATTTTTGCACATATTTCACCCAAAAGTATTGAGAATCCACTAAAAATGGCCATATGTGACTCTGCTGAAAAAAACAATATATAATTTTCCTGGGAAATCCCTTCAAAAATCAAGGTTGAACATGTGTAGCACAAAATAGTGAAACGTAGTCTGGCACTTAAAGGGTTAAAAAATATAATTGGGTGGCCAATGGGTGGGGGGTAAGATTTTTTATTTTTAAGGGTTAATCCTTTTAGGGGACAGCCTATCTATATTTTTTGTCACCAGACCATTTTTCACTATTTTGCGCTAGACATGTTCAATTGTGGAATTCCAGGGATTTCCCAGGAACGTTATATACTCTTTAGCTTTTCAGCAGGACTTTAACATGAAATGTCTTGTTTGTCATTATTTTTAAGTATATTCTCAATATTTTTGGGTGAAATATGTTCAGAAAAATGAAAAAATCTAATTTTTACAATTTATAGTGTTTTTGTAATAAAAAAATGTAAGTTTGTCAATAAAATATTATTGCGTATGAATCCCTATTTCTCCTGGTTACAAAAGTACCACATATTTATTGTTAGACATCCTTTGCTGACCAGGGGACTCCGCAAAATGAAATAGAGCTTTAGGAGATTTTTTCGATAAAATAAAACTATGCTATGTGCACCTTGCTGTTTTTTCAAGAAAAAACAGATATAATCTCTAGTACACACCTCAAGCTTTTTAGGCATACCAGGCTTGTTGATGTGAGCATAGTTTTATGGAATATATTTTCCTAAAAATAACTTTAAGCAAACAAGAAGTAACAAGTTAAATCTGAAAAGGCAATGCCCCTTGAATAGAACAATACTCAACATGCATAGCTACTGTCAAGGGAAGAGTTGCCAAACACCCCAAAGCATGCACATAACAGTGATTTTACTTGAAAATTTCAGCTCTGCAGACAAAGTGCACACCTTGCGATTTTTCTAACAAAACAACCTTTTACATTTGAAATACACACCACAAACCATATATTTCCTGAAAGTACACATGTTAAGATTTCTAAGTGTACCCTACTTGTTATAGTGGGCTCATCTCTCTGCAAGTTATCCCTCAAAGAATTTATCTCAGAAACAATGAGAAGCTTGCCTGTCATATTTCACACACACAAACCCTGAATAAACAGCTAATGTAGCAAATGAAATCTGTGTCAGGAAAGCTGTTACAATTCATCTCTATGGTGGAGGTAGCCAGAAAAAGCATCCAGTCAGGGCATACAATGTATTTAGGAGTCGAAGAAGATGTCAGCAGCTAGCAAAGTAAAGATGGGGCAATTTTGACTGAGGTACTCGGTTTTTCAGACTAAGCTCTTTCATGTGTGTGACAAGGTGGCTGCTGCCATGCATGTTTAAGAGTGCAGAATCTGCCTGCTATTCCAAATATCTGCATGGTGTTAACCCATCTAAATAAGCGTAGGTCATTGATTGCCAGAAAGGGGCTGTAGGCAGTCTAGGCAGTCTGGCAGAGTTTCCACAACCCCATATCCACGCATTGTGGCAGAGTTCTCTCTCAACCCCATATACAGGCAGTTTGGCAAAGTTCCTCCACAACACCATATCCAGGCAGTGTAGCAGAGTTTCCCTCCCTCCAATGTATGGCGCCCCCCCCCCTATACATACACACACACACACACACACACACACAAACACACACACAAACCTTACTGCGCTCCAGCTCTACTACTCATGCAGTCACAGTCCGAACCCCAATGGGTGGGCCCTGCCGGAGATTGGGCTGTGACTGCATGAGGATCATTGCTGCAGCACAGTAAGGTGTATATGTGCCTTACGGCACTCTTGCACCACTCTTCATGCTGCCACTTCCTTGCTTCTGATGGGTGGGCATGGCACATGTACATCCGGTAAACATGAATGGATGCCAGCTAGGGATGAGCGAATCGATCCGGACGAACCCGGATTCGATCCGAATTTCAGGAAAAATTCGATTCGGATCGAATCCGAATTTCCCCGCGATTCGATCGCTCGAAGTTTTCCTTTAACATCCATTCATTTACATTACAGGCATTCTAAGATGGGGGACGGGACATGTCCAGACATGTAAGCTGGGGCAGTGTATGCTGGGACAGTCACATGCAGCCTATCAGCAGCCAGCAAGCCCGGTGACGTCACAGCTGTATTTAAGGCCGGCCATCTTGCTTTCCAGCATCATTTCTCTATTACATTCGTGACAGACAGAACGCTGTGTAGCTGAGGGAGAGACAGACAGTTAGACAGGCAGGGACAGACAGGGACAGGCTGGAGACAGGCAGGAGACAGACAGGAGACAGACAGAAAGTAAGCGAAAAACAGGGAAAGGAAGGGAAAATCGGAGGCTGTCAGTTTTTTTTTTTTTTTTCATCCAGCCTGCTTTGTTAGCGTTTTCAGGCTGCTTACACTAACTAACAGTGCATATATACTGAACTGATCTTAAGTCTGCTGTGAGGCATCCCATTCTGTGACTACACCAGCCTCTATTTAATAGCATAATAACCATTTGCACTTATTCTCATAGAAATCAGGCCTGATAAAGACACTTTTGCTGTGCATGCTCTCTGGTTTTTGTGGCATCCCATTCTGTGACAACACCAGCCTCTATTTAATAGCATAATAACCATTTGCACTTATTCTCATAGAAATCAGGCCTGAAAAAGACACTTTTGCTGTGCATGCTCTCTGGTTTTTGTGGCATCCCATTCTGTGACAACACCAGCCTCTATTTAATAGCATAATAACCATTTGCACTTATTCTCATAGAAATCAGGCCTGATAAAGACACTTTTGCTGTGCATGCTCTCTGGTTTTTGTGGCATCCCATTCTGTGACAACACCAGCCTCTATTTAATAGCATAATAACCATTTGCACTTATTCTCATAGAAATCAGGCCTGATAAAGACACTTTTGCTGGGCATGCTCTCTGGTTTTTGTGGCATCCCATTCTGTGACAACACCAGCCTCTATTTAATAGCATAATAACCATTTGCACTTATTCTCATAGAAATCAGGCCTGATAAAGACACTTTTGCTGTGCATGCTCTCTGGTTTTTGTGGCATCCCATTCTGTGACAACACCAGCCTCTATTTAATAGCATAATAACCATTTGCACTTATTCTCATAGAAATCAGGCCTGATAAAGACACTTTTGCTGTGCATGCTCTCTGGTTTTTGTGGCATCCCATTCTGTGACAACACCAGCCTCTATTTAATAGCATAATAACCATTTGCACTTATTCTCATAGAAATCAGGCCTGATAAAGACACTTTTGCTGGGCATGCTCTCTGGTTTTTGTGGCATCCCATTCTGTGACAACACCAGCCTCTATTTAATAGCATAATAACCATTTGCACTTATTCTCATAGAAATCAGGCCTGATAAAGACACTTTTGCTGGGCATGCTCTCTGGTTTTGTGGCATCCCATTCTGTGACAACACCAGCCTCTATTTAATAGCATAATAACCATTTGCACTTATTCTCATAGAAATCAGGCCTGATAAAGACACTTTTGCTGTGCATGCTCTCTGGTTTTTGTGGCATCCCATTCTGTGACAACACCAGCCTCTATTTAATAGCATAATAACCATTTGCACTTATTCTCATAGAAATCAGGCCTGATAAAGACACTTTTGCTGGGCATGCTCTCTGGTTTTTGTGGCATCCCATTCTGTGACAACACCAGCCTCTATTTAATA
Source organism: Gastrophryne carolinensis (assembly GCA_027917425.1). Taxonomy (NCBI): domain Eukaryota; kingdom Metazoa; phylum Chordata; class Amphibia; order Anura; family Microhylidae; genus Gastrophryne; species Gastrophryne carolinensis. The sequence continues at coordinate 187,210,023 of CM051239.1, read as the reverse complement.
GCATAATAACCATTTGCACTTATTCTCATAGAAATCAGGCCTGATAAAGACACTTTTGCTGGGCATGCTCTCTGGTTTTTGTGGCATCCCATTCTGTGACAACACCAGCCTCTATTTAATAGCATAATAACCATTTGCACTTATTCTCATAGAAATCAGGCCTGATAAAGACACTTTTGCTGGGCATGCTCTCTGGTTTTTGTGGCATCCCATTCTGTGACAACACCAGCCTCTATTTAATAGCATAATAACCATTTGCACTTATTCTCATAGAAATCAGGCCTGATAAAGACACTTTTGCTGTGCATGCTCTCTGGTTTTTGTGGCATCCCATTCTGTGACTACACCAGCCTCTATTTAATAGCATAATAACCATTTGCACTTATTCTCATAGAAATTAGGCCTGATAAAGACACTTTTGCTGTGCATGCTCTCTGGTTTTTGTGGCATCCCATTCTGTGACAACACCAGCCTCTATTTAATAGCATAATAACCATTTGCACTTATTCTCATAGAAATTAGGCCTGATAAAGACACTTTTGCTGTGCATGCTCTCTGGTTTTTGTGGCATCCCATTCTGTGACAACACCAGCCTCTATTTAATAGCATAATAACCATTTGCACTTATTCTCATAGAAATTAGGCCTGATAAAGACACATTTGCTGTGCATGCTCTCTGGTTTTTGTGGCATCCCATTCTGTGACTACACCAGCCTCTATTTAACACCATAACCATTTGCAGTTATTCTAATAGAAATCAGGCCTGATAAAGACACTTTTGCTGTGCATGCTCTATGGTTTTTGTGGCATCCCATTCTGTGACAACACCAGCCTCTATTTAATAGCATAATAACCATTTGCACTTATTCTCATAGAAATTAGGCCTGATAAAGACACTTTTGCTGTGCATGCTCTCTGGTTTTTGTGGCATCCCATTCTGTGACAACACCAGCCTCTATTTAATAGCATAATAACCATTTGCACTTATTCTCATAGAAATCAGGCCTGATAAAGACACTTTTGCTGTGCATGCTCTCTGGTTTTTGTGGCATCCCATTCTGTGACAACACCAGCCTCTATTTAATAGCATAATAACCATTTGCACTTATTCTCATAGAAATTAGGCCTGATAAAGACACTTTTGCTGTGCATGCTCTCTGGTTTTTGTGGCATCCCATTCTGTGACAACACCAGCCTCTATTTAATAGCATAATAACCATTTGCACTTATTCTCATAGAAATTAGGCCTGATAAAGACACTTTTGCTGGGCATAGTACTACTGGATCTTTTTTGGGGGCATCCCATTCTGTGACTAAAGCAGCCTCTGTTTAAGACCATATAAGCATTTGCTCTTATCATATTTGAAATTAGCCTGATAAAGACACTTTTGCTGGGCATAGTACTACTGGATCTTTTTTGGGGGCATCCCATTCTGTGACTAAAGCAGCCTCTGTTTAAGACCATATAAGCATTTGCTCTTATCATATTTGAAATTAGGCCTGATAAAGACACTTTTGCTGGGCATAGTACTACTGGATCTTTTTTGGGGGCATCCCATTCTGTGACTAAAGCAGCCTCTGTTTAAGACCATATAAGCATTTGCTCTTATCATATTTCAAATTAGCCTGATAAAGACACTTTTGCTGGGCATAGTACTACTGGATCTTTTTTGGGGGCATCCCATTCTGTGACTAAAGCAGCCTCTGTTTAAGACCATATAAGCATTTGCTCTTATCATATTTGAAATTAGGCCTGATAAAGACACTTTTGCTGGGCATAGTACTACTGGATCTTTTTTTGGGGGCATCCCATTCTGTGACTAAAGCAGCCTCTGTTTAAGACCATATAAGCATTTGCTCTTATCATATTTGAAATTAGGCCTGATAAAGACACTTTTGCTGGGCATAGTACTACTGGATCTTTTTTGGGGGCATCCCATTCTGTGACTAAAGCAGCCTCTGTTTAAGACCATATAAGCATTTGCTCTTATCATATTTGAAATTTGGCCTGATAAAGACACTTTTGCTTTGCATGCTCTCTGGTTTTTGTGGCATCCCATTCTGTGACAACACCAGCCTCTATTTAATAGCATAATAACCATTTGCACTTATTCTCATAGAAATCAGGCCTGATAAAGACACTTTTGCTGTGCATGCTCTCTGGTTTTTGTGGCATCCCATTCTGTGACAACACCAGCCTCTATTTAATAGCATAATAACCATTTGCACTTATTCTCATAGAAATCAGGCCTGATAAAGACACTTTTGCTGTGCATGCTCTCTGGTTTTTGTGGCATCCCATTCTGTGACAACACCAGCCTCTATTTAATAGCATAATAACCATTTGCACTTATTCTCATAGAAATCAGGCCTGATAAAGACACTTTTGCTGGGCATGCTCTCTGGTTTTTGTGGCATCCCATTCTGTGACTACACCAGCCTCTATTTAATAGCATAATAACCATTTGCACTTATTCTCATAGAAATTACGCCTGATAAAGACACTTTTGCTGTGCATGCTCTCTGGTTTTTGTGGCATCCCATTCTGTGACAACACCAGCCTCTATTTAATAGCATAATAACCATTTGCACTTATTCTCATAGAAATTAGGCCTGATAAAGACACTTTTGCTGTGCATGCTCTCTGGTTTTTGTGGCATCCCATTCTGTGACAACACCAGCCTCTATTTAATAGCATAATAACCATTTGCACTTATTCTCATAGAAATTAGGCCTGATAAAGACACTTTTGCTGGGCATAGTACTACTGGATCTTTTTTGGGGGCATCCCATTCTGTGACTAAAGCAGCCTCTGTTTAAGACCATATAAGCATTTGCTCTTATCATATTTGAAATTAGGCCTGATAAAGACACTTTTGCTGGGCATAGTACTACTGGATCTTTTTGGGGGGCATCCCATTCTGTGACTAAAGCAGCCTCTGTTTAAGACCATATAAGCATTTGCTCTTATCATATTTGAAATTAGGCCTGATAAAGACACTTTTGCTGGGCATAGTACTACTGGATCTTTTTTGGGGGCATCCCATTCTGTGACTAAAGCAGCCTCTGTTTAAGACCATATAAGCATTTGCTCTTATCATATTTGAAATTAGGCCTGATAAAGACACTTTTGCTGGGCATAGTACTACTGGATCTTTTTTGGGGGCATCCCATTCTGTGACTAAAGCAGCCTCTGTTTAAGACCATATAAGCATTTGCTCTTATCATATTTCAAATTAGCCTGATAAAGACACTTTTGCTGGGCATAGTACTACTGGATCTTTTTTGGGGGCATCCCATTCTGTGACTAAAGCAGCCTCTGTTTAAGACCATATAAGCATTTGCTCTTATCATATTTGAAATTAGGCCTGATAAAGACACTTTTGCTGGGCATAGTACTACTGGATCTTTTTTTGGGGGCATCCCATTCTGTGACTAAAGCAGCCTCTGTTTAAGACCATATAAGCATTTGCTCTTATCATATTTGAAATTAGGCCTGATAAAGACACTTTTGCTGGGCATAGTACTACTGGATCTTTTTTGGGGGCATCCCATTCTGTGACTAAAGCAGCCTCTGTTTAAGACCATATAAGCATTTGCTCTTATCATATTTGAAATTTGGCCTGATAAAGACACTTTTGCTTTGCATGCTCTCTGGTTTTTGTGGCATCCCATTCTGTGACAACACCAGCCTCTATTTAATAGCATAATAACCATTTGCACTTATTCTCATAGAAATCAGGCCTGATAAAGACACTTTTGCTGTGCATGCTCTCTGGTTTTTGTGGCATCCCATTCTGTGACAACACCAGCCTCTATTTAATAGCATAATAACCATTTGCACTTATTCTCATAGAAATCAGGCCTGATAAAGACACTTTTGCTGTGCATGCTCTCTGGTTTTTGTGGCATCCCATTCTGTGACAACACCAGCCTCTATTTAATAGCATAATAACCATTTGCACTTATTCTCATAGAAATCAGGCCTGATAAAGACACTTTTGCTGGGCATGCTCTCTGGTTTTTGTGGCATCCCATTCTGTGACTACACCAGCCTCTATTTAATAGCATAATAACCATTTGCACTTATTCTCATAGAAATTACGCCTGATAAAGACACTTTTGCTGTGCATGCTCTCTGGTTTTTGTGGCATCCCATTCTGTGACAACACCAGCCTCTATTTAATAGCATAATAACCATTTGCACTTATTCTCATAGAAATTAGGCCTGATAAAGACACTTTTGCTGTGCATGCTCTCTGGTTTTTGTGGCATCCCATTCTGTGACAACACCAGCCTCTATTTAATAGCATAATAACCATTTGCACTTATTCTCATAGAAATTAGGCCTGATAAAGACACTTTTGCTGGGCATAGTACTACTGGATCTTTTTTGGGGGCATCCCATTCTGTGACTAAAGCAGCCTCTGTTTAAGACCATATAAGCATTTGCTCTTATCATATTTGAAATTAGGCCTGATAAAGACACTTTTGCTGGGCATAGTACTACTGGATCTTTTTGGGGGGCATCCCATTCTGTGACTAAAGCAGCCTCTGTTTAAGACCATATAAGCATTTGCTCTTATCATATTTGAAATTAGGCCTGATAAAGACACTTTTGCTGGGCATAGTACTACTGGATCTTTTTTGGGGGCATCCCATTCTGTGACTAAAGCAGCCTCTGTTTAAGACCATATAAGCATTTGCTCTTATCATATTTGAAATTAGGCCTGATAAAGACACTTTTGCTGGGCATAGTACTACTGGATCTTTTTTGGGGGCATCCCATTCTGTGACTAAAGCAGCCTCTGTTTAAGACCATATAAGCATTTGCTCTTATCATATTTGAAATTAGGCCTGATAAAGACACTTTTGCTGTGCATGCTCTCTGGTTTTTGTGGCATCCCATTCTGTGACAACACCAGCCTCTATTTAATAGCATATAAACCATTTGCACTTATTCTCATAGAAATCAGGCCTGATAAAGACACTTTTGCTGTGCATGCTCTCTGGTTTTTGTGGCATCCCATTCTGTGACAACACCAGCCTCTATTTAATAGCATAATAACCATTTGCACTTATTCTCATAGAAATCAGGCCTGATAAAGACACTTTTGCTGTGCATGCTCTCTGGTTTTTGTGGCATCCCATTCTGTGACAACACCAGCCTCTATTTAATAGCATAATAACCATTTGCACTTATTCTCATAGAAATCAGGCCTGATAAAGACACTTTTGCTGTGCATGCTCTCTGGTTTTTGTGGCATCCCATTCTGTGACAACACCAGCCTCTATTTAATAGCATAATAACCATTTGCACTTATTCTCATAGAAATTAGGCCTGATAAAGACACTTTTGCTGGGCATAGTACTACTGGATCTTTTTTGGGGGCATCCCATTCTGTGACTAAAGCAGCCTCTGTTTAAGACCATATAAGCATTTGCTCTTATCATATTTGAAATTAGGCCTGATAAAGACACTTTTGCTGTGCATGCTCTCTGGTTTTTGTGGCATCCCATTCTGTGACAACACCAGCCTCTATTTAATAGCATATAAACCATTTGCACTTATTCTCATAGAAATCAGGCCTGATAAAGACACTTTTGCTGTGCATGCTCTCTGGTTTTTGTGGCATCCCATTCTGTGACAACACCAGCCTCTATTTAATAGCATAATAACCATTTGCACTTATTCTCATAGAAATCAGGCCTGATAAAGACACTTTTGCTGTGCATGCTCTCTGGTTTTTGTGGCATCCCATTCTGTGACAACACCAGCCTCTATTTAATAGCATAATAACCATTTGCACTTATTCTCATAGAAATCAGGCCTGATAAAGACACTTTTGCTGTGCATGCTCTCTGGTTTTTGTGGCATCCCATTCTGTGACAACACCAGCCTCTATTTAATAGCATAATAACCATTTGCACTTATTCTCATAGAAATTAGGCCTGATAAAGACACTTTTGCTGGGCATAGTACTACTGGATCTTTTTTGGGGGCATCCCATTCTGTGACTAAAGCAGCCTCTGTTTAAGACCATATAAGCATTTGCTCTTATCATATTTGAAATTAGGCCTGATAAAGACACTTTTGCTGTGCATGCTCTCTGGTTTTTGTGGCATCCCATTCTGTGACAACACCAGCCTCTATTTAATAGCATAATAACCATTTGCACTTATTCTCATAGAAATTAGGCCTGATAAAGACACTTTTGCTGTGCATGCTCTCTGGTTTTTGTGGCATCCCATTCTGTGACAACACCAGCCTCTATTTAATAGCATAATAACCATTTGCACTTATTCTCATAGAAATTAGGCCTGATAAAGACACTTTTGCTGTGCATGCTCTCTGGTTTTTGTGGCATCCCATTCTGTGACAACACCAGCCTCTATTTAATAGCATAATAACCATTTGCACTTATTCTCATAGAAATTAGGCCTGATAAAGACACTTTTGCTGGGCATAGCACTACTTGTCCCTGCCAGGGCATCCCATTCTGTGACTAAAGCAGCCTCTGTTTAAGACCATATAACCATTTGCTCTTATCATATTTGAAATTAGCCTGATAAAGACACTTTTGCTGGGCATAGTACTACTGGATCTTTTTGGGGGGCATCCCATTCTGTGACTAAAGCAGCCTCTGTTTAAGACCATATAAGCATTTGCTCTTATCATATTTGAAATTAGCCTGATAAAGACACTTTTGCTGGGCATAGTACTACTGGATCTTTTTTGGGGGCATCCCATTCTGTGACTAAAGCAGCCTCTGTTTAAGACCATATAAGCATTTGCTCTTATCATATTTGAAATTAGGCCTGATAAAGACACTTTTGCTGGGCATAGTACTACTGGATCTTTTTTGGGGGCATCCCATTCTGTGACTAAAGCAGCCTCTGTTTAAGACCATATAAGCATTTGCTCTTATCATATTTGAAATTAGGCCTGATAAAGACACTTTTGCTGGGCATAGTACTACTGGATCTTTTTTGGGGGCATCCCATTCTGTGACTAAAGCAGCCTCTGTTTAAGACCATATAAGCATTTGCTCTTATCATATTTGAAATTAGGCCTGATAAAGACACTTTTGCTGTGCATGCTCTCTGGTTTTTGTGGCATCCCATTCTGTGACAACACCAGCCTCTATTTAATAGCATAATAACCATTTGCACTTATTCTCATAGAAATCAGGCCTGATAAAGACACTTTTGCTGTGCATGCTCTCTGGTTTTTGTGGCATCCCATTCTGTGACAACACCAGCCTCTATTTAATAGCATAATAACCATTTGCACTTATTCTCATAGAAATTAGGCCTGATAAAGACACTTTTGCTGGGCATAGTACTACTGGATCTTTTTTGGGGGCATCCCATTCTGTGACTAAAGCAGCCTCTGTTTTAGACCATATAAGCATTTGCTCTTATCATATTTGAAATTAGCCTGATAAAGACACTTTTGCTGGGCATAGTACTACTGGATCTTTTTTGGGGGCATCCCATTCTGTGACTAAAGCAGCCTCTGTTTAAGACCATATAAGCATTTGCTCTTATCATATTTGAAATTAGCCTGATAAAGACACTTTTGCTGGGCATAGCACTACTTGTCCCTGCCAGGGCATCCCATTCTGTGACTAAAGCAGCCTCTGTTTAAGACCATATAACCATTTGCTCTTATTATATTTGAAATTAGCCTGATAAAGACACTTTTGCTGGGCATAGTACTACTGGATCTTTTTTGGGGGCATCCCATTCTGTGACTAAAGCAGCCTCTGTTTAAGACCATATAACCATTTGCTCTTATTATATTTATATTATAAGACACTTTTGCTGGGCATAGGCTTACTGCTGCCTGCCAGGTGCACTTCTGTTGAGGCATCCCATTCTGTAACATAGCATACCCCTCTTTATTTACACTAAGCAGCTCTCTTATTTACACTAAGCAGGCCTGTTGGAGGCTGAGTGTTACTGCTCACTTTTGGTGTGCATTATATTCTGTTTCATATAGACCCACCGCTGCCCGGGGGATCTTAAAATATCACCTACTACCACGCCAGTTAGACTATGTCGGGCAGACAAGTGCCTGGAAGTGAAAAGAGGAGTGGCAGAGGCCAAGATTCCGCAGGCAGAGCTCGCATCAGACTGGGGGCCAGTAGCAGCAGGAGTCACGCTGAGAGACCTAATCTGCCAGTATCTGCTAGCGGTCGGGTCTCCACCAGTAACGCATCTGCCGTGGTAGATTGGTTGACGCGCTCATCAACAACATCATCACAACTTACGTCTGAGACCCCCAGTCTAGGGTTGGTAGGTTCCTCTGACACAACCCTGAGTTGGCATGCCCCGAGAGCAGTCCCTGTCCTCCCATTGCCTCTGTCCTACGCCGTTCCCTCCCCCAGCGACGTATCCTATGCTTTGGGTTCAGCTCCACTCTTTAGTGAGGAGGACCATCAGATAGAGGACAGTCAGCAGCTACTGCCCAGCCAAGAAATGGAGGTGGCTTCTCTAGCTAGGCAGACAAATAGTGATGTGGACAGTGTCGTGGGTGCTGCGAGCGTTCCAGCTCCTGCGCCAGACACTGTTGACGAATCCACGAACATCAGTGACGTACAGCCACAACTCGGTGATGATGATGATGATGACGATGAAGCCGATCGCACTTGGGAGCCGGGTGATGAAGGGGCTTCATCGTCATCATCAGGAGAAGAGGGGCGCAGGTTGCCCCGGAGTCAGCAGCTGAGGCAGCAAGGTGGTAGCAGTCAGCATGGGGGCACAATTCCAAAGGCTGGAGCCGGCCGGGGCCGGGGCCGGGGTAGAGCACCTGCTGTGCGGCAGTCTACCTTATCGGGAGGTAGTGGAGCAGGGGTTCCTGGAGTTGGCAACAGCAGCAGTGAATCAGTGAGGCCAGGGGGTGGGAAAAGTAGCTACTCGGCAGTGTGGCAGTTTTTCCTGAGGCATCCGCAGGAGGGTAACATGGCCACATGCAAGATATGTAGGCAAAAGGTGAAGCGTGGCCAGGGTCCAAATGTTGGCACCACGGCCCTGCGTCAACATATGATGCGTCACCATAAAACGACCTGGGAGAACCGAGGCTCCCAAGGGGTGGTCCAGTCTGCTTCCTCACCAAGTGAGCTCCCAATTTCTGCCAGCCAAGGCTCCAGCACCTCAGCCGAAGGCAGCTGTGCGTCATACCCATCCTCTGTCGCTCCTGCTCCTCCTCCTCCTCCTCCTCCAAGTCATGCATCCCGCCAGCAATCCATCAGCGAAGCCATGTCCAAGAGACAGCAGTATGCGCCCACTCATCCTACGGCGCAGAAGCTGAATGTGCTCCTGTCCAAGTTGCTGGTGCTGCAGTCGCTCCCTTTTCAGGTGGTGGAATCTGCACCTTTCAGAGAACTGATGGCTTGTGCCGAGCCGAGGTGGAGAGTCCCAAGCCGTCATTTCTTTGCCAAGAAGGCAGTACCAGCGCTGCACACTTTTGTTGAACAGAAGGTGGGCCAGTCCTTGAGCCTGTCGGTGTGTAGCAAAATACATGGCAGCGCCGACATCTGGAGCTGTAACTACGGTCAGGGGCAGTACATGTCGTTTACGGCCCACTGGGTGAATGTGGTCCCTTTGCAGCAGCAACTTGGACAGGTCACGCCGCTTCGGCCTCCGCGCTCTCTGCCCATTGGGCCTGTGACACCGTGCGACTCGGCCTCCTCATCCTCCGCCATCTCCTCACCCTCCACTGTAGGCTCAAGTCTCAGTGCCCCTCCAGTCTACCATGTGTGCAGGGCACGGAGGTGTCACGCAGTGCTTCACATGGTTTGTCTTGGCGAACGGAGTCACACAGGGGAGGAACTGCTTAAATGTATTCATCAGGAAATCCAAACATGGCTTACTCCGAGAAAACTTAAAATGGGAATCATGGTTACCGACAATGGGAAGAACATTTTGTCTGCGCTGCGCCAAGGAAGCCTGACCCATGCCCCCTGCATGGCTCACGTCTTCAATCTGGTTGTCAAGCGGTTTCTGAAGTGTTCCCCCCATCTGCAGGACATCCTAACAACTTCAAGGAAACTTTGCATGCACTTCAGCCACTCCTACACCGCCAAACACACCCTTCTTGAGCTACAGCGTCAGAATGGTATCCCCCAACATAGTCTGATTTGCGATGTTTCCACCCGTTGGAATTCCACCCTTCACATGTTGGACCGATTATATGAACAGAGAAAAACCATCACGGATTTCCTGATGATCCAAGCAGATAGGGGGACTCCCCTGTGTAACTTCAATGTCAACCAGTGGCAGCTCATACGTGACACCTGCCGTTTGCTCAGGCCCTTTGAGGAAGCCACTTTATTTGTCAGTCGGCAGGATTACGGGATGAACGACGTGATTCCACTGCTTCATGTACTACAGCACATGTTGGAAACCATGGCTGGTCAGGGCACTGGAGACATGGCGTTTACATCTTACGGCCACATGAACCCCGTTGGAGCTGAACTGGAGGAGGAGGAGGAAGAGGAGGAGGAGGAGTTGCCCAGCGAAACACAGTTTAGGCTTGGCGAAATGGCTGGTTTATCTAGTCAGCGGACAGGAGAGGAGGAGCAGGAGCAGCCAGAGGAGCTAGAGGTTTTTGAGGAAGGCGAGACAGAGGACCCGGGCACACCGTGGCAGTATGCAGTGGAGATGGAGACGGGTAGTCCATCCGAGTCACTTGCGCAAATGGCACGAAGCATGCTCACGTGCTTGCGTAGTGACCCCAGAATTGTTTCCATCTGTCGGCGGGATGACTTCTGGCTGTCCACCTTATTGGACCCTCGCTTCCGGCACAAAATGGGGGCATTTTTTAAACCCACCGAGAGGGAGGACAAACTCAACTACTACAAAGACATTCTACGTAGGCAGTTGGCCGATGCCTATCTGCGCCATGGTCCATACTCTCGCAGGTCTGACTCGAGGGGACCTCTGCGCTCACCTTCCACTGCCATGGCCGCTGGGGGGGTTGGCAGGAGCAGCAGCAGCAGCTCCATCAGCAGCAGCAGCCTCAGTCTTCAGTCGCTAATGAGTAGCTTTCTACACCCGCATAGTGAGGCTACTCATGAGCAGCAGGAAGACCTGGAGCAGGACCTCAACCAGCAGGTCATGTCATACTTTGACATGACCATGCCAACACACCTTGAGGATCCGCTGGACTTCTGGGCAGCCAAACTTGATTTGTGGCCGCAACTAGCAGAGTTTGCCCTGGAAAAGCTGTCCTGCCCGGCAAGTAGCGTGCCATCTGAGCGGGTGTTTAGTGCGGCGGGGGCCATAGTTACGGCGAGGAGAACTCGTCTGTCAACTAAAAATGTGGAGAGACTCACCTTTGTCAAAATGAATCAGGGATGGATCAGCCAGGATTTCCACCCACCAATGCCTGATGCATGCGACTAGATTCAGCATGGTGCCACGTTTTACACTTTCCAAATGGTGCAAAACATATTTATGTCTTTAGGCCATTTTTTGGGCTCCTGCTGCTGCCAACTTCTGCCAACTCCAGGGTGTGATTCATCCAATTTTTGGGCTCCTGAAGCCAACTCCAGTGTATATTTGGGCTCCTGCTGCTGCTACTGCCAACTCCTGCCAACTCCAGGGTGTGATTCATCCAATTTTTGGGCTCCTGAAGCCAACTCCAGTGTATATTTGGGCTCCTGCTGCTGCTGCTGCCAACTTCTGCCAACTCCAGGGTGTGATTCATCCAATTTTTGGGCTCCTGAAGCCAACTCCAGTGTATATTTGGGCTCCTGCTGCTGCTGCTGCCAACTCCAGGGTGTGATTCATCCAATTTTTGGGCTCCTGAGGCCAACCCCAGGGTCTCTTTAATGTAATATTTGGGCTCCTGCTGCTGCTGCTGCCAACTCCAGGGTGTGATTCATCCAATTTTTGGGCTCCTGAAGCCAACTCCAGTGTATATTTGGGCTCCTGCTGCTGCTGCCAACTTCTGCCAACTCCAGGGTGTGATTCATCCAATTTTTGGGCTCCTGAAGCCAACTCCAGTGTATATTTGGGCTCCTGCTGCTGCTGCCAACTTCTGCCAACTCCAGGGTGTGATTCATCCAATTGTTGGGCTCCTGAAGCCAACTCCAGTGTATATTTGGGCTCCTGCTGCTGCTGCTGCTGCCAACTTCTGCCAACTCCAGGGTGTGATTCATCCAATTTTTGGGCTCCTGAAGCCAACTCCAGTGTATATTTGGGCTCCTGCTGCTGCTGCTGCTGCCAACTTCTGCCAACTCCAGGGTGTGATTCATCCAATTTTTGGGCTCCTGAAGCCAACTCCAGTGTATATTTGGGCTCCTGCTGCTGCTGCCAACTTCTGCCAACTCCAGGGTGTGATTCATCCAATTGTTGGGCTCCTGAAGCCAACTCCAGTGTATATTTGGGCTCCTGCTGCTGCTGCTGCTGCCAACTTCTGCCAAATCCAGGGTGTGATTCATCCAATTTTTGGGCTCCTGAAGCCAACTCCAGTGTATATTTGGGCTCCTGCTGCTGCTGCTGCTGCCAACTTCTGCCAACTCCAGGGTGTGATTCATCCAATTTTTGGGCTCCTGAAGCCAACTCCAGTGTATATTTGGGCTCCTGCTGCTGCTGCTGCTGCCAACTTCTGCCAACTCCAGGGTGTGATTCATCCAATTTTTGGGCTCCTGAAGCCAACTCCAGTGTATATTTGGGCTCCTGCTGCTGCTGCTGCCAACTCCAGGGTGTGATTCATCTAATTTTTGGGCTCCTGAGGCCAACCCCAGGGTCTCTTTAATGTAATATTTGGGCTCCTGCTGCTGCTGCTGACAACTCCTGCCAACTCCAGGGTGTGATTCATCCAATTTTTGGGCTCCTGCTGCTGCCAACTCCAGTGTCACTTTAAAGCAATGTTTGGGCTCCTTCTGCCCCTCATAGTGATGCCACTTCAACTCTCCGCAATTGTGCCGCTCTGCGATTCTATTAGCGATGCCTCTGATCTGCATGTGATATTTCTTCAAAGTATTATTTAACTAACCCAGCACGCATCCTGTGCGTGTTACAGCAAGGCAGAATGGTTTACAACCCTATTGAGGCTCTAGGAGGCTCAGAAATAGCCGTTTTTAATAGCGATTCGTCGCGAATTTATTCGGGTCGAAACGATTTTTGTCGGAAAATTCGGCGAATCAGTCGAATCGAATTTTTCAAAAGTTCGCTCATCTCTAATGCCAGCCATACAGTGGCCATGCCTACCCACAGGAGCTAGGGCAGTGGCCGCATATTATATATTAAAAACAATGCAGAGGCTGCAGTAGAAGAATAAACTAATAAGGTAAAATAGATATAGAATAAGTGGGTCACCACATTTATGTAAAATGGTTCTCGGGCCATAAAACTTGGAAAACACAACTGCAGACTTTTTAAAATACCACCATCCACAGATTTACTGCATACTGTCAGCATTGCTTACATTTCCCTTAACCCTGAGAAAAACATTAATTACAACAATGCTCTTGAAAGATCCAAAAGGCTCACCATTTCTCTCTTTAGCAACACGTTTATTGGATTAATTATTGCAGCCTATTATCCATCACTTTGCCATTACTAATGCTCCCTTACTGGTTCACAAGCTTAAAGTGATTGACCACCTGATAAAAAGGGTACCCACCATTTTCCCCCCCGCAGCTGATCGAGTCCAGAGATCAGCAACTCACCTGATCCCACTTCATCCCAACCCACGCACCCCACACTGCCCCGGGCCTGGACATACTGTTGACTTGTCGGGCTTGCACCCTCTCTATTCATTGCAATGGAAGGGGTGTGCTGAGACCTTACATGCCTTCCCCAATGTACTGAATAGAGAGGGCATGGTTACATCCCTGTGACTGATGCCGAGGGGCTCATGGCAAACCTATGAATGACTCTCCATCCCAGGGCAGCACCGGAATGGATCCAACGATTGGGTGATTTGCTGATTGCAGAGATAGGACCAAGGACATCAGGACAATAGGGGAGTCCTGTTTTTTATTGGGTCAACACTTCATGTCCGTGGCTTGCCATGCCTCGGAATTCACATACTTGCCACTGGCTGATCTCTATGGTACCTCGCTCCATTCTTGGTTTTGACCTTTGGCCTGCCCTCTATCCCTGCCTCCAGTTATCCCTCTGCATTGACACCTGTTGCACTGACTTCCCATGTATGACCCTTGCTTTGTCTGACCTCCTGTGAACCCAGTTACACTCACCCACCTGCAGGTCCAGCCCTCAGTTGATATCGTTTGCGCTTGTCTGGGGGCAACCGTCTCCTGTGAAGACTGCTTGCACCCGGCAAAATAACTAACATACTATGGAAAGTCTTATGAAGCAAATACAGACTATGACTAGTGCCAATGAACAACTTGCTTATTGTGTGGCCACTCAGTGAAATCATCAGCCACCCACCTCTCAAGTGGCCCTGGACTCTGCAGATCCTAAGGTTCCTCCTCCAGAGAAGTTAAATAAGGACCATACCAAGTTCTTGAATTCAAGAACTCTTGCCTTCTGTATTCCCAAATGCCACCCAACTCATCAGGTATTGAGTCTCAGAAAGTGGGTCTGGTGATTTCCCTTCTATAAGGAGACCCACAGACCTGGACTGCCTTGCAGTCTGTGGCTGCCTTCTTCAAAGCCATGAAAGTTCTGTACAATGATCTGGATTTGGCTTCAACCGCCGATGTCAAAATGTGAGGTCTTAAAGTGGAACCAACACCCAGGGTTTTGACTACTTCCCCAGGGCACCTCTGATCGGGGTATGTGAAAACCCCCAGATCGCTATATATAACTCACCTCACCCCACTCCTATGGCGCATGCGCGGCCACTCGTCTAATCAGCACGCTCGGAGCAGCTGAGGTATGCGCGTCAAAGCGACGTCTTACCTCAGTCGCATGCATCGTTGGACCGGGATTCAAGTACAGTGGGCATCCTGGGGCTTTCCACACAGTGGGGCATCCCGATTTTGGATGCCACGCAGGGAGGGATTGGATCGGCAATGGGTGTTGGTCCACTTTAAACAGGTAAAACATACAGCTGAGTAGTACAGTACTGAATTACACCAATGGGCAATTGACTCCAGCTGGAACAATCCAGCCCTCTGCAGTCAATTTTGGCTTGGTCTCATCAAAACAATTGAATATTCTTTGGTGAACTTCCCAACTCCAAAAAACCTTGATGATTACATCCAACTAGCCATTAAGCTAAGCCGCCACCAGAGAGCACAGTGGTTGGATAAAACGCATGCACATCATCAAGTTTCCCTTGCTTTGGGTCCTGCTACTTTCTCTTTACTTGATCCAGAGAAGCCCATGCAATCGGGGTCAACCCGTCTCTCTCAATTGGAGAAGATGAGATGTCGCAACCAGGACCTCTGCCCCTGTTGTGGCAATCCAGGCTATTTTCCAAGACCTGTCCAAATAAAAAAAAGCCAGTGGAAAACTTCAGCACAGAGACAAGCCGGGGGGGACTCGTCTAGGCAATCAGTTATCCTTACCTCCTTTAAACAAATTGCAGTTACCCGCTATGATCATATAGGAACATTTCCAGGAAAATGTCACAGTCTTTATCGAGTGGAGTAGCTGGTAATTTTCGGGATAATGCCCTCGCTGCTGCTATAGGTATTCCATTTTGCCCTTGAATAATTCCCTTCAGATCTTGCCAGTCAATAAGGATAAGGAATTAGTTGTGGATTCCTTCCATGCAGAAACTTTGACATTTCTCATTTTAGATATCAGTCGCTGTAGTAACCTGGCCAGCATTGATGAATGTGATGTATGTTGGGCGATCTAACCCCAGTACAGCGCTGCAGAAAGTAAGAGGTAGCACCAGTTAAATGCGACTGACTCTCTGCGCTCCACACCATCAAAAAAGGACACACACAGCATCGCTGTAGCATAGAGCGACAGACGCTGTGTGATTAAAATCTGTTTTTGAACACACCTGTAACAAAGCGAAAAGACATGGAATGACATTGTTTTAACACTGTGACATTAATACTTTAGTGTAATAAACACTTTAGTGTAATACTTTTAGTGTAATAATGACACCTGTAATGACAATTCTACATAAAAATATAAAAAGTCAAAAATGTTTCTAAAAGTGTTTGATGAAAGGCCATTGAAATGTATGGGAGAGCTACAGTGAGCGAAATGTAATACCTGGCACTCTGGAAGCTAGAGTGCCGACGCTGTACGCTGAGTCGCCTGTAATAATACAGTCGTTCACCAGATTCGCTTTCATAAATGTGGTTTTGCGTACAGCGCCCAGCGTTCACCAGACGCTGCCTGCCACTACGAGGCACTACCTGGCGCTATCCCTCCATAAATAACCCCCCAAAATGACATTCTAATATTCTCAGTCAGTCAGTATCTGAACATCATCATTATGTAAAAGTGGTGTTACAAAAACTGAGAGAGAATAGTCTTTATCCAAGTATGTATTCAAGGTCACTGAAGTTCCCTTCCTGGGGTACCTAATGTTTAGTCAGGATCTGGTAATGGATCCTGCTGAAGTTTCCGCAGATTTAGAGTGGAATCAACTCAAAAGCTTTAAAGCCCCACAGAGTTTTTGTTAAAGGGCACAGGAAGTGTAATAATTATAGACACATGTATTATACTTTACTTCAATATATCTTTATTGAATTTTTCATTTATACAGAACAGTATTTAGAAACAATAGAATAGAGAATCACAGGGAGAAGGTCACACGGCAACCAAATACAACACTGCATACTTGTTCGGCCTGCAGGGATCTGATCCCCATCCCTTCCTCATCACAAAGAATAACCTATTCCATGTGTAGGGGATCTGTATTCTAGCATCTGCGAGCACCACTTGTGTCGCTCCGGCTCCCCCATGTTGTGTGGTGGCCATCTCCCTTCATATAGTCCCATCCCTGGACGGCCCTTCCAGCGCGTGAACCGCCATGTCCACTCCACCCCGAGAGCAGAAGAGGTGAAGCGTAGGAGAAAGATAGAGGGGGAAGGAAGAAAGAGAAAGAAGGAAAAAAAAAGTGAAACAAGAAGAGCGGATAAGAAGGAATAGAGAACCCCGAGGCCCGATGTCCCAAGCCCGGACCACGCCCCTCCAACCCACCACACCACACTCCGACCACAGATCACATCTCCCACACTATCGCCCCCCCCCCCACACTACACATGCTCCAGAAGCGCCCAGAACTCTAGCGAAACCCACAACACACATGTATTACACTTCTATACTACTATGATTACAGATATTTCCCAAGTTATCCTGAATTCTTAAGTAACACTAAGCACTCTCTTTCTCTCCATTATAACGTTTATTGTACTGTAACTAACCTATAACTTACTTTAACTTATCATTGTAATAGTAATAGTAAATAGTAATAGTAAAAGTGCCTGTAACATTTAAGGTTATCTGGGGAAACTTTGGGAATGAATTGGGTTAGTGAAGATTATTTACTGTGCTGGTCAATTAAACCCATTTTCATTTATACAACTGTGTGTGTTTGGGTAATTTCTCACACAATAGATTGTAGTTGCAAGGCATGTGAGAAGATATTTCTTGGGACATTTCACTGGATGTATGAGAAGAGCCTCAGCGATCATTGGTTTGTATCAGATTGATGGTCGCTTGGCTGATAAGATTATTAGCATTTGAGATATTTATAATATTAATCTCCAATGGAAATATTGGAGATTAATGTGCAGCAAATATTAATTTAAATCATATTTTCCCTCTTTTAGATTCCTTGGATTCATTCATTTCTATAGGTGATTTATTTAAGGGTTCTTGTCTATTGTCACTCCACTTACAGACTTTATCGTCAAAGGTGCCTTACAGAAGAAATGGCCCTCTCCGACTGTGAAGGCCTTTCAACCCTGAAGAAGGCCTGGCTCCAATGTGTATTCACCCGATGAAAATCACCCATTCATTGTTGAAGTTGATGCTTCTGAACTTGGCGTATGGGTTGGTTTCTCTCAATATTCCAGCACTCCCGAAAGACTTCACCCTTGCACATACTTCTCGCGTAAATTGATTTCTGCTGAACAGAATTATGACGTGGGGAACCGTGAGTTGCTAGGTGTGAAGTTGGCATTCGCGGTGTGGAGGCATAGGTTGGAAGGTTCCTTACACCCCATTACTGTGTACACTGACCATGAAAACCTTGAGTACATTGAATCTGCTAAGTAGTTAAACTCACACCAGGCCCGCTGGGTGCTCTTTTTCTCCTGATTGAATTTTGTCATCACCTTTAAGCCAGGAGCTATGAACATCAAGGCAGATGCATAAACCTTCTGCTGGATTACTAGTTCATTTGGAGGTCCCTATAGAGCCATGGATCCATCCCTCTATGGGTTTCATTGTTGATTTACCCAAAGAGCAAGGTAACATTGCCATTTGGGTCATTGTCAATCATTTCAGTAAAATGGCACATTTTGTTCCCTTACCCAAACATCTGCTCCTGAATTGACTTAATTATTTATCAAGCATATTTTCACATTCACGGTATACCCCAAAATATTGTTTCTAATCGGGTGGTCCAGGTTGTTTTGGAGGGAGTCCTGTGCTTGTTTGGGAATAAAAATCTTGTTGTTCTCGGCCTATCACCCCTAATCCAATGGCCAGACCAAAAGAATGAATACGTCTTTAGAGCAGTATTTGCGCTGTTATGCACCGGATTGCAATTTGAATTTGTGCTTAACAGTGCACCCAGTAAATCAACAAAATTTTTGCAGTTCTTTTGTAATTATGGTAAGAATCCAAAATATTCCCTTTCTGGCCCTTTCTCTAATCTACTGGTCTTGGAGGAATGGCTTAGAGAAAGAGCCAATGTACAAATTACAAGAAACGTTTAACCCTTTAACCAGCCTACCTTGAGATTTTGTCACCCTTTGTCGCCAGACCATTTTGCACTATTTTGCGCTCCACATGTTCAACTGTGATTTTTGAAGGGATTCCCCAATATTTCCCTGGAAAATTATATATTGTTTTTTTCAGCAAGGTCTGGGCTTTAACATGAAGTGTCTTGTTTGTAAGATTGTCAGTGTTTTTAAAATATTTTTATGGAAAATATGTTAAACCCCCCCCCCAATTTTTTTAATGATTTGTAGTGCATTTTCTTAATAAAACATGCAAGTTGTTCCAGAAAATCATATTGTGTGTAAAAGCCCTATTCCTCCCGATTGCAACAGTACCACATATGTATTGGTAGACATCCTTTCCTGCCCAGGAGACACGTAAATCTGAAAAGAGAGACTGAGCCAATTTTCAAAGAAAACCATTTTGCACTCCTTGCGGTTTTTCAACCAAAACACCACTTTTCAATTAAAATACCCCCTACAAACCATATGTTCCCTGAAAGTACGCACCCCAAGCATTCTAGGCGTACCAGGTTTGTTGTTGTAGCTGCAGATTTCTGGACGCAAGCCTTCCCGAAACTCACTGGATGTACCGGATTTCCCTAAATAGCAAAAATGCAGCATGAAGACCAAATTTTCCTATAACCAAACCAAAAAAAAACTAGCCAAATCTGAAACGGCAAGGTCCCCAGAACAGAACAATACCCAACATGCATAGCTACCTCCAAGGGTAGGGTTGCCTATTACCCCAAAGCAAAGCGTATGCATAACAGCCATTTCACTTGAAATTTCCTGCTCTGCAGACAAAGTGCGCACCTTGCGTTTTTTCAACTGAAACACCACTTTTCAATTAAAATACCCCCCACAAACTATATGTTCCCTGAAAGTACACACCTCAAGCGTTCTAGTACCAGGCTTGTTGTTGTAGCTGCAGCATTCTGGACGCAAGCCTTCCCGAAACTCACTTGTTGTACCGGATTTCCCTAAAAAAATTGCAAAAATGCAGCATGAAGACCAAATTTTTCTATAAAAACATGCGCTAACCAAAAAAACTAACCAAATCTGAAACGGCAAGGTCTTCTGAACAGAACAATACCCAACATGCATAGCTACCTCCAAGGGTAGGGTTGCCAATTACCCCAAAGCAAAGCGTATACATAACAGGCATTTCACTTGAAAATTCCTGCTCTGCAGACAAAGTGCGCACCTTGCGCTTTTTCAACCAAACACCACTTTTCAATTAAAATACCCCCCACAAACCATATGTTCCCTGAAAATACACACCTTGAGCGTTCTAGGTGTACCAGGCTTGTTTCAGTGGCCAAAGTTTTCAACACATTAACATTTACAGGTTTTACTGAAAAAATCTATATGCAAACAGGAATTAAAAGTTAAATCTGAAACAGCAGGGTCCGCCGAACCGGATGATACCCAAAAGTTCACCTC
This sequence comes from Gastrophryne carolinensis, assembly GCA_027917425.1. Taxonomy (NCBI): domain Eukaryota; kingdom Metazoa; phylum Chordata; class Amphibia; order Anura; family Microhylidae; genus Gastrophryne; species Gastrophryne carolinensis. The sequence continues at coordinate 187,189,732 of CM051239.1, read as the reverse complement.
AAAGTAAAGCATGCACTATGAAAGCGCACAAAACAGACCTTTACATTTCTTAATAATACAAACAGCTGCAATAAGGATTAGACTTGTGAGGTGCAGATAGGCTACATTAGCTGTGGCATCAGATTATAAGATCAGTGAACCGCGTCAGGTATTACAATGATGAAAAGGGGGGCTCACGTTTTAATCATCATGCGCCACAAGTAACCGGCTGCTCCTCCTCCAGTACATCCCATCGCATCTGTAAACATATCAAAAGAAATGAAAAGGAAAAGAAAACACATTGAAAACAAAAAAAGGGTCCACCTACAGTCTAAACTTAAAGAAAAAATAACCCAGTACGAATTAGTAGTTTAACTGGGTGTGGTATGCTTCAAAGCAATGTTCGAAGCATAAACCAGGTTGGCTGGGGCAAGTCGGGCAGTAGTACCGCACATCCTTTCTAATGCCATGGCTTCTACATACCCTACAAGCCTTCTGGGGATACCTTTTACCACCAATGTCGGAAATGCACTTTATAAAGTGCTTCCCCACTAATCTAGCCTGGTTGTCATTAGCTGTCATTTCTGGGGCCTCCTCGGTATCCCCAAACAACAGAGCAGGGAGTAGCTGTTGCTGATACTTTATAAAAGTCAGATTGGAGCCTGGTACTGCTGCCTTGAAGACAACAAAGGAGTTAAAAGTTGCCAGTTGGACCAAATGAATCGCAACTTTTTTGTACCAGGCTCTGGATTTGCGGGCGGCGTTGTAGTAGGTTAGTATTTGGTCCGTCTTATCAACGCCACCCATGAATTTATTATAATCCTTAATACAACGTGGCTTTTGGTAAGGGGGTCGGGGACCACGTCGTACAGTCATGACTGACTCATCGTGGATTGTCGTCAGCATGATTACATTTTTCTTTCTTGGCAAGCCCTTTGTGGTTGATGGTGCCGCAGGCCAGTGTGTCCAATGAGTAGAGGGCTCTAAATAAGGGGATGCTGCTGTAGAAGTTGTCCACATATAAGTGGTAACCTCTCCCCAGTAGAGGAGTCATGCGCTCCCAAACGATTTTTCCACTGATGGTCAAATTAAGGGGACAACCAGGGGGGTCCAGATGTGTGTCCCTTCCTTCATAAATCAAATTTGGTATAGCCGGTCACACTGTCACATAATTTGTAAAATTGAATCCCATAGCGGGCACGCTTGCTAGGGATATACTGACGAAATACAATGCGCCCTTTAAACAGCAGAAGTGACTCGTCAATACTTTTGGGAGGAGGTGTACACTTCCGCAAAGCGCTCCGACAGGCTATTAATGAGGGGTCTGAATTTATGCAGGCTGTCGTGACCGGGCTGACCATGGGGAAGAGCAGTGGAATTATCATTGAAGTGCAGAAACCGCAGTAAGATTTCGTAACGATTTCTGTACATTACGGCCGGTAACAATGTGGTTGCTAATAAGGATTGGGTATCCCAGTAGGACTCAATGCTAAATTTTTTTACGATACCCATTGCTAGAGTGAGCCCCCCAATTTTTTTTTTTATCTCACTCAAATTTGTTGGTTGCCATGCATGAGCTCGGGCGTGCCTCTGTGGGGGATTTTGGGTGATAAACAGTAGGATGGCCTCTGAAACAAATAAATTGAAGTAGTCAATGAGATGGAAGTTTGTGGTGTCAACATTGACCCCGGGGACCGAATCAAATGGGGGAATTTCGAGGGAATAATTATTAGGAGGCCTCCACGCAGGCTCTCCTTCAGCTACAGCACTCCCACCCTGCCCTACACTTTCCTCCAGCATGGCCTCTTCTTGTGCAGTACCATCCCTTCTAGGATGCGCGGCTGTACCTCCTCACTAGAGGAGGCACTGTCGGACTCGCTACCTGAGGGCATATACTCTGACCCTGACTCGCTAAATTCTTCTGAGTTCGACTCCATCAGATCAGCCGCTGCTTCCTGAGCAGTGTACCTTCTCCCAGCCATTTTCAAATCTGATAATCCAAAAAGTTACAAAATCAAAACCCTGTGGGGGATGACTGTACTAACTAAAGCCTACATCTAAAGCCTACAACTAAAGCCCACTAAAAATAGCAAAATACAAAAAATAAAACTACACAATAAACAGTCAAGAAACAATTTTAAATATATCAAAAATGTGTATATCTACGATCCGAAGTGGTGAACTCAGCAGGAGCAGTTGAACCGAATGTTAATCTGGGTGGAGGGATGGGGGATGGGGGTTCCGGACGGGGGGAGGAGGACATGGGGACTATTAATTTGAGTCTAGGGGGCTACAGCAGTCCCAGGGACAGCAGGACTGTACACAGGAGAGGTCCTAGTAGGAACAGTCCCAAAAGGGAGGACGAAGGTCCAGCGAAGGTCCAACTGTAGAAGTCTTCGGGCCGAAAACCAACCAACACGCCTGAAGAAAGTTTAGTTTACAGAAGTATAGATTAAGAAGCGTAGGTAAAAAAAACCCTGAATCCCCTCTAACAACTACCTTATGCCCGATCATGTGCATGTACTGGTCACAGTCACACTACGCTATACTTTTAGCCAGCATGTGCCTTTAAATTGGCAGTAAGGTACATGGGTGGCAGGTGCGTGCCAGGCCTGGCTCACCCAGTGAACACCTTTGTGTAGACGGGGGGAGGGATAGGGGAGCCGCTAATGAGGGGGAATGGAGGCTATGGGGGGTTGCAGGCTCATGATCAGCAATCACATGGCAACCAGAAATCAGCCAGAGCTCCGCTCGACACCCCCCCATTTCTGCCTCCTCACCCACCACCATCGCTGGCTGCACCCAGGAGAGAGATGGGCCCGGCGCACACCTGCCATTGCCCACCCCGATAAATAATCATTTATATTACTGATTAGCACACATTAGGCCCAAAACACATTTATAACACAGCATAAAATAAAAAAAAAACAAATACAGTTTAGATTGCATTGTGGGGGTGGCAGGTGCGCGGCCGGTTTGGCTTGCCCAGTGAACACCCGTGTGTAGATGGAGGGGGGATAGGGGAGCCGCTAATGGGAGGGGTGGAGGCAGCCATGGGGGGGGTGCAGGCAGCAAATGGCTCATGATCACCAATCACATGGCAACCAGAAATCAGCCAGAGCTCCGCTCGACACCCCCCCATTTCTGCCTCTTCACCCACCACCATCGCCCACCCCGATAAATAATCATATATATTATTGATTAGAACACACTAGAGCCAAAACACATTTATAACACAGCATAAAATTGTAAATTCATAAAGTATAACACAGCATAAAATGGAGACGGCAAGTTGCTCTTCAAAACAGAACAGCAGTAGTACATTTCATAGTAATGAAATCCAGTCACAAAAAACAGCGATCTCAGGTAGAACACCGTTTTTTGTGAATGAATCTCATTACTATGAGATTCAAATGTCAGAAAAAAGTCTCCTACGGCCACCCACCCCTCAAAAACATGCCCAGATCCCCCTCCCCACACAGCCACTTAACTAGGCTAGGGGGACCAGGCAGGGCTGGTGCCAGCACCCGGCAAACCCGGTCACGTGCCGAGGGCCCGGGGCAAGGAGGGGGGCCCCCAGAATGGCATAAAAACTCACCTCACCCCGCTCCTACGGTGCATGTGTGGGCGTTCGTCCAATCAGCACACTCAGAGCCGCTGTGGTATGCACGTCCAAGGGACAGACAACCACAGCGGCTCCGAGCACGTTGGCGGCCGCATCTCGCGCTTCCCTCTAACAGGGAGCGCGCCCGTGCTGGCCATTCACAAACGGCAGGCGCGGGCCCTGCTAGAGAGAAGCGCGCGATGCGGCCGTGGCCCGTGCATGCGCAGTTGGAATGGGAGTAAGGTACGGTGAGGGCGTCCTGGGGGGGTTACACACAGTGGGGCATCTCGATTTCGGAGGCCCCGCGGGGAGGGATCTGATTGGCCCGGGAATCTTATAGATTCCAGGGCCGATCAGCCTGGGTGTTGGTCCACTTTAAGGAAAGTTTAAATGTTCAACCCCCCTTTACAATACAAACAGTGTCCCATGTGCTTGTAATAGGCTGTGCAGAGCTCCATGTTGCCTGCCCCTGTGTTCTCGGCTCCTTCATATACTATATGTCTGCTAAATGCAGCCTCTCACAGCCCTGTAACAAGAGAGAGGCCGGGTGGCCAGTGTGACCAATGAGAAAACTTCTTCAAAGCCACCTCACAACCTATGTCTCCAAATCTGATCTGCCACCAAATGATCTTTGTCTCCAAATCTGATTTGCTCCCCGACCAATCTGTGTCCAAAGCTGATCTGCTCCCCAACCAATCTGTGTCCAAATCTGATCTGCTCCTGATCTGTCTCCAAATGTGATCTGCTCCTGATCTGTCTCCAAATGTGATCTGTCTCCAAATCTGATCTGCTCCCCGACCAATCTGTCTCCAAATCTGATCTGCTCCCCGACCAATCTGTCTCCAAATCTGATCTGCTCCCCGACCAATCTGTCTCCAAATCTGATCTGCTCCCCGACCAATATGTCTCCAAATCTGACCTGCTCCCCGACCAATCTGTCTCCAAATCTGATCTGCCCCACCCAGATCACCCAGTCACCACAGATCACAAAGATCACACAGATCACACACAGATCAGGGGGCGCCGGCTAATGACAGCTGCCGTGCGCCCCCCGCTGATTGGTCCAGGAGGTGATGGGTGACTTGGGTCACCAACAGGTCACCTCCCCCTGACCCCTGGGCTCCAAGAAAGAGGCTCCTCCTGCGTCATCGGCTGAGGTAAGCAGGGGGCGCCGGCTGATGACAACTGCCGTGCGCTCCCCGCTGATTGGTCAGGGGAGCGATCGGGTGACTTGGGTCACACCCAGGTCACCTCCCCTTGACCCCTGGACTCCCTTTGAGATGCTTTCACAGCAACTGGCCCGCTGATGCACCCCACCCCCCCCCCGATGGCCGGAAGGTAAGGGAATGCTAGCCGAATAAAATTTACGTGGCTGGCGGTTAACTGCAGGGGATTAAAAGGGGTTAAAAGATCTAAGTAATTTGCTGATTGCAATAGGTCTGTTGAACCACTGTTTCAAGTAGGCAACTTGGTCTGGGTATCCACCCAGAATATTGCCCTGCTTCAACTCCTTTTCCAATCATCAAGAAACTAAACGATGTTACCTTTAAAATTGATCTTGCCTCATCTATTATGATTCCTAATGCCTTTCATGTATCCTTACTGAAACCTGCCGACAATGTTCAAGTGTCTTCTTCATCCCCCATACTCATAGATAACATACCTAAATATGAAGTCAATAAGCATTTAATCAATTGGAAGGGTTTTGGTCCAGAGAAGAGATGTTGGGTGGCAGCCAGGGATGTGCATGCAGATGCTCTGGTCAGTAATTTCCACCGTGACAACCCAAATAAGTCTGGTAAGGTTTCTATGCCCCTTGTGAGAACTAGGGCAAATATTACATTGCATTTTATCACAGATGCAAGTCCGGAGTTCCCCTTTATTTCCCTCCTAGTCATCAATATGCACTCAGGAAAGGGAATTAGCATTTACAGGTTAAGCAGGGCAGATCACAGACCCCCCCCCTGCTGACTGTCACACCTCTAGCCTGGTAAGGCTCCAGTTAGTCTGCAGCTCGCTGGACCCCTGGCTGTCAATTTATTTATCACAGGAAAGAGGGGAGCTGCAGACATCCGGCACCAACACAAATCGGACCATAGCTGCGCCCTCCATGTGTCCCAGCACCAAACCAGGTACAGAATCATAACCGGCTTACAAAACCGCACACGGGGATAGGTAACTGCGGCTCAGCAATAAAGGAAAACCGGGTAAATGGAGATCTAAGGTTTTGACCCACTTAGGGACCCAATTCTGGACTCATCGGATGCCCGGCATCCAGCCCAATCGTTTGGTACCACTTCCAAAGCCATACGACCCCCCTGCTCAAAGTTATAACCCCTAAAGGGTTTTAGGGGCTGAAGCGAGCCCCAGAACAGTGGGAAATGACAATCCGTCCCACAGAAAGGGGGGGGGGGTGGAGGGATCTCGCCGCATAAATTGGGTAACCCTGAGCCAGGCATTTGTCACTCCTGGAGAGGTCACGATTCCTGCGTACCAGAGGTGTCCACCCACCCAGCTTGCCACTTACCTCTTGTGGAAGCCATCATCACCACCACTACTCTGCAAACTGCATATTAAGGTAACTGACTCATTGTTTCTCTGTGTAACTCACTCTATCCTGTAACTGTCTCAGAACAGCATTTTGTATCATCTGTATCCTTTCATATTCCATCATATCCAAATGTTTGTTATCACTGCCTAGTGTGCTTATAGCATTAAAACTTAAATTTTAACTTGAGCGATCTGTTTGCCTTAAACCAAGAATCTGTGTGTCCGCAGGCTTTGGGCCTGGTATTCCTGATAGGAGGGACTCGGACAAGGGTTTTGGGGAACGCGGTCTGTGTGTCAGGAGGTCCCTGGTTTATAGTTGGATCACGTGACCCGTGGTTCCCTGACACCCCTCCTCAAGTAGGGGTAGTGTCATGGCAATCCACTCAACTTTTTCCTCGTTCCAGCAGCGTCCTTGGGCAAAGCGCTGAGCTGACCATCGCCTGGAGGACATGTCAGTCTCAGGCGCCGACTCGAGCAGCACCAGCTTGAGTGGCACTGCACCTCTCCTTCTCCTCCCATATCCCTAGCGTGTAAGCTTGTGTGCTCTCCTGCGCACACATATGCAAAACTCTTATGCCCTCCAGTCAGGCTACAGACAGAGCAGCTGCCGGAGTCTGGTTTGAATGGGCCAATGAGCCCCAACGTTGCTCATGGGCTCTCAGCCCTTAATAAGTGTAGGCTAATAAGCCCTCATGGAGAACATACCTAAATATGAAGTCAATAAAATTCTGGATGGGTGAGTAATTCCTTACAGCATTTAATCAATTGGAAGGGTTTTGGTCCTGAGGAGAGATGTTGGGTGGCAACCAGGGATGTGCATGCAGACGCTCTGGTCAGTAATTTCCACCGTGACAACCCTAATAAGCCTGGTAAGGGTTCTGAGGCCCCTCCTCAAGTAGGGGTGGTGTCATGGTAATCCACTCACCTTGTCCTCATTCCAGCAGCGTCCTTGGGCAAAGCGCTGAGCTGACCATCACACAAGCACCAGCTTGAGTGGCACTGCGCCTCTCCTCCTATATCCCTAGCGCTCCTGCGCACACATACGCAAAACTCTTATGCCCTCCAGTGAGGCTACAGATAGTGCAGCCGCCAGAGGCTGGTTTGAATGGGCTCTCAGCCATTAATAAGTGTAGGCTAATAAGCCCTGGTTTTGTTACTGGCTTATAGCCCAAAGCTGCTTCAGCCAATCCTCACACACCTTCCCCCGTGCCCCAGCCGCTGCCATTAGTGCTAGGGCGTTGTGCGGTGCTCTGTTTTTCTTTCTTTCTCATTTTTGACACAGATTGACCTTTGACCTAGCCTTCTCTGAACCCTATTTGCTGACCATGGAATCCTCAACCTTGCATCTGCCTACTCTCCATAGTACCTCACTCTATCTTCAGTTTTAACCTTTGGCCTGCCCTATGGCTGGTTATCCCTCTGCATTGACACCTGTTGGACTGACTTCCCATGTATGACCCTTGCTTTGCCTGACCTTGTGAACCCCAGTTACACTCTGCAGGTCCAGCCCCGAGGACAACTGTATCCGGCGAGGCCTGCTTGCATCCTGCCAAACGGGGGCTTGTCTAATGGTGAAGATAGCGGTGGAGATTGGGCATTATCAACTAATGCCTGCATGCCTTGCCTTTATGCCGAGGTACTCGATCACATAAACCCAAATATTTTATGACACTGAAGCAGTACAGGACAACTGCAGGGGCCAAAAAATATATCAATGACTGTGTCCCTGAGGCAAATACCAAACAGGTGCCCCCCACTAAGAAAATACCAGTTATCATACCGTGACCATACCAAGGTTGCAGAGTAGAGAAGCCTCCAGAGGCCCAGGCATTAACTGTGGGATTAAGGATTGAGGTAACTATAAAGAGAAACCAGGTTATTTCACTGTGCATGAAATTCAGGGCGGATTAACCTAAGATGATCATTTTTTCAGAGGCACAGAAAAATCAGAAATTGCAGGGTGCAAATAAAGTCAGCGGTTTCCTCACCAATTTTTAGCAATGTCCAGTGTCTGATAGGTACAGGGTATTGTAAGTCCTCGATATCACAGGTCCACTTTCATGGCATACAGGCCCAGGCTGCTAACTCACAAACTCAAAGTGTATCGAATGCAGTTCAGACCTGTAGGTTTTGGCAGCAGCACGGCTGCGACTCCCTATCCCAGTTTCTCCTTCTCCACACTGGAAGCCTCAGCAGCTCCTTTTATTAGGCTTCTTTCCTTCAATTAATCTAATCACCCAGACCGACCTGGGAGTAGGGTAAAAAAACGTAGAGGACTGGGGATGTGAACTGGACCTCTGATATCCCAGCATGGATCGTGCCTGCCTGAAAAAACCATGGGAAATATAGACCCCATCCACCACACTGCTAGTAAAGAACTTATTGCTGAGATCCAGCTCCTTTCCTGAAACCCAGACCCTGGATTTTATTTAATTAGAAACATGACACCTTTTTAGCATTAAAACATGGCCAGGTAGTACGTAGCAGAGCAAATGGTCTGATGAAAGAAGGCATGGCAATAGGTCCACCCATCAGTTCTCAAAATAAATCCTTGTCATGAATAAATACAATCCAGGGGCTGGAATACAGGAAAATGACTATATTTTAAAGCACACCACACATAGTCTGTAAAATCCCCTTAAATTGCATATATATATATATATATATATATATATATATATATATATATCATGCATCTAAATTCCACAGTGGGAAAGCATTGACTGACTGAATTGCTATATTTAAACATAATCCTATACAATAAATCTTGATATGTAGTCTGCAATTTCTGGCCGCATACATATTTTCTCATGAATAACCGAACAAAATGTACAATGGTCTTTTTTGTGGGTTTAGCTTTCTAGTATAGCTTGATCCAGAAAAAATTAGTTTCTGAAGAGGGTTTATGAAGAAAAAGAGGATCAGACATTTGATTTAGGCTTACCAGGAAGTGCTGAGTGAAGTGGGATTAAAGTAAATCTGAAAAAATCCTTAGCAGCTTGTTTTTAAGTGTTGCCAAAATGTTGAAAATTCAACACCTATATCTCCTATCTGTCCCTAGATCTGTACCGACTTTATGACGTATTCTGACCCACTCTAGTTCATTAAAAGGCCATTATATATCATGTGACCATATCATACCTTCTGATCATTACACAACAGAATGTTAATATTGGTTTCAAAGCCCACAGCAAGGCAATAAGGTATATGCCTAAAAATATAACCAGTGACAACAATGCAGCTTTAGTAAAGGGACCCAGTTGGCGGAGCTTATTAGATGAAATGTAAGAGGATTGTATCACTATGAAATCTTCTTTAATAAGTTGCCATGAATTCGGGAATATGTTTTATTTAATAAAAAAAAAGATCCTTAAAGGCTTTTTCGTGAGTATTGCAAGCCTGGGAAATTTCATGGACAAATAATGAAGCCTCTATAGAATCTCACCATGTGGCAGGGCTTATATTTCCATAAAAATATTTATATCACTTACATTTAGCCAAATGCTATTTTCAAGTCAAATAAAAAGTATATCACTGCTTCTTATCTTCAATAACAGATCATTTTATTCTTTGTCAGCAGAATCTGTATCTGTACAGGAATGACAATATGTGGAAAACACTGAATGCTTGGGCTTCCATGCTGGGTGTACTGTAAGGCGCCAACCATGCTTAAAAAAAGTAATACCTTAAGTTAATAACAAAAACATCCCAGAGCTGCAAAAAAAAAAATAGTTGGTGCGTAATGCTGAATTAGAGGGGCTTCATTTTGCTAGAGGCTGTACTGGTTTGTAAAATAAAGTTAATGTACAGTATACTGCTGGGTATGCAGAGTTGCTGTCTTTGCAGGCTCCAGTTGTCTGTATATGTGATTTGTCTGTATTTGTTAAGGTAAGACATGAGACAATGATGAGTACTGAGCACCATGTGATTCATTAAAGGGAAAGTTCACTTTGATAGAAGTGTTTATTTTTGTGTGTAATAATAATTAGAGAGGAGCGAACTGGTACGTCAGAGCGCAAGTTTGAAAATGTTATTCGGCACAAAACCACATTTTTGGGGATTCGTGCTGACCGAATTTTCCCTGAAATTCACCAGAACCTCGGGTGGTGGGTAAAAAAAAAACAGCACAGCTGACAGTGCAGCCGGCTCCCCACTTCCCACAGCAAGCTGCACTGTCAGCTGTGCAAGTCAACTTCCACCGCCTGCTGACAGTACGGCCAGCCTCCCCCGCTCCCACCATACTGTGTGACATGCTGGCTTCCCCGAGGTTCTGGCCCAGTGGCTGGCTGCGGGCGCAAGTTGGCTTGCAAGCCTACTTGCACCCGCAGCCAGCCGCTGGTCCAGAACAACGAGAAAGCCAGCATGTAGGTAAGTGTCTGCGGGATACACACAGCATGGTGGGAGCCACTGTCAGCGTGTGGTGGAAGCCAACTTGCACAGATAACAGTGCGGTCAGCCTCCCCCGCTCCCACCATGCTGTGTATATCGCACATTCCACTAGAGATGAGCGATTCTCAAAGGTTCGATTCAGACGAACCCAAATTTCTACTATAAGCAACTGTACACCGAGTACGTACACCAAGAGCTACAAGAAAAGAGATGTGAGGTGGGTTCAAACTGAACACTGATGCTGGGCATGGGGCTTCTGATGTTATGTGTGTGCAGGACTCGCTTCTCTGCTTTCATAAAACACACACTAGATAGGCTCAGCACTCTGAGAACATCTCTTTGGCACAAAAATATTCCATTTAAATTCCAGAAAAATTCATTCAAGTGGACTTTCCCCGTAAGTTGTAAGGGGGAATAGAGGTTGCCCAGATAAACCACTGCAGAGGGTGAAGGTTTAAATGAAACGGAAAGCCAAACCTACATGTCATTGTCTTCATCCAAGACACATAAATAAAGACAACAAATAACAGAATTTCTCAAAACAGAGATGGGAAAATGAATAGGTGCCCGCCTCTTTCACTTTAGCAGTTGCCCCCAGTTAGACTTACCGGTAAGAGATTTTTAAAAAATCCTTCAGCATGACAACACAGAGAAGAGGCTCCACCCCCTGAGAGGAAACACAAACTGAAACAGAGGTTAACATCCCCACCCCTTCCTCCCTACCTCAGTCTTGCTTTAAAGTGACCTCAGTGAACCCTAGGACTATGGGTGAGTAATAGGTGGTCATGCTGAGGGATTCTTAAAAAAAACATTACCGGTAAGTCTAACATGGGTTTTTTCTAATCATCCTTCAGCATGACCACACAGAGAGGATTAGGCAAGTAATTATACCTTAGGGGAGGGAAACTGCAAGTAGTGTCCTTCTATCAAAGGTCTGATGTTTTGCAGGTAGTAGATCAATAATGTTTGAGGAAGGTGTGGAGTGATGACCACATTGCTGCATAAGCAAGATGAAAACTCCACAGATGAGCTAGAGCATTCTCTTCAAATGCACTCTCTCCCATTGTCAGATTTGAAGAAAAAAAACCTTACTTTTTAGGATGGTCCCTTCAAGATCCTTACTATCAGTTGAAGCTTTGACAGATTATGATGAAGAATGACGCCATGATGAATCATATTTGGAATTTCAGAATTCTGAAAGGAGGATAGGCATAAGCAAGATGAAAAGTCCATGGATGAGCTAGAGCATCCACTGCAAATGCACTCTCTCCTATCGTCAGAGGATAAAATGTCTTGCACTTTGTATTGCTGGCATTGGCAAACAGGTCTATCTGCGGGAGACCCCCAAGTACTTATGATTTAAAGAAAAATACCTATTGGTTCAGACACCACTCTGTCAGCTGAACCCTGGCTTGACTTAAGTAGTCTACTAGAGTATGGAGGGTCCCCTTCAGATGAACTGCCGAGACAGACCAAACCTGCTCCTGTAAATGTAGGAGAATGGAATTTGACAGGCTCATTAGTGCTGAGGATCTGGTCTCTCACTGATGGTCCTACCATGGAGGCCCGTGTTTGACCGTATCTGTACATCTCTATCTGCTATGACTGACAGAAAGTGATTCAGTGCCGGCTTGACCGCCAGGAGTTTTTTTAATTTTGAGGACTTGGCTGCCAAGGCCCTTGGCCACTTTTCCTGAGCCTGGTGACTGTCTAACCGCAACTGCCTGCATCTGTCGTGATCACTACTGGGTTGGTTTTTCTCCATTCTCTTCCTTTCCCAAGTACCATTGGATCTGTCCACCACCTGAGGTCTTCTAGGACACTCATAATTGGAATAGCCGTTCTAATGAGTCTTGTTGCTTGTCCCACTTTTCTAGAAGGAATTTCTGCACCAATGTGTAGCTGAGTCCATGGGACCGCAGGAATTGCCAAGGTCATGAGACCCAGGACTTTCATGATCTCTCTTATGGAGACTGAGGGATTGTGTCTAGTCTTTGAGACTCTGCTCTGATCTGCTCCTGTCTACCTTTTACTGTGGAAGAAAGATCTTTTCATGAGTGCTGACTATGTTGAACCCCAGAAAAAAACTTGCCTCAATGACTGGGTGTCAGGGTGGATTTTTCTAGATTGATCACCCACCCTAGACTTTTCAAGGACAGGGTCATTTCTAGATCTACTAGGAGTGATGGCCTTGACTTCTTTAACAGGAAGAGGTCCGCTGGGATCAAGACAGGCCGAATGGCAGTGCCTTGTACTGGTGGTAAGAAGTTTCTGAAGAACAAGAGTGAATGCTTCTTTCTTCTTGGAGTCCCTTGGGAACTTGGTCACTAGAAAAGATGATTGATATCCCTCTTCCAGTGTTTGTAGCACAAACTGATTTTTTGGGTGACTGTTCTCCAGGAGGCTATGAATCAGGAGAGTCTGCCACCTACCGGGTGTCCATTGTCAGGATTGAGGCTTTAGGCCCTTCTGGAGGTCCCTTCCAGAGTAAACTAAACCTCTTTTGGGGCCTAGCCTGAGTCCAGCGCTTATTTGGGTCACTCTGTATAGGTTGAGTTATACGTACCACAGCTCTGCCTTTATTACTCTTGAGGGTGTTAAACCTGCTTCTCCTAGTGGAAAACCTTTTCCTCCCTTTATTCGACCTACATAACATAACATCTAACTTCTGCCAAGAGGAAAGTACCATAAAAATGGATCACACCACGCTTGGCCTTAGAAACATTGTCTCATGACCAAGTTTTTTTGCCAAAGGGTCCTTCTAGCGCAGGGCTGAGGCCTTTGCTGTAGCTCTGATGGACTCCTCTGAAGTATTAGTAAGATTGGAATGGTAAGGAGTAGAGTCAGCACTCCTGAGAATACCATCAGATGCCAATGTGAGCTTAAATGTAAATGTGATAGCATCCCAAGCTCTTTTTAGGAGATTTTCTAGGTATGCGACCCATGGGATTTTCGTAATGCACCCTTGTCATCAAAACTTAACATCTGACTCAATGGCAAACTTGGACACTTACTCCATGGTTCCAGGTCCTGTTCATTGAACAGGAATTTCCTTTTTAATGAGTTAGGCATGACATATGTGACAATACTTTGATGACCTTGATAGCCTATAGAGATAGAGGTAATTACTTGGCTAACTGGGAGTTTCAGACACATATAGGGTGTCTGAAACTCCCAGTCCCTCATTCCCACATCCCCAAGTATTACAGGATATGTTCTTGGCTCACAGGGATCTTAACAAAATGTGCACTGTAATTTAACGTATGTTCTCTAATGACACTCCTGTTTTTCTTTATTTATCACTTCCCCACTAAACCTTAATCTAATTGGTCCTGGAATCTATCAGTCAGGATTGTTTAAGGGTCTAGGGAGTAAGGAACACACATCCGAGGCCTTTGGCTTATACTTTAAAAGATAACACTTTGCAAAATCTACATCCAACAAATGCACTATCCATTGTGTCTTGATTAAAGAGGGCCTAAAACACATGCTGCTGGCTCCGTGGTTGGCTGATCTCAACAATGTTGGCTTCTGGGAAGCCAGGAATGCGACGGGGAAGAGTAGAAGCTGGTGAGAAAGGTTTTTACACAGCGGGGCATCCCTATTAAGATGCTTCACTGTGGGAAAGACTAGTGGATTGTTCCGGAGTCTTTTAGATGGTTTTGGCCTGTTTTAAGAAAAAGAGAGAACCCAGAACAGACTATTGGTTAGAGTTAGCAAAACTGGGAAAACAACATAATAACCACCCCTGGACTCAGACCTCCAGAAACTATTACTAACTAGGGAAAAACTTTTAAGCAATCTAAACATACAGCTTGGAGATTTGTTTCTTACCAAAGCCGCAAATGAAAGTCTCTTTATAAGGGCAATTTCCCGAAGGTTGAGGTGCTCTGGACAAAAGCAACTCTCTACCTTACTGGTTTCTGAAGCCTGTCCATGCCCGAACCTGCCCGATCTCCATCTGCTGGGCTGGCCAACATTGCTGCAGCTGCGGGCTTCAGGCTGCCCTCTCTGCTGCTTTGGAGCGCTGGGACCTCGCTGTTGCTCTCAGTATTGCTGACCCACACTGAGGACTTCTGCTGCAGCTACTGCCACTACTGCTGCTGCTGCCACTGCCCATGCCCTTCGATGCTCCCTCCGTCCTGTACGCTGGCCAGGGAGAAGTGCCGCCTTTCCACTTCCGGGTCGTTGCACCTGTTAGTGCCGCAACTGCAAGTGAAGTCAGAGCGCTGGGTCACTGACCTGAAACTCCATCCCCAAAATTTAAAATTTTGGAGGGAATAAGTTACCTGATTAAAGAATAACCGGAATCCCGAAATTGCCGAACCAGCGCTTTGGTGAGTAATCCAACTGTACCTTAAAAGTACGGCAAACCCGAAACTTAACTCAGTTATCCAGGATTTAAGGGGACATCACACTACTTGTGCTTAAGTCAAGCTATATGGGAATTAGCCCTGGCCGTCTCAAGACCTCGAGTGAACTCCACCCGGATTAAGTCCAAAGGGCTCCTCCAGAACTCTGGAGTCTGAAAATAACAAATCAAAAATAAAAAAGTCTAACAAACATCTTAGCTCTGTCTCAGTGTTTGCTTAGGGAGGAAACACAAATAACTGAGGTGGGGAGGAAGGGGTGGGGCTTTTAATCTCTGTTTCAGTTTGGGTTTCCTACCAGGGGATGGAGCCTTCTCTCCGTGTGGTCATGCTGAAGGATGATTAGAAAAATATTACTGAAGTGCGGCTAGTGATAGACAACAGAAACAAAAGCATAGAGAGAACTGGAGATATAGTAAACCCAGAAACTAGCAACTCAGCTTGAAAATGAATGGCTAAAGAAATAGAGAAAACAAAAGTTGAGGGAGCAGAATTTAAAACAGAACAATTAAAAAAAATACAACGTCTATCTGCCTGATTCAGAGTGTATCTGTGAATGCTAGTTTTTTTTCGGAAACTGAACTCGGTAACTAGGAAATTGTGAATGCTCGTATTATTCATAGCCATGGCGAGAACAATTTGTTCATGCATAAACGGCCGTATTTGCTTTGTGTACACATACGGTTTAGCCGAGCATTTATGGAATTTGCAGCCAAAGTAGTCTCGGCAGCAGAGTTTTTAACTGTTTTTGAACTTAACTTGCTGTGGAGCCTGTGCTGTGTGACGTGTCCTTGTGTGGCTTTCCGGCGCATGACTTTCTTTGTTCTAACCAGCTATTTTAATGTGCTTCCCACCATCCCCTGTCACTGTACCCATGTTAGTCGGCATGTCCTTGAACATACTTACCTTTCTTCCCCCTGCTAGCATCCAGGGCATCCCATGTAGTCTGCATGTCCTTGCACACAGGGCCGGCTCTAGGTTTGTGGGGGCCCTTGGGCAAGAGAGTCTTAGTGGGCCCCAAAGTAGTGATGTCACCTTTCAGCTCCTCTGCCACAAATGGGTCATCTTCTGCTGCCGATCGCCCTCCAGTCCGTGTTGCCTTCGCTATAGCCACCATTGCTCTTCTAGTCCTTGTTACATTCGCTACTGCTACGTAGCACCCCTCAGCCCTTGCTCCGCTGTCACTAAACACTCCATCATTGCTGTCAGCTGTCACCTGGTTCTTGCCACCTCCATTCCATGCCACCTTTTCCAGTGTTGCTGGTCATCCCCTGTTGCTGAGACCAGCCATGAGCAGGTTTGGACATAACACCAATCGGTGGTTCAGGTCCCCTGTAAAATAATACCATGTCCAAGTGTGAGCCTGAGTGGGCCCCTAAAGATGCCAGGGGCCCTGGCAATTGCCCAGGTTTGCCCTGTGCTGGCGCCGGCCCTGCTTGCACATACTTACCTTTGTACCTTGGTTGCCATGTCGTCTGCTTCTACCCACTGTTATTCACCTCATTCTTTGGCCAGCTTCTGTTTCGGTCTTCTGTTTTATACTGCTGTTTGTTTGCTTAGCATCTGCTTTATGTAGTTGCATATAAAACACACCACCACGCAGCATATCACTTTAAAATTATTATAATCAATACAATTTTTTTTTGGTCTAATAACTTTTTTTTAAATTTATTAAAAACATAAAAAATATTTTTTTTCTAGGACCGACATGGCACCTGCAAAGAAAAAAAATATACATTATCACTTGTTTGTCCACATGTGTGCCTGTACATGCACGCACATTTTTATATACTTACCCAAACTGGTTGATGCATACTTTTAGAGGGCTACACTCCTCCTTTGTTCAGGGTCCATAGAGGGATAGTATTTATGGACATGAGTTGTTTGTGTAATGCTTGGGTATTGTTCTGCTTCACTGGCTCAGACTCACCTGAGTCTTGTGCTTATTAGACTTTACATGCAGCACATCCTGTGTGTTTTTTGGGGTATTGGTTTAACAGAGTGCGCAGGAGCTGTGGGCGACTCCAAGCCCTACACACCCTGCTCTTCAGTGGGCTCCATTGCTGGTGATACTTCAGAGAAGTTAAAGAAGAGGGTTCGGGGCCGTCGCCTTACACCCACACCCTGATTTTTTGGACCCACTGTTTGGACCCCTCGCCTCTCGGTGAGCTTGAACCCCAGCTACAAAATAAAATATAATTTTGTAAAACATGTTACTCATTAGCCCAATAGCTCACCTTCTCTATTGTACATCCAGTTACCTGTGATGTTCTGGCTGTAAAACCTCCGCACCCAGGGCCACTTTCGCCATTTGAAGTCCAACCAGTGCTGCATTATTTGGATAAAGGTGTAAGGTGACGTTTCCTTGTCACTCATATTTTGCGGCCACTGTCAAATATTTACACATTGGAAGGAGTGTAATGTGGTACGCATGCGTAGGCGAATGGCATGAAAGTGTGAGTTACCATCATAATGTCCTGCTGCTGCTCACGGGGTGAACAAGGTGGGTGCCAGGTTGAATGTCTTTGGATGTCATCTATATGATGCACCCCTGCACTGGGGCGCAGAAGCGTCAATGCGCCCTTGGCAGACCCCGTAAGTGTGCTTGCCCCCATCCGCACACTCACCTTTTGGGTTGCTTTAGCCTTTGAGGGGCTGTTAAATATCAAATATTTTCCAATACAATTACCCACTCAATTAGATATAAAATAACACAGCTGAAGGTCCCATTTTGCTTGCCTGACTTAGGCTCTCACTGTGCCACACCATAGGCGCTTCCACAGCACGCAGAGCCAGGAACACAGGCATGGCTGAGGAACCAGTGGCACCCGGGTCAGGTACCGCAGCCCCAGGACCCGCCATGTGTTCCACAGCCACTCCCCTGTTGATACCCAGACTGCAAACTCTGAGCAGGTCACCCACAACAGCAGGAGTCAGAAAACCAGGGCTTCCAGGTCTCCTGACACAAGCCACCACGGACCAACCAAAAGTCAGGACACCGGAGCACTATGCGGACCCCAGGACAGACCCCCCCAGTGCGAGCCCTACTGCAGAGTCCACAGAGGAGCCCCATATAGAGCCAAAGGCTGAGAAGCAATGCCACAGCCAGGCCTGCTCTTTCCCCGGCCAGTAGCCTGGATGGAATTCACCCATTCTGACATGGGAGTGGGCATAGTGACTCCCCCTTCAGTCAAGACACCACCCAGCAGACCACAGCATCTGCCACTCACCCTGGCTGCAAAAAAACAAGGGGCAAGTTGAGTGGCTGATTTAATGATGCCCAGCTGGAGGTTCTGCTGGATGGCGTTGCCAAAAATTATGATCCACTGGCTGTGTCCTGGTCCCCCTCAACCCCCAAAGTGCTGCAGGAGCAGTTGTGGTTGGAGATTGACTGGGGCAGGGCCAGAACCCAAAGATGATGCCCAGGCCAAAAGGAGGAATACAAGCTATTGCAGCTAAGTGCCATGCTCTGCATGAGCATGGCCGAATCCAGGTTGTATCGCGCACGTATGGACATCGATCACATGCATGACGTTGAGCTATTCAAGCTCACCCGACTTAACCGCGTTTCCCTCCATAACTTGTATAGTGGGCTGCGGCCATGGGTTGCCCACACCACAAAGAAGGTGCATGCAATTGCAGGTATGACCCAAATGCTTGGCTGCCTGCAATCTTTAGCGAACGGCTAATTCCAGAGGCTGGGTGCCCTCTCCGTGGGGATGTCCCAGCCTACGCTGAGCCGCATGCTCAACAAGCTTTTGGATGGCATGGCTACCCTGTGTCAAAAATACATATATTTCCCTGACATCATAGTAGCCTGGAATGCTGTTAAGTTGAGCTTTTTTGATATAGCCGATATACCTAACGTCATGGGTGCGATCGATTGTACACACGTAGCGTTGGTGCCTCCAGCAGCTGAGGAATATCTCTATGGTTATGTGGTTTATGTGAACATCCTGACTTTTATATTAAATCATTGTAGCACTGTATCTTTTAATATATATCTAAATCAATCATTTAAATGTATATCTAAATCTATCATTTTCATGTAGACCTTAATGAATCATTTTCATGTAGACTTTAATCAATCCAGAGTGACCAACTATTAATTAGTTGTTTAGTGATAATTATATTTTCTTAACACCCAATCTGAAACAATAATGGTCCCTTATTTTTTTTTTACTTGGTTATTTGAGGTATTGTTTTGGGGTACTAAAAACCTTTATTTCTGCTATTACAGGAACCGGAAGATGGGCCACTCCATTAACGTTCAAGCTGTCATTAGGCCTGACCTTCGGTTCCTCAGTGTCATGGCAGGTTTCCCCGGATCCACCCACGATGCGTACATCCTGAGGAATTCCAGCCTCTATGGTCGGTTTGAATTAGGAAACTTGTCTCGTGGTTGGCTACTGGGTGTTACCAAATAGCTTTATTAGGGTTTCACTGTATGACTAGGAATGTTATTTGATAACCCTGTCTCAACATATGATGTTCTTTCCCTCTGATGACATGATATACAATGTAACTATGAAGTAGAGACTAATTTTGTGTTTTATTATTTTTAGGGGATTTGGGTTATCCATTGCTGCCGTGGCTCATGATGACACTGATCCTGCGGCCTCAGACGCAGCCACAGGAGGGCTATAACCGTGCCCATAGGAAGACCCGGGGTGTGGTGGAGAGGGCATTTGGGCTTCTGAAGAGTCGATTCAGATGCCTGGACCATACAGTGGGGCCCTGCTATATGACCCAAGCAAGGTCATTAAGATCATCATTGCCTGCTGTGTTTTGCATAATTATGCCATTATGCAGAAGGTCCCCCAATACCTCGATGTGTCCCCCTCTCCAGCAGTAATGGAGATTTCAGAAGAATTATATGACGGCACCCAGAGTGCTTCAAGGCAGTCAGTGCGGGCCCACCTTATTTCAATTTTTTTCAGTTAACCTTTCTTTATTGTTGCTTATATTTGTGTCATGATTTATCTTATTTCATTGTGAATCAAACATTTTCTATTATTTATACATTGCTTTGCTTATGGGCAAAAATAAATGCAAAATACATTTTGAAATGATTTGAGATTAATGATTTTTTTTTTTACAAATATTTCCTTGAACAACATTCATTTTTTTGTTACCAAACAGATCAAAAATCCATAAAAATAACACAGAACAGAAACCTTCTTTTACAAAATTTTCTATTAGGTAGGGAAATTAGGTGGGGAAGGGCACTCACAGCCTACGAGGACATCCACTAGGCAAAGGAAGGATCCATTGGGCCAGACTCCAGCCCCCTCAAAATCTGCCACATCCAGGATGGCCAAGGAGACTTCCTCCAAGCATAATGCTGTCCACCAACATCTCAAACCATAGGGAGCACTAGTATTAAGGGCAAGTGGAAGAGTAGGCCAAGAATCCCTAGCCCCCCAACAACACCCTCTCCTTCTTGAGGCCTATTTGAGCATTACAATGTTGAGAGCCCTGAGTCAGCGGGCAGCTCAACGGCTGCAACTTCTTTGGCCAGCCAACCTATGACACCCAGCCCCCAAGCAAGTCCAGCCCAATCCTTCCAGAGCAAAAGTTGTTGCTATTTGTCGGTTGTAAGTCAGCCAAGAATGTCACCTACTATGCCAACTGCCCAGGATGAGCCAGGCAGGACATCATTAGGCCTAAATCTTCTGCGTGGGAGCTTGAGGGGGCGCTTTACTGAGGGCCAAACTATGGCTTTGGCAAGGGGGCTTTCTGACCACTATCACAAGCTATATGGTGGGAAATTTAAAGCCACCAGCAATGGCAAAAATACACAAATATGGGTGGAGATCACCAGACAGGTGAATTGTGGTGGGATGTAGAGAAAATATGTAGAGCAAATACAACGCAATTTCTTAAAATGGTGGATTTCCATAATAAGGATGTTGGGCTGCTTCAAAGCCTCTTTGTTTTTGTGCTTGTAGGATGCCCAACAACTGTGCTTGGGTGGCATTTATCATCTGCCACTGCTCCAGCATAGCCTCCCTCTGCCTGTTGCTAGTCCTAATTTCAT
This sequence comes from Gastrophryne carolinensis, assembly GCA_027917425.1. NCBI lineage: Eukaryota > Metazoa > Chordata > Amphibia > Anura > Microhylidae > Gastrophryne > Gastrophryne carolinensis. The sequence goes on along the minus strand of CM051239.1, from coordinate 187,168,800 downwards.
CCAGCATGGTGCTTAAGTTGTTATTTATGTTATGTAATTGTCCAGCCAGCTCTTCATTTAATCTTTGGGTAGTTTGCCAGCTGCACACGCCTCACCTGGGTTACATGACGACGTGGCTGAGGGCATACTCCTCTTCCCCGGGTTTGGTCACGTGCAGCTGATAGAGGCCTAGGCCTAGAAACCCAGGAGCAGATGGTGTTGGCAAATCCTCTGCAGCACAGCTAGCACATGGGGCAGTTGGTTCTGTCTCGTGCTGCTGGCCATGCTGGTGTTGTTGGTCTGCCAGCAGAGGGCGTGATTGACTGCTGCTGGTGCAGTGGCAGATGATGATGGTGTGTTTGGTTTTTGGGGGGCATGGAAATGTTCTCCCCCTCCTCCAGATGGTGTATAGCTTCCATTATGGGTGGTGTGTGTAGGGACATTAAAATAAAAGGATTGAGTTTGTTGCTCAAATATATGTTGTGGCAAGTAGTCATCTTGCTTCACATTCATCACCAGTTAGTGCACAGTACACTTACCAGATCGAGCTGTTCCCGTATAGGAAATGTTGCTAACGGCTGTCGGGACGTACTGGCACTGGCCAAAGAAGTTGAGGGTTGCACACTAGCTTGAGAAGTTTGATGTGCTGGAATGTAAAAGTAAAGTCAAGTTAACACATACACATACCTTGTGTACCCAGAGGAGTAGCTAGGCTTTCTGGCACCCGGGGCAAAGCTTAAAAATTGTGTCCCCCACCTCTTCTCAGGACCCCCTTTGGCACCCTCCTGACCTGCTGCACCAGGGAAACGTGGCCCCTCCTGCTCCCCCCTGGCTACGCCCCTGTGTGTATCTAAGCTATTAATCTACATGTTGGCTCCACAAAGCCAAAGAACCATTCCTTTAAATACTAACCTGCTGGCATGACATTACTGTCAGTGTCTATGGCCCCGGCCAATCCCTCAAGTGAAGACAGGTGTATGAGGCCCAGAACCAGCTCCTCAGCTGCTGTGAACTGTAGTTTGGATGGGAAGCCACCTCCTGTTTGCAACCTTTAAAACAAAGAAAAATCATTACTTATAAGGTCATGCACAACAACATCCTGCCCAACTCAAACACCCATCTGTACCCAAGCTGCCTGCACTTATTCTGCTTCTGGCGAACTGCATATTTCAGGTCTGAGAATTTGCGCTGTATTTGCTCCACATCTTTCATCTCAGTCCCAGCACAATTCACCTGTCTGGCGATGTTCTCCCAGATTTGTGTCTTTCTGAGTTTGCTGGTGGCTTTTGAATTTCTACCACATAGCTTGTTATAGTGGTCAGATACCCCATTTGCCAAAGCCATAGTTTGGGGTTCAGTAAAGCGGTCACTCAAGGTCCCATGCTGCAGGTTTCTGGCTAATGTTGTCCTGCCTGGCTCTTTCTGGGTCGGTGGCATAGTAGGTGACATGCTTGGCTGACTTTCAGCCGATGAATAGCCAAACCTTTCACTCAGAAAGGATTGTGCTGGACTTGCATGGGGGCTGGGTGTCATAGGCTGGCGGAGCAGCACCACTCCGGTATGATTAGCACACAGAAGCACACACAGGTACATGCACTGTAAACACACACTCATTTCCTACTCTATTCTAGGCCTAGTCTTCCCCTTGCCCTTAGTAGTAGTGCTCCCTTGGGTTCTGGATGCTGTTGAACGGGGAGCATTATGCCTGGAGGAAGTCTCCTCCGCCTTCCGGGATGTGCCAGATTTTGAGGGTGCTGGAGCCTGGGCCAATGGATCCTTCCTTTGGTGACTGGATGTCCTCATGGGCTGCGTGTGGCCACTGGTTTTGTGGGACCGAGTTGCAGGCCTGCTACTATGTTGGCTTGAAGTTTTTTCCTGGCGTATGCCACGCAGATCATGCCGTTCATGGGGCTTGGGAGTCTGTGCGGCTACCTCTCTTGGCAGGCATATCGAAATCTGTAAAGACACTCAGCTGTGTGTACAGATACCCTTTAAATAGTTTTGAATGTGTATGACGTTGACGTCGTGCGTACAGCCGTGCGCATCCCGGAAACCACTGGGGTGCAACACATCTGTTATTACAGGAATCAAAGATGGCCCCCACGCGAGCAACAGGAGACAATCATGCTAGTAAGTGTTTGTGCAGGCGTTTCTTTGCACTCAAAATGCATGCATATTCAATTAGGTAGCACAGGCAAAAAAAGTGGGGACCAAATTTGATTAGAAACGCTGCGGAAAACAAAAGTTAGTGCGCACATGTGCACAACACTAAAATGGCATCTAGAAGGATAGCTAAAGCCTTGAAATGTTAGGGGGAATGATAATTATTAAACTGCTATCATTAACATTGTCATTTTTATGATGTTTGAGTTAATGAAATCTGTTTTTATTTCACCTTTTAGATGATAATGTCCAACAGATACGACTAACTGGCGGCTTTGAAAAGAAGACCTTGGCACTGGAGATAGCGGCCAAAATAGCCGAGGATACTGACACCACCTTCACTTATACCCAGATAATTCAACACTGGTCAGACCTGAATTGCAGGAAGAGGCCCCGGGTGAGGCGATTCTTCTGTAAACATTTCCCAAGAAAGTACATTACTATTACATGTTAGAAATACACTGTGTGACAGACGCTCTGCCTTTTGGATGTCATCACTATTCTATTGCCCACTGGGTCATTCACTGGCCTTTTCTTAATTAGGTTCCAGACAATGTCATTGTATTTTGATACTGTTACAGGCAATGTCATTGTATTTTGGATTGTATTACAGACTGCCATTGTGTATTGTTGATTACGTCACAGTCAATGGCATTGTCCTGATTGATTGTATTACAGCCTGCTATTGTTCTACTGATTGCGTCACCGGCAGAGTTGAGGGATTGTGTGCCCTGCTGCTATTGGTCAGTGTGGTTGTCATTGCATGGAGACTTGTGTATATAAGGCCTAGAGTGGCACTAATAAAAACACTTCACCTTCACCCTCAATACTGAAGTTCTGTCTCTTATTGGGGGAAACGCTATATTACAATTCACTAGCCCTTGTAAGGGCTGTTCCTTTTTTCCTCACGGACGACTCTGGAATTCCAGCAGCACCTCTTACGATTGGGAAAAGGACGTCATGGGCGGTGAAGCCCTCCGGCGATAAGGGTTATCGCTACACACTGCCCTTAGCCAGGCCTGTGTTTATGAATGCTATTCTCTTCTAGTCAGGGAATGGGAATACAGAATCAGACCCACCTGCAGGCGAACAGTGCGGCCAGTGCTGGAGAGATCTGGGCCAAGTGAAGGTGGTGGCAGTCCAGTGCCAAGGTCTTCCCCCTCCCCCCATCAGCTGTTCACCAGAGAGCCTCAACATATGGCGGGGCAGCACCACTCCGGTATGATTAGCACACAGGAGCACACACAGGTACATGCAATGTAAACACACACTCACTTCCTGCTTATATACTTTTAGATGATGATGTAGCGGGCGAAGAGCCAGGTTTTGAGATGCAACAAGGCCAAACACCTGAGGTGCATGGAGAAGGTGGGTGATGTCACACACACATTCTAATTAAAATCTCTTCATTATCAAATATGACATTATAACTAACCATATTTTTGCTTTCTCAACAGACTCAGACCAGGAGGAGTGGCAGGCCCCAGAGAGGAGGGTCGTCCACCAGCCTAGTAAGTTTGTAGTCTACTTGTTGATTTACATTAACATGCCTTCATCAACAGGTATTCCAAATCCCTAGGCTAGAAACTTAGCTTAATTTATGGCCCAATCCCTAGGCTAGAAACTTAGCTTAATTTATGGCCAAATCCCTAGCCTCAAAACTTAACTTAATTTATGGCCAAATCCCTAGGCTAGAAAATTACTAATATTTCTTTCAACAGGATTCAAAATGCATATACGAAAAATTAATTTTTGATTTGATTTATTTCTTTTCACAGCAACACTGCAGCAGAGATTGCAAGTGTTGACGGCTACTGTACATAGGCTGGTGGGTGACATCCAGGAGCTGGTAGCTTCATTGGGGACCAGCAAAGAATAGAATCCTAGGGCCTGCCACTTTTTGTAAATATGTTAACTTAAAATCTGAATTTGTTAAAAAAAAAATTCATACAAAGTTTTTAAAAAATGTTAAGGTTTTACAAAAAAAAGTGTTTTAAACATTTTAGACCAAATAAAAAAAAACAATATTTTAAAAACATGTTGGGAAACAAATTTAAACAAACAAAAGGTTTCGTCTTTCATTTCTCTAAACAACTAAAAATGTAATGCTTGAACACATCCACTAAAGAACATAAATCAGAAGACATTTGGGAACTGAAAAATATCTACAGAATCCAGAACATTAAGGTAAGCATAAAAATATGTGGATAGAAAATACCAAAGAGTGCCATGGGAGTTCAGGTAAGCATGAATCGCGGGGGAAGAAGAAAAAAACAACAACCGCTAGTGAGTTCAGGTAAGCATGGGAGCAGAAGTGAGTGAGAGAATAGTTGACACGGGGGAAATGAATGAGTTAAATAGCTGCGCGCATGCGTACATGCGTGTAAACATATCAGCTTGTCCAACAAATTTCCATTTGGACGTATATTTTGCATAAGATGCATGCTGAATATCGCGGGACACTGAAAATCTTCGTTGGATGCTACTTTGGAAAACGCTGAAAAACGGTAGGCTTACTAAGCAACGGAAACCTCGTCCTCTCGAGGATGCAACGAGAGCCGAACAGTAAACGGAAGGCTCCCGATGGAGGTTCTGTGTTAACCTTAGCTAGGTTTACATTTAACATTACACTATGTTTAAGTGGTGATTTTGAGTACATATCATAGACTTCTTCACTCTAGCTTGCTAGTCATCTGGTTGGCTAGGGCATGGATGACTGGTTTCTGATTCAGCTTCTTTAGTTTGGAAAAATCGCAGTCTTGTGTTCTAGTAGTAAAAGGGTTAATGGCTGGGTTCTCAGCTGAAAAGGTAATTGGACTTGTAGCTCATGTGTTTCACTCAAAGCCATGAAAACCACTCCCACTGTAATAAAACCGAGTCCCAGGAATTTGAGAATCATGTAAACAGCATGTTGAAGTGAATCACAAGGTATGGGGGCACAATCCTAACACAAATGTCTGTTTTACAAACGGGAGCGGGACGGGACACCTGCAGAAGACTCTCGTGGGAAGAGGCGGCCCCAAGTGAGCAGCTTTTTTTTCTTGCCATTAGTCGGAGAACGCAAGGCACGGAAAATGTATGCGGCAGTAGAAGAGTCATCCACTTAAATTTTATGTGGCTGGAGTTAGAAGGGTTAAGGGGGACCATTGCTTAGGTTTTTTAAGACTCCAGACCCAGCCAATTACCCTCCCCTGGGTTATCCCAATTTGGGATGCCCTGCTGTGTAAAAGCCTGCTGATTGCCCACACAGCACATGAATTCCCCGCATCTTGCAGCTGAGGGGTGCTCCCACGCCCAGCCAGTCATAGGCTGGCAGCCGGGGCGCCCCGCAGACCATAGGAGAGACTTAAACAGTACCTTCAGCATCATTTAATGAAAAGCCTAAACCCTTATAAAACTATTGTACATTTTAGTAGTATTAATAAAATGTAAATGCTCCATTCTGTTGAAAATCCCTCTTTTCTTAATATTGCTTCTCTTAATAGTTGTATGTTGGTGAGGTTGAGATTCATAGCAAGTCATCATTGTGAACTACACTTCTCTGGCTCCTTTGCCTCCCTTGTGTGTAGTTCTAGACAGTGTATTGTTGTGCTATCTCTTAGTCTAGGCTGTATTCCCAGCTTCTGTCAGGTGTTTTCTGTCTGTGTATCCCCCGGTTGTTTTGATCTGGCATGCATTACCTTTGTTAAAAGAGCATTGTTTTGTAAATGTAAAAACCTTGCAGCTTTCTGTGCCTCTGAGCCTGGATCTCCTATTGGACTATTGGCTCCTGTTTTGGCATTAAAGCCTCGATTCAAAGACACATTCGTCCGGACTTCCGTAGCTGTCTGTGAAAGTTTGGGTGGGTATTAGTCTTTTTTTTTGTTTTTTTTCGTCCATTTTCTACTTGCACGAACATTCAAACTAATACGCATATGCTCTTTCGATGATCCAAAGGGAATCGGAAGTTTTGCAAGTTCGGGACCTTTTCCAATCCAAATCTGAAATGTTTTGATCGTTCAGAACACTTACGTTATTGCAATGGTCTGGCGATTAATTCAGAGAGCTGATTGCCGAGGGACCAACACCCATTAAAACCGTTTCATTTACGATCCCCTTATGGGACCATTTTGACCTCGGGAACTAGCAGGCTAGCAGCTAGGGACGACTCAAGTGCATTTGAGGAGCATGAGGATCTGCAGCTCATGGGCATTGAGATCGTCCGGAGGTCAGAGGCCAGATTGCACCGGTTGCAACGCATGGACATCAATGGCATGCATGAGGTTGAGCTGTTTGAGCACCCCGGCTTAATCGCGCTTCCCTCCATAAGTTGTATAGTGAGCTGCGGCCATGGTTAGCCCGCACCACAAGGAAGGGGCAAGCAATTTCAGGTATGACCAAGATGCTTGGCTGCCTGCAATATTTGGCCAATGGCTCATTCCAGAGGCTGGGTGCCCTCTCTGTGGGGATCTCACAGCCTACGCTGAGCCGCACCCTATCCAAGTTTTTGGAAGGCATGGTTACCATTACTCGGAAATATATTTGTTTTCCAGAGGATATGGTAGCCAGAAACGCGATTAAGCTGGCATTTTATAATTTTGCTAATATGCCCAACGTCATGAGTGCCATTGACTGTACCCACGTTGCCCTGGTCCCTCCGGCTGCCGACGAGTACATCTACAGGCAAGTACAATGTGTCATGTTGAAATAAACTTTTTCTGATTTTATGGGGCACTTTCATTTTTTAGTCTCTCCTTGTAAAAAATCCCTCCTTGTAATTAGTGACTCCTTGAAATGTTGAAATCAGTGTAAACATCCCCACCTTGTAACTAGTTCCTCCTTGTAATTGTTCCCTCCTAGTAAATATTCCCTCCTTGTCAATATTCCCTCATTGTAACTAGTCCCTCCTTTTAATAGTTCCCTCCTAGAAATTATTTCCTCCAGTAAAAATCATTGGAACTAGTCCCTCCTTGTAATTAATCCTTCATTGTAAATAGTCCCTCCTAGTAATTATTCCCTCATGGTAAATATTCCTTCATTGGAATTTTTCCCTCCTTGTAATGTTTCCATCCTTGCAAACAGTCCCTCTTTGCAAAGAGTCCATCCTTGCCAAGAGTGCATGTGAACCAATGGCCCGTATTTTTGACTTTAAAAATGTATCATGTGGTGCAAAGGCAAACATTTTAAAGTGGCCTTCTAATTGAACAAGTAAATTTTAAATTTAAACTGTCTAACATACATATCCTTTTTGTGGGGACTAAATTCTTATGTAGTTGTTTTGTGTTATTTGTATTGGCATCCACATTTGACTTAGGGTGTTATAAGTTAGTGTTTAAATTGTTTGCCAAGCCTTACTGATGTTTTTTTCTCTCTTTTTTCCCAGGAACAGCAAAATGGGCCACTTACTTAATGTGCAAGCAGTGGTGGCCCAGGACATGCGGTTCCTTAGCACCCTCTCAGGCTACCCAGGCTCATCCCATGACGCCTACATCCTTAGAAGATCCGGATTGTTCCGTAGGTTTGAGTCTGGGGAATTTTCCGGCGCATGGCTCCTTGGCAAGTTGAGTCCTATAACGTCATTTTATTTTCAAGGTATACCTTTGATGTTTGTTTTGTTCCCATTTCTTAAACTATTTTTCCTCACCTTGTTACCATGTGAAACACGACTGTACCCATTACATTAGCAAAACAACAAAGCCTTGCAAAATGTTGGTCCTGCATAGTGAAAAATCTAAAGACTAATTTGAGGCAAATTAGGAATCAGTCTTCCCAACACTTGTCTGTAATTCTGTTGTGGACTTTATCATAGGGTCTGCGCCATCTTTGCTTAGATGCATTACACTTACTGAGTAGAGGAGAGCGGGATAAAGTGCAGGGGCCGGGTTAGACCTGTTTTGGCCTCAGACAAAGCAGATAATGGGTCCAGATAACTTAACCCATCCAACATTGCTGAACAGCACAGAGCTAAACCAATAGCTCTTAACAGTATGGCTGATTGGCCAGCATCCACAATATTGGTTCTCTAATGTTGGAGCCCATCTATTAGATATGTTTCTTTGTGGATTTGGCCTGTGCAATATGTATGCTCATGTTTTTGGCCCAATGTCACCTAGCCTCTTATTCAGTTTGTTTGTGTGTTTTTTGGCTTCAATGTATGAAGTAATTTTGTTTTTTTTTTTCCTTTTATTTTGCCAGGAGATTCTGGATATCCACTCCTCCCATGGCTGTTGACGCCTGTACTACGCCCACAGAATGCCGCCCAAGAGGCCTATAATAGGGCGCACCGCAAAACCAGGGCAGTGGGGGAGAGGGCCTTTGGCCTATTGAAGACCCGATTTCGATGTTTGGACCATACCGGGGGATCCCTTCAGTATGACCCAAAAAAGGTCATAGATATCATCATGGCCTGTGCTGCGCTGCATAATTTTGCAATCTTGCAGCGGGTCCCCCGGTATGTGGATTTGCCACCTTCTCCACCCGCCGATGAGCCAGAGAACGCCTATGTTGGGCAGCACAGTGTGTCTGGCCAAGCCGTCCGTGCTAATCTAATAGCAACACATTTTGCTTAATTGTTTGTTTCTTTTTTGTTTTGTGTTTACCTTGTTTTTTGTTATTGCTTTGTTCCATTTGTTTTTTGCTTTGGGTTTTATTAATAAATAAACAGTAATGACGTAATTACAAAAACCATCAACGATGTTTGGAGACTCTTTTTTTGTTAATTTTGGGTGTTTGTTTATGGGGCTACTTTAAGTCATATTTATTATGCAAAAACCGAAAGACAGCAACTTAGTCAGAAACACGTGTATTTTATTTTCTTTTTTAAACAAAAAATTGGGAGTTGATGGTCACTCCCATAGTTATGGGGAATACATGGGCATGAAATTTAGCCCAAATCATGCCACATAGCAATTGCACACAGGCTGGATTTACAAAGTAAGGCACTCCAGGATTAAGTTAACCTTAAAAAGAACATAATAACATATGTGCCAAGCATTGTCAAGTGGATAAATCAGAGATGTTACATGTTCAAAATATGGACACAAACACACCCTCTCCTGCTTGGCCACATTTGCCACAGGCACAGGTTGTAAGCAGACATACCTATGCCACATCTACACCTGTTACTCAGTGGCCCACCCAAAAAAGGACACCCAGTCCCAATCCAAGTCCAGTAAAATCTCAGCCAGGGGCCAAGGTAGTAGTTTGGCAGTCCAGAATGTCACACAATCATGCCTACAAACAGGAGGAGCCACAACCAATGTAATTAGGGCCAAGGCTGCAGCGCAACAGCTTGAGTGACCGGTTCAGTGAGGCTTGACCTCTGGCATTGGCTAGTGGCCTACCTCAGCACTCTAATGAGTTATGGGCGCAAATCCAAGGCATACAAGCAAAGCCATACCAAAATGCTAGATTGGTAGGGCTCACCAGACAAGTCAATACAGTGGGGATGTAGAGCAAAGATGTAGAACAGATTCAGCCCAAATACACCTTAATATGGGGGATGCCCATAGAACCCAGGTTGGGGTCCTTGGTGGTGGGCCCTAACCTGGGCCTGTGTGGCATTCAGAATCTGCAACTGTTCCAAAATGTTTCTTTGGTTAGTTTGCAATTCAGCCATGCTTGCCCTGAATTCGGTTGTAAAGTTGGCCATGTGGCTGTTATGGGTCCTAAATTCAGTCAGCATGGCACTTAAGTTATTATTGATGTTCTCTAATTGGGCATTAATATGCTCGTGGTTTTGTTGATTTTGGCGCCGAAATTGCCGCCTCTCATGGTGCCATGCTGACTCCATCATCTGCACGCCCCTCCCTTGGGAAACTGGGCGACGTTGCTGAGTACGCCTCCCATTTCCCCGGGTTGTGGGGCGTGCAGATTATGTTGCTCTAGGACCCCCAACAGCCACGGGTATGCTGGGCAAATCCTCAACAGCAGATCTTAAACTGGGGACTGGAGGGTCAGTCTCTGCATGCTGCCCACGATGTGCAGGCAGCATGCAGCCAGCTTCCCTCTGCTGCTGAGGATTTGTCGGAGAAACATTTTGGGACAGTTGCAGATTCTGGCCCAGTGGGAGATCTTCATAAGGTCCAATGAAGGTTCCATCCTCCTCCAGCTCCTGGATTTCCTCCATCAGTGTGTGGCTCTGTTGGGACATGTAAATAAAAAAGGTTGAGTGTGGGGAATACATATGTATTATATATGGCATTGTAAAACTGGCAGAGGAATCCACACTAGCTGAGGGATGAGGCTGGGCTGCATTAGAAGAAAACAAACAATGTAAACACACAACTATGCACTGGTGATGCTTAATAACACATTTGCTTAAATCAACCACGTGGCAAAGCTGGAATGGCCACTACCACAATGGTGCAACTTGACCTTCAACATGAATGCCATTATCTTGAAAATGGATTTTGAAACAAGTACATACACATTGGTCACATGAAGCCAACCAAACATGCAAGTACTGCCTGTTGTGTGTGCTTAAACATCCCTTATAGGCCATTAAGTGAACACACTCAGCTGGCAAATAGCAGTTACAATATGATTCTGCTTGTTAGCATTGTAGCTATGAAAACATTGCAATCACCCCATCTTAAGCCATTGTGACCCAAGCACAGATCAAACCCAAGTGGGCAACAGAAAAAGATGTAAGTGTTGGATGTGATTGAATAAAAATACATATCACGCAGTCCTTTGCTAATCTCAATACTTTACTACTCTTCCTAAATGTTCTGGAACGTCATGTATGGGCAAGCAAATTATCAAATTATCTGTCCACACACATGACACACCCTGGTCAAATTGTTCCCTCCACTACAAGGCACACCCTGGGGGCATGTGTTTAGATATGTCTTTCTGGCTAATTTCACAGGTTGCACAATTTTTAGGGAAAATAAAGCATTACTAACCTGCAGAAATAGGCGGGTTGTCCATGTCCTGTTGTGCCGAGTGTCCCTCTAACGCAACAGGATGTAGCAGGCCCAGCACCATCTCCCCAGCCTGGGTAAATTTCAATTTAGTGGGGAATCCTCCGCCAGTTTGTAAGCTGAAAAACATAGTTACAAAAATTTAGCTCAATGATGTCTATACAAGAAGAATGAAAACCCAAAAATAAGATATGTACCTGTACTTCCTCCTTTTATTCTCTTTCTTCCGTGCGGCATATTTGAGGTCCGATATTTTCCGTTGAATCTGTTCTACATCTTTGAGCTCATCCCCCGCTGCATTAACTTGTCTGGTGAGTTCGGACAAAATCTCTGCTTTGCGCTGCTTGCTTGTTGATTTGGATTTGCTCCCATATAACTCATCATAATATAATGTGAGGCCACTAGTCAATGCCAGAGTTTGGGCCTCACCAAAACGGCAACTCAAGCGGCCTCTGCGCAATGTGCGCCCTGTTTGTGGTGGTTGTGGCTCCTCATTGTTTCCAGGCAAATGGGGTGACATTCTGGCCTGGGTGTGTGTTGGAGAATTTAAGGACTGCAGGCTGGCTGCTGATCGAACTGGACTGGGAAAGGGGTGTTCGTGGCTGGGTGGCCACAGAAGTTGCAGGGCTTGATGTGGCATAGGTTGATTGCCTGCCCACCTGTGCCGGTGGCGAATGTGGCCGAGGAAGAGAGGGTCTGGATGAGCTTGAACTTGTGCTTGGGGCCCTGTGGCTCTGTGGGGCCTTGGAAGGAGCATGGCCTTTGGAGGTACTTGGCCGGTCCATGGGTGACCCAGAGCTTGTGGTTCTGCCACTTGCCCGTGGATTGGTAGCCCCATGCGGGTGGGGCTGTGGAGCTTGGGATTGTCTGTCTTTTAGGGCTTTTGCCCCTGCTGTGTCTTCTGGGCCATCGGGGGCTTCTGGCCTTGCTGTGGCTTCTTGGGCGTCTGGGGCTTCTGGCCCTGCTGTAGCTTCTTGGGCCTCTGGGGCTTCTGGCCCTGCTGTGACTTCTTGGGCATCTGGGGCTTCTGGCCCTGCTGTGGCTTCTTGGGAGTCTGGGGCTTCTGGCCCTGCTGTGGCTTCTTGTGCCTCTGGGGCTTCTGGCCCTGCTGTGGCTTCATGGGCCACTGGGGCTTCTGGCCCTGCTGTGGCTTCTTGGGCCTCTGGGGCTTCTGGCCCTGCTGTGGCTTCTTGGGCCTCTGGGGCTTCTGGCCCTGCTTTGGCTTCCTGGTCCTCTGGGGCTTCTGGCCCTGCTGGGGCTTCTTGGGCCTCTGGGGCTTCTGGCCCTGCTTTGGCTTCTTGGGCTTCTGGGGCTTCTGGCCCTGCTGTGGCTTCTTGAGCATCTGGGGCTTCTGGCCCTGCTGTGGCATCTTGGGCCTCTGGGGCTTCTGGCCCTGCTGTGGCTTCCTGGTCCTCTGGGGCTTCTGGCCCTGCTGAGGCTTCTTGGGCCTCTTGGGGCTTCTGGCCCTGTTGTGGTTTCTTGGGCATCGGGGGCTTCTTTGCCGGCTTGGGCATCTTCCATGGTGGGTTTTGGATTTGAACACTGCCTTGATGCCACGTGGAGGGTGGATGTGGGGCCAGGGGGGCTGGGGCTTCGCACCCTCTTACCAGGTTTTAGCACCTCCCTTGTGGTATGCTTGGTGGCCTGTGTCTTTCGCTTTGGTTGTGCCTCCTTTTTTTTGGGAGTAGTGGTGGGTTGCTTGGCCGGAGCATTGTTTTTTTGCCGCAGTTTGGTTTTGAGCATTTGTGATCGAGTTTTGGGCCCTTCTGATGCCTCCTGGCGCTTGGGTGCCTTTTTGCCGCTTGCTGCTGCTTGCTTCTTGGGTGCCATTTTGCACGGACTCTGAAAGAGAATGAGCTGTGTGTCCAGGGACCTTTAAATAAGATTGGCGGCCTGTGATGCCTATGCGCTCGCATACGCGTGCGTACGGCCGTTCGTTTGGCCGTGCGGAACCCGGAAACCTCTGTGGCATTACTTATCTGCTGCGAAGAAGAACTAAGATAGCGCCCACAATCTTCACCCGCCAACAAGAAGAGATCATCATGCTTGTAAGTGTCTTTTTATCAGTTTGATTTGCTAGCTAAATGCATGTCTACCCATTAAGGAAGTGCAGGAAGTAAGTGCTTTATTTAAAAGTGGCTTCAACTCCATGCCCAACCAAAGTCACGGCACACACGTGCCACACACAGTTCGGCCAGCTTCAAGGAAAATGTGTGTGTTAATGTCATTTAGTCCAAGGATCTATATTTGACAGATATTGGTAGCCAATTGTAACTAAATGCTATGTTTGCTTTATGTTTTGTAGACCATGCTGGAGCGCAGGTACGACTACCTGCCCAACTCATTTGAGAAACGCAACGTCGCCCTGGAAATCATAGCAGAAATCCAGCAGCTTACCAACACCACCTTCACCCACACGCAGATCATGCAGCATTGGTCGGACCTGAAGCGGCTGCACATGTGGTGCGGAGGTTTTTCGGCATCCATTTCCCTAGTAAGTACATAGCGATTGCATGCCAGATTTACCCAAGACAGAAGGTAGGCCTTTAGTTAAAATGCCTTTTCTTTGGTAGTGTTGGAAATGGATTACCGTATACGCCGCACCCGGAGGCGCACAGGCCGACCAGTGCTGCATGAAGCTGCAGCTGAAAGTGAAGGTGGTGGATCTCCAGGGCGACGGTCCTACCCCTCCTCTGTTGGGTCCTCCTACCAGCCCCTGGACCTTTCCACAGAGGAGGGGCGGCACGGCGTGGGCAGCCAGTCGTACCCTGCCACGCATGCGGGAGCCTCTGGTATGTGACTCTTCATGTATACGCACACACATATACATTCTATTTACTACCAAGCTGATTCCCTTCATCTGTTTTTATAGATGCTTCGGGAGCGGAGGAAGTTGTGGAGGAAGCAGCAGATCGGCCACACGAAGAACATGGAGAAGGTGATTGATGTGACCCAGACATTTAAATAGACATTTTATTACTGTTGAATAAGACATAAAAACTAACTGTAATTGCCATGTTTCTCCAGGAACTTCTTCACAGCAGAGCCAGGGCCCAGGACGTCGGGTTGTCCCCAACGAGCCCTCTCTCAGCCACCAACCAAGTAAGTAGTAATGCCATTATTTGCAGTATGTGGTAACTGACACGAACACACAGATACATAAAAGCCATAGTCAATGGCATTCGAAGAATGACCTCTGGCCACTTCCTTAGCTTAATGACTTGCCAGATTGACATATGTGGCCTTTATTAAATTAGCTAACTAAAAAACATTCAATCCACAGGTGACAAACATGTATTGTTCTCCAAGTAATGTTTTATTCTCAATTTGTTACAGGGACCACACGCCAAGCAGTTTTAGAACTGAATAGGAGGGTCCTTGAGTTGGTGGCCTATATGAAGGTGGTGGTTGCCTTGTTGGGGACAACAGAAGAAGAGGAAAAAGATTAGAGTCCTGGGTCCTGGCCCTGTTTTGTTTTTAGAGTTTTTTAAAAACCCAGTTTTTATAAAATTTTATATTTTTTATAACACAAAGCCAAAAATGTACATAGTTGAGTTTTAAAAAAAACTTTAATTAAACAAATTTTAATGCTAAAAAAAATTAAAACAAACAAAGTTTCATTGCCATTTATTTAAACACATACATGTCCAACAAAGAAAGGGTCAAAGACATATTTTTATATCAAGATTCAGATGTCCACGAAGTGGTTTGGGTAAATTCTAAGGGCCTAAAATGGAAAAAGAACCTAACCGCGAAGTGGTTTGGGTAAGTTTTAGGGGCCTAAAATGGAAGAAGAACCTAACCGTGAACTGGTTGGGGGTGAGCTTTAAGGGTCCAAAAGGGAAGATGGAGGATAGGGCTAAGTGGTTTGGGTGAGCTTTAACCCTTTCGCTGCCAGCCTACCTGCAGCATTTGCCACTCCCTGTTGCCAGACTGAGTTTGACTGTTTTGCGCTACACATGTTCAACTGTCATTTTCGAAGGGATTTCCAGGGATTTCCCAGGAAAATTATATATTGTTTTTTTCAACAGAGTCTGGGCTTTAACATGAAATGTCTTGTTTGTGTTTTTTAGGTGTATTCTCAACATTTTTGGGTGAAATGTGTGAAAAAAAATAAAAAAAATATATTTTTTTACAATTTGTAGAGTTTTTTTGTAATAAAAAATGTAAGTTTGTCAATAAAATCTTATTGCGTGAGAAACCCCAATTTCTCCCGCTTACAGCGATACCACATATGTATAGGTAGACACCCTTTCCTGCCCAGAAGCCTTTTATAGCTGCTGGATGACAAATGGTTAATTAAAAAAAAAAATGACATAGGGTCCCCCTTCCCGGGGAGGGGGACCCCATTTTTTTTTGGATTTTTAAGGGTTAAAAACCCTTAAAAATCCAAAAAAAAAAATGACGTGGGGTCCCCCTTACCCAAAGTAACCAGCCCGGGACCAGCTATGGGGGCTTGTAGGCACAGAGTGGGGGGGCCAGCTTTGGTGGCCCCCCCACCCTGCAGCCTACGAGCCCACATAGCCTATGTGGGCCCGGGCTCTTCTGCCCCCCCCTGGCCTTTGGGGAGGCAGGTAATGGGGGTGCGGGGGTTAATGGCAATGCCACCCCCCCAGCCATGTGAACTGGTATAAGGGGTCTCATGGACCCCTTACCAGCTCACAAAGGGTTAACTGTAAAAAAAAAAACACCACACAATAAAAAAAAGTATTTTATTAAAAAAAAATAATTTTTTTTTACTGTACTTACCTTCGATTGCAAGCTCTTGTCCCTCGCCGCTCAGCTGACAGATGCCGGTGATCGGTACAGGAGAAGGAGAAGGCAGGAGATCAGAGGATCTCCTGTCACCTCCTTACCCTGTGCCGATCACCGGCATCTGAGAAGTTGAGAAGGGTGAAGCCAGATATCGGGGGCCGGGATGACGTCATAAGCCCCGCCCCCAAGGGGGCGGGGCTTAGCGGCAAGATGGCGGCCGCCATCGAGGATCAAAGGGGAGAGAGCCTCTCAGGCTCTCTCCTGAAGATCGGTAAGTCCTGGGGGGGGATCGGAGGCCCCCCAGGTGAAGAGGAGGGACAGCGGGAGCCAGCGCACATGGAGGTAAGTGAATGTCATTTTTATTTTTTTATTTTTTTTACAGTTAGCAGCTGCTGCTGCAGAAGCGGGGGGGGGGGCGGCCTATTCCGGGGGCTCTCCTGGAGCCATCCGACCCCCCACGGGGGATCGGATGGCACCAAATTAAAGGGGAGACCCGGCCGGATCCAACAAGGGGTCAGGTGAGTATTTTTTATTTTTATTTTTTAAACTAGAAGCGATCAAAGTCAAGCACGTAACACCTACGGGCTTGGCACTTAAGGCCCAGCCAAGCCAGCACGTAGGTGTTACGTGCTTGGCACTTAAAAGGTTAAGGGTCCAAAGGGAAGATGGAGCATAGCGCTAAGTGGTTTGGGTGAGCTTTAAGGGTCCAAAAGGGAATATGGAGGATAGCGCTAAGTGGTTTGGGTGAGCTTTAAGGGTCCAAAAGGGAAGATGGAGGATAGCGCTAAGTGGTTTGAGTGAGCTTTAAGGGTCCAAAAGGGAAGATGGAGGATAGCACTAAGTGGTTTGGGTGAGCTTTAAGGGTCCAAAAGGGAAGATGGAGGATAGCGCTAAGTGGTTTAGCTAAACATTGGAGTAGGAGTGAGGGTGTCAAATATGTAGGCGAGCACTTTAATGAGTTAAGTTTGTAGTGCGCAGGTGCAAGATCGTAAGGATTTTCGTCTGGACGATTATTTTTGGAAAAAGTGAAACAGAATCTATCGGGAAACGTAAAGGATTCGTGGGAGGAGACAATGGGAAAAGGACAAAAACGAAAGCCTGCGTTGTAACATGAGAAAATGAAACAGAAAAGTCACGATGGAAAATGAAATTCTCGTACTCGTACTCTGGCATACGAACAGACGGAAACTTTACAGAAGGTTTGCAATGCATGCATAGAATCGCTCGCACATTCATACGAGAGCGGGAAAATGTGAAAGTAATGCGAAATCGGCACAAAAACGGAAGTATTTTTTTGTCTCTCTGAATCGAGCCTTAAGTGTTTGTGTTTTGGTTGCAGGTCATTTCGAGTTTTCAAATATACAAGATTTTTTCCCGTATCCTTTGCAGTAGGTGGAGCCATAAGATATGAAAAAGAAAGGTGGCAGCTGCTCAAACCAATTCATAACTTACCTGGGAAGTGCAAGTGAGAGGGGCAGTTATAATATGCAAATCCTAAAGGAGCCACAGCAATCAACCCTGTTAGCTAGCAACCAATCATATAATCTGTCTCTATAATCCTGTTAGGCACACATTTACAGATGTATGTTGAAGCTGCACAACGAACGCCATGACATATTTGTATATGTAGGTGCATTATTAACTCTAATCTACAAGAGCCTCCCTTTGGGACATACATATTACTAGATGAATTGGGAGCAGCTTGATTCATTACATTTCCCACAAGAAATGAGGTTAGTTCCAAATTGAATCTTAATGGATCACTCTTAAAAAATAAAACAACAACTCTCCCCCCTTTTTTTCCAGCACCTGGCGATGCCCTAGTCTTCCGGTGGGACTCCCATGCTGAAGAAAGTGGGGGATATGGACCCTTATTTTACACTCATCTCCTGCAGCTCACTCGCACTGCAGGGAGGGGCTTTTTGTACTGAGAGGAGTAAGCTGGCGGAAAAGCCCTTCACCACCCCTGTCATTCACAGGGACATCACAACAGGAGCTAAGGGCTGTCTCTATAATCCTGTTAGGCACACATTTACAGATGTATGTTGAAGCTGCACAACAAACGCCATGACATATTTGTATATGCAGAAGCATTATTGACTCTAATCTACAAGAGCCGAATGGCCATGGACTTCTGCACAAACCAGGAGAGAACCTGCCAATTAGAGATGAGCATATTTCTTAAAATTCAATTTGGATGATTCACTGAGTTTTCCACAAGGAATGAGGTTTGTTCCAAATTGAATTTTAATGGATCACTCTTAAAATAAAAAGATCAGCTCTCCCCCCTTTCTTTTACCAGCAACTGGCGATGTCCTACTCTTCCGGTAGGACTCCCATGCTGCTCCCCGCTGAAGAAAGTGGAGGATATGGACCCTCTAGCCTTCACTCATCTCCAGGGGTTAACTGGCACTGCAGGGAGGGACTTTTTGTACAGCGAAGAGAGAGCTGGCGGAAAAGCCCTTCACCGCCCCTGTCATTCACAGTGACATCACGGGAGCTAAGGGCTGTCTCTATAATCCTGTTAGGCACACATTTACAGATGTATGTTGAAGCTGCACAACAAACGCCATGACATATTTGTATATGTAGGCGCATTATTAACTCTAATCTACAAGAGCCCCATGGCCATGGACTTCTGCAGAAACAAGGAGAGAACCTGCCAATTAAAATGAGCATATTTCCTAAAATTCAATTTGGATGATTCACTGAGTTTTCCACAAGGAATGAGGTTAGTTCCAAATTGAATTTTAATGGATCACTCTTAAAATAAAAAAATCAGCTCTCCCCCCTTTCTTTTACCAGCACCTGGCGATGTCCTAGTTTTCCGGTGGGACTCCCATGCTGCTCCCCGCTGAAGAAAGTGGAGGATATGGACCCTCTAGCCTTCACTCATCTCCAGGGGTTAACTCGCACTGCAGGGAGGGACTTTTTGTACAGCGAGGAGTGAGCTGGCGGAAAAGCCCTTCACCGCCCCTGTCATTCACAGTGACATCACGGGAGTTAAGGGCTGGATTGGGGATCTGTATCCTCTGTTCTGTAGAACAGCAGTGGATGGCACGGGATAGCACTCAGAGATGGATATTGAGGAAGGGGGTGAGGAAAGGTGTAAAAAAAAGTGTATTGTCTGTTTTTACATTCACCCTTTGTGAACTGGTGAGTCCTTGGGACCCCTATACTAGTTCAAAGGGCAGGATGGGCCAGCAATCACAAGCTGGCAAGCAGGTCACTTGTCAAAATACCCACCTGGTTATCTGCACCCCAGCCTGACAGGGGGTGGTGATGCCTACGTGGACTGGTAGTCTTTAAAGCCAGGGTTGGCTGCTCATGCTTCTAGCCCTGGACTACAAGCCCACATAGCTGGTGCCCATGCTAGAGAAGGGGAACCCCACACATTTTTTATTTTTAACCCTAAAAAACATTGTGGGGTCCCCCCTTTGGCGAGACATGACCCTCCATCCTGCAGGAAGGAGCTATTTATAGGTTGTGAGTGGCTAGTAGAGAAAGCCCTTCAAGCCCTATATGCTATATACAGCTAAGAAAGTAGCCATGGGCTAACAAATGAACTGAACTATCAGATGGAGGCCTCAGATGTATATTGTTACATATATTCTACCGCACAAAAAACAATATGGGTACTCTGACCTCCACATGTGTACATATGTTTATGAGACATTACAATGCTCTTCAGTTCAAAATCTTTTTCTGATTTTTATTTTACTGCATATGATAGATATGATGAAATTCTCCTGTGTATCAAAAAATCTTTTGACCCTTTCCTCCCTCTGTAACCTTGTATTATTCAATTAAAAAAAGTAACAACATTAAACTAGGATATTCAAAGGTAATCAAGTTTTGATTGCTGACACAAAAACAGCTGACATCATTTGCAAAATAGTCTTCGTTGTTGAAGTGCTACATGTTCATCTAGCTAAACTTTTAATGATGAGTTTCTTTTATATGCAATTAACATTTAACCATTATTTATTATCGGTTGTTAATACACCAGTAGTAAAATGGCATCTTGCTTTTCTGCTAGCTTCAAAGTGTTGAAGGGGTAACTCAATTGCTACAACATTTTATAAAGATTTTGTATACAAAGGGTACAGCTCACACCTAAATGATAATTTGTGCTAGCACATATAAACAGCATATAAACTAACTTTGCTCTCAATTTAGGTCAAGCATTTGTTGTACTAGAATTGCTAGTGTTTTTCTGACTTTCTGTGAATTAAATGTAGCATTACAAAACTACAAAAATTAGCTTGGATGTACTTCCATATAGCAAGAACTTGCTGATGATGACAAACATGTCTACATCAAATAAGGAAGAACACTTTGCACCAGTGTGTTTCTTCACTTAGCATCAGACATGTGTCTCCTGAGATTGTAATCTGAAAGACAAAGTTATCAAGGTAATTTGCCGACGTATGTTTGAACTAAAAATATCAGAAAATCTCTCACAAATTTCTTGCACTTACTTTGAACTTTTGTCAGTTACATGCAAGTTTAAACTTTGGACAAAATTTTTCAATAAAAAAGCATATAAGAATAGTAAGGACGAATAACCACGAACATGATCTGTTATCTGCAGTTTGCTGGTAAAAATAATAAAACAATAGACTTGACTTTTATCTGAAAATAACAGATTAAACTTCATATTTTTTGACTCAATTACAGTGTACATACTTGCCTCCTATAACAGTAAAAATAGGCAAGTAAGTGACAGAAGAGCCCTAGGGAGGAACCGTGTGGCTGTCAACTTTGCTACATTTATACCACATTCATACTATAGTGGATGTGCGTGTGTTCATAGATCTGCAAAATAAATAAGTCCTACAATGTATCCTCTATGAGCCCTTTGACACTTCTGCTTTGTGGCTTAGAGTTTATGGGGACACAAACAAATGCTTGAGAAACACAGATTGTGTATTTGCAATGTGTTTTGCTTTCTCCAATGAAAATATAAAAATTCATGCTGGTTTCCTCCCCCCTAAGCCAACCAGCGAAGCAAGCATAGAAGCTTGGACCCCCATGGCATGGAGACCGAGCCTACCCCCTGTGAATTTCCTTCTCACTCTCTAGCCTCACCTCAATCCCAAAACACTCAATTGTGGTGGTGAGTAGCCTGCACAGGCTGTAAGGACAGTGAGCATAAATGAATGTAGATTTATTAAAATGTTTTTCGTTTGGTGTTGATGTTTTTCCCTTTTCACTACTTCTAAGGACCCATGTACCAATTTAAAGGGTAGGGATCCTGAAAAGTCCCCTTCCGGCATGTAGTGAAGGACTTTCTGATACCCCTTCTCATTTTCTACACCCCCACCTGGCCATTGGGTTGCCGACAAGTCCAGAGCCCAGCATGGGTCTGGTGTTCTTCTGGGCGTGGCCTGTTCCAAATGCAAAATGCAAACACAATACAACAACACATTAATTTTAATCCCCAAAATGGACCACAAAATGCAAGCCTATCACATCTGCGTTATTGTGACGTGATAGCTCTGCCACCCATATCGCTAAATGAATACATCAATCACTGTTAAAAAGTTGAAGCTCTACTGATTTTACGGGGTCTTATGTACAACCCATTTTAAAAGAAACCTGAAATCAGTAACTATATGGGCTGCTTCAAAAATATGACATTTCTAGCCACAGTTCTGGTCAACAAAGTCAAAAAGCCAGTGACAAGTCTTCTGGCATTAAACATATAACCTGTACATTGATTCAAATCTAAGAATTTCAGTGCAGGAGGAAAGTAGCAGTAACTAAAGGTTCTAGAAATGTTAACAATAGTAGTCCCCAAATTCCTCTCAAGATAGAGGTACAATTCAACATGTTTGAGGTAAACCTGACTTATATGGGCACACATAATAAAATCATATAAATGAGCATTTTAATCATTGGACTTATTTGCTTTTGGATTTATTCATTTTAAAAGGGATCTTTGAGAATCTGGCAGAACGTTACCGAAGATGGACAAATGTCTTACTGTAAACTAATTTGAATTGCTAATGGTTGCAACGTTTGAAGGTGTATGCCAGAACTTATAAGGTAACCTATAAGATTTGTTAAATGGAGTGCAGGGAAGAAGGCAAGGAAAAACAGTAGATGTTTTGGTGTAAGGAAATTACAGACCTCTTTAGCTATATTATTTATTGTTTTTTCTATAATTTCTATAATAATAGTTTTGAAAATAATGTACAAAATAATGGTCAGCTCTACCTGTACAATACAACGAACCCAGCTGCAATAAGAAAATGACCCGGTGCGGCTGCGAGTGCTCTCCTCGTATCCAAAGCAGTAAAGTAAGGTGAAGGCAGCCAGCGTTCAGCAAAAAAACATCCGGGGTTTTAATTTAAATTGTTAAAAATCCATCCATGATCAAAGCATAGGTGAAAAAAGGAACTTCAGAATAAAGTTTACGCGTTTAGAACGTCAGTCCTTACTCATGATATGTCATGAGTTAGGACTGACGTCCGAAACGTGTAGACAAGGAGACCAAAACTTTATTCTGATGTTCCTTTTTTCGCCTATGCTTTGATCATGGATGGATTTTAACAATTTGAAATAAAACTGGATGTTTTTATGCTGAACGCTGGCTGGCTTCACCTTACTATACTGTTTTGAAAATAATCATTTAGTTTATTTAGTTTATTTAGACATAGGATAGATTAACAAGAGGCACAGATGTTGGCCCCCAGTGCTGTAAGATAGGCAGGGGGCATCCAGAATGCTGAAGCCCCCCCCCCCCCGCACATAAACCGCCAGAATGCCTGTAAATCTCACCTTAACCTCACTCCCCTGCTGGTAATCCGATTGTCCGCCGATGCTCACGTGTGCAGTACATTCTTTTAACCTGAACAATGGCGTTTGCACCGGATGCAAATGTGCAAATATATTGGCTACAATGAGACAGAAACAAAATACAGAAACCCAATATAAATGGCTATTCTTTGCTGAATACAATGCCATATGGTACAAAATAGATTCATAAATAAAGTACTAATCACCCAACCTCATGGGTACTACACCCTCTGTAGTTATGCCCTTGTTCCAGGTATATTTCCGTTAGGGCCATTTCATATCCCACCCTCTGGGTATCCTGATCTAAACCCTTAAATCCTCCCACACTTCTCTGCTATAATAAGGGGGTTATTTAAGAACGAAAAGCGGCAGGTAGTGCTTTGTACCGCCAAGCAGTGTCTGGTGAACGCCGGGTGCTGTATGCACAGTGCCATGTAGCGTCATATGTATTATTTCTGGAGGCTCAGCCTATAGCGCCAGCACTCTAGGCTCAGGATCGCCATGTAGTACCTGTTGCTCTGTAGTGCTCTCCCATACATTTCAATGGGGCTTCATTAGTAATGTATAAATAGCGTGTTTGGCAATTTACATTTTTTTTTTGCTAAAATTATTGTGTGACCTCTCCTGGCTGCAAACAAACACTTTTATAAATTTTTGGGACTTTTTATATTTTTATGCAGAATTGTATTTACAGACACTAAAGTGTTATCGTCACAGTGTTAAAACAATGTAATTCCATGTGTTTTCGCTTTGTTACTGGTGTATATGTGCTCAAAAACAGACTTTGATCACACAGCGTCTGGCGCTCTATGCTACAGCAGCCAGCTTTAGAGCGCCAACACTGTGTGAGTAGTATTTTGGTAATATGGTGTGGAGCGTCGAGTGCCGGACACACTGAGCTGGAGCTACCTCTCGCTCGCTGCAGCACTGTACTTTTGTTAGAGCGCCCAACACACATCATATTCATCAATGCTGGCCAGGTTAATACAGAGATGCTCTGTTACAGCGCCAGATACCCGCTTACAGCCTATACTAGCGATCTCTCCAAGCGCTGCTATACAGACACTCATCTGGCAAAACCTGACGTTAGTAATGAATCAGCCTCCACATATTCTATGCGACAGTCAGCGGCCATGGCATGCTTGACCTTTGACCTTTTTGGCTGCTAGCAACTAAGAGGCCAATTCATTAATAGCGGCAGGTAGCGACAGTTGAGCGACTGTAGTGGAATTTTCAGAGCGCCCGCTAGTAGTCGCTGTGCTTGGCCGTTGTTCGGTAGTTGATAGCGACTCAGTCGGTTTGCCGTAATGTTGAATATTGGGTGAGGAGTCGCTATTTGACAGGTTCCGCGCTGTATGGGAGCGCATGATAGCGACTGGCCCTAGTGACCGGCTCCCACCATATTCATTAACAAATCACGCTCAAAAAATTATCGCGCTGTAAAATGCATGTTTAAACCCCAGAGCGCTGGCGGCAATGGGTTAAAAGTAGTTTTTTAACCCCCAAACCACCATATTTTTGGAAACCAAAAAAAACAAGTTTTTTAAATAATTTTGTAATATGAATACATTAATATCAGACCTGTAATATCAATTCTGTACATTTTTCACATTTAAAAAAAAAAAAAACAATTAATAACAATTAATTATGAATATTTAAAGATTGTTCCTTCGAAATGCATTGGAGAGCGCCAGGTAGCGAGAGGTGATACCTGTCGCTGTTCAAGGTCGGACGCTGGCGCTGTGGGCTGAGGCTGGAATAATGATGAATGAGTGGCTATATGGCGCTATCTCAGTCGCTAAGCAGGATTGGCTTGATAAATGTGTGATTGTGGTGGGGGCCCGTCATTACCGCCCGCTCACCAGTCGCTACCTGTCGCTATTCCTTCATAAATAAGGGCCTAAGTAAGACTTGGTGCTATTAAAGAATTTGCAGGAACTGTGAATATAATCCCTGGTCTGATCCCTGAAATTGTTATTATGTAGATGATCATCCTGATTTGGCCAGTATTAGAAAGCACAATTTTTGCTTTAGGTACACGAAGTTGAAGCCGTAGTAACAGTGCATGCTATATTTTCTATTAAACTAAACAACCTCATAATTAGCTCTTAATAGTATATTGTTTCCTGTGTGATTGTAACATTATTTCAACTTTCTAATTGTGCCACGCTGATGATTCTTTTATTAGCAAAACAATTCCCTATGGAACAAAAATACACAAAAATAGTTTGCCTTTTCATCTAGCCTAGTTTGTTTAAACTACTTTTACAATGTAAAAATAAATCTACATTTTTACAAATGAAAGCACATAGTAACAGCCTTACATAGGACTGTTCATATCAAATGTTCCAGAATGCTAATATAAATAAATTCAATTATTGAAATGGGGTGGATATTAGTTTTTGCTATTACTACTGCTTAGATATGGAATTAGTTTTAGGTTTATTTGTTACTTTGTACATATAATTAACAGTAGAGATAATATTTCTTTGGCAAAATTGTATGTCTCATACTATTTAGTTACATCAGCACCAACAAATGTTCCTTTGAAATAACCTACTGGTACTTAAATTATATTAATCATTAAAAATGTTCCCAAATAAAACTTGAGATAGTATATTTTATTTAATTTATAGCAAAGCACATGTAACAAAATCACTTCTGCACTTCAGCTTAGCTTTCAGATATTTGCTAATGAACTTTAATAACTCAAGCTAAATAAAATAACTTTATAAACCAGACTAATCACAGTCAGGACTAGGAGATTTAAAAACATAGCTGACTCTTTCAAAATGAAAAGGCAGTCATTTGCCAAATTTCAAAGTTCATTCTTCAGTTTCTAACAAAAAAAACTGCACTACATAGGCAAAACTTTGTCTGAAGTGATGAAAGATTCAATATGTGGGTTTTTTCAAGTATTTTGTAAAGGCAGCAATGATTTCCATCAAGCTCAATATGTACAGTATACACTGTTTTATTTTAACCAAGATTGACCTAGAAGTAGTTTTCTTCACAGTGGCTTTGATAAAAGGATATTTTCCGTACAATATTTCATGAAATATAAAGCATTTATTGATTTGTTTTGTGGGTTAAATAATTCATGATTTTACAAGGGTCAGTTAATATTAGCTTAGCATAGAACACAGTAGAAGATGTTATCATAGTGACTAGGGAAGGGCTAACCCCCAATATTGGGGTCTGGCAAGTTTGGCCAAACTTTACTTAAAAGTTCAGGTGTGGACCCGAACTTTGGGGGTGGCTGTGGCATGGGTGCAGCAGGAAGCGCTGTTGTAAAACTCACCTGAGCGCATCATACAATTCCCCCCCCCCCCATCAGCAGCTTGTTAAATGGTCCACGACCAGGGAAATATGGCTGCCATTTCACATGAGTGAGTGTCCTCACTCATGGGGAGCAGCGACCATTGTTCTGTGGCCCAGCCGTGGACCAATTCAAATGCTGCCACTGTCAGGAAGGGGATCGCACAGGGCTCAGGTGAGTCTTACAGCAGCTTCGGCTGTTGCACCCTTTAGATCACATGTGTCAAACTCAAGGCCCAGTAGTATATTCAACTGTTCTGTGCAAACACCTCTCATGCCCAGCAGACGGTGCCAGTTGGGGTGGAATAAAACCATTTGGTTATTTTCATTCAATCAAAATAATCCATTGAATAATTTGTTTTGCATTTGTTTTCCTGTTATTAACCAGCCCTTTAAAGGAAACCAGAATACTGATGTGGTCCTCAGTAAATGAATATGACATCCCTGCTTTAGGTGAAGCGGGTTGATGGGATGCTCAGCAATCAGTCAACTATCTTTTTCATGTTCGAGTCAGGTGCCAAACTTAAACATTGAACAAGGTTTGGGAACCTGAACTCGCAAAGTATGCGGTTTGGGTTCGCCCATCACTAATAGTGACAATAAACCCTATAATTAAGTTTGGGCCATGACAGGAATACAATATACTGAAACCTCTTTTTAAACACCTATTTCAGTGATATATATATATACAGGGCATTCCACCGCACCCCAAGATTTGCCCAGAGATCTCCCCATGGCCCACCCCCCCTGACCTTGTTAACATAAAACCCACTCCTCCCATTGAGCATGAACGGGGCCAACTTGAGAACTTGAATATAAAACCTATTAGAAGTATGTACCTGATTTCTTAAGCAGGCTGGCAGAAACGTTGAGCTTGAAATGGGCAAATAATGACCCAGACCCATGAGCACTGCTGCATTTTAAACACTTTATCATTAAATTGGAATTTAGTAAACCCAACAGACTTTGAGAAACTCAGCACTGACAAAAAACACCCAACTCACTTTCGCAAAAGTACAATCTTCTTACTAATAGTCTCATGGATGACATTCCATTATTATGTCCTTAATAGGGATGTGCAAACCCAAACTGCAAAGTTCTGATCCATGCTCAACTTGTGAGTTCAGGTTCTAGACCCCGAACATCGACACTGACACTGAGCGAGTCAGGAGTCTGTGCTGGTGTTTGGTGTTCGGCCTGAGCTCTAAAGCTGATTGTTGGCAGTGGAGCAGGCCATCAATCAGCTTCTAGCCCTCTCCTCAGCCAATCAGGTCATGGAGCAGGCCGACAACTCCCAGCCCAGCCAGCAAGCAGGCAGTCAGCGCTCTGCCTATTACAGAGGATGGTGGGGAGTGATAGTGAGAAGTCAGCACCAGTTACACAACAGCACCTCTGTTCTTGACCCCGCCTTCTGTCATATGACATGTCAGGAGGAGACAGAAGATGAGCGTAGGTGCTGCTGTGTTACCGGTGCTGACTTTTTCTGCTGTTTCTGCGAGTTATGCTATTATAACCGCTTCCTTTGCTCCAGGTTTCTGCTAATTTCGCACAATCAGGGCAGGAGAGGCAGTAATCCTTTATAGGGTTTGACTACTTAATTCGGCTGGCAGCTATCATGCTTTACAATGGAGAGTGTGCACTGCCGCATCCCCTACATCCCTATCCATGCGTGTGATCCCAGGGGGTGTGGCAGCATGTGCTTTCCATTGTAAACAATGAGAGCCATCTGCTGAATTACGTCAGTTCAGGAGGCGGCTTGGATGAGAGCCCGCCATGCGCTACTGAAGCGGGCAAGGGAGTTTTTTGTGGGTGTCCTGGGGGTTCAAACAGTGGGGCATCACTATTCAGCAAAATGGGAAAAAGTTTTATCTTTCTTTAAATTATTTTATTTTGTAGATTTAAGCTGGAAAAAATGTATTTCATATACTTTTGTAGGACAAAAATTGGGGGGGGGGGGGGGGAGATATTGTGGCTGTACAGGGCTCCAAAATTCATAGTGGCAGCCCTGGCCCCACAAGAACCTGTCACCAGGATGGTGAAAATCCTGATTATAGATCCACTTTAAATGTGAATAAAACCTGTGAATCTGACTTTCCTGGCTTTTGTTACATGCCCCTGGGGCACCCAGAATTGAGCCTACTAAACATACCTTTTACCACTCCAATGCCACATGCACAGGCTTTCAGCCAGTCAGAGTTAGATGCAGTGGATGGAGCAACATGCTCCTTATTGATTTCAATTTGCTGAAAGGAAGTAAACACTGCAAAGGGCTCCCATTGAAATCAATGGGGAGCTCGATGCTCCATCCACTGCATCCCCTGCATGTCGGGGCATGCTCCCCAATGGACTGGACTGCAGCACAGGAGTTATTAAGACTCTGGGGCCAGTCCCACAGGCTTTAGGTCCACTTCCCTACCTCTGAACCATCCCAATTTGGGATGCCCTGCTATGTGAAACCCCCCGGGATCGCCAAAAGAACTCAACCTTATGGCGTTCCAACAGCATATTTACGGCCGCATCCTCTGCATTTCTCCCATGTATAGCCATTCATATAGGCTGGGGACAGGAGTGCGCCACAGACCACAGGATGACTGGGGATGCAATCGCTTCCACCTTCCTTCACATTTCCAGACTCCCCCTTTTCTCTGCATTCTGTCCCTTCCCCCCCACAGTTGGGCCAGGAGGAGGTGATAGCAGCAACATGCCAGAGCTGTGGCACATGTACATATATTATTATTATTGTTTATTTATATAGCGCCATCAACTTCCGTAGCGCTTTACAAGGTATGAAACCAGACAGGGTAAAACATATAGTACAGAGAACAATACAAAATTAGATGCCACAGGTTAAAACCAAGTGTTGTGAGCACAGGAGACAATAGGAGGAGAGAAATGTGAAGGAAGGTGGAAGAGGAAGAACAGAGACAAAACAGAAGGAATGTAATAGTAATGGGATAAACAGCATCATGTATTGGGGTAACAGCCTTGCAATGCATTGAAGTGTGCTGCAAAAATGGCTTTACAACCATATATATATCGTATTTTTCACCCTATAAGACGCACTTATTTTTCCCCAAAAGTGGGGGAAAAATGTCTGTGCGCCTTATCGGGCGAATGTAAAAAAAAAAAAATTAAAAAAAAAAATTAAAAAAAAAAAAAAAACAACTCACCCGTCCCCGGCGCTCCCGCGTTGTCTGGCACACTGCGAAAGGCCAGAGGAGCGGCGGGGGCTCTGTCCCGGCCCCGCCGCTGCGATCGCTGTCTTTTCAGGCAGCGATGACAGCGGCGGGGCCAGAGACAGAGCCCCCGCCGCTCCTCCATCTGCTGCCGGGCTCAGAGCACACGCGAGCACGAAGGTCCCGGCAGTGGGTGGGCGTGGCCTGCACCGGCGCAGGCCACGCCCACCCGCTGCCCGGACCTTCGTGCTCGCATGTGGAGAAGCAGATGGAGGAGCGGCAGGGGCTCTGTCTCTGGCCCCGCCGCTGTCATCGCTGCCTGAAAAGACAGCGATCGCAGCGGCGGGGCCGGGACAGAGCCAGCTCGTGAATGGGGTGGGCGTGGCCTGCATCGACGCTGTGGCGCAGGCCACGCCCACCCCATTCACGGAGCCGGCCGCTCAGCGCAGCGGTGTCAGCGGACAGGTGAGTTTAACTTTTTTTTTTTTTTATATGGCGCCTGCCTATACTAATGGGGGGAGGGGGGTGGGAATGGGAGGAGAGGGGCCACACAGCCTATTCTAATGGGGGGAGAGGGGCCACACAGCCTATACTAATGGGGGGAGGGGGGGAGAAGGGCCACGCAGCCTATTCTAATGGGAGGAGAGGGGCCACACAGCCTATGGGAATGGGGGGGAGGGGAATGCCACACAGCCTTTGGGAATGGGGGGAGGGGTATGCCACGCAGCCTTTGGGAATGGGGGGAGGGGGATGCCACACAGCCTATGGGAATGGGGAGAGCGGGATGCCACACAGCCTATGGGAATGGGGGGATGGGGATGCCACACAGCCTATGGGTATGGGGAGAGGGGGATGCCACACAGCCTATGGGAATGGGGGGATGGGGATGCCACACAGCCTATGGGAATGGGGGGATGCCACACAGCCTATGGGAATGGGGGGAGGGGGATGCCACACAGCCTATGGGAATGGGGGGATGCCACACAGCCTATGGGAATGGGGGGAGGGGGATGCCACACAGCCTATGGGAATGGGGGGATGCCACACAGCCTTTGGGAATGGGGGGAGGGGTATGCCACACAGCCTATGGGAATGGGGGGAGGGGGATGTCACACAGCCTATGGGAATGGGGGATGCCACACAGCCTATGGGAATGGGGGGAGGGGGGTGCCACACAGCCTATGGGAATGGGGGGATGGGGATGCCACACAGCCTTTGGGAATGGGGGGAGGGGTATGCCACACAGCCTATGGGAATGGGGGGAGGGGGATGCCACACAGCCTATGGGAATGGGGGCATGGGGATGCCACACAGCCTTTGGGAATGGGGGGAGGGGTATGCCACACAGCCTGGGGGGAGGGGGATGTCACACAGCCTATGGGAATGGGGGATGCCACACAGCCTATGGGAATGGGGAGAGGGGGATGCCACACAGCCTATGGGAATGGGGGGAGAGGTGGATGCCACACAGCCTATGGGAATGTGGGGAGAGGGATGCCACACAGCCTATACTAATGGGGGGAGAGGGGGATGCCACACAGCCAATGGGTATATGGGGAATGGGAGGGGGGGATGCCACACTGCATATACGGGGAATGGGATGGGGGCATGCTACACTGTCTATGGAATGGGGGCATCCCACACTGCCTATGGGAATTGGATAGGGGAATGCCACACTGTCTGTAATGGTGCGTTTTTGGTTTAAATTTTTTTTTTCTTATTTTCTTCCCCCAAATCCTAGGTGCGTCTTATGGGCAGGTGCGTCTTATAGGGCGAAAAATACGGTAATTATACACAGAGAGAAGAGAAAATTGACTTGCAAGAATATTTAGGCTACTTTCACACCAGGGTGGTCATAATCACTGTGCTAACGCAACTGCATGTGCGCTAGTGATTTACATAGGAAATCGCTAGCACACATGCAAATGCATTAGCAAAGTGATTTACTAGCACTAATGCTTGTGATCACCATACAATGGAGTGCGGTTGCAAACGCTAGCATAGCAAAAAACTACTGCATGCAGAATCTTTGCAATGCAATTGCAATCGACGATGGTAGATGTAATGAAAGGGCCTGGGCAAATGCAGGGCCTGTGTGACCAGGGCCGTTTTGTGTCCCCAGTCCGCCCCTGCTGACATTGTTCTCTGCCTAAGTCTTAAAGGGGCCACAGCACTCAACCCTGCACTTTATTGAAAGTGAATTTAGCAAATTCAATAAATTTAGACCATTGATCTTGACAATCAGACCCAAAATAGTGAAGTATTGCTCTATCGTCTGGTTCACCCTCTCCGTCTGACCATTAGACTGCGGATGATAGGGCTCCTTTAAAGTGTCTATATTGTCAGCCTATCGCAAAAATCTTCATAAAAAAAAAAATTAATAAAATAGCCGCACAATAGCTTGTAACATGTGTACAAATAATGTGCAGAAATAGAAGAAAAAATGTATGCTTTACTTTTAAATTATAAAATGATAATGGCTCAGTCCATTTGCTGAATGGGGGGATCTGCTGGGTTTTATTCAGTGAGGTGAAAGACAGCCGCAGAATTTAGCCTGCTCTCTGGTCTCCTAGCAACAACTTTTTCATGAGCAGGCGCTGCACGTGGCGGTAACAGCTGTGTGTGTGTGAGGTGCTGCTTCTGTGATGAGACCACGTGACTTAAACAATATATAAAATCTCTACAAAATTATACTAAATTGCCTGAAAAAAAAATCTTTGAATGACTGTACAGCTATATAAAAAACTAATAAAAGCAGAACAAAAACCTGAGTGGCCGACCCTGGAGTCTAATAGGCTCCAATGCCGGCCACTGGCCTTCCCCTGGGGCACCCCACTGCTGAAGCACACTCCCAAGGATAGCCATTCACATAGGCTGGGTGGCAGGGATGCTGCCACTCCAGCTCCCCATTGCCAAACTCTCCATGCAAACAGAGCCAGCCAAGCAAACAACGCTGACTGGACGACAGCCAATGCATGTGCCATGGGACAGGGAAAGGTTCGTTCAGACAGAGGGATTTCACACAGCGGGCATCCCAAGTCTTTGGATAGTGAAAATCCTGAACGTAAAAATACGTGGAAGTATGTGTTGCAAGAATATGAAATAGAAAATGGGAAACTAAAAGATACTGCAGACAGCAGCAGGGGTAACATGAAAGAAAAACTGACAAAATAATGTGTAGAGAGTAGAGCAACAAAAAAATACAATTTGGAATTAAACCAAACCAAAAAAATAAAATAGTAGGAAGTGGGATTGGAACTCAAGACTCTCAGTGTTACAGTCCAGCACACTACCAATTGAGCTAATTAATCTTTTGAAGCCAGGAAACACTTTACATTTAATAACTCTCTCTCTTTATCAAAATACAACTCCATCCCTTTACTCTGCACATCCCCCTCATCTGCCCCCTTTCCCTCCAGTAATTTGCACTGCTCATCTCCACATGCAGCTCTGGGGAGACATTCTCCCCCACCACTCCATTTGGTTTGATTCCAGGTGACGGCCCAGTCACCCAGTCAGCATTTGCAGCAACTGCCACTCTACAGATGAACAATAAACACTTTTTTAACCATAGATTTACTGCTCACTCCACCATTTACCTACATTCCAAGTACCATTTAATTCTACAATCCCATCAAAAATTCGTGATAGTGCTCTTTTAATTCCCATTCGCGCACAGGGCATTTGGTGAGGGCCAAGGTTTTTCGGTTACCTAAGTGACCTGCTATTTTAACATCATGAAGCTCTTGTAACACTGACAGGTGTAAATGCATTGGAAAATATCTGCAACATAGAAGTTCACCCGGAGGAGAATGAAAAATTAGCGAATCCAAGAAATCTCTGCAAGAGATCTTACCCCTAGGGGGTATGGTACCTGGTAGAAGCTCAATCAAACAAACATACACCTGTGAAGGGGAATTGAGTCAGAAGTTCTTTCGGAGAACACATTTGCCCGCCTGAAGACAACAGGGGTGTCAGGACAATCTAAGACTAAGAACTCTAGGTTTTCTTAATGGGAGGAGCCCACAATTAGATTTAAGAAAGGGGTCTTAGAAGTGACCAACCCACACAGGATAGGCTCATTATTAACAGCCAGGATGTGAAGGGGGTTATCCATGGGTATTAATTGAAAAACCAGAGCGGCAACGAGAGACCTATCCAAAAAGTTGCCAGCCACCCCATTATCGTTAAAGGCGGTGACTTGGAGGGTTCCCATATAATCATAGTGGGTAACAACAATTTGTTAAAATGAGTAAAAGATACCTGGCCACCTAGATGAGTTTACTCAACCTTTTCTAGACACTGAAGTTTCCAAATGGTGTTTTCTTATTCGGACAGGCCCTTGAAAGGTTGCCAAAATAAAGGCACAGGCCCTGGCTTCAATGTCTTTTCAGCCTGGGAGAGCCGGGTCATGCCAAGCTGCATGTGCCCTTCTGAAGTTTGTGGCAGTGAGGAGGATCCCATCTGATCTGATCTTCAGTTCTCTCCAGGTGTATTTCCCTATGACACATGTCTACCTTAATGGCTAGTTGTAGCCATCCAAGTTTTCAGGTGAGGCAAAGTTAACCAGGGCATCTATGACTTTCTAAGAGCCCAATCCGAAATTGGCTACAGAGGACCGGATCGCTCCAATGGGAATCGATCGCACATCAACGAAACTCCGAGCTGCACTCCTGCACTCCTGCATTTCCCTTACTTTAGACTTCGCAGCTTAGCGTCAGCATTCGAAGCCTGCTCTAGATCCGCATACAAGACCTTCATGTCTGTAAAAAATGCTGAAACAGTCTGTAGGGCATCATCCATGGGTGCAAGGTCTGTGGGTCTCCTTACAGAGAGAAATGACCAGACCTACATTCTGAATCTCTGTACCTGAAGAGTTGGGCCGCAGTCTGAAGTTTAGCTCATAGGAGTTTTTAGAATTTGAAAACTTTGCACAATCCCCAAAATGTTGCTGACGGGAGGTAAGGTCACTTGTGGCGCAGGTGTCTGGTGGTTCTCTTGGGCTGCCACACAATGAGCCAGCTGATTTATGATGGGAGCCATGGCCCGCACTTGCTCCACAATATCTTCCATTAATCTGGCCTATGATAATGTCAGGCCCCATGTACACCCACCCGAGTCAGCAACTCCCAATCTCCGCTGCTGCTTCGACCTATAGACAAGCCTCCATTCACCAGGATACTGGATATGCCTCACCGGACACGGTTACCCCCAGGCCACAAAGGATGCTGACTTACAGAATCAAGGCAAATGAACCAGGCACAAGATTGAGAGGTAGTCAGGATGGCTGGGGTCATACACAGGAATGGTAGTCATTCCGAAACGTGGCACCAAGGGGGTGAGCAAAAGGAAGGTTGAGGGTCAAGCCAAGTGTCAAAGCAGGGAGGTCAGAGAGTTCGTGGTACAGAGGGGAAGACGGCCTCGGGGTCAGGCAGGTGTCGGTCCAGGCAGCGTTACACGAGGGTGTATACACAAGCAAAAAGGCTGAGGGTGGAGTATCGCTGTGCTGCCGACGCTGCCCATGACACACTAGTTGATACACCAAGAGACAGTAGAATACAAAAATGTATTCTGGAACTGCCCCCCCCCCCCCCCACATGAATTGATGCACTCACTCCCTCTCTCACAGATGGGAGGCAATCCTATAATTACCTTCGACTTAAAAGGCCACATTCGGCCTGATTCAGACCCTGCAGGTGAATGCTGGTTTATTTGAAGAATTGATCTCCGTAACTGGGAAATTGCAAACGCTCGTATCATTCACAGCTGCGTTTTGAGAAAAGTTTGTTTATACGTAAGTGGTCATATTTTCTTTAAGTATGCATAATGTTTAGCCGAGCATTTATGGTATTTGCAGCCGAAGTAGTTTTGGACGTACCTTTCGAGTTTTTACCTGTTTTGGGTGTACCTTGCTGTGGAGCCCATTGTTCTTGGTGTGCTGTGTCCATGCCTTTCTGGCGCACGCCTTTTTTTGTTGTAACCAGCTATTTTAATGTGCTTCACATGCTGTCTCCCGCCACTGTACCCATGTTAGTCTGGATACACATACTTAACTTTCTTCACTCTGTTGGCATCTAGGGAATCCCATGTAGTCTTCATGTCCTTGCAGATACTTACCTTTCTCCCCCCTGCTGGTATCTAGGACATCCCATGTAGTCTGCATGTCCTTGCACATACTTACCTTTCTCCCCCTGCTGGCATCTAGGGCATCCCATGTAGCCTGCACATATTTACCTTTGTACCTTGGTTTTTATGTAGTCTGCTTCTGCCCACTGTTACTCACCTCATACTTTGCCCACCTTCTGTTTTGATGTTCTGTTTTACACTGTTTGTTTGCTTGGCATCTGCTTTATGTAGTTGCACACACCACCACGCAACATATAGCTTTAAAACTATTGTTTTATCATACATTTCTTGGTTAATAACTTTTTTTAAATTAAAATAAAAACATATAAAAACTAATTATGTTTTTTTTCTGGGTCCAACATGGCACGTGCAAAGAAAAAAAAATTACATTAGCACTTGTTTGTCCACATGTGTGCCTGTACATACTTGCCTGCGCAACATATGTTCTGAGGCTATAAACACCAAGGGTATTAGGCAACCTTTATAAGTAACGCATAACATGGATTTGAGAAGACCAAAATTTGGGGGCCTGCATCGATGTGGGACACAATGTGTATCCCTGCAGCTCCAGCTTCACTCTGCCAGTAGCAGCCCCACTTGCTTCACAGAGTGCCCAGGAGGAAGACAGCCCTGGCCTGCAGCCAGGTGTCACCTGTCTTTGGTAAGGCGGTACCAAATAATGGAGGCAAACTGGCGGGCAAACAGCACCACATTTTTAGGGATCAATTTTCTGTTGACCTGCATCCACAGTTGTGGCATAACTCAACAACTTGTGACATTAGAGAATAAATACCCCGAAAAATTAACTTTTGATGTTATTTATTCACACCCAGACAAGGCAAGGTCATAATTAATCACTAGTGACATAAGAGCTTTCCACCAAATGCTACCAAATGCTTTGGGCAGCACGGGTACCAGCATACAGATGCCATGAATCTATGGAGCAGAAGCAGGGGTTGTCTTCTACAAATTTGCTGCCACCCTCTTGCTCAAGGCAAAATAATTAAATTTCCTCGACTTTCTCTGGCTTGTATTGAAGAGCGTCTCTGTGTGGTCCAGACAGTGAAATCTGGCCTTCAAAATAGTATGGCAAAACAAGCTAAAGGTAAGACTAAGCATTTGTAATTGCAACAGGGAGAAGAGGACATTCAAAGAGGAGCATTAGCACAGTCGAAGTGATAGAGGGCAGGGAAAGCAATTGGCTAACACAATAACAAAAAGGGGGCACATAATAGAAATGAAAAACACATTGCAAATGCAACATAAACAATAAACAGGCAGATCCACTCCAGCAATAAACAGACTTACCCACAAGCCAATGGCTATTCAGCTCGCCACTCTCAAAACGGGTGTATAAATCGGAACTCCTCAAAATAAATGCATTGTGGGATGAGCCAGGGAAGCCGACCAAAACACTGAAAAAGTAAAGATCCAGCCCCACAACACATTGGACGTTAAGAGAGTGGCACCTCTAGAGATTGCTGAAAAGAAGCCACAAATTGAAAAGGGTCACTAGAGTGGCAACAACAAATGAACAGCAAAAATAAGTAAAACAGGGGCCAAATGGGACACAGGAAAGGTGTTTGGGGAGAGGGGAAGCTAGGTTAGCCTTAAGAGAGGAGAGTGGACTACAAGGAGGAATTTGTGGACCTAAACAGATTGAGACACAGGAAAGCTGTTTGGGGGGAGGGGAAGTTTGGCTAGTCTCAATAGAGGGGTGTGGGCTACAAGGAGGAACTAAACATACAAAAACATATACTTCTGGGCAGCTGGGGGAACCAGGGCCACATGCGTACAATCGATGGTGCCCATGACACTTGGCATATTTGCAATGTTGAAAAAACCCATCCTCACCAGGCTGCCATGCTTTCAGGAAACAAGATGTATTTCTTCTGCAGGACAGCCATGTCATCAATAAATTTAGTCAGGGCTTGGCTCAGAGAAACCAACTGATAATTTCCCTAGCCTCTGAAAGGATCCATTTGCTAAAATTTGAAGGCAGCAAAGCAATTTGGTCATACCTCCAGTTGCATGCCCCTTTCTTGTGGTGGGGGCCAGCCATGGCCGCAGCCGTAAAGCTTCTCAGGAGAAAGTCAATTCGAACACCTGCTGATCGGTCATCAATATCCAGCTGACTGCGGGTATGCCTAAGTTCTGGAAGGTACATGGTTAAGAGCCCACACTGCTGCAGACGCTCCTACTCTTCACAGAACTCGTCAAGGGGCTCCATCATAGGTGCGGAGGATGTATATTCTATTTTCACTAGCAACAAAAGACTGTTCAAGTTTTCCCACCAGCAAAAATCTCTGAATCTTACACAAGGACAGGCAAAACCTGTAAAATTACGGACGCCTTGAGCCATATTCATACGGCGAACACTAATTTTTGCATACACATACCATCATTTCCCACAAAAAGGACAACTCAGCCACAAAAACAAGGCTCTGAATTAGAGATGAGCGAACTTCTTGAAAGTTCGATTCGGGCGATTCGCCGAATTTCCCCAAAAATGCCGGCATGGTGGCAGCGGGCAGGCCGGCTACGCTGTCAGCGGGCCGCTGCCGGCCTGCTGACAGCGCAGCCGGCCTGCCCGCTCCCGCCGGCATTTTTTTTTAAGCAAAAATGCCGGCATGGTGGGAGCGGGCAGGCTGGCTACGCTCCCACCGGCCTGCCCGCTCCCACCATGCCGGCATTTTTTTAAAAAGCAAACACTTACCTGCAGCGGCGCCGGCCTCCACGCTTGCGTGGAGGCCGGCGCCATTCTCAGCTGTCATCAGAGGACGCGTCATCAGAGGGCGCGTCATCAGAGGGCGCCTGAGAGCGGCGCCGGCCTCCACGCTC
The DNA here is from genome assembly GCA_027917425.1 of Gastrophryne carolinensis. Lineage (NCBI taxonomy): Eukaryota > Metazoa > Chordata > Amphibia > Anura > Microhylidae > Gastrophryne > Gastrophryne carolinensis. Next base: position 187,130,732 of record CM051239.1, on the reverse strand, counting down.
CGACCATGCAGGTAAGTGTTTGCTTTTTAAAAAAATTCCGGCATGGTGGGAGCGGGCAGCGCCCGCTGACAGCGTAGCCGGCCTGCCCGCTCCCACCATGCCGGCATTTTTTTTTTTTTTTATTTCAGGGAAAATTCGATCGGCACGAACCAAAAAAAATTCGGGTTCGTGCCGAATCGAATTTTCCCTTGAAATTCGGAGCGAATTCCGGTCCGGTATTTAATAAAACTAAATACGGTTCTTTGGCGTCATTCCCGCTGGGAAAGAGGATCTGAATCAGGTCTATTATCTGAATATCATGTAATAAACTTAGCCCAGACACTCTCATCCTCATCATTCCTCTTCTCCCAAACCCCCATACCTCCCCTTTATAAACTCTCTTCTATTTCTCTGATAGCTCAACCACTATCCTTTATCTTCTACACAGCGCTGAGCAGAGTACCCCCTAAATCTGACATCCATCCTGAGAATTACTGGCCATATAATTGATGGGCGTGCCTTAACTAAACAACTTAATGATTAAAAAGTTATTAACACCCCATGCACGCACTGTAGATATCACATTCCTACAGTATCTTAAATATGTAATTTGATATGTTATGAAAATATTGTGAGCTATCTGTACCATGCCTTTGCCCTTGCTAACCTTTGTATCCTGTTCTTTGTACAAAACATTTGCTGAAGCCCTTTACAATAAAGAATATTAAATATTTATACAGGACAGGATTGGTTTGAGGATCAGGCGAGCCATGCAATTGCACAAAAGGGCTTCTGGGGAGTGGGGGGGGGGCTGTGTTTGTGATAGAAGTGAATAATGCTGGCACCTGTATTTGGTCTTTCTCTTCTTCACCATCATGAGCTGCTGTATCTTCTTCCTTCACAGACCCCTCTGGGCTGCTTGAATTTTTTTTTTAATGTGTTGTTTTAGAGTGCGCAGTTCCTTTAAGCTTAGAGCTTTAAGGCTGCAGTGTATGGAGCCTGATAATAACCTAGCTAACGTAGGACTGCAGTGTGTGAAGCACACGAGCCTCCTCCCTCTTTAAACAGCATGTAGAAACCGGTGTCTATTGCCCTGGCTGTGATGATCAGACTTAAATTGAGCTGCTGTTTTGTGAGCTAACAAGCATCTGTGTTCTGTGTCTTAGACTGCCCTCATCCTATCCATACCCAACTTTAGTACTGGGTACAGTCTTTACTTTCTGCACGTTGGCCCCCATCCAGTTTTCATACCAGTGTTGCGTACTGTTTGTACTGTCTCGGCTTCATACCCCTCTTTGGTGTTTACCAGCTGGTATAACCCCCCCCCCCACACACACACACACACTGTACCCATACCCATTCTTTAATGTCCCCATACAATGCCTCCTTATTCCTACTGCCACAATACCTTGCACCCTATTGTACCATCTGTACCCCTACTTCCATGTTGTTACATATGTTGCTCCCAGTACTGCCAAAAAGAAAGATTACTCTTAAAATTGTCCCAAGGTGATATGCGTGATACCCCAGTTGTACTCACTTTACTCCAAGATAAGCTGATTCTGCAATCTGCTGTCTTCAGTAGTGCAGGAACTCTCTCTTTGTGGCCAATAACACTGCATTTGGCATTACCTGGCATTCTTCCTTTCCACAGACTAAAGTGTGATGGCACCTAAAACCGACCTATGTAAAAAATGACTTCAGACCAGCACCTGAGCATCCTAAATCAGCCGTCTTGGGAAGCCCTTGAAGTTCGGGCATGTCATTAATGCAAGGTCCTAGTCATTGGGCAGCAATATTAATTAATATATCAATTATAGGGCCTGGAGGACACATATTGAAAGAAAGGGGCACAAATAACTATTATGGGGCTGTTACTGATTTGTTATTTGTTGTTTCAGATGGAGGCTCTTAACATTTTTAGTCATTGGACAGACTGTGAAATACACTACATAGTCTATGGTGTGTTGGCTGGAATTTACAAATTCCCAGGATTACACCCAATATTTAAATGATCAACAACCTCTATGATTTTCTTAGATACATTTCGATTCACTTTGCTGGCTACACTTTAGGGTACCCTATTTCACAACCTCCCATGTTTTACTTTTAAAAATAAAGGGGAGGCAAATAATAAATACGGCACTTTAAAAAAAAAATTTTTAGTTGGATCATGGTATGTTCTTGTATGCGGTATGTACTTACTGTGTTTGACCAAAAATAAGACATTTATTTTATTTCAAATGAGGCGCTAGGGCTTATTTAGTAGATAAATCTTATATTAAAGTATCCTCAAAAATCCTGAAAAATCATGCTTATTTTCAGGGTAGATTTTATTTTTGGGGAAAAATAAAAAAAAAAGTAGGCCCAGCTAGAAATATGTGGTTGCTGCCTAGTATATTGCACTAATTGACAAGGTCTTAAGCGTTAGTAAACACCTTTTATATTCCCTTCCCTCTGCACCCTTTGCCTTGTAAAATAAAATCTATTTTCATAATAACCTTTGTTTTAATTACAGCTACAATAATTATTTGAAAAAAACAAACTACTTTTGTTTCCGCATACTCCTGTGATACCCCACATCCCTTATGTGTGACATATGTATATACCTTGCACTGACGTTAATGGGATTTTTAATACAACAGTCATTTTACAATTCATCATACCATAGCTTGTAGCTTGTCATTAATTATAAGCTTTTCCCTCCTTTTTCAGCCTCACCATTTAGGTATAGAGTCATATTTCATAGTTAAGTAGTTATATTTCAGTATACCACTTTCCATATGCATCTGGGATTGTTTTATAGAAAATATTCAGTAAATCAGGTAATATTAATTAATTTAAATGATGTTGTTTACAAAATTCTGGAGTATTTGTATTTGTCATATAACTATCTGGAGAAAAATATTAATTACAGAAAGACTCAATTTATTTTATGACTAATCTACTGTAGTCAAAGGCTAATACTTAACTAATCATGGGGAATTAAGCCAAAGCTAATAGTAATACATTTTTAGGCAGTGGCTTAATTTTTTACCTAAATTGTATACTAATGTCCATGTTACTTTTTAGGATAAATTATACCTAATGCTGCCTGTAAAATGGTAAGATGTAAAGCTACCATAGTGATTTGTCTAATATGAATGTTTTCCAATGTTCCCCCAATGTTCCTTTATTGACAGTAATGCATTTCTGCCAACTTAAAGGAGCACTATCGCAAAAAAATGGCCCAGTGATAAAAATCCATATAAATATGCTGCATAGCGGGGGAAGGGGTCACTTATACACCAGGCATAAAGGAATATCCATCCATGCTTGTATCTTTTATTTTAATGGAAGGAAGAGGAAGTCACGGGTGACAGGCTCTGTCACCCCTCGTAGACTAAACCTGTCACACCTGGATTTTGTTCCTACCAGGAGAAGAAAACCTCAAGCTTCGCGGGAGTTTTATTCAGTTCGGGTGTGTAAGTGACCCCTCCTCTCATTAGCCGACATGTTTATATGGATTTTTGAAACTATGCAATTTCGCGATAGTGCTTCTTTAAATATCATTTTTTAAGAAAATATTATAGACGTGAAGGTGGCCTTCTCAGGCAGAGCCAACTAAAAGGGTGCATATCGCTGAATTTTTTTTCATTAGATAATTGGTGGTTCAACAATGTGTCATATGTTTTTTTATTTATACATTCCATCATTGGTGGCTCGACCATAGGGTACATGGAAGAGAAAATGAAAATATTTTTTTACACATTTTATACAAATATTAGCAGTGAACATCAGATGTTAAAAAAAAACACATTAAAAACAGGGCAGATGCAGATCAGTTATTTTAGTTACTAGTTCGCTAGGACACTAGCGTATATTTGTGAGGCATTAGATCTTGTTGCTATCAGTTCCGTGTCATTAGACACATTTATGGAAACAGACTGACTGACTAGCTAAACTATCATAATAACACATGAAATTTGCAAATAATATCTTATTTTCCCTTTCCTTCCAATCCCCCTGCATCATAAAATTCTTTTACCAATAATAATAAAAATGTTTATTTATAAAGCACCAGCATATTCTGCAACACTTTTCACTAAGGGGGTTCATGTACAGACCTAGCAACAAACAAATCAGTGATAGAAACAGAAGGAGTGATGGCCCTGCTTGCGAGAGGAGTGACACAGTAGGTAAGAAGTGCTTGTTCCAGCCAGCTGTATGGTCTGGTCAACAGCCTATATCATAGTGCTTTTGGGTCCAAGGGTATGGTGTAAAGTGCTTGATGATGGTTTGTGCCCTATTGAAAACAAGCTCTGTAAGTGCCCAGTGCTGGCAGCCATGTAACTGTGTCAGCCAATCATAGTGCTGGATTTCTCAGGGGGACCGAGAAAGGTAAGATTTCTCCTGTTCTGCACCATTAATGCGCAAGGAGCATCAGCAATCTGGATGCCTCAGTGCATCCTGTGCAACACCCATTTTGTGAAATTTTGGGGATATAGTAAGCTACCCTAAAAAGATTAACTTTTAGACAGCGCCTAAAATGGTGGATGTTATAAAATAAACCAGTTGTTGGGGGAAAGGCTGGTGCAGCTTGGAAGAAGTCTAGTAGGGTGGGATTGGGAGGTTTGCACTAAGCTGGATGTTAAATTTGAATAATTTGCTGAGCGTAGAGCACAGGTAGGGCAGTAATCAGAGATGAGGGAAGACATGTAGGAGGGTGCAGCACTGCAGAAAGCTTTGTGTGTCACAGTGAGCTGTTTAAATGGAATCCTATACTGTATGGGTAACCAGTGCAATGACTGGCGAAGGATGGAGGTATCAAAGTAACGGTTAGACAAAACATAACATACAGACTTTCACTATTACCTCACTACAATGGCTTACATGCATCACTGAATAAGGCCAGGAAAGTGTGCCCCAAGGAAACTTGACTTGGGATGTGTTGATATTCCATCCATTGTCAACTCCATCTATTTTCCAAGGAGGAGAGAAGAAGCCAGTGCACTTCCAGCGAAATCAGGGGTACCTAGACATTGTAGCTTAAATCACTGTTGTCACAGGTATTAGCATTTTGAAGCTGAATTATATGTCAATGGGACATCACAGTAACATCAAGCTACTCTCTAATCAACCCTCTGGCCTTGATTCAGTAAAATATCTCATGAAAATAGGGACAGTTTAACACTTAATTTCACAATAAGGGATTAGGTAAAATAAGGTGTGATTCAGTAGGGAAAAAGTTAGAGTATGATTTGTACCTAAAACTTTTACTAGAGCAATATGAATATTTGCGTATTAAAGTAAATCTTAGGTTAATGTTAGGTTTCACAGTCAGTGGCTTCTAATATCTGCCTGGGGTGAAAATTCTTCTTTGAATCTTGCCTGGTTCTTGTCCCTTACATTCATGACAAAGTAAAGTTGTTTTAAATGGGGCGGGGGGGAGGTATTTTTCATGAAATTGAGAATTGTATTGAACCTAATGACTGATATGTTCTAGTTACTTGTGGTGTACACGTGGAGGCTGATTCACTACTAACGGCGGGTATCGGCAGATGAGCTTCTGTATAGCGGCGCTTAGAGCGACCGCTAGTAGACTCTGTAAGTAGGTATCGAGCGCTGGAACCCGAGCGCCTCAGTCGCTGTAGTAACCTGGCCCACATTGATGAATGTGATGTATGTTGTGCGTTCTAACACCAGTACAGCGTTGCAGCAAGCGAAAGGTAGCGACAGCTCAGTGCAAGCAACTCTCGGTGCTCCCCACCATACTTCAAAAAAGGACACACACACACAGCGTTGGCGCTCTAAATCTGGTCGCCATAGCATAGAGCGCCAGACGCTGTGTGATTAAAGTCTGTTTTTGATCACATATACACCAGTAACAAAGCGAAAGCACATGGAATGACATTGTTTTAACACTGTGACATTAACACTTTAGTGCCAGACCCGTAATGACAATTCTGCATAAAAATATAAAAAGTCAAAAAAGTTTCTAAAAGTGTTTGTTTGCAGCCAGGAGAGGTCACACAAAGATTTGGGGGGAAAAAAATTTCAGAAACGCAGTTTAAACACAAGCAAATGAACAGCCATTGAAATGTATGGGAGACCGACACTGAGCAAAAAGTAATACCTGGCGCTCTGGAAGCTAGAGCGCCGGCGCTATATGCTGAGCCGCCTGTAATAATACATCGGATGCTACATGGCGCTGTTCACCAGATTCGCTTTCTTAAATGGAGTTTTGCGTACAGTGCCCGGTGCTCACCAAACACTGCCTGCTGTTATGAGGCACTACCTGGCACTATGCCTTCTTAAACAACGCCCTTAGTCGCTCTTTCAGGGACAAGGTACTATCTTGTTTAAGGCCCAGTCCAAGCAAAAATTAAAATACCACAGTCACTTTTGTTTGTGCTACTCTATCAGTATAAAGTGTCATGTCCCATTGGATCATGCCTGTCCCAAAATAATGTCCCATCGGATCAAGATGCCAAAATCATGTCCCATCGGATCGTGCCTGTGTTTCCTATGGTTCACCAGCAAATGCAACATGCCCACACCATTTTTTGCCTGGAGAGAACCAGATACTAAATTTTCCTATATTACTATATTTAACGCCAGGCTTTTTGTTTATATTATCCGCCACTTGATCAGCATCTAATTTGCAAAAAAGTGGGGAGGTTATGCTTAGTGGGAGAAATCAAGAAATTCTCAAGACAAAGACGATATCAGGCAAAGCTGTTTTGGGTTGTTGTAGTTATGCTTTAATTAAGGTTTGCAATGAAAAATGTTAGAAGCACGGTAGCAGCAAATTCAATACATTAATTTTTAGGGGTAAGCACTGCCTTTTCCAGCACTGTGTGTTTCCAGACACCTGTGCTCTGGAAAAAATGTAAAAAAGAAATAATATTTTTACCATATTCTTAATCACTAGACTGGTTGTATAATACTGTGTAAAACGCGTATTCGCAGTTGGGGATAATGTTTAACACCAAGTACTGGACTGATAAGTGTTTTTCAGTCTGCAGACATTAATGGCTGATGAGAAAAAGCAGAGCCAGGAAAGTATGACCTGGTGCAGGGAACTCCTCGCTCTTTTAGCATCACTTACTTTACACCTAGCCAGCACATTTGTTTTGTTAATCCAGACAGCACAAAATCATGTTCACATTATGATGGAAACCAAATTATCCACAGGTCAGAGAGCTCAAAAAAAAGGGGCCAAGTTATAAGTCATCAGTGACCCATGCTCAACAATATTTAGTCTCCTTTGTAGCTCCGTGTGTGAACTTATACCTGTATTTTAATTAGAGCTGGGTGAACCTGAATCGCAAAGTTTAGTTTCGTATTGAACTTTGCAAGCTCAGGTTCCCAAGCCCGAACACTGTGTGTTTGAGTTCAGCTCCCGGCCCGAACACGGAAAAGCTGGTTGATGAGCTGCTGAACAGACCATCAACCCGCTTCACCTATGGGTGCACTCATCTCAGCCTGCGCTATTTAGCGGTGTTTGTATCTGGCACCAGCCGGGGCTACAAAAAGCTTGCTAGTTCACATTAGTGAGGACACTTCCAGTGTCAGCACTGCCACCTTTAGTCCCTTCATTGTATCCCAGCTGTTGGTTTGACCACCCTTACCCCTTAATTGTGTTGTTTTAAAATAGATTTAAACTTTAATAAAGAAGTCAAAACAGGGCAATAATTTGTTACATAGTATGTAAGGCTGAATAAAGACTTTAGTCCATCCAGTTCAGCCTGTATATGAGAGAAGATTGCTACCATTAAACGCCAGCCATGTAAATATTACATGCCTTGCGTTCCCCCTGCTTGCTGCAAAAAAAAAGCCATTCAACTGGGGCCTCGATCCAGTCCAGTTAGAACTCAACTGATGATCGGTAATGGGCACGTTTGGGGGGGGGGGTCTCTGATCCCCTGCCTTACGCAACTGGTTTCTGCCAATCAAATGAGAAGAGAAAAAAATATCTTTATTATGTAATTTTCTCTGTTGCTTTGTGTGTGTTTTTCAAATTCAGCTGTATGTGATCTGGTAAAGGATCCATGAGACCCCTATACCAGTTCACAAGGCTTGGGTGGCTGCCAAGTCACCTGCGGCAGGTAGACTGACAAAGGGTTAAAGCAGAACAAAACCTGGGAACTTGACTTTACCAGGCTTTGTTTCGTACCCCCAGGGCATCCCAAATCAGGATGTCCCGCTGTGTGAAACCCCCCAATTCACTGGCACGGGAAAGTTCCCTGTCAGAGGGAAGCGCCGGTCAAAGTCACTGCTCTTAGACGCGCCATGGGACCGGGAAGAGGTTAGCTGGGTGGGGGGTTTCACAAAGCGGGGTACCCCCGATCAGGGTGCCCCCGGGGAAAGGACCAAAGCCCAGGATAGTCAAAATCCTGGGTTTTGGTCCACTTTAAACTTCCATAGCTGATAATTCTTGTTGTTCAGCTTGGCCACTAAGACTTTAAGCTCTGAGCTGCTGGCCATTCTCCCTCTTTATATATAAGGACACTCTTAGTTGCATACAGGAGATGTCTCTGTGGAAGCTTCTTTATGTTATTCTCCACACCCACCATGCTGTCTTCCGTTCTGGGCTTTGCTCTACCTGGGCCGTGTTTGGTTACTGGACTTTATCCCGTCGTTGTGTCTTCTTTCGGGAACTGAGCTGTCATTCGGTCACTGGGCCCATAACCTGTTGCAGAGTGTTGGGTGCTCGGTGCAGCGGAGTAAAATCCAGACATATATTAGTGGTATAACAGGAACTGTGTTTAGTGAAACATGAGTGCAGTAAGAGAATGTCACCTTAACATGGTGGCTAACACAGACAGGAAAAAGAAGAGCAGCTGGATATTTAGGAAATACATTATCAAAAACACATCATAAAAATGCATATAGAGACTACAGTTAATGGGAAAAAAACCTTTTGTCAGGTTTTTAGTGTTCTGTTCTAAGCAGTCTAATTACCTATCTAGCTGAGAACCCTGCTATTAACCCTTGTGCTACTAGAACACAAGACTGTGATCCGATCAGATGATTAGCAAGCTGGAGTGAGGAAGTGTATCATACATAATTGAAATCACCACTTTGATAAACGAATTGTTGCTATGGAAAGCTGTTTTCGTTTAAAACACAGAAAAGCAAACAAATAGAAAATTTAAAAATAACATATAAGCTTAGCACATTGAAGACATCATTTTGCCGCACTATAGGCTCGACTCAGAGGCACATTTGTCTGGACTTTTGTAGCTTTCTGTGAAAGTTTTTGTGTGTGTTTGTCATTTTCTTTGTTTTTTTTTCGTTCATTTTTCATTCGTACGAACGTTCGGGCTAATGCGTATATGCGCTTTCGATGAACGAAAGCAAATCGGATCATTTGCTCTAGTTCGGATCATTTTCCAATCAAAATCTGATATTTTTCGTTTGTTCAGATCTTACGTTATTGGTATGGGCTTGCGTCTCATTCAGAGAGCTGATTGCCGACGGACCATCACCCGATAAAACCGTTTCCTTTGCGATCCCCTTACGGGACCATTTTGACCTCGAATAGGCTTATTATGAACCAGTCTAGTGCCTTTGTGGAGCATGAGGAACTCCAGCTAGGTCCAGGGCCGAGACCAGATTGCACCGGCGATGCATGCATATCGATGGCATGCATGACGTTAAGCTGTTCGAGCTCACCAGACTAAATTGTGCTTCTCTCCATAAATTGTACAGTGAGCCCGCACCACAAGGAAGGGGCAAGCAATTTCAGGTATGACCAAGATGCTCGGCTGCCTGCAATTTTTGGCGAACGTCTCGTTCCAGAGGCTGGGTGCCCTCTCCGTGGGGATCTCCCAGCCTACGCTGAGCCGTGCGCTATCCAAGTTTTTGGAAGGCATGGCTACCATTAGTCAGAAATATATTTTGTTTCCCGACGACATGGTAGCCAGGAACGCGATTAAACTGGCATTTTATAACATCGCCGACATGCCCAACGTCATGGGTGCCATTGAATGCGCCCACGTTGCCTTGGTGCCTCCGGCAGCCGACGAGTACATCTATAGGGAAGTTCTATATGTTTTTTTGGGATATAGTTGTCAGAAATGGTATTTTAAATTTATCTTAATCCCTCCTTTTAAAATCCCTCCTTGTAACTAGTCCCTGTGAAATAGCTGACTCTGTATATCTCTTAATCCCTCCTTGTAAAATCCCTCCGTGTAACTACTCCCTGTGAAATAGCTGACTCTGTATATCTCTTAATCCCTCCTTGTAAAATCCCTCCTTGTAACTAGCCCTTGTGAAATAGCTGACTCTGTATATCTCTTAATCCCTCCTTGTAAAATCCCTTCTTGTAACTAGTCCCTGTGAAATAGCTGACTCTGTATATCTCTTAATCCCTCCTTGTAAAATCCCTCCTTGTAACTAGTCCCTGTGAAACATTGGACCGTATTTAGCTTATACAATGTTTTTCATGTCGTCCAAAAGAAAATATTTTCATGTGGTCCTTGAATAGGCAATTTAAAGTTAATCTTTACTTGATGCAACATACCTCTCCTTTTTTGGGGTGAAAAATAGTTATGTACTTAAGGCTCGATTCAGAGAGACAAAAAAAGACTTTCGTTTTTGTGCCGATTTCGTATTTTTTTCACATTTTCTCGCTCTCGTATGAGTGTACAAGCGATTCTATGCATGCATTGCAAACCTTCTGTAAAGTTTCCGTCCGTTCGTACGGCAGATTACGAATACGAGGATGTCATTTTCCATTGTGACTTTTCTGTTTCATTTTCTCAGGTCACGACGTCAGATTTCGATTTTGTCCTTTTTCCATCGTCTCCTCCCACGAATCCTTTACGTTTTCCGATAGATTATGTACTCCTTTTTCAATAAATAATCGTCCAGACGGAAATCCTTACGATCTTGCGGCTGCGCACTACAAACTTAACTCATTAAAGTGCTCGCCTACATATTTGATACCCTCACTTCTACTACAATGTTTAGCTAAACCACTTAGCGCTATCCTCCATCTTCCCTTTTGGAGCCTTAAAGCTCACCCCACCCACTTAGCCCTATCCTCCATCTTCCCTTTTGGACCCTTGCAGCTCACCCCAAGCACTTAGCCCTATCCTCCATCTTCCCTTTTGGACCCTTAAAGCTCATCCCAACCACTTAGCGCTATCCTCTATCTTCCCTTTTGGACCCTTAAAGCTCACCCCAACCACTTAGCGCTATCCTCCATCTTCCCTTTTGGACCCTTAAAGCTCACCCCACCACTTAGCGATATCCTCCATCTTCCCTTTTGGACCCTTAAAGCTCACCCCAACCACTTAGCCCTATCCTCCATCTTCCCTTTTGGACCCTTAAAGCTCACCCCAACCACTTAGCCCTATCCTCCATATTCCCTTTTGGACCCTTAAAGCTCACCCCAACCACTTAGGCCCCTACAACTTACCCAAACCACTTCATGGTTAGATTTTTCTTCCATTTTAGGCCCCTAAAACTTACCCAAACCACTTCGTGGTTAGGTTCTTCTTCCATTTTAGGCCCCTAAAACTTACCCAAACCACTTCGCGGTTAGGTTCTTCTTCCATTTTAGGCCCCTAAAACCTACCCAAACCACTTCGTGGTTAGGTTCTTCTTCCAATTTAGGCCCCTAAAATTTACCCAAACCACTTCGCGGTTAGGTTCTTCTTCCATTTTAGGCCCCTAAAACTTACCCAAACCACTTTGCGGTTAGGTTCTTCTTCCATTTTAGCCCCCTAAAACTTACCCCAAACCACTTCGCGGTTAGGTTCTTCTTCCATTTTAGGCCCCTAAAACTTACCCAAACCACTTCGCGGTTAGGTTCTTCTTCCATTTTAGGCCCCTAAAACTTACCCAAACCACTTCGCGGTTAGGTTCTTCTTCCATTTTAGGCCCCTAAAATTTACCCAAACCACTTCGCGGACATCTGAATCTTGATATAAAAATACGTCTTTGACCCTTTCTTTGTTGGAAATATATGTGTTTAAATAAATGACAATGAAACTTTGTTTGTTTTTTTTTAGCATTAAAATTTGTTTAATTAAAGTTTTTTTTAAAAACTCAACTATGTACACTTTTGGCTTTGTGTTATAAAAAATATAAAATTTTATAAAAACTGGGTTTTTAAAAACTCTAAAAACAAAACAGGGCCAGGACCCAGGACTCTAATCTTCTTCCTCTTCTTCTGTTGTCCCCATCAAGGCAACCACCACCTTCATATCGGCCACCAACTCAAGGACCCTCCTATTCAGTTCAAAAACTGCTTGGCGTGTGGTCCCTGTAACAAATTGAGAATAAAACATTACTTGGAGAACAATAGATGTTAGCAAATTAAATAAAGGCCAATATGTCATTCTGCCAAGTCATTAAGCTAAGTACGTGGCCAGAGGTGATTATGCAAAGTCATTAAGCTAAGGAAGTGGCCAGAGGTCATTCTTCGAATACCATTGACTATGGCTTGATGTATCTGTGTGTTCGTGTCAATTACCACATACTGCAAATAATGTGTTAGGCGCCGGACACCCTTCTCTCTTAAGCCAGATAATCCCCAATCTCCACCGCCTCTTCTGCCTTTAGACAAGTTCCCGCTCGCAGGAGACGCGGATTGTGCCTCTCCAGACTCGGTTACCCCCAGGACTTAGTTGGCGCAAAGATTACCGGCTTAAGGTGGAGACGGGTGAACGGCGGGGTATCCCGAATATGGATGCCGGGATGTAAATGGGATTACAAACGGAGAGTCAATCAGAGAGGTCCAGAAACAAGCCAAGGTCAAGCCGGGTGGTCACAGAGCACGGTATCCAAGGGGTCAAACGAAGAGTAGTCAAAAACGAGCCGAGGTCAAACCAGGTGAGCACCAAAACGCGGTAACAGAGGGATCAGGCACAAGCGGAGTCAGGACAGGCGAAAAGGTCAGGACGGGCAGCAGACGAGGATGGTCAGAGACGAAGCCGAGTAGAACACAGTAAACGCAGACTATAACGCACACCCTACTAACCAGAGGCTATAACGGGCACTGGACAATGGGGCAGCATGATAATAAAGGGAAGACTGGCCAATGGGAAGGGGAAAAGGAAAGGAGAGGGAAATGTGCTGATTGGTGCGACTGTAACTACCCAATGGGAGCGGTCCCAGGAACTGGACCTGCCCAGGCCAGACGGGCTGTCCAGTCCCTGGGCCCGACTCCCATCAGGACAGTTGGCAACTAACTTGACACTTGCCCCCGGCGGATGCGCTGGGAGCAGCGCCGCCTGGGGGCATATACAGAGCGTGCTCGCGCGCGTGCGCGAGCACGCGAATGGCCGGGCGCGCTCCCGGCCGGGGGAAGCACAGCCGCGACGGCAGAGGACACCACGGGGCCGCCTGCCCCCGCCGCACGGCTCGCAGCGAGGCCGCCGCACCCCGCCTTCGCCACGCTGGCCCCAGAGCGGTACCGAGAGCCAGCAGCAGGACGGGGCCGTGACGCGCTGCGGGACCGGGGCCGGGAGGCAGGTAAGATCCTAACATTACCCCCCCCCTGAGGAGGGGCCACCGGACCCTCCAAGCTGGGCTTCTGAGGATTCTCCCTATGGAATTTTCTCACCAATCTTTGTGCATGAACTTCCCTAGCCGGCACCCATGACCTCTCCTCAGGACCGTAACCCTTCCAATCAATCAAATACTGAAGGGAACCACGAAAAAAGCGAGAGTCCAAAACCCGAGCAACCTCAAATTCCTGTTGCCCGTCAACTAGAATGGGATCCGGAAGATTATCGGGTTCAAAGTTTCTGGCAGGTTTCAAAAGGGAGACGTGGAATGAGTTACAAATCCTCATAGAAGGCGGGAGATCCAGGCGATAGGTAACCCGATTGATTCTCTGCAGTATGGGGAAAGGACCAATAAATCTTGGACCCAACTTGGCAGATGGCTGGCGTAAGGCCAGATTTTTGGTCGAAAGCCATACCAAATCGCCGACCAAATAATCAGGATTATTATATCGCCTACGATCAGCAAAATTTTTTTGTTGGATCACAGCCTTAGACAGGTGTTGCTGAATTTTATCCCATAACTTTGGCCACTGAGACATCCATTCATCTAGAGAAGGTACTCTAGAAGGCTGGTCCGACAAGGCCGAAAATTTCAAATCTTTACCGTAAACGCAACGAAACGGAGATACCCCGGTGGAGGAATGTGTGGCATTATTAAGGGCAAATTCAGCAAATGGAAGAAACAACACCCAATCCGTCTGGACATCAGAAATGAAACAGCGTAAATATTGCTCCAAGGATTGGTTCGTTCTTTCCGTTTGCCCATTGGACTGAGGATGAAACGCCGATGATAGGGAGACAGTGAAGCCCAACTTGAGACAAAAAGCCCTCCAAAAACGGGAAACAAACTGGACCCCCCTATCTGACACAACATCCTCCGGGATACCATGGATTTTAAATATGTGTGTCACAAAAAGTTGGGCCAAGACCTGAGCAGTAGGTAGCTTTTTTAATGGGATGAAATGAGCCATCTTACTAAACCGATCTACCACCACCCAGACGACGGTGTACCCTTGGGAAGGTGGAAGATCGGTGATAAAATCCATGGCCAGATGGGTCCAGGGGTGGGAGGGAATGGGCAATGGAAGAAGAGGACCCTCAGGAGGGTGTCTTAATGATTTGCTGCGGGCACAAATCTTACAGGCTCGCACGTACTCTTGTGCGTCTTTTCTAAGGGACGGCCACCAAACCTGACGAGACAGCAGGGAGATGGTTTTCTTGACACCAGGATGACCCGCCAACTTAGAGTCATGGAACTGGTGCAAAACCACAGCCCGATAGGCAGCGGGCACAAATTGGGCATAACTGGGTTTTTCGGGCGGGGCTTCAGACTGGAACCGGGTTAAATCAGGAAGCTCTGGCTGGATAGCAGCTACTACCAGAGCCTGGGACAAAATGGGTAAATTTTCCCCTTCTGGTACAGTAGAAGAAGAAAAACTACGTGATAAGGCATCAGCCTTCACGTTCTTGGATCCCGGTTTATAAGTAATAGAAAAATTGAACCGGGAGAAGAACAGAGACCAGCGAGCCTGCCTTGGGGTCAATCTTTTAGCGGACTGAATGTACTCTAAGTTCTTATGGTCGGTAAAGACAGTAACAGGAAATTGAGCCCCTTCCAGCCAATGTCTCCATTCTTGAAACGCCAGTTTAATCGCCAATAGTTCTCGATTCCCAATATCGTAATTTCTCTCGGCAGGGGTAAATTTTTTGGAGAAGAAGGCACAGGGATGGAGGCGCTCAGGGGAACCGCTATATTGCGAAAGCACTGCTCCTACCCCGAGTTCGGAGGCATCTACTTCCACAATAAAGGGTAATTGGCAATCCGGGTGCACTAACACAGGGGCGGAACTAAAAACTTCTTTTAATTCCCTGAAAGCCAAGACGGATTGCTCTGGCCAAACAGCAGGATACTCCCCTTTCTTGGTGAGATTAGTGAGGGGGGCTACCAGGGTGGAAAAATTTTTAATGAATCTCCTATAGAAGTTGGCAAACCCCAAAAATCTTTGTAACCCCTTAAGATCTTTGGGTTGTTCCCACTCTAGTACCGCTTTAACCTTGGATTGGTCCATGGAAAGGCCGGTATTAGAAATGATGTAACCCAAGAAGGGAACTTCAGTAACCTCAAATTGGCATTTTTTCAGTTTGGCAAATAAATGATTCTCCCTGAGTTTCTGTAAAACCAGACGAACATGTTTACGATGTTCTGATAGCGAGGAAGAAAAAATCAGAATATCATCCAAATATACTACAACAAAACGGCCCAAGTATTCCCTAAAGATTTCATTCACAAAATCCTGAAAGACTGCGGGAGCATTACATAAGCCGAATGGCATTACCAGGTACTCATAATGCCCTTCATGGGTATTAAAAGCTGTTTTCCATTCATCTCCCTGCCGAATCCTGATAAGATTATAGGCCCCGCGGAGATCTAATTTGGAGAACACTTGGGCCCCAACCACCTGAGTGAACAGCCCATCAATTAAAGGCAGGGGATACTTATTCTTAACCGTTATTTTATTTAAACCCCGGTAATCAATACAGGGCCGGAGTCCCCCATCTTTTTTCTCGACAAAGAAAAACCCTGCCCCTGCCGGAGAAGAGGATGCCCGTATAAAACCCTTCTTTAGGTTTTCTGCGATATACTCCCGCATG
The DNA here is from genome assembly GCA_027917425.1 of Gastrophryne carolinensis. NCBI lineage: Eukaryota > Metazoa > Chordata > Amphibia > Anura > Microhylidae > Gastrophryne > Gastrophryne carolinensis. Next base: position 187,114,596 of record CM051239.1, on the reverse strand, counting down.
GCAAGATTTTCGGCTCGTGTTAAATTGAAGATTTTCCCCCTAGGCGGCATAGTACCCGGGAGAAGCTCGATGGGGCAATCCCAGGGTCTATGAGGGGGAAGTTTATCAGCCGCCTTTTCAGAGAATACATCAGAAAAATCTAGATATGGGCTAGGCACTTCTTCAGGGGATAACTGAGTGGCTCGCACTGGAAGTTCCAGACAGGAATGAACGCACCGAGGGCCCCATTTAACAATTTGCCTAGTTACCCAATCGATTTGGGGATTATGTTTCTGTAGCCAAGGTAGCCCAAGAACTAGAGGGGTAGAAGGCATTTTTAGAACTAAAAGGGAAATTAATTCAGAATGCCCCGCTCCCACTCTAAGCAGGACTGGTGAGGTTCTATATTGAATGAGCCCCCCCGCAATGGGTGTGTTGTCAATGGCAGAGACCCGAATGGCTACAGGAAGGGACTGGAGCGGAATTCCTAGGCTTTGAGCTAAATCAAAGTCAAGGAAGTTCCCCGCTGCACCACAATCTAAGAGAGCTTCCAGACTGATACATTCTAGGTCAAGTTTCACCTGGACCGGAATCATAAATGGAGACAATACACGAGGAGATACCTTACAGCCTAGGTGGGTCCCCTCGATTCCCCCTAGGCTCTGAAGTTTCCCGACGGCTTCTTGGGGCAGGCTCTGACCATGTGACCTGTTCCGCCACAGTAAAGGCAGAGACCTTCTGACAAGCGCCGACGTCTCTCAGCTTCAGTGAGCCTGGTGGCGCCCAGCTGCATGGGCTCCTCTGAGGAAGGCAAGGCTGGAACTTCGGCTCTCAAGCTGGAGTCGGGATGTGACCCTTTTTCCAGGCGTCTCTCCCGCAGACGTCGGTCAATGCGAATGGCCAAATGCATGGTTTCGTCCAAGGTCTGAGGAACTGGATAATTCACAAGAATGTCCTTGATGGAGTCAGACAAACCTAGCCTGAACTGACCGCATAGTGCTGGATCGTTCCAACGTGAATCAACCGCCCATCGTCGAAACTCTGAGCAGTAATCTTCAGCTGGCCGTCGTCCTTGGCGTAAGGTACGAAGCTTTGCGTCTGCTGTGGCCCCCCTGTCAGGATCATCATATAAAATCTCCATAGCTGAGAAGAAACTTTCCACAGAAAGACGAGCTGGATCCTGGGGCGACAGACTGAAGGCCCATGATTGTGGATCCCCTTGGAGGAGGGAGATAACGAGACCCACGCGCTGCTCCTGTGACCCAGACGAGGTTGGTCGAAGATGGAAGTAGAGCTTACACGAGTCCCGAAAATTTGCAAATTTGGCTCTGTCTCCAGAGAACTTATCTGGAAGTGGAATTTTGGGTTCCACTGATGATGCGGCCGAAGCCCCTTGAGGGCTGGTGTTAATCGGAGCTGGACGGTTCTCCTGGGCCACCACGCGATGGGCCAGGTGCTCAACGGCCGCGGTTAAGGCCTGCACCTGCTCCAATATCTGGTCCATTCTATGGCCCGTTATACTGTTAGGCGCCGGACACCCTTCTCTCTTAAGCCAGATAATCCCCAATCTCCACCGCCTCTTCTGCCTTTAGACAAGTCCCCGCTCGCAGGAGACGCGGATTGTGCCTCTCCAGACTCGGTTACCCCCAGGACTTAGTTGGCGCAAAGATTACCGGCTTAAGGTGGAGACGGGTGAACGGCGGGGTATCCCGAATATGGATGCCGGGATGTAAATGGGATTACAAACGGAGAGTCAATCAGAGAGGTCCAGAAACAAGCCAAGGTCAAGCCGGGTGGTCACAGAGCGCGGTATCCAAGGGGTCAAACGAAGAGTAGTCAAAAACGAGCCGAGGTCAAACCAGGTGAGCACCAAAACGCGGTAACAGAGGGATCAGGCACAAGCGGAGTCAGGACAGGCGAAAAGGTCAGGACGGGCAGCAGACGAGGATGGTCAGAGACGAAGCCGAGTAGAACACAGTAAACGCAGACTATAACGCACACCCTACTAACCAGAGGCTATAACGGGCACTGGACAATGGGGCAGCATGATAATAAAGGGAAGACTGGCCAATAGGAAGGGGAAAAGGAAAGGAGAGGGAAATGTGCTGATTGGTGCGACTGTAACTACCCAATGGGAGCGGTCCCAGGAACTGGACCTGCCCAGGCCAGACGGGCTGTCCAGTCCCTGGGCCCCACTCCCATCAGGACAGCTGGCAACTAACTTGACACTTGCCCCCGGCGGATGCGCTGGGAGCAGCGCCGCCTGGGGGCATATACAGAGCGTGCTCGCGCGCGTGCGCGAGCACGCGAATGGCCAGGCGCGCTCCCGGCCGGGGGAAGCACAGCCGCGCCGGCAGAGGACACCACGGGGCCGCCTGCCCCGCCGCACGGCTCGCAGCGAGGCCGCCGCACCCCGCCTTCGCCACGCTGGCCCCAGAGCGGTACCGAGAGCCAGCAGCAGGACGGGGCCGTGACGCGCCGCGGGACCGGGGCCGGGAGGCAGGTAAGATCCTAACATAATGGCATTACTACTTACTTGGTTGGTGGCCGAGAGAGGGCTCGTTGGGGACAACCCGACGTCCTGGGCCCTGGCTCTGCTGTGAAGACGTTCCTGGAGAAACATGGCAATTACAGTTAGTTTTTATGTCTTATTCAACAGTAATAAAATGTCTATTTAAATGTCTGGGTCACATCAATCACCTTCTCCATGTTCTTCGTGTAGCTGATCTGCCACTTCCTCCACAACTTCACCCGCTCCCGAAGCATCTATAAAAACAGATGAAGGGAATCAGCTTGGTAGTAAATAGAATGTATATGTGTGTGCGTATACATGAAGAGTCACATACCAGAGACTCTCGCATGTGTGGCAGGGTACGACTGCCTGCCCACGCCGTGCCGCCCCTCCTCTGTGGAAAGGTCCAGGGGCTGGTCGGAGGACCCAACAGAGGTGGGGTAGGACCATCGCCCTGGAGATCCACCACCTTCACTTCCAGCTGCAGCTTCATGCTGCACTGGTCGGCCTGTGCGCCTCCGGGTGCGGCGTATATGGTAATCCATTTACAACACTACCAACGAAAAAGCATTTTAACTAAAGGCTTACCTTCTGTCTTAGTTACATCTGGCATGCAATCGCTATGTACTTACTAGGGAAAAGGATGCTGAAAAACCTCCGCACCCGGGGCATGTGCAGCCGCTTCAGGTCCGACCAATGCTGCATGATCTGAGTGTGGGTGAAGGTGGTGTCGGTCTGTTGCTGTATTTTCCCGATGATCTCCAGGGCGACGGTGCATTTCTCAAAAGAGTTGGGCAGGTAGTCGTACCTGCGCTCCAGCATGGTCTACAAAACATAAAGCTAACATAGCATTTAGTTCCAACTGGCTACCAATATCTGTCAAAAATAGATCCTTTGACTTAATGACAATAACACACACATTTCTAGGCTAATCGAATCCTTGAAGCTGGCCGAACTGGTGTGTGGCACGTGTGTGCAGTGACTTTGGTTGTGCACGGAGTTGTAGCCACTTTTAAATAAAGCCCTTACTTCCTGCGCTTCCTTAATGGGTAGACATGCATTTAGCTGGCTATCAAACTGATAAAAAGACACTTACAAGCATGATGAGCTCTTCTTGTTGGTGGGTGAAGATTGTGGGTACCATCTTTGTTCTCCGCAGCAGATAAGTAATGCCCCAGCGGTTTCCGGGTTCCGCACGGCCGAACGAACAGCTGTACGCATGCGTCAGCGAGCGCGTAGGCGTCACAGGCCGCCAATCTTATTTAAAGGTCCCTGGACACACAGCTCATTCTCTTTCTGAGTCCGTGCAAAATGGCACCAAAGAAGCAAGCAGCAGCAAGCAGGAAAAAGGCACCCAAGTGGCAGGAGGCTTCAGAAGGGCCAAAAACTCGTTAACAAATGCCCAAAAACGCAATGCTCCGCCCAAGCCACCCACCACTACTCGCAAAAAAAAGGAGGCACAAGCCAAGCGCAAGACACAGGCCACCAAGCCTACCACAAGAGAGGTGCTAAAAACTGGTAAGAGGGTGCGAAGCCCCAGCCCCCCGTCCCACACCCCTCCCCACGTGGCACCAAGGCAGTGAGCAAATCCAAAACCCACCATGAAAGAAGCCCAAGCCGGCAAAGAAGCCCTCGATGACACAGAAGCCGACGGCAGGGCCAGAAGCCCCCGACGGCCCAGAAGCCACAGCAGGGTCCGAAGCCCCCGACAGCCCAGAAGCCACAGCACGGCCCGAAGCCCCCGACGGCCCAGAAGCCACAGCAGGGCGAGAAGTCCCCGACGGCCAAGAAGCCACAGCAGGGCCCGAAGCTCCCGATGGCCCAGAAGCCACACCAGGGCCAAAAGCCCCCGATGGCCCAGAAGCCACAGCAGGCCCAGAAGCCCCCGATGGCCCAGAAGCCACAGCAGGTCCAAAAGCCCTAAAAGGCATAGAATCCCAAGCTCCACATCCCCACCCGCATGGGGCTACCAATCCACGGGCAAGGGTGGCAGAACCACAAGCTCTGGCTCACCCATGGACCGTCCAAGTACCTCAAAGTGCTATGCTCGTTCCAAGGGCCCACAGAGCCACAGGGCCCCAAGCACAACTTCAAGTTCATCCAGACCCTCTCTTCCTTGGCCACATTCGCCACCGGCACAGGTGGCCAGCCAATCACCCTATACCACATCAACCCCTGCAACTTCTGTGGCCACCCAGCCACGAACACCCAGTCCCTTTCTCAGTCCAGTTAGTTCAGCAGCCAGCCTGCAGTCCTTGAATTCTCCAACACACACCCAGGCCAGAATGTCACCCCATTTGCGTGGAAACAATGAGGAGTCACAACCACAACCAACAGGGCGCACATTGCGCAGAGGCCACTTGAGTGGCCGTTTTGGTGAGGCCCAAACTCTGGCATTGACTAGTGGCCTCACGTTATATTATGATGAGCTACATGGGAGCAAATCAAAAGCAACAAGCAAGCAGCGCAAAGCTGAGATTTTGGCAGAACTCACCAGACAAGTTAATGCAGCGGGGGACGAGCTCAAAGATGTAGAACAGATTAAACGGAAAATATTGGACATCAAATATGCCGAAGGGAAGAAAGAGAATAAAAGGCGGCATTTCAGGTACATATATTATTTTTGGGTTTTTATTCTTCTTGTATAGACATCATTGAGCTAAATTTGTGTAACTATGTTTTTCAGCTTACAAACTGGCGGAGGATTCCCCACTAAATTGAAATTTACCCAGGCTGAGGAGATGGTGCTGGGCCTGCTACATCCTGTTGCATTAGAGGGACACTCGGCACAACAGGACATGGACAACCCGCCTATTCCTGCAGGTTAGTAATGTTTTATTTTCCCTAAAAATTGTTCAACCTGTGAAATTAGCCAGCAAGGCATATCTAAACACATGCCCCTAGGGTGTGCCTTGTAGTGGAGTGAACAATTTGACCAGGGTGTGTCATGTGTGTGGACAGATAATTTGATAATTAGCTTGCCCATACATGACTTTCAGAACATTTAGGAAGAGTAGTAAAGTATTCAGATTAGCAAAGGACTGCCTGATATGTATTTCTATTCAATCACATCCAACACTTACATCTTTATCTGTGGACCACTTGGGTTTGAGCTATGCTTGGGTCCCAAAGGCTTAAGATGGGGTGAATGCAATGTTTTCATAGATACAATGGTAATCAGCAGAATCTTATTGTAACTGCTATTTGAAAGCTGAGTGTGTTCACTTAATAGCCTATAAGGGATGTTTAAACACACACAACAGGCAGTACTTGCATGTTTGGTTGGCTTCAGGTGACCAATGGGTCTGTACTTTTTTCATAATCCATTTTCAAGATAATGGCATTCATAGCGAAGGTCAAGTTGCACTGTTGTGGGAGTGGCCATTCCAGCTTGGCCACGTGTTTGATTTAAGCATATGTGTTATTAAGCATCACCAATGCAGAGTTGTGTGTTTACATTGTTTGTTTTCTTCTAATGAAGCCCAGCCTCATCCCTCAGCTAGTGGGAAATCCTCAGCCAGTTTGTCCATGCCGCAAACTTCCATGCTGCCACGGACCCAGGATCCGATAGTTTCGGTAAGTGTCTTTTCCAAATGTGGCTTATGCATGTGACTTGGCATGTTATTTTTAGCTGTAGTGCCCAAACTGAAGCTTTTTTAACATGTCCCAACAGACCCACACACTGATGGAGGAAATCCAGGAGTTGGAGGAGGATGGAACCTGCATGGGACCTTATGAAGATCTCCCCCTGGGCCAGAATCTGCAACTGTCCCAAAATGTTTCTCCGACAAATCCCCAGCAGCAGAGGGAAGCTGGCTGCATGCTGCCTGCACATCGTGGGCAGCATGCAGAGACTGACCCTCCAGGCCCCAGTTTTAGATCTGCTGCTGAGGATTTGCCCAGCATTCCTGTGGCTGTTGGAGTCTTAGAGCAACATCATCTGCACGCCCCACAATCCGGGGAATTGGGAGGCGTACTCAGCAACCTCGCCCAGTTTCCCAGGGGAGGGGCACGCAGATGATGGAGTCAGCATGGCACCATGAGAGCGGCTATTTCGCTGCCAAAATCAACAAAACCACGAGCAATAATAACTTAAGTGCCATGCTTACTGAATTTAGGACCCATAACAGCCACATGGCCAACTTGACAACCGAATTCAGGGCCAGCATGGCTGAATTGCAAACTAACCAAAGAAACATTTTGGAACAGTTGCAGATTCTGAATACCACACAGGCCCAGGTTAGGGCCCACCACCAAGGGCCACAACCTGGGTTCTATGGGAATCCCCCATATTAAGGTGTATTTGGCCTGAATCTGTTCTACATCTTTGGTCTACATCCCCACTGTATTGACTTGTCTGGTGAGCCCTACCAATATAGCATTTTGGTATAGCTTTGCTTGTATGCTTTTGATTTGCACCCATATAGCTCATTGCTGTCTTTCGGTTTTTGTATAATAAATATGACTTAAAGTAGCCCCAAAAACAAAAAACAAAATATTCTAAAACCATGTTGATGGTTTTTGTAATTAATTCATTACTGTTTTTTTATTATTAAAACACAAAGCCAAAAACAAATGGCACAAAGCAATAACAACAAACAAGAAAAAAAAAAACAAAGGAGAAAACAATTAAGCAAAATGTGTTGCTATTAGATTACCACGGACGGCTTGGCCAGACACACTGTGCTGGCCAACATAGGCGTCCTCTGGCTCATCGGCGGGTGGAGAGGATGGCAAATCCACATACCAGGGGACCCGCTGCAACATAGCAAAATTATGCAGCACAGCCCATGATTATATCTATGACCTTTTTTGGGTCATACTGAAGGGATCCCCCGGTATGGTCCAAACATCGAAATCGGGTCTTCAATAGGCAAAAGGCCCTCTCCACCACTGCCCTGGTTTTGCATAGTGCCCGATTAGAGAACCCCTGGCCCGCATTCTGCAGGCAAAGAACGGGCATCAGGAGCAAGGGCAGGAGTGGATATCCAGAATCCCCTGAAAATATTTAAAAGTACTAACATAAAATACACATTCTAAGCTACAATATTGTTTCACATGTCATCAAGGGCTAAAAACAGCCATAGGTTAAGACATGAGTCATCAACTTTATTCCTTGCCATACAGTGAAAATGGATTGATGGAATGTGAGCAAACATACCCAGGAGCCATCCACCAGATAATTCTCAAGACTATAACTGAGGAAATAAGCCGGAGCTCTGCAATATATAAGCATCATGGGGCGACCCTGGATGCCCTGCAAGTACACTGAGGAATTGCATAGCTGCACCAAACACTGCTTGTATGTTGTGCGAGTGGCACATCTTGCGGTTCCTGCAACCAAAAAATTACACAAAGCAAAGCAAAGCAAAGCAAAGCAATAACTACTACAACAAATTAAAATACAAGTCAACAATCCAAATATGATTCACAAAGGACATAAGTCTAAAATAATCTAGCAATTATATGGATGTGTGGGAAAATAATGGTTTACATATTAAGGACTAATTAAGGTCAGCATTAAAATGCTTCTATAAGGCATACATGAAATGTATTGATTTAGGTATGCATTGCTATACAATTTATGCCCTCGCCCATGCTGATATATGCAATGCCTTGGTGCTAAAGGCGCACAGACTCCTCCACATAGCCGCAAAACATGTTCAACAATAGCAATCCGAGCCCTCAAAGGTCCCGTAAGTGGATCGGAAATGAAACGGATTTATAGGGTGGTGGTCCGTCGGAAATCAGCTCTCTGAATCAGAAGCAAGCCCCTTCCCACAACGTAAGTTATGTGAACGAACGAAAAATATCAGATTTTGTTTGGAAAATGTTCCGATTTGCGTTCATTCATCGAAAGCGCATATACACATTCTCCCGAACGTTCATACGAATGAAAAATGAACGGAAAAAAGGAAAAAAATGACAAACACCCACCAAAACTTTCACAGACAGCTACGGAAGTGCAGACGAATGTGTTTCTGAATCGAGCCTTTAGTGTTATTTGAATTGCCAACATGTTTTTGGGAGGGTGTTAGGAGTTAGTGTTTGAGTAGTTTACCTTGCCTCGCTAATTTATTTTTATTTCCTTTTATCCCAGGAACCGCAAAATGGGCCACTCAATGAATGTCCAAGCAGTGGTGGCCCCGGACAAGCGGTTCCTTAGTGTTTTCTCGCCGGGTTTCCAGGCTCATCCCATGACGCGTACATCTTGCGTCGATCTGGATTGTACCGTCGGTTTGAGTCTGGAGAATTCTCCGGTGGATGGCTCCTTGGTAAGTTGACGCAAATAACGTCATTCACTTTTCAATGTATGCCTATGAATATAGTTTATGACCCATGTCTGAAACTATGGCTGTTTTTACCCCTTGATTACATGTTAAACCGTACCTTAAGCATTATATTTAGCAAACCACAAACCCTTTACAAATGTTTGGCCAGCATTTCAAATTTAGAAATGTCAACTTTCTAGTAAATTACTTATTATTCTTCCCCACACTCGGCTGCAATTCTCTTGTTGCCTTTATGATAGGGTCTGCGCCATCTTTGCTTAGAAGCATGACAGGTACTGAGTAGAGGAGAGCGGGATAAAGTGCAGGGGGCGGGTTAGAGGTGTGCTTGCCTCAGACAAAGCAGATCTGGGTTCCTGAAAAGGTAGACATCCAAGAATGCTGAGCAGCAAAGTCCTAAACCAATGCCTGTTAGCAGTCTGCCTGATTTGCCCTCACTTGCCATCTTGGCGGTTTTAATGGTATTACATAGCCTCTTAATCATGGTGATGGCCGTTTTTTGGGGAACATTTTGGGAGTAATGTGGACTTAATGTCATTTTTGTCTTATTTTTTCAGGGATTCCGGCTATCCACTGCTTCCCTGGCTGCTGACGCCCGTCCTTTGGCCACAGAATGCGCCACAGGATGCCTACAATCAGGCCAACAGGAAGACCAGGTCCGTGGTGGAGAGGGCGTTTGGCCTGTTAAAAACCCGTTTTCGTTGTTTGGACCATACCGGAGGGGGCACTACAGTATGACCCCCAAGAAGGTCATAGATATCATTCTTACATGTTGTGTGTTACATAACTTTGCCATAATGCAGCGTGTCCCCTGGTATTTGGATCTGCCCCCCTCTCCACCCAGCCAGGACCCAGATGAACAATACCATGGCACACCTAGTGCCTCTGGCCAAGCAGTTCAGGCCAATTTGATTTTGACACATTTTTCATAATTTTTTGGTCCTGTGTTTGTTTTGTGTATGTAATGTTTTTGTTTGACTCTAATTTATTTTGTGAATCTGGAAGTTTTTGTTTGGTTAACAACTAGTAATGATTTAAGTACTAAAAAGTGAAGTGTTTTCTTGGCCTGTTGTTTTTGCAAATTCATTCCCAAAGCGAAAATTCAACAAAACATTAATGCATCAATGTAATCAACAACAGATAAAGTCACATTCAATATATTTATTATAAATATGTACATTTGTATTTTAAGGGCACTTGCATTTTTCATGTACATACATAGGACAACATAAATAACAAATTGGTGGCAAATCATGCCACCTAGCAATTGGCCAAATCCAGGAGTTTTTTTTAAATAAAAAAAAAATACAGACATAGGGAGCAAGCATTTGCATGTCAATATTGGGACAGTAATACATAGGGCCACATACACACCTTCTCCTGCTTGCCCACATTTGCCACAGGCACAGGCATAAAGCAGCCATATCTATGCCACATCAACGCCTGTAAGTCAGTGGCCCACCCAAACAAGAACCCCCAGTCCAAATCCAAGTCCAGTACAATCTCTGCCAGGGTTCAAGGTATTAGTTTGCCAGCCCAGAATGCCCCCCAATCATGCCTACAAACAGGATGAGCCAGAAGCAATGTAATTAGGCCAAAGCCTGCAGCACAACAGCTTGAGTGGCAGGTTCAGTAAGGCTTGAGCTCATGCATTGGCTAGTGGGGTTTCTCAGCACTCTAATGAGCTATATGGCCGCAAATCCAAAGCATACAAGCAAAGCCATACCAAAAGGCTATATTGGTAGGGCTTACCAGACAGGTCAATACAGTGGGTATGTAGAGCAAAGATGTGTAGCAGATACAGGGCAAATAGGGGTTAAAATGGTTGATGCCCATAAAACCCTGGTTGTGGGCCTTGGAGGTGGCCAATCACCTGGGCATGTGTGGCATTCATAATCTGCAACTGTTGCAACATGTTTCTATTGGTTGTTCGAACTTCATCCAGCATGGCACTGAAATTACTACTTAAGGTGGCCATGTGGGTGTTGCTAGTTCGAACTTCCTCAAGCATGGCACTGAAATTAATAGATAAGGTGGCCATGTGGCTGTTGGTCGACCTAAATTCGGTCAGCATGGTGTTTAAGGTATTATTTAAGGTCTCTAATTGTGCATGATGCTGCTCGTTGTTTCTTTGATTTTGTTGGCGAAATAAACGCCTCTCATGGTGCCATGCTGACTCCTTGATCGGCACGCACCTCCCAATTCCCCGGGTTGGGGCGCGTGCAGATGATGGTCCTCTAGTTCGACCAACAGCCACAGATGTGCTTGGCAAATCCTCTGCAGCAGAGCTACCACTGGGGACTGTAGGCTCAGTCTCTGCATGCTGCCCACGTTGGGCATGCCAGCTTCACTCTGCTGCAGAGGATTTGGTGTAGAAACCTGTTGGGACAGTTGCAGATTATGTTCCAGGGGGGTCTGTTCTGAAGGTCCCATCAAGGTTCCATCCTCCTCCAGCTCCTGGATTTCCTCCATGAGTGTGTGGGTCTGTTGGGACATGTGAAAAAAAAGCTTCAGCTTGTGCCCTAAATATTTTGGTACTGCAAATTATTCATGTAAATTCACATGCATCAGCAGATTCAGAAAAATACACTTACCGTATATATTGGATCCTGGCTCCTAGGCAGCACGGAAGTTGACGGCGTGGTCAAACTGGCTGAGGCTTCCACACTAACTGAGGGATGACGCTGGGCTGTATTGTTTACAAAAAGGCATGTCAACACACAAATATGCATTGGTGATCTGTATTACTACATATGCTTCACTAAAACACGTGGCCAAGCAGGAATGGCAACTCCCCGAATGGTCCAAGTTGGCCTTCACTATGAATGTCATTATCTGTTAGATGTATTAATCAACATGTACATACACATTGGTCATCTTAAATAAAATAAACATGCATGTACTGGCTGTTATGAGGCTTCACACATCCCTAAAGGGCCATTAGGGGCCCACACTCAGCTTGCAAATAGCATTTGGCTTAAGAATATGCTGGTTGGCATTCTTCCTAGGTAGACCTTTCCCTGACCCCAGATCAAGTATTTGAGACCAAAGGTCAAACCCAAGTGGCCTAAAGACAAAGATGGAAGTGTTGGATCTGATTGCCTCGAATCCCATAACAGGCAGCCCTTTGCTAATGTAAAGACTTTTATAGTGTCCATAAATACTCTCCAAGGTCATGTATGGGCAAGCAAATTTGAAATTTAACATTCCACAGACATTACACACCCTGCTAAAACTGTAACCTCCACTACAAGGCACTCCCTAGGGGCATTTGTTCATATATGCCTTTGAGCCTCATTTTACATGTTGAAAACATTTCACATACACACTAACATTACTAACCTGCAGGAATAGTAGGGAGGTCCGTGTCCCGTCGCCCCGAGTGCACTCTAAGGCCACGGGATGTATCAGGCCCAGCACCATCTCCTCAGCTCGGGTAAATTGTAATTTAGTGGGGAAGCCTCCGCCAGTTTGTAAGATGAAAAAGATAGTTTGGCAAATGTAGAAAAATGTGGACAAAACAAGAAGCAGACAAAAACACAAAGCAGATATGTACCTGTAATTTCGCAGTTTATTTTCTTTCTTCCGTGCTGCATACTTCAGGTCCAATATTTTGCGTTGAATCTGCTCCACATCTTTGAGCTCATCCCCCGCTGCATTGACCTGTCTGGTGAGCTCCTCTAAAATGTTTGCTTTGCGCATTTTGCTGGTTGCTTTGGCTCTGCTGCCATATAGTTCATCATAATGTAAGGTGAGCCCACTAGCCAATGCCAGAGTTTGTGCCTCACCAAACCTGCCACTCAAGTGGCCTCGGCGCAATGTGCGCCCTGTTGCTTGATGTTCTGGCTCATCAGTGGTTGTAGGCAGATTGGGGGACATTCTGGCCTGGCTGTGTGTAGCTGGCTTCAGATTGAACTGGACTTGGATATGGACTTGGGGTTCTTTGCTGGGTGGCCACTGAACTAGCAGGCGTAGATGTGGCATATGGAGAGTGCCTTGCCACCTGTGCCTGTGGCAAATGTGGGCGAGGAGGAGAGGGTGTGCTGGATGATGCTGGGCTTCTTGCCCTGTGCCTCTGTGGCCCCTTCACACTTTCATGCCCCTGGGAGGTTGTTGGACGTGGGTGGGGTGATGGTGAGCTCTGGCTGCTAGGGCTTCTGGCCCAGTGGGTTGGCCTCTTGCCATGGGAGCTTTTCCCACGTGGGTGGGGCGATGGTGAGCTCTGGCTGCTGGGGCTTCTGGCCCAGTGGGTTGGCCTCTTGCCATGGGAGCTTTTCCCACGTGGGTGGGGTGATGCTGACCTTTGGGGGCTGGGGCTTCTCACCCTCTTGGTGTGCCTTTTAGGGGCCGTACCTGTGTGCTTGCTGGCCTGGGGCTTCTTCTTTGGCGCTGGCTCATTTTGTTTGGTGGTTGTTGGTGCCTTTGTGGTTGTGGTTGCCTTGGCCTGCCCACTGCGGGTTTCCCGCACCTTAGCCTTTGGCATTTTTGAGCGAGTGGTTGGGCCTGCAGAAGCCTCCTCATGCTTCTCTGCCTTTTTGCTGCTGCCCTCCTTTGCTGCTTTGGCCTTAGCGCCGGCTTTTTTGGGTGCCATAATGTTGAGAATCTGAAAGAGAATGAGCTGTGGGTCCAGGACCCTTTAAATACTAATGCCTGGGTATGACGCTTACGCGTTCGCGTACGCGTGCGTACGGCCGTTCGTCCGGCCGTGCAGAACCTGGAAACCGCTGGGGCATTACTTATCTGCTGCAGACAAGAAGAAAGATGGCGCCCACAATCTTCACCCACCAACAAGAAGAGCTGATTATGCTTGTAAGTGTATTTTAATGCCCTTGATTTGCAATCTAAATGCATGTCTAGCACTTAAGGAAGCGCAGGAAGAAACGGTTTGGTTTAAAAGTGTCTAAAACTCAGTGCCAAACAGAAGTTACATCTAGAAAGATAGTTTGAGGCTATAAATGTGTCTTGAAATGTCATTTAGTCAAGTGATCGATTTGTGACAGATATTTGTATGCAGTTTGATCTAAATACTATGTTTTTTTGTGTTGTTTAGACGATGCTTCAGCGCAGGTACGACTACCTGCCCAACTCTTTTGAGAAGAGGACCGTCGCCCTGGAGATCGTTTCCAGGATCCAGCACGAGACGGACACCACCTTCAACCACACGCAGATCATGCAGCATTGGTCGGACCTGAAACGGCGCCACATGCCCCGGGTTCGGCGATTTTTCTGACTCCATTTCCCAAGTAAGTACATAGTGATTGCATGCTAGATGTAACTAATATAGAAGGTAGGCCTTTATTTCTAAATGCTTTTCTTTTCTAGTGCTGGAAATGGAGTACCGAATCCGATGCACCCGGAGGCGCACAGACTGAGCAGTGCATGAATCTGCAGCAGGAAGTGAAGGTGGTGGATTTCCAGGGCGACGGTCCTACCCCTCCTCTGTAGGGGCCTCCGACCAGCCCCTGGACCTTTCTACAGAGGAGGGGCATCACGGCGTGGGCAGGGAGTCGTACCAAGCGACGGAGCCGTTAGCCTCTGGTATGTGACTCTTCATGTAACTGCACACATATACATGCTATTTAAAGCAAAGCTGATCCCCTTAATCTCTTTTTCTAGATGTTAATGTAGCGGGTGAAGGATCTGGAGCAGGGACTGCAGCAGATCATGCCCAGGAGGCACATGTAGAAGGTGGGTGATATCACACACACATTGAAATTGTAATTTGCTTACTGTTGACTAAGACATTATAAGTGACCCTATTTGACATGTCTCTACAGCTTCAACTTCCCAGCAGTGGCAGGGCCCAGAACCCAGGGTGGTCCCCGACGAACACGTCAGCCACCTACGAAGTAAGTTGTAATGTCATTCTTTTGAGTATGTGGCAATTGACATGATCACCAAGATACCTAAAGCCATAGTAAATGGCATTAGCATAATGACATATGCCCACTTCCTTAGATTAATTACTTAGCATAATGACATATGCCCACTTCCTTAGATTAATTACTTAGCATAATGACATATGCCCACTTCCTTAGATTAATTACTTAGCATAATGACATATGGCGCCATGAGTTAGCTGGACAACTAAAAAACATTTCATCCACAGGTGAGAAACATGTATTTGCCAACAAATAATGTTTGTTTCTTTTTTATACAGGGACCACACGTGCCAGAGTGGCAGCAATGAGTGAAAGGATCCTTCAGTTGGTGGCCGACATGCAGGAGCTGCGTGACTCGTTGGGGACCACAGAAGTAGACTAATGTTCTGGGTCCTGCCATTGTTTTGTACATAGTTTTAAAATTTATATTATACATTAAAAAAAAAAAAAGTTTATACATTTTGATAAAAAGATTTTTTAAAAGAAAAGCCATACAAAAATGGCATTTATGATTAAAAAAAAAAGAAAAAAAAATGTTTCGGTGTAATTTTATTTTCCAAATACATTAACACCAAACGAATGGGTCAAATAATATGTAGAGATGAAGATTCACATAACTGCAAACTGGTTTGGGTAAGTTTTAGGGGTGAAAAATGGAAGAAGAACCTAACCGCGAAGTGGTTTGGGTAAGTTTTAGGGGTGAAAAATGGAAGAAAAACCTAACCGCGATGTGGTTTGGGTAAGTTTTAGGGGTGAAAAATGGAAGAAGAACCTAACCGCGAAGTGGTTTGGGTAAGTTTTAGGGGTGAAAAATGGAAGAAGAACCTAACCGCGAGGTGGTTTGGGTAAGTTTTTGGGGTCATAAATGGAAGAAGAACCTAACCGCGAAGTGGTTTGGGTAAGTTTTAGGGGTGAAAAATGGAAGAAGAACCTAACCGCGAAGTGGTTTGGGTAAGTTTTAGGGGTCATAAATAGAAGAAGAAGGAAAGCGCAAAGTGGTTTGGGTAAGTTTTAGAGATGAAAAATGGAAGAAGAACCTAACCGCGAAGTGCTTTGGGTAAGTTTTAGGGGTGAAAAATGGAAGAAGAAGGAAAGCGCAAAGTGGTTTGGGTAAGTTTTAGGGGTCATAAATGGAAGTTGTAGGAAAGCGTAAAGTGATTTAGCTAAGCATTGTAGCAGAAGTGAGTGACCCAAATATGTAGGCAAGCACTTTAATGAGTTAAGTTTGTAGTGCGCAGGCGTAAGATCGTAAGGATTTTCGTCTGGACGATTAGTTATTGAAAATGGAAATCAGAATCTAACGGGAAACGTAAAGGATTCGTGGGAGGAGACGATGGAAAAAGGACAAAAATGAAAGCCGGCGTTGTAACATGAGAAAATAAAATTGAAAACTAACGCTGGAAAATGATATTCTCATATTCGTACTCTGGCATATGAATGGACGAAGACTTTACAGAAGGCTTGCAATGCATGCATAGAATCGCTCGTACACTCATACGAGAGCGGGAAATTAAAAAAAAAAAAACAGAAAGACAAAAAAACGAAAGTCTTTTCTTGCCCAGGATACATGTCAGAAGTTTTGAGTTTTTCTTTTAAGAAAAAAAAAAAAAATTGGGATCAGGAAAGGGATTTAAGGATTGTCCATTGAAATGTATGGGAGAGCGACAGGTAGTGAGAGGTGAACTGTGGCGCTCTGCAAGGCTGAATGCCGGCGCTGTACGCTGAGCCTGGGATAATGATGAATCGTATGCTACATGGATTTGTTCTAGTCGCTCACTAGATTCGGCTTCATAAATGTGTAATTGAGTACCGTTTCTGGCGCTACCTGCCGCTACCTGCCACTTAACAGGTACTACCTGTCGCTATCCCTTCATGAATAAGGTCCTAACTGATAGCCAATCAATGTGCACTGTTCTGCTGCTACACTGATTGGCTGACTTAGGGGTTTATTCATTAAGGGATTGCGGCAGATAGGGCCTAGTAGCGTCAGGTAGCGAATGGTGAATGCCGGGCGCTGTACGCAATACGACATTTATCAAAGCGATTCCGGTGAGCAGCTCTAACAGCGCCATGTAGCGTCCAATTAATCATCACAGGTGGCTCAGCGTATACTGCTGGCGCTCTGGCTTCCTGTTGCTCTCCCATACATTTCAATGGATGTTACTTTTCTTTATTTTTTATGAAATCACTGTGTGACCTCTCTTGGCCTATTAAAAGTCATTTTTGAAAACTTTTTCTTTTTTTATATTTTCATGCAGAGTTGTCATTACAGGTCTGGTATTAGTGTTAATGTCACAATGTAATAACAATGTAATTCCATATGTTTTTGCTTTGATACTAGTGGATATGTGTTCAAAAACAGACTTTAATCACACAGCTTCTGGCGCTCTGGGCTACAGCGACCCAATTTTGAGCATTGGCGCTGTGTGAGGCTGTTTTGATGAATATGGTTTGAGTCGCTCACACTGACCAGTCGTTACCGTTTGCTCCCATATAGTGCTGTACTGGTGTTATAGCGACTCACACATCAAATTCATCAATGCCGGCCATGTTACTACAGCGACTGAGGTGCTCTGTAATAGCGACTCACGCCCGATCCGAGCGACCACTAGATGCTGTACAGATGCTCATCTGCCGTTACCTGGCACTAGTATTAAATCAGCCTGTAAGCTGTCAGCCAGGCTGGGGTGGCAGCTTAGAACATAAAAGTACTGCTCCAGGGGAACGGGTGTCAGCGCCAGTCAGGTAAGCCTTCTTTTGTTATCCAAACTGGGCTCAGCACCAGGAGGTGGTGGGATCCAGCTGTATCTGAACTTTGACTTCAGCCTTATCCCTAGTCCAAACAGCAACAACATTTATGAGGCTTTTGTTCACAGTCGTGAGAAGTCTGCTTTAATTGTGTGACTAATAAAGAAGCTCTTAAGACCTCCTATAATATGTATTAATGTCTTAAAAACTTCTTGTTGATGACAGCATCTGACAGAGACCATGTTCTAATGCAGCGATGTTAACACATAAAAACTCTTGTGTGGTCAAGTCACAGTCCAACCCTCAGGTTACTATCTTGCTTCTATAAAACCACAAAAAGTGTTTGAGAATGTGTGTGCCGTATTCTGGATTTTCACTTAGGACTCAAATGTTTAAACATTAATGAAAACATTACAGGGTAGCTGATTCATAGGTAGTAATGTGTTTAACAAAAAATAGAGCGGGCGTACATAAACGCACACCTATCTCTGAATAAGGAGCACCACAACTATATAGAAATTATTAACAAACCTTTATTAATACAAAATCGCACAGAAGGCTAAAAAACATATTAAAAACAGCCGCTTTTGACCGATATTATTCAATAATTGATACCCAATTGGGTGTATCCAAATAATTAATACCCCATGTAAATATGGCCCACCATTTTCACCCCAAATAAACCTATGTGCCGGCACAAGGAATTTAGTTCCCTATCCTACCTACACTCACCAAAAAATGAATAATAAAGTGCTGTAAATAAATAACAAATATAATAACTATATCTATATACATCTAATAATAGTGAATGATGTAAAACTATCACAGTGTACTAAAGTAAAAAGACAATTACATATAAGTGTACTAAATATATCACACAAACTATATTGCACAAAAATTATCCATAAAGTATGAATCAAGAACAATGTGAAACAAAACCTCCATAATTAAGCAATAAAGAGTGCCAACACACCATATACCACAAAATATACCAAATACAGGGCCACACAGGATATATGCACATAGGGTCAAAAACAGTAAGTACCACCCGCGCACGCGGTTCCCATGCCGCTTCAAGGGTGAGGGTAACCTAAAACCATACATAAGGGCCCCTTAAATACCTGCTAATCCTGAGGGAGTCAGTAATGTGTTTAAGATTTTATCCAGCAGAGTATTCTATTGCTTACACACACAGAGCTGTTTTCACTCTCATCCTGTTAGTAATTTTGCTGTATAAATTTTACCATAAGAACAAATGTTATGCTCCTCATTAAAAAAAATGATAATATGCAAGTATTTTAGAGTAAAATAATATGTTAGGAACACATTTGTGGTGAATAGTTTGTAGTGCAGCCATATGTGCCATAATGTTTTTCTACTGGGTGTTCAACTGCTTCCTTTGCTGTGTGCTCCTTCTATTAAATGTCTAGTTACCCTGTCCTACTGTTCGTTTCTCTGTACCTAAGTGCTTTCACAATTCATATATTTGTTTCCTAAAATAAGTTTTGCTGGTATAGAGATGTAGATAAGAAGACATCATCCTGTGTCTTCTGGACCAACTCAAGGCCATTTTGTTAGAACACCTGATTATAGATTCCAGGTTTTGCTTAAAGGTACTGGCCTTCACTAACCTCTAGATTACCCTCATGCTCTCTTTGTCTGTGTTCAACCCTGAGAGTTTTCTGGTCTTAGGTCCTATTTCTTTGTCCAAGTAATCCTGGGGCAACAGTGTTTTGGTAGACTGTTCTGTTGTGTTTGAAAGCGAGCAGCATTAGAGCCTTAAAGAAGACTGGCGACCACTTGTGGCTAACATTTAAAACACTATGACAAATGGAACTTTTAATATAGTTCCTGTTAGATTAGGAAACAGAAAAAACCTAGTGTTGATTTAGCTGTTTATGAACCCATAGATTTTGACCCTCTTTTTGCTAGTAGTAAACAAGTCAGCAAATTTGTGTCCCATTGTATACATTCAGTCTTTAACCTAATTTCCTGATTTATTGACCAAACAGGAAGTTATTATAACAGGAAAGCTATATGTATCACATGAACCAGAGGGGCTTTAATGACATACTAAATACATGTTTCCAATTCAATGACAGTCCAGATTAAGGCTGCTTTCACATCAGACAGTAAATAAATGGGCCTTTAACATCAGTGTGCTATGGTTTTCAAAGCACAGCATGCTGCGTCTTGCCCACAGTTCAACCACAACTCGCCCACATAGAAGTCTATGGGCACAGCAGGTAAATTGCATGTTTTGCACTTTACCTGTGGTGCATTGCAGTGAAAGGGTCATACTAACCACCACCTCCAAATCCTACACCGGCGGTCCCACTCTGCTGTCCCGGCCTTCATCAGGCACTGCTGCAGACACCTTCTTAGGGCCTTCAGTCCACTGCTTCAGCAAGGACAAGTGGAAGGCCCCCAGAGTTGGCTGCAGAAGTGTCTGACAGGAGAAGCCGGTCCCACCGCCTGATGCTTCGTGGTCTCACCATCGCCTGATGCAGATCTCTTGCCTCAGCCACTGCTAGAGAATCTTGCCTTCGCCCCCTCTGGAATCCCTTCTTATTATGGCTACAGCACAATCTCAACGTTCATGAGTACGGGACTGGATGTAGTGCAAGAACTTCCAACTTCAAGTGGTGTTCTAGAAAGACATTGGAGACATTAGAGGACTAAGGGAGGATATTCTGTTTATCCAGGCAACATCTGGGTCTGGGTCAAAGGTAAAAGGCTGACATGTCTTTCATTTTTCTTAGAAAGGCCTGAAGGAGCTGTAGCAAAAGGACATATGACAAGAGATCTTGAGCTACATCTGTTGTCTACTGAAGGCATTTTTAGACTTAGTGGCTATATACAGAGGAATACAACAGTTCTCAACAAACCCCTCACAATAATACGCCTGCTGTATGTTCTAACACTCAACCACAGGTCAGGTGCTGGTGTTGTTATTTTATGTGCACACTGTATAAGCTGTATGTACCATTTCACAGGAACATTGTTGACATGAGTATAAGGAAGCCCCCCTAAAATAATCCTATAACAAAAGTAAAGTTTGAACATTTTTTCCAGTATGAAAATTAAAAAGCTTGAGAATAACAAAAAAAGAACAATCATAGACTGCCTAGAACATTAAGGGAACAGGGACTCCCTGAGTATTACCTTTAGATAGAGGAACAGGGGCTCCCTGAGTATTACCTTTAGATAGAGGGGCCAAGCAATGACTCTGGTGGGGGTCACTTGACAGAATGATAAGGTCATCTCATCAGATATCAGTTGAATTCCACAGCAAAGCCGAGCTGACATCCCTCTTCAATAAGCAACAGGGGGGGAGCCCACCACTTAAAGCAGGCCAACAGCAGGCCAACAGTCAAAAATGAATTAAGTCAGACCAACACAACAAACAGTGCTCATATGCCCCCTCTCCAGGGTAATTTAAATTGCTGCACATAAAAAATAATTTACCTTTTTCTAATGCCAACTTGGATAAAAATTTTAAAACAAGTTGGCCGCTCATGGGCTTGCAGGCCACATGCAAACAAGAAGTTGTACTGGGCTTCATGTTACTGTGCATTTCAGTTATGTGAGTCGGGAGAGGAAGCCCCAAAAAGGCTGCTATCTTTCTTTTCATACTGTACCAGGCTGTTTGTCCAGTTTAAGGAAAGATCCCTGGCATACAGATACCCACCGCTTCTGAGTAGCACATCCCACGTGACAGCGAGCAGCCTATCAGTGTGGCCGGCAGCCAAGCACATTACTGTGCAGCCAATGGCCGCGCAATCTGATAGGCTGCTCCATGGCTGCCGTAGAAGGAGAAAGTGAGCATGTGGGCAGCCCGGTTCTTTCCCTTGGGGTGGCAATGCATGGCCTGGGTCAGGCTGTCCCGCTGCTACATATAAGAGGGATTTTGGTCATTTCTGACTGAAGTTCCTCTTTAAGCTAAATAAATAAGGTATCATATTGATTAAGAGAAGATTTTAGAGGCTTTTTTCAGGTGGTGCAAAGATTTCTAGCAGAGCAATGGGTGATTTTAAACTTTTATTAGTTTACTTAAATATATGAATAGATGTAAGATATAAGAACCGTGCAACATAGCACAGTAAAAACAACAGGGAAGATACACAGTTTAAGTGCTTGGTCAATGGGTAAGCCAAGTCATGCACAGGAGTCCGTAGGTTAATCTGAGAGCAAGGTCAGATGAGTAAGCCGGGTCATGTACAGGAGTTCAACAGTTAATCAACAAGAGCAAGGTCAGATGAGTAAGCCGGGTCATGTACAGGAGCTCAAATGTTAATCAACAAGAGCAAGGTCAGATTAGTAAGATGGGTCATGAACAGGAGTTCAGGGGTTAATCCACGAGAGGCTTCGGGAACACAAAAAGTTGGCACAGCAAGATGAATCCAAGGAATCCCCTGGCACTGTGAGATAGCAAGAAGCTAATTTAAACAAGGCCAGGAAGGAGCCAATTAGTAACCCGGTGGTCAGCTGATTAAACAGCTGACCAAGTGAACCTATGAGCAAGACCCAAATAGAGGAAGAGGAGAGCTTGCGCAAGACCTAGTGTCATTGTGCAATTCGAGTCCCTTACACATTCTCAGTAGTGCATGTTGTGCACACAGATGCACCTGGTGCACGTACAGATGCAGTAACACGCACTGCGTGCACGAAACACGCGCCAGCACCGGCAATGTTGATGTTCGTGTCTGAGAACCAGGGCGTCGATACTGTTGATCAGCCCCCGGTGATCAGCATCCGGATGGGAGAGGACAACTGGTGCCTAAAGAACTCTTCAGTTTAGGGCAGAAAAAGGTGACTACTGATGCATATGTGGTACTGCTGTAAACAGGAGGAATGCGGCCTTGACTCGTGATTTAATTTTATAGAGAAACTTACATTGTTATTTTAAAAAAATGACAAAATGTAAATATAATATATAATTTTCCAAGAAAATCCCTGGACAGTCCCTCAAAAATCACAGTATAGTGCAAAATAGTGAAAACTGGCCTGGCAACAGAGGGTGACAAAATCCCTATGTAGGCTGGCACTTAACACTTTAAACACCAAGCCCATGAGTCTCACGTGGTTGCCTCTCCAACCATTGATCGGCAAGCATGTAAGACTCATGGGCCTGGCATTTCCCCCTGCTAGCGGCAAATAAAATTCTAAAAAAACGCCCCCCTGCCCCCTTGATCGATCCGTCTGGGTCTTTTCTTCAACCTGGGGGCAACCGACCCCCCTCTGGAATTTTCAGGCATCAGGAGAGAGCCCGAAACAGCCCACCCCCCGATTCCACCACAGCTGCCAATCGCTGTTAAAAAAAAAAGAAAAAAATCACATTTACTCATCTCAGCACTTGATCCCTCCCAATGGGTCTCCTCCTCACCTGGGGGGCCTCCGACCCCCCCCCCAGGGCTCTTCAATCTTCAGGAGAGGGCCCGGAACAGTGTCCCCCTGCTTTCACCCTTCCTGCAGGCCAGCACCTAGCCTCTTTCTGGACAGGGCAGATGATATCGTCCTGTGACATCAACCCGCTCATGGCCCGAGAGTCCTCAGATGCTGGTGATTCATGGAGAGGGGTGGAGGGGCAGGGGACTCGGATCCCCTGCCTCCCCACCCTCCTCCCTCAATCACTTGCATCTTTCATCCGTGATCGGTGAGAAACAGCGGCGAAGGACAGGGAAGGAGGATACCTGGTAGAGCTGAGGGTCAGGGGTGAATGTCCTTTTTTGTTCTTGGTGTGCTGGCTTTTTTTACAGTTAACCTTTTGTGAACTGGTGAGGGATCTGGAAAGTCACCCACGGCTAGCAGGTGACTTGCCATTAACCCTCCCATTACCTGCCTCCCCAAAGCCCGAGGGGTAGGCACAAGAGCTAGTAGGGGACCTGAAGTAGCTTTCAGGTCTGGGGGTCACTGAAGCTGGTCTCCACACCCTGGTCTACAAGCCCTGCATAGCTGGTCCACAGGCTGGTTATGCTGGGAAGGGGGGACCCCATGCCATTTTTTATATAACCCATTATAGTGTGGATAGTAGTTGTAATTTAATTGTAAATGTTATAAAGGGCTCTTTTCAGTTTGGGGGGGGTCTCCTGGGCAGGAGCGGGGGCTACCGATACATATGTGGTACCGCTGTATTCGGGAGAAATGGGGATTTTGAATGCAGTTTTCTTAAATGAAACAAATGTTTTATTTAAATTACATGAGACAAATTTGAAAAAACATAATTTTTTTATTTTCAACATTACGTTTTTCTATCAGAATCAGAGATATCAGAAATATTTTTTAAAAGCAACTGGAAAAATTACAAACAACACATTTCATGTTACATCCCAGAAATGCAAAATTCACAGTTAAACATGCAAAATGGTGAAAAATGACCTGTCAACAGAGGGTGACAGCATCTCAAGTAGGCTGGCAGTAAAAAGGGTTAAAAGTAGTTAAAAGTATCTTTGAATGTTTGGTATTGTTCTGTTTAGGGGACCTTGCATTTTCAGATTTAGCTTGTTTATTCTTGTTTGCATATTGATATTTTAGTAAAACGTAAAGGGTTGTTTTGGTTGAAAAACTTCAAGGTGCGCAATTTTAGTTTGGGGGAGTCTCCTGGGCAGAAAAGGGTGTCTACCAATACATATGTGGTACTGTTGTAACAGGGAGAAATTGGGCTCTTACACACATATAATTTTATTGACAAACTTACATATTTATTACAAAAAAACTACAAATGGTAAAAAATAGATTTATTTTACTTTTTGCACATATTTCACTCCAAAATATTGATAATAACTAAAAATAGGCAAACAAGACTTTTCATGGTAAAACTTAGACTCCCTTCAAAGATCACAGTTGAAAAATGTATAGCACAATATATTGAAAAATGGTCTTGTAACAGAGGGTGACAAAAGCTCTAGGTAGGCTAGCAGTTAAATGTTTAAAGGGTTAAATGAATACAACACCCATTTTCTGCACAATGGTTGTTGTTTATCGCCATCTGGCTAGGTGCAGGGAGGAATTCCAATTGGTGAGGCCCTCCCCCCTGCCCATAGTCAATGTCCAGAAGCAGTGCAGACCATGTGACTACTGGCAGGAAAACCAATGTCAGAACAATCAAATCAAACCCAAATGTGTTACTATCAGGGGAAATGTTTAAGACACTTTTGGGATGGCAGTGGAGGCGCATTTGCTGCCAGTTTTGGGGGGCTATTTGGGCTGCCGCACACCAGCATCCATTTCCTATCTTTCTAGGCTCCACCCAAACTTAAAAATTCTAGTCCATATTCTGCTTCCAGTGCTATTGCCCCAGTACTATTATAGGCCCCTACAATAATAATGGTTCTGTGTCACTCATTTGGCCATATTCACACATATACCTGCAATACTACAGGATCAGCCTTGGAGTGCACTTCAGTGAGCACATTGAGGGGGGTTCAGAGGGGAAAGCATGGGATGGCTGGGATGGCAAAATCCCAGTAAAATCTTAGCTCCAGTCCACCACTGATGGTAAATTACTAGGTCAAAGCCAGCTTGGCTGCCTCCAGCCCAGAAAGTTAAGATCCCATACCAATTTGTGTGTGAAAAACATCCCAAATGACTTCTGCATATATTTGAAGTCAAAATCAAATGTCTGCCGTGAAGTCCATTTCTATCCATCTTAAAATTAGAAGTACTAAGTAAAAAAATATTTTTGCCTTTATGCCAATGATGGAAAAGAGCTTTTGGGAAATAATAAAATAGCATGCCTCATGGTAGACCCCTCTGCTTCTACATCAATACAGCCCTTGATTCCTAATCCCTAAAGGGGGTGCTTGGTCAGAGTTTAACTAAAAATTAGGGATAGCTACACAATGCCAGAGCCTGTGCGTCTTGGTCATAAGGCCAAATACTGTAACTTTTTCCATAGGACATATTTAATCAAGAAATACATATTATGAATAAAACAATTATGAGTCATGACATGATATCCCAAATTACAAATACCCAACTTGATTGTATGGTTCACACATTAGTTTTTAGATAGGCAGAAATACTTCCTTTAGCAACTCACAAGGTTGATACTATATCATCATTACATCTGCTTTACAAGTGAGGACCTCTAGATCACAGCTGCTTTAAAGGAAAGCTTACGATGGCCCACACAGGCAGACTGTGCATACAGAAATGATTAAGGGAAAGACAGGAGATAAACTAAGCACTGTTTTCTCCAATAGGCAATAATTACATGATAGTTAAAAAGCTAACTCTGTAATTACATAGTTAAGTACACATTATTTACATTATGTAATGTGTACTTAAATTCCTTTTTGAATAGAAATTGTTGTCAGTATTTCATATGTAAGCAATTTGTCACTTTAAATTGCCCTGGTTCCTAAGTGTACGAAGTATGTAAACTATAAGTGAAGATCTAATAAAAGTTGAGGATACTAAAGCCTGACATCTATATAAAAATGTATACATGCAGACATTTGAACATTAATTGTGTGTTGGTGCCAAGCAGAATGTTAAAGTTATAATAAATGAAACCCAGATTGTTGTCCCATTGTCTCTGGCTACATGTTGCACTGTCCTAATCTTCAATCCATTTTCAAAATACCCTGTAGTTCATAAGTTATCTTTAAAAAATGAGAACATTGGAGATGCAGAGAATAAATTAGTGGGTTTGGCAACAGTGATGTGATGAAAGCATACTGCGATGTGTGTGAGAGGAGAAAGGAGGTTGGGGTTTCAGAGCTGCAGAGAGAGGCAGCTAATCAGGATGTCTGGGCAGGGAGTGGGGGTGGTTCCATTCTTGGTCCACTGAAGGTTGATTGATGGACCGGATCAGCGGGGTGGGGACTTAAAGCTGAATGATGAAGTGATTCTTTATTAAGAAGACAGAAAGAGGAGGAAGCATAGCGATTGAACCACCTAATGAAAGGTAAGTGATATTTATTTTTTAACTTTTGAATTGCCAAACACTTTAACGCTTCATCTATACACTAAAAGCAAATTAAATGAAATTTACAAAGAAATGTGGGGATTTTCTCTACATCCTGATATTACAGTTTTAATGCAAAATGAGTAATATTGATTTTTACAGTAAACTACATTACATTACATTACAGAGCTATATTTGTAGAAATAAAAATAAGTATGCCCTGCTAATAATGATGAAGCAATAAACAAATCTGCCCCTTATTATCAATCGCAGAAAGTGTATGATTGCCTACCCACCCACCTACCTGCCTGCCTGCCTTCTGCCCATCTACCTATTTGCATGCCCACCCACCAACTAACCTACCTGCTGTCCACCTACCTGTCTGACTGTACAAAAATGTGTTGATTCTCCAGGCTAAATTTAGGTGTGTCATTAAAGGGGTTAAAATGCATTTCAAAAACTGGAGATACGCACCAAATGTATTCACATCAGACATAGATTCCGGAAAAAAACAGGCATTTTTGGTGCTGCTTCTTCATTTTTTATGTGTCAGTTAAGGGGTTAAGACTTCTAACCATTTCACTTCTGCATCAATTACAACAGACCTTTAGAAGTTCTGTAAAAGAGCAGCTCCTGTGAATGTGAATGCACATTTTGTAAGCAACTTGAAAAAAAACCTCTGGGTAGTAGCCTTCCAGGCACCTAGGTAACTAAACTCATCTGAGTGTTAATGATTATCTGCAAGTATCTGGCTATGGCTAGGGCATATTCTACTTTTTTTCAGGTGATAGGTTTCTCCTCTGTCTGACTTTCTAGGTTTCACTGCCCTGCTTTTGGGAAGCCTTCCATTCAGCCACCAGTCTGAGATTCAATTCCCCCAAAAGAAGACCACTGCTCCTCGACCTCATTATAAAGCCAATAAGTAATACAGCACAATTCATACCCCTACAGTGACCCCCCCCCCCCACCTTATGGCTGATGCTTATGTCTGAAACATACACACATTAGTGATTAGACTACAGTAGTAAATAGATTAAAAGCATGCCATCTGGCAAATCTTCTGCTGCTAGACAGGCCCTGCAGAAGGGATAGAGCTCACTGGGATTTATTAAGAAATATAAATTAGGTTAAAAGAAAGCTGGATGAAAAATGACAGCCAGCCCAGAGAGAAAGAAGACAAATTAATCATTTAGCCTGAAATGTCACTTTTATACTTCCTTTTAATTGGTCAATTACAAGCAGGGTCCTTATAGGACTGAAATTTTATACTATATCGAATTGTATTGTAAATGTACATCATGAACATGGTGAAAGTATATGCAAATACCCCTCTTGCCCTATATTTCTTTTTCCCCCTGCTAATGTATTTTATACATAGTGATTATTTCTCCCCTTTTTAAATCAAATGCATCCATGATCTGTTGTGCTTAAAATAAAAAAATCTCCAAGTGAGAATTGAGCAAGGCACCTAACTCCCCAACTTGTGTCACTGCACAGATGGGTTAAATGGTCCAAATCCTCCTGTGAGGAAGGACAGTATAACGCTAAACCACCGCACACCTGACAGGATCTGTGCTGAAAAGACTTTCAAGAGATTGCAGAATTTGGTCACTCTGTTATGGTGGAACCACTTTACTAAATATAGCTTTACTAAATTAAATAAAATAATACATGAAATGCTCTTTCTAAATATTATGTAAAAAATGTTCTTTAAGCTAAAAAAAATCAAAAGTCAAATGGCACCCTGCAGTAAATGGAAACTCATTGTTAGGGAAAGAGATCTGGGAGTTCACATTTTGTTCAGTACATGTAGTCATTTTAAAGGATGAAATCACTGTAGCCTGGTCGATAGAGAACTTGATAAACTACACAACTTGTTCTGCAGTTTTGGATTGACTCTATTTGACTGACTTGTAACTACAGTGTTGTGTCACTAGTGAATATTGGATCACCTGTTATATATCACAACCTTCTGGATTCCACCCCATGCTAGAGATGTTAGATTAAGCAGAATTCACACAGGGAGGAAAGAATAAAGTATAAACTTAGAAAGGCCCTGGCAGCATAAATACTAAGCTTGTCAAGGGATTCAAAAATAAAATTAAAACAATATACCTAAGAAAATCACCCAAAAATAAATAGGAAACAATGGCTTAATCAGCAATGCAATTTTTAATAGAGACATTAAAATAAAATACAGCTTTTTGCCCATACAGTGTGCAGTTTGTGAACCATTAAGAATTACATTTTACCTAA
Source organism: Gastrophryne carolinensis (assembly GCA_027917425.1). NCBI lineage: Eukaryota > Metazoa > Chordata > Amphibia > Anura > Microhylidae > Gastrophryne > Gastrophryne carolinensis. Next base: position 187,086,018 of record CM051239.1, on the reverse strand, counting down.
AGGACTCTCAAAATCAAAATTTAGAAAATGATCAAATATCACAAACATGTAAATGGTAAAAGTATTTGAACTCTGAGCCATGTCCTCTGTTATGCTAGAAAACTGCTCATGTCTGGGTCCACAAAATTTCTACAGAATTTGACTTGGCCATTCCAAAATGTTAACCCCCTCATCTTTTGGTTCCAATTATTTTATATTTAGAAAGCACCATTGTCTTCCATTGCACTGAGGGTAGAATTTTCAGGGGGGTAAGCAGAGGCAGAGCTAGGCTTTCTGGCACCCAGTGCAAAGATTCAAAATGGCACCCCCCCACCTGTGCTCAGGCCCCCATTTGGCACCCCCTGACCTGCTGCACCCAGGGGGTAAGGTAAGTACTCAAAAAATCTAGTGTAGGGGTTTCCAACCAGCGGGACAAGTATCACTGGTGGTAGGCACCTATCAGGTGGGAACCCGGCTTTGGACAAATGTATTTCACAAGTTCAGTGGGCTTTGGTCCGCTTTAACTAAGTCTAATTTGCTCCTTAAAGACAAAACTATTCCAAAAAGTAATGCCACCAATTAGCATTGTTGTTTTGTGCACTAGATGATAATTAGAAAACGAAAATAGGTGGTTGATAACAAAAGTTTGGGAATCCCTGATCTAGAGAATAAGGGTGGAGACAAGAGTTTGGGCCACAATAAATATTCTGGGAAATAGTTCGAAGAGCAATAAGACTGTGAGATGTCACAATGATCCTGCATATGGCTCAGAGTCACAATGATCCTGCATATGTCCATTCATGCCCACTGTGTCTTCAGGTGAAATGCGAGTACAGGCCTGCACATGCATAGTTGCATCAATGACTGGGTGCATGCCAACTTGCACATGTTCAGATTGGTGCCCTTGCCTTGCAAGCACTTTTGCTGTACATGTACAATGTACCTTCTGCTCAGTGTGCATACACTTCTTCATGTGTCGGTGTGTATGTGCATAAAATCTGCTTGCGTCAAAATTACACCTCCTTTCCTTGTTGCTGTTCATGTTTTGGGCTCTGACCTTTAGCTACATTTTTTATACTCGCTCATCTTTCAACCCTTGGAATCAGCTGACTACCCTCTCTGGCTATCCACCCTAGGCACCAGAAGAATACTTGGCTTTTGAATCTCGCTCCACCTTCACCAGCACTCACCTGCTCTGGTAATGGTTTAGGGATCCTGGCTTGCCTGCAACCTCGGATTATTGTAGTCCCTAGTGAGAACCAGGCCAGTCACAAGACTCCCCACTCTGGAACCTGTGTGTGGTATTCCTGCTGAAGCCAGTTCCAGATTTTACTGTTTCTATGGTCCTCGGCAATTACCTGTGCCTGCCTTATCCAATACCCATGGGCTGTTCCAGTGTTACTGATCGTTGTGTATACAGTCTTGTTCAGGTATATGTGTATCCAGCACTTTTGATCCTACAGCTTTTCTTCCTGTCATGCTTTCGCTGTCATCCCTATTATAGTGGAGCCACAGTGGAAGAAGTCTGTTCTCCACTTCTGTCAGATCCACATACAAGTACTGTACATGACAAAAGATTGCTTTAGCCAGATAGGCTTTTCTAAATATGTGCGTTTTGGGGGCATTTTTTGATGGTTTGAAGAGTGATTGTATATGGAAGAACATTTTAGAGTGGAAAGGCACGTGTGAAGTCCTGAAGATGAGAGTGGGAGATCATTATCAGAGTTGAAGACAGAAGAAGGTTGTGAACATAAAAATTAGCTAATCTAAGATTTAGTTGCATAGAGGTTACCCTGAGTTCCTTTGTGACCTTGCAAACAATAATATGCCTTGCTATTGGTCTTGTTTAGAGATGGAGATGGCGAACCTCTCAGTTCTGAACGAAATGAACACAATAACACCAGAAGTGTCGCTGGGCCAGTTCCAGGGTCTTTGTTTCTCCAAAATGACCGACTAGGAGATGGTCGTAGTTCAGGGCAATGACCTCAGAGGATTTTCAGGGACTACGATTTCTCCACAGTGAACCACCAAACTGGCCACATGTTGCCCAATCTGCACCACTTCCAGGTACCAAGGCTGCAGACTCACATTTTATCCTGGAGATCAGGTTGGACTCAATCATTAGGAAATACTGGTTGTCTGAAATGTGCTCTTATGCTGGCGAGACAAGATGCCGGGTTTGCTATTCTTGGTCGATGGTCTAAAGGTGATATGGAAGTTAAATTGTGAAAAGAATAGCAACCAGCAAGCTTGTTGAAGTTTCAGCCGTCGGGCTGACTGCAGGTATTCCAGGTAATGGGGGTCAGTCAGGATAAGGATGGAATGCCTTGTCCCTTTCAGCAGGTATCTCCATTCATCTAGGGCCAACTTGATGAAGAGGAGCTCCTGATCTACCACTCCAGATAGTGAGCCCGGGGCCTGGGGCCAGGAGTGGCATAAAATCTGGAAAAGGAAGAAGGCAAGTGGATTCTTTATTTTTCAACTACCATGCCACAAGGTCAAATTGACCGCCCTTATATACAGCTATGTATCTAGCTATATTAATGTGTACATATGATAGGCATATATATATATATATATATATATATATATATATATATATATTAGGTTAAAGGTAGAAACGGTGTATAAAATACTGTATACTTTTATAGATACAGTCTGAAAGTTTTATGGGTCACTTGTTAATCTTTGTAATCTATTGTTCCATCTGGTTTACATGTAAATCCAGTCTGTCGTTCTGGATTTCCAGGCTGGCGGCGCCTTACAATCATTCCACCTGCAGTGCCGAACACTGTATTCCTTTTTATGCTACTTGACTCGATGTAAGCAGCGGCAGGGCCAGCCTCCTCTTCCCCTCTTTCCATGGAGGTCTGCTGTGCTGCGGACTACATTGGTGCTAGCAGTTGCTATGCAGAACTCTAATTGACTTTGATTGTTGCACTATGTATTGGTCGGCTAATGTCAGCACCTGTGGGACCCAGCTGCGGATTATCCCAGTGCCAGTGAGCACCACTTTGTGCCGCCATTCATCCCAGTGCCAATGAGCATCACTTTGTACCGCCATTCATCCCAGTGCCAATGATGAGCACCACTTTATACGCCCATTCATTCGCCACTCCACAAAGGGGACAAACTTTACAGTGTATTGTAGCTGCATTTTTTTTGCTCTTTTGTTTTGTTGTCTAAATTACACATTGTTAAGCAAAAACAAGTATTGTTTATTTAGAAAGCATCATCATATTCTGTCAAATAAATATATAGTCAGCCTTTTTGTGTCCAGCATAATAAACATAAGTCATTTATTTTATTTATGACTGGTGCCTTTTGTTGTAACAGTGCCATCCAGGGGCCCATTCAAGACACTTGGCATGTGGCCTTTCATTTTTTACGCTTGTGACCAGATTTTATAATTGAAACTTATGTACCTCTTAGCCAAATCAGTAAAGGCACAAAAATAAAACAGTAATTTGTCTGGAGCTGAGTCGCTGTTGTTTGGTATGGCTATTGTGTCCCATTTCCAGGTTAAAACAAGACAATTTCCCACCTTTGTCTTAAAAGGCAGATGCCTTCCTTACTGATGTTTAAGTCCCTGGAGAATGAAGGAGCCACGCTGACCATAGATGAACTATAGGGAATTGCAAGAAAACATTTTGGCAGCCACATTCAAAAATAGCATTTCTGCGATGCAATTATTCTTACTTGGAAATTTAAGCAGAAAAAAAAAACTCAAATGTACCATCAGCACTTATCACAAAGGTCAGATATATCCTAAGTGTAGTAATGAGCGAATTTTCTGAAATTGTCCAAAATGACTCTTTCTGAAATGTTAGGAAATTTGAACTGAAATCTGTTTATAAATGTATTCATGGCTACCTAGGTATCATCCACATATCTGAACCAGTTACTGGCTGCATTCCCTCAAAGGAAGTTAAAACCTTCCTTTCCACTTCCTCCATGTACAAATTTGCAGGTCAGAATGGTGATCCAGGTATAAAGCAATTCCTCCTCTATTCATATGGAACTCATAAACAGATTATATTATTCCTTAATTGTCTTGGCTGGCCTCCTATGCCCTTTACCGAAAAGCATGTGGTCACACAAAAATGTAATGCTACAGTAAAAAGTAATATTTTTTCATGAGAAGAAAAAATTATTTTGGTAGAGACACTTCCCTGATACCACTGCAAAATATTCAATCTTTTAAGCTTTTTAAGAAATCTCTAACTTCGTAATAGCAGATAAAAGTTTCATCCCCAGGACTCATTTCAAAGTGAATAGTTCACACATTAAGAAAATGTTAGAATAATAGAGGAATTAACCTTGAATAAACAAGGACCAGGTATGAATCACTTTCACTAGTACATGATGGTTTAGATGTCAGGTCAGCTACTGAGTAAAAAAATGCAGATTTTATTTACATCTACAACATAAAAAGGAGAACACCTAGAACAAACGTAGATTGTCTTGCCCTGCCCTGTTTGAGTAGTTCCTTCTCATAAAGCGTTCAATGTTACCTCACTTTCATTAAGGGGAGTTTTGTTTCGCATTTGCTGCTATACAATTCAAACCAATATATATATATATACTTAAAAAATGTATTAATCATTTTTAAGATTGTGTTTATGAAACACAAACCATCCGTTCAATAGTTCAGAAAGAAGGAAAATATCTAATGTTTTAACCGCATGCTCATGTACTGTCTACAGAATGATGTCATTGTGAGCATGTTCCAAAACATGCAAGAAATAGAATTTAACTGCAATATTAATATTTGAATTTATGAGACTGAAATTGGCATCCATTTAGCAATACGTAATCCTTTAAATTTTTTTTTAGATTTATTTCTCTCCATCACTGCCCCTTTGCACAGTTCCTAAGTGCACACATGAAAAAACTCTAACCTATGTACCACTGGTTTCTCCAGGGAACATAAATATATCAAGCAACTTGATAATAAATGTTGAAATCACATGTAGTAAGTTGTGGTAAAGCAAAATTAAAACTTTATAGGGTTTTTAGTAAGACTGTAGAGAGGAATTTTTTACTTGAATTCTGATATCCTAAGCTACTCATATTTGCCGTGAATGATTATTGATCAAAAAGTCGTAAGGAATATAAGAATAATGTGCAAGATTTCAAATGCTAATCCCTGCACCCAATACCATATACTGTGTTCAGCATATATAATTATGTTTAGCAAAAGACTTCAAAAGATTTCTTCACCATGTGTGCTTGTTTTGGGCAGGGGTTTCTTCATGCAACTTGTTTTCATGGCACCCATAGCATGTGCTATCAATCAGCACTTGGCGAGCTCCTGTGAGGAGACATGTTCACTAAATGAACTCGAGATTTAGTAATGACTCATTACAGACTCTCAGAGCTTGCAAACCAAGTTTGAAATGAATTTCAGCTGACAAAAGCGAGACCTATGATTATTCTGAAATTCTGGCTTAGTCTAGAGACCTGATTCTGTCTCTCTTTTCCCCTCGCTCTTTGCAATCTGTTTTTGCTCAGAATCTGTCTTTCAGTCTGTGTTTCCTCACCTGTGTGTTGTCTACTCAACATACGGGGGTATTTGAGGATACCCCCTTTCCTCCTCAAGGAAATGATATTGTTTGGCACTGTTTTTGTCACAGTCTTTTGTTCTGGGATTTTCTGGGTCATTGAATTTGTGTTTTCCTCCCCCCCCCCTCCCCAAGCAGCAACTGCCCTGTCACAAACAGCTAGCAAATGAGATTGAGGGGCTGGTTCATAAACTCTCATCTCATCTGACTACTGCAGACATGAACCTCAATGCTTTCCCACCATGTCCTCAGATGTTTAGGACACTGTGCCTTATCATAGATGTGAACCTTATTCAGCACTCCATACAGCCTAATACTTCCAGCCTAGTGCTGATGAGACCCAAAAGCTTGAAACATGTGTCACACAAATGAAAGGTGTTTGGCTGTGTACATTTTAAGCTAATTCAGCAGCTGAGTGCCTTGGATGTCCCCAAAACTTAAAGGAGCACTATCACAAAAAATGGCCCAATGCTGAAAATCCATATGAATACGCTGGATGGAGGGAGAAGGGGTCACTAATACACCCAGCATCAAGAAATATGCTTCCGGGCTTGTATTTTTTTTTTTTTAATGGAAGCAATAGGAAATAAGGGGTGACAGGCTCTGTCACTGCTGATAGACTAAACCTGTCAGCCCCGGGTTTTATTCCTATAATCGGAGAATAAACAACAAGCTTCTGGGAGTTTTATTGTATATAATTGTAAATAAGTAACCCCCTCCTCTCATTAGCTAACGTGTTTATAAGGGTTTTTAATAGTACACAATTTCGCTATAGTGCTCCTTTAAAGAGATTGTTTGCATGGCTGCATAACTCTGCGAAGAGTGCTGGGAAGATCAGTTATCCCTTGTGTTGAATGCTGTGTAAATACTTTCTGTTCTAGGAAAGCACCTCTTTTCATTAATCTTGTTTAATGTGATTCTTTTTCATATCAGTTACTTGCCTGAGCTGCCAGCCTACCTTGAGATTTTGTCATCCTCTGTTGCCAGACCATTTTTCAATATTTTGCACTATACATGTTGAACTGTGATTTTTCACATATATTGTTTTTTTTCAACACAGACTGAGCTTTAACGTGAAATGTTTTTTTAGCGTATTCTCAATATTTTTGGGCAAAATATGTGTAAAAGAAAGTGCTTTTTCTAATAAAAATGTTAAAAAGCGTTTTGCAATAAAATCATATTGAGTGTAAGAACCCTATTTCTCCCGGTTACAATGGTACCTGCCCAGGAGACTCCCCCAAACTGAATGTGGGAGGAACAGACTTATTAATCCAAGCTGTGGATAGGATTGCACAGTTGATAGTAATTGCAATAGACAGACTTGGATAAGTTAAAGGGAAAGCACCCACACTCATAACAGCATAGTGCCCCACCTAAACCAGGGGAGGACCTGTTCCAGGCTGTTCTGCCAATCAGACAAGTCAGAACCAGAAATAGCCAGAACTGGAAGTGACATCTTGATTGGTAAGGGCCTGATAACTCAAAAATGTTGCACAAAATGTAACAGCAAAGATATAATGGTATCTTGAAGCCCATGTATAGCATGAAACTTGGCTAATAACAAAAACATAAAAGCATTTCATAACAACTTTAATTCACACTTCATACTGGTACCTCTATGTTATTCAGAATGTATCTTATATCCTTCAGATACAATCACTAAACTTACCATATATCCTTCAGATACAATAACTAAAACTGGAATATGGCTAGTTAATGGAATGCATGCATATAGTCAATCATGGTTCCTGTTCACTGAGGAGCTCTATGGCTGATACATTTGTACAGCCAAGCAATGTCAGGATCAAGCTTGGTATGCCCGTGGATCTTATATCCCTCAGTCCCACAGATCACTGTCCATGATGGGAGTCCCTGTCAATGGCTCCTGAGCATCCTGGCATCAGAGTGGTTTGCTTCTCATATTTATACCATTCAAGATGGTTGTCACAATCATGAGCTGGCCCGACTCGAAGGGGTAGAAACAACTTGTTTACTTCTAAGAGCTTATCTTAAACTTTCTATAGCTATCCACCCAAGTACTGGCCAAATTCCCAGGTGCGATAAGCTGCTCAATGGTCCAATGGTAATTTTTCAAAATGTCTGCCAATTCACAAAATGGCATCCAAGCTACAAAATGTCTGCCAGCTGTGAAATGACGGCGATCATCAAAGTTTTAAGTTATAAAAGGAACAGCATCTAAGATGGCGACCAGCCCCAAAATACAAAATGGTGGACAAGATACAGATAAAAGGACAGCCTGCAAATGCCACTTTCCTATTACCACACAAGCACAGATCACGCCCAGAGAGGAGTAAATTAACTTTTTATTACCAGCAATCATCAGTGGCGGCAGCAAAAGCAGGGGCCCTATTCTGAGCCCACTCCTGAAGTCGAAAGAACCTGGGGGGGGGATTAGAGGCTCCCTGGGTGAAGGGGAGACACGGCCAGATGGATCGAGATTTCAGGTGAGCTTTTTTTTCTTTGGCTGCTAGGAGGGGGGAAGGCCAGGCAATTAAAATTTATGTGGTTGGCGTTTAACGGTAGGAGAGGCAATTTTTCGTGGCTGGCATTAGAAGGGTTAAAGGAGCTGTATTTCCAGTGTGTAATATTAAAAATCAAACTGAACATGTCAGCTAATGAGATGAAGGGTCACTTATTCAGGGGTGCCAGGTTTGAGTTTATCAGAGAAGACAGAACCTATCCCTGTGAGTTCCTCTTCCACCCATTAACACTTTAACTGCCAGCCTACCTGGAGATTTTGTCACCCTTTGTTGCCAGACCATTTTACACTATTTTGCTCCCTACGTATTCAACTGTGATTTTTGATGGGATTTCCAGGGATTTCCCAGGAAAGTGATATATTGTGTTTTTCATCAGAGTCTGGCCTTTAACATGAATTATCTTGTTTGTCATTTTTTAGGTGTATTCTCAATATTTTTGGGTCAAATATGTGCAAAAAATTAAAAAATATATATTTTTTAATTTGTAGTGTTTTTTTGTAATGAAAAATGTAAGTTTGTCAATAAAATCCTATTGCGTGTAAAAGCCCCATTTTTCTCGGTTACAGCAGTACCACATGTCTATTGGTAGACACCCTTTCCTGCCCAGGAGACTCCCCCAAACTGAAACAGCTCTTTAGGAGATTTTCAGATAAAATACAACTGTGATATGCGCTATGTGCACCTTGCAGTTTTGCAAGAAAGCAACCCTTTACATTTGAAATACTCCCCCAAACTATATATTCTCTGGAAGTACACGCCTCAAGCTTTCTAGGCGTACTAGGCTTGTTGACGTGGGTAGAGTTTTCTGGAAGTAATCCCTCAATGAATTCTTTGGTTGCACAGAGTTTAACTAAAGAAGAATAAAAAAGAAGAACCAAAGCCACATTTTCCTAAAAAAACTATTTGGAAACAAGAAACAAGGTAAATCTGAAAAAGCAATATCCACCAAACAGAAGAATACCCAACATGCATAGCTACTGAAGAGTTGCCAAACACCCATTTTTCTTGAAAATTTCAGCTCTGCAGACAAAATGCACACCTTGCGGTAAACAACCCTTTACATTTGGAATACCCCCCCCATAAATCATATATATTCTCTGAAAGTACACCTGTTAAGCTTTATAAGTGTACCCAGCTTGTTGTAGTGGCCTCAACTTTCTGGAAGTAATTCCTCAAAGAATTCTGTGGTTGCACATGGTTTCCCTAAAAAATGTATACAAAAGCAGAATAAAAAACACCTTTTCCTAAAATATCAATATACAAACAAGAAAAAGGAAGGTAAATCTGAAAGCGCTAGATCCCCCCAGCAGAACAATACCCAACATGCATAGCTACTTTCAATCCTTTTATTTCCTTGAATTTTTGTTACCCTCTGTTGACAGGTCATTTTTCACCATTTTTTTCCCATGTTTAACCGGGTTTTTTTCAGGAATTTCCAGGAAAATTCTATATATTTTTCATGCGGCAGAGTTTAGGTTTTAACAGGAAATGTCTTGTTTGTAATTTTTTTACTGTTTCTTAAAATATTTGTAAGTAAAAAAACTAAAAAATTATTATTTCTTTGATATTGTCTCATTTATTTTAAATAAAAATTTATTTTACTAAATAAAACCATATTGCACATGAAAGCCCATTTTTCTGATTACAACAGTACCACATATGTATCGGTAGCCCCCATTACTGTCCAGACCCCCCAAACTAAAAAGAGCACTTTATAAAATTTACAAATAAAATAGAACTACTATCCACACTATAAAGGGTTACATTTTAAAAAATTGTTGTGGGGTCCCCCTTCCCGATGGAGGGGGACCCAGTTTTTGGGGGGGAATTTTAAGGGTTAAAAACCCTTAAAGATCCTGTCATTACCTGTCAACAGAAGGTGAAAAAACGTCAAGTAGGCTGGCAAATAAAAGGGTTAATAGTACCTATGCATGTTGGGTATTGTTCTGCTCGGGGGACCTTGTGCTTTCAGATTTAGCTTGTCTTTTCTTGTTTGCATATTGATATTTTAAAAAAACATGTTTTTATTCAGCTTTTTAGGGAAACCCTGTGCAACCTAAGAATTCTTTGAGGGATTACTTCCAGAAAGATGATCCCACTACAACAAGCTGGGTACGCTTAGAAAGCTTAACATGTTTACTTTCAGGTAATATATGATATTTGGGGGATATTCCAAATGTAAAGGGTTGTTTTGGTTGAAAAATTGCAAGGTGCACACTTTGTCTGCAGAGCTAAAATTTTCAAGTAAAATTATTGTTATGCACATGCTTTACTTTGGGGTGTTTGGCAACTCTTCCCTTGACAGAACCTATGCATGTTGGGTACCATTCTGTTCGGGGATGTTGCTTTTTCAGATTTCACTTGTTTTATCTTGTTTGCATATAGTTTTTTCAGGGAAATGTGGCTTTGATTCTTCTTTTTTATTCTTTTTTAGGGAAACTCTGTGCAATCTCTGTGCAAGAATTGATTGAGGGATTACTTCCAGAAAACTACGCCCACATAAACAAGCCTGGTAAGCCTTGAAAGCTTGAGGTGTGTAATTCCAGAAAATATATGTTTGTGGGGGGTATTTCAAATGTAAAGGGTTGTTTTTCTGGAAAAGCTGCAAGGTGTGCATAGTGCATATCACAGTTGTATTTTATCCTAAAATCTCCTAAAGCGCTGTTTCAGTTTGGGGGAGTCTCCTGGGCAGGAAAGAGTGTCTACCTATACACATGTGGTACCTCTGTAACTGGGAGAAATTGGGGTTTCACACGAAATAAGATTTTTTTGACAAAACTTACATTTGTTTTAACAAAAACACTACAAATCGCAAAAAATAGATGTTTTTACATTTTTTGAACATATTTCCCCCAAAAGTATTGAGAATGCACTAAAAAAGGCCAAACAAGACATTTCATGTTGAAGCCCAGACTCTGCTGTAAAAAAACAATATATAATTTTCCAGGAAAATCCCTGGAAATCCCTTCAAAAATCAAGGTTGATCATGTGTAGCGCAAAATAGTGAAATGTGTTCTGGTAACAGGGGGTGACAAAAATTCTAGGAAGTCTGGCACTTAAAGGGTTAAAGAGAATAAAAGGGTTAACTGTAAGAATAGTGAAAATCACATTACTTGGTCTTGATTCAGTAAACTTGCCTTGAACTATCTCATGGAAATAAGGAATGTTTCTTGCTTTTTTTTTTTTAAAGTCATGAGTTAAAGTCATGAGTTAAAGGCATGAGTTAAAATAGGGCGTGATCTTCCATATACCTACATATGTAAAATCTGTATTTGAGAGGGGGAGGATTGTTGAATAGTTCAGCTTAATTATTTAATTATACTGTGAAACATGGCTTTAAACTAATTTTATTTTGTACCTATAATTGTATACAAACAATAAAAAAGGTGTGATTCAGTAAAGAGAGAAAGTTAGAGAATTATTTACACCTAAAACTTTCACTAGAGCAATTTACTTTTTATATTTCAATAATGTTATTGATCAATAAAGCAAAACAGAATACTGAATATAAAATTAGAATATGCATTCCATGAATTGCAGAAAAGGTAACAGAAAAAAATGGAAATATAAGCTTTTCTGACTGATAATCACCTAAATCCGATATTAATAATATTTTGTCAATATAGTAGCATAGTTTTAATCATAAAAAAAAAAATTATATATATATATATATATATATATATATATATAGACATCAGTCATTTACGTCACAATAAAGGCCAAAACTTATAACCAAAAAACTAAATAAATAATAGTACTTAGAGGAATATGGGCAATTAAAGAACTCAGAGCCCAATTTGCTCTCCAAATAGCCCTAAATTGTGACTCTTTCTTAAGTAAAGTACTACTCAACTTCTTGTTGACCATTATCCAATTTAATCTACCAATAAACATTTGAAGTTTCAAAGTATTAGATTTCCATTACTTAGCAATGGTCAATTTAGCTGACAAAGAAGCATAGAAAATAAATGTAGTGGGAAATCTGTAAATCACCACAACATTTAATAAGGCAACCAATGGCGATTTTTCCACCCATGTCCCCGTAACCTTGCTTATAATACCACTTGGTTCCAAAACTTTACCACCCTAACATATATCATAACATATCACCCACCTGTCCACAATTTCTGAAACATAAAGAAGATATATTAGAGTATATAGTTGCAGACCTACTGAGGACCATATACCAATGAGTAAATACATTCAAGTTGGATTCTAACAGCGAAGTGTTGCTAGAACTCAAGATCAAGGAGTAAGACTTCTCCCTCAGAAAAAGTTACAAAGGATTAAGTCTTGCCTTTCAAAGTAAAGTTCAAATGAAAGGAGAAAAACATCTGTATTTTATGTTCTCCTAATCAACTTAGTCAAGAGCTGTTTCACTTCTCTTCTTTTTTGGATTATTAATGGAGCAAGATCAGCAAAATTTGTATTGTATTAACATTATATTAGGGTGTCCTTATACAACCACTATAAATTGTTTGATAGTAATGTGGTTTTACTATTATATTTCTCTGTGCTCTGTCTTGACTAGGTGCTGTGAGCACCCTATCAAGGAGTAACTGGCCTTCATGCGCATGAGGTAAAATAGTCTCTTATGGATGAATCTAGAACTCTGATGGATTCAGGAAGGCAATGGCACTCTAAAATTATAGCCTTAACCACCCTTCCCTCTATAAAGTCATTCCTATCTATGACCCAGTGCTCATGATAGTTGATGTTTTGGATGCTCTAGCCAGTGTTATATCTCCTTGTGTGTTAAAGTGTATGTCCCTGATCTTGCCTAAACTTGTCCTCATCTGGTCTTCCATTTTAGATTGAGATTGGTCTATTTGATACTGCACTGATCCCATAATCTGCTCATGTTGATTGATGCTACTGTTGATTGATACTACATCACTGGGGGACCTGTCCCCACACATTGTCCGCATTGTTGCTGGGGCACAGAAAAGAAGGCTAAGTCGCAGGATATTGCTTTTATGCCCGCAGGGTGCAGAGCTCCTGAATTATGTGACCACGATGCTCAGGCACGTGCATACACCTCCTTCATTTACTTTTTAAAGTGACTACATTTTAAAGGGATCTTAATTCCACCCTGGAGAGATGGTTTGAGGTGTTAAAGTGGAACAAAACCCAGGAATTTTACTTTCGTTCACTCGTTTCGTTCCATTGGAGCATCCTGAATTGGTATACTCTGCTGTGTAAAACCTGCAAGAACGCCCCCTAGAACTCACCTCTTCATCTGCTGTGACTATATCTAGAGATGAGCAAAGTTTTGAAAAATTTGATTCGACTGATTTGCCGAATTTGCCGACAAAAATCGTTTCGAACCGCTATTAAAAACGGCTATTTCTGAGCCTCCTAGAGCCTCAATAGGGTTGTAAACCATTCTGCCTTGCTGTAACTTGCATAGGACGCGTACTGGGTTAGTGAAATAATACTGTAAATAATTATCACATGCAGATCGGAGGCATCGCTAATAGAATCGCAAAACGGCACAATTGCAGAGAGTTGAGGTGGCATCACTATGAGGGGCCCCTATAGTGCCTGAAAAACACACCCTGGAGCTGGCAGCAGCAGGAGCCCAAAAATTAGCTGAATCACACCCTGGAGTTGCAAGCAGCAGCAGCAGCTGCAGGAGCCCGTACATTGCTTTACGGAGACACTGGAGTTGGCTGCAGGAGCCCAAAAATTTAATGAATCACACCCTGGAGTTGCAAGCAGCAGCCCAAACATAGCTTGAAAGAGACACTGGCGTTGGCAGCAGGAGCCTAAAAATTGGATGAATCACACCCCGGAGTTGCAAGCAGCAGCAGCAGGAGCACAAACATTGCTTTAAAGAGACACTGGAGCCGGAGCCCAAAAATTGGATGAATCACACCCTGGAGTTGCAAGTAGCAGCAGCAGCAGCCCGAACATAGCTTGAAAGAGAAACTGGAGTTGGCAGCAGGAGCCCAAAAATTGGATGACTCACACCCTGAAGTTGCAAGCAGCAGCAGCAGGGGCCCAAACATAGCTTGAAAGAGACACTGGAGTTGGCCGCAGGAGCCCAAAAATTGGATGAATCACACCCTGGATTTTCAAGCAGCAGCAGCAGCAGGAGCACAAACATTGCTTTAAAGAGACATTGGAGTGGGCTGCAGGAGCCCAAAAATTGAATGAATCACACCCTGGAGTTGCCAGCAGCAGCAGCAGGAGCCCAAACATAGCTTTAAAGAGACATTGGATTTGGCTGCAGGAGCACAAAAATTGGATGAATCACACCCTGGAGTTGCAAGCAGCCGCAGCAGCCCAAGCATAGCTTGAAAGAGACACCGGAGTTGGCAGCAGGAGCCCAAAAATTGGATGAATCACACTCTGGAGTTGCAAGCAGCAGCAGCAGGAGCCCAAACATTGCTTTAAAGAGACACTGGAGTTGGCAGCAGGAGCCCAAAAATTGGATGAATCACACCCTGGAGTTGCAAGCAGCAGCAGGAGCCCAAACATTGCTTTAAAGAGACACTGGAGTTGGCAGCAGGAGCCCAAAAATTGGATGAATCACACCCTGGAGTTGCAAGCAGCAGCAGGAGCCCAAACATAGCTTGAAAGACACACTGGAGTTGGCGGCAGGAGCCCAAAAATTGGCTGAATGACACCCTGGAGTTGCAAGCAGCAGCAGCAGGAGCCCAAACATAGCTTGAAAGAGACACTGGATTTGGCTGCAGGAGCCCAAAAATTGGATGAAACACACCCTGAAGTTGCAAGCAGCAGCAGCAGGGGCCCAAACATAGCTTTAAAGAGACACTGGAGTTGGCAGCAGGAGCCCAAAAATTGGATGAACAACACCCTGGAGATGCAAGCAGCAGCAGCAGGAGCCCAAACATAGCTTGAAAGACACACTGGAGTTGGCTGCAGGAGCCCAAAAATTGGATGAATCACACCCTGGATTTTCAAGCAGCAGCAGCAGGAGCACAAACATTGCTTTAAAGAGACATTGGAGTGGGCTGCAGGAGCCCAAAAATTGAATGAATCACACCCTGGAGTTGCCAGCAGCAGCAGGAGCCCAAACATAGCTTTAAAGAGACACCGGAGTTGGCAGCAGGAGCCCAAAAATTGGATGAATCACACCCTGGAGTTGCAAGCAGCAGAAGCAGGAGCCCAAACATTACTTTAAAGAGACACTGGAGTTGGCAGCAGGAGCCCAAAAATTGGATGAATCACACCCTGGAGTTGCAAGCAGCAGCAGGAGCCCAAACATTGCTTTAAAGAGACACTGGAGTTGGCAGCAGGAGCCCAAAAATTGGATGAATCACACCCTGGAGTTGCAAGCAGCAGCAGGAGCCCAAACATAGCTTGAAAGACACACTGGAGTTGGCAGCAGGAGCCCAAAAATTGGCTGAATGACACCCTGGAGTTGCAAGCAGCAGCAGCAGGAGCCCAAACATAGCTTGAAAGAGACACTGGATTTGGCTGCAGGAGCCCAAAAATTGGATGACTCACATCCTGGAGTTGCAAGCAGCAGCAGAAGGAGCCCAAACATATCTTGAAAGAGACACTGGAGTTGGCTTCAGGAGCTCAGGAGCCCAAAAATTGGATGAATCACACCCTGGAGTTGCAAGCAGCAGCAGGAGCCCAAATATCGCTTGAAAGAGACACTGGAGTTGGCAGCAGGAGCCCAAAAATTGGATGACTCACACCCTGGAGTTGCAAGCAGCAGCAGCAGGAGCCAAAACATAGCTTGAAGGAGACACTGGAGTTGGCTTCAGGAGCCCAACAATTGGATGAATCACACCCTGGAGTTGCAAGCAGCAGCAGGAGCCCAAACAGCTTGAAAGAGACACTGGAGTTGGCAGCAGGAGCCCAAAAATTGGATGAATCACACCCTGGAGTTGCAAGCAGCAGCAGGAGCCCAAACATAGCTTGAAAGAGACATGGGAGTTGGCAGCAGGAGACCAAAAATTGGCTGAATCACACCCTGGATTTGCAAGCAGCAGCAGCCCAAACATAGCTTGAAAGAGACACTGGAGTTGGCAGCAGGAGCCCAAAATTGGATGAATCACACCCTGGAGTTGCAAGCAGCAGCAACAGGAGGAGACCAAACATAGCTTGAAAGAGACACCGGAGTTGGCAGCAGGAGCCCAAAAATTGGATGAATCACATCCTGGAGTTGCAAGCAGCAGCAGCAGGAGCCCAAACATAGCTTGAAAGAGACACTGTAGTTGGCTGCAGGAGGCCAAAAATTGTATGAATCACACCCTGGAGTTGCGAGCAGCAGCAGGAGCCCAAACATAGCTTGAAAGCGACACTGGAGTTGGCAGCAGGTGCCCAAAAATTGGATGAATCACACCCTGGAGTTGCAAGCAGCAGCAGCAGCAGCCCAAACATAGCTTGAAAAAGACATTGGAGTTGGCAGCAGGAGCCCAAAAATTGGCTGAATGACACCCTGGAGTTGCAAGCAGCAGCATCCGCCCAAACATAGCTTGAAAGAGACACTGGAGTTGGCAGCAGGAGCCCAAAAATTGGATGAATCACACCCTGGAGTTGCAAGCAGCAGCAGGAGCCCAAACATAGCTTGAAAGAGACACTGGAGTTGGCAGCAGGAGCCCAAAAATTGGATGAATCACACCCTGGAGTTGCAAGCAGCAGTAGCAGCCCAAACATAGCTTGAAAGAGACACTGGAGTTGGCAGCAGGAGCCCAAAAATTGGATGAATCACACCCTGGAGTTGCAAGCAGCAGCAACATGAGCCCAAACATAGCTTGAAAGAGAAACTGGATTTGGCTGCAGGAGCCCAAAAATTGGATGACTCACACCCTGGAGTTGCAAGCAGCAGCAGCAGCAGGAGACCAAGCATAGCTTGAAAGAGACACTGGAGTTGGCAGCAGGAGCCCAAAAATTGGCTGAATGACACCCTGGAGTTGCAAGCAGCAGTAGCAGGAGCCCAAACATAGCTTGAAAGAGACACTGGAGTTGGCAGCAGGAGCCCAAAAATTGGCTGAATGACACCCTGGGTTTGCAAGCAGCAGCCCAAACATAGCTTGAAAGAGACACTGGAGTTGGCAACAGGAGCCCAAAAATTGGCTGAATGACACCCTGGAGTTGCAAGCAGCAGCCCAAACATAGCTTGAAAGAGACACTGGAGTTGGCAGCAGGAGCCCATAAATTGGCTGAATGACACCCTGGAGTTGCAAGCAGCAGCAGCAGCCCAAACCTAGCTTGAAAGAGACACTGAAGTTGGCAGCAGGAGCCAAAAGATTGGCTGAATGACACCCTGGAGTTGCAAGCAGCAGCAGCAGCAGCAGCCCAAGCATAGCTTGAAAGAGACACTGGAGTTGGCAGCATGAGCCCAAAAATTGGCTGAATGACACCCTGGAGTTGCAAGCAGCAGGAGCCCAAACATAGCTTGAAAGAGACACTGGAGTTAGCAGCAGGAGCCCAAAATTGGCTGAATAACACCCTGGAGTTTCAAGCAGCAGCAGCAGGAGCCCAAACATAGCTTGAAAGACACACTGGAGTTGACCGCAGGAGCCCAAAAATTGGATGAATCACACCCTGTATTTTCAAGCAGCAGCACAAACATTGCTTTAAAGAGACATTGGATTTGGCTGCAGGAGCACAAAAATTGGATGAATCACACCCTGGAGTTGCAAGCAGCAGCAGCAGCCCAAGCATAGCTTGAAAGAGACACCAGAGTTGGCAGCAGGAGCCCAAAAATTGGATGAATCACACTCTGGAGTTGCAAGCAGCAGCAGCAGGAGCCCAAACATTGCTTTAAAGAGACACTGGAGTTGGCAGCAGGAGCCCAAAAATTGGAGGAATCACATCCCGGAGTTGCAAGCAGCAGCAGGAGCCCAAACATAGCTTGAAAGAGACACTGAATTTGGCTGCAGGAGCCCAGAAATTGGATGACTCAAATCCTGGAGCTGCAAGCAGCAGCAGAAGGAGCCCAAACATATCTTGAAAGAGACACTGGAGTTGGCTTCAGGAGCTCAGGAGCCCAAAATTGGATGAATCACACCTTGGAGTTGCAAGCAGCAGCAGCAGCAGCAGCCCAAACATAGCTTGAAAGAGACACTGGAGTTGGCAGCAGGAGCCCAAACATTGGATGAATCACACCCTGGAGTTGCAAGCAGCAGCAGGAGCCCAAACATAGCTTGAAAGAGACACTGGAGTTGGCTGCAGGAGCCCAAAAATTGGATGACTCACACCCTGGAGTTGCAAGCAGCAGCAGCAGGAGCCCAAACATAGCTTGAAGGAGACACTGGAGTTGGCTTCAGGAGCCCAACAATTGGATGAATCACACCCTGGAGTTGCAAGCAGCAGCAGGAGCCCAAACAGCTTGAAAGAGACACTGGAGTTGGCAGCAGGAGCCCAAAAATTGGATGAATCACACCCTGGAGTTGCAAGCAGCAGCAGGAGCCCAAACATAGCTTGAAAGAGACACGGGAGTTGGCAGCAGGAGACCAAAAATTGGCTGAATCACACCCTGGAGTTGCAAGCAGCAGCAGCCCAAACATAGCTTGAAAGAGACACTGGAGTTGGCAGCAGGAGCCCAAAATTGGATGAATCACACCCTGGAGTTGTAAGCAGCAGCAACAGGAGGAGCCCAAACATAGCTTGAAAGAGACACCGGAGTTGGCAGCAGGAGCCCAAAAATTAGATGAATCACATCCTGGAGTTGCAAGCAGCAACAGCAGGAGCCCAAACATAGCTTGAAAGAGACACTGTAGTTGGCTGCAGGAGGCCAAAAATTGTATGAATCACACCCTGGAGTTGCCAGCAGCAGCAGGAGCCCAAACATAGCTTGAAAGTAACACTGGAGTTGGCAGCAGGTGCCCAAAAATTGGATGAATCACACCCTGGAGTTGCAAGCAGCAGCAGCAGCCCAAACACAGCTTGAAAAAGACATTGGAGTTGGCAGCAGGAGCCCAAAAATTGGCTGAATGACACCCTGGAGTTGCAAGCAGCAGCATCCCCCCAAACATAGCTTGAAAGAGACACTGGAGTTGGCAGCAGGAGCCCAAAAATTGGATGAATCACACCCTGGAGTTGTAAGCAGCAGCAGGAGCCCAAACATAGCTTGAAAGAGACACTGGAGTTGGCAGCAGGAGCCCAAAAATTGGATGAATCACACCCTGGAGTTGCAAGCAGCAGTAGCAGCCCAAACATAGCTTGAAAGAGACACTGGAGTTGGCAGCAGGAGCCCAAAAATTGGATGAATCACACCCTGGAGTTGCAAGCAGCAGCAACATGAGCCCAAACATAGCTTGAAAGATTAACAGGATTTGGCTGCAGGAGCCCAAAAATTGGATGACTCACACCCTGGAGTTGCAAGCAGCAGCAGCAGCAGGAGCCCAAACATAGCTTGAAAGAGACACTAGAGTTGGCAGCAGGAGCCCAAAAATTGGCTGAATGACACCCTGGAGTTGCAAGCAGCAGTAGCAGGAGCCCAAACATAGCTTGAAAGAGACACTGGAGTTGGCAGCAGGAGCCCAAAAATTGGCTGAATGACACCCTGGAGTTGCAAGCAGCAGCCCAAACATAGCTTGAAAGAGACACTGGAGTTGGCAGCAGGAGCCCATAAATTGGCTGAATGACACCCTGGAGTTGCAAGCAGCAGCAGCAGCCCAAACCTAGCTTGAAAGAGACACTGAAGTTGGCAGCAGGAGCCCAAAGATTGGCTGAATGACACCCTGGAGTTGCAAGCAGCAGCAGCAGCAGCCCAAACATAGATTGAAAGAGACACTGGAGTTGGCAGCACGAGCCCAAAAATTGGCTGAATCACACCCTGGAGTTGCAAGCAGCAGGAGCCCAAACATAGCTTGAAAGAGACACTGGAGTTGGCAGCAGGAGCCCAAAATTGGCTGAATAACACCCTGGAGTTTCAAGCAGCAGCAGCAGGAGCCCAGACATAGCTTGAAAGAGACACTGGAGTTGGCTTCAGGAGCCCAAAAATTGGCCTAAAGACACACTGGAATTGCAAGCAGCAGCAGCAGCCCAAACCTAGCTTGAAATACACACTGGAGTTGGCAGCAGGAGCCCAAAAATTGGCTGAATGACACCCTGAAGTTGCAAGCAGCAGCAGCAGCAGGAGCCCAAACATAGCTTTAAAGAGACACTGGAGTTGGCAGCAGGAACCCAAAAATTGGCCTAAAGACACACTGCAGTTGGCTGCAGCAGGAGGCCAAACATAGCTTGAAACAGACACTAAAGTTGGCAGCAGGAGCCCAAAAATTGGCCTAAAGACACTCTGGACTTGGCAGCAGCATAGGGAGCCCATATATTGCCTGAAAAACACATTGGACTTGGCAGCAGCATAGAGAGCTCAGATGTTGCCTGAAAGACACACCCAGGAGTTGGCAGCAGCATTTGGAGCCCATATATTGCCTGAAAGACACACCCTGGAGTTTGCAGCAGCATGAAGAGAACATATACAGATTTTCAGCACATATATCTTATCTGAAGAATATTAATAAAAAGTAAGACTAACGTAAAGCCTTTTCTCAATAATTACTTGTGGTCTGGTGTGGAGGAATGTCTGTAACTGGAGAGCAGCGCCTTAAATCTCTTTTGCACTATCCATATTTCTTTAGTGTTGGTCTGGCCCCATGATCAATCTACTCTAAGGCATAAGGCATTGGTGGATGGAAATCTTCGCTGATCCATGCCCGATTCATTTCCATGCAGGCCAGTCTCTCAAAAAAACATTTTTCAAGCGTAATGAAGCACATTGAATTGCTCTCATCAGAGCATCACATACGCACATCTAAGAGTTTCATCACTTTGTTCCTGTTAAAGTCTTCAGGGCCTAGTACCTACTTAGTGAAAGGCCATAGATAGTTAAACACCTGCTGCTGTTATCGACAAATCCTGCTTTAAGTGTAGTGTAATGTTTTGTCCTCCCCTCATATACGCACTTAGTATGTCAGGCAGAGAAGTGCCAGGATGGGCACAGAGAAGTTGTAGAGGCCTACTCATTAATTCATCAAGCAGAGGATGCAGCAGACTAGGGGTGAGTGGCAGCAGGAGTCTCAGTGAGAGGCCTGATTTCCCTGTATTAGCTAGTGGTCGGGTCTTGACCAGCAACCCATCTGCCATCATCCATTGGTTAACACGATCACAAGTGACATCTGACACCCCCAGTCAACTGTCGGTTATATCTTATGCTTTGGGTTCAGCTCCACTATTCAGTGAGGACGATCTTCTGACTATTCAGAAGTGGAGGAGACACTCGCCAATTCTTCCACTAGGCGGGCAAGTAGTGATCAGGAGAGTGGCTTGGGAGGTGGTGTTGCAAGCGTTTTGGCTTCTTAAGCAGACACTGTTGAGGAAGCTGAGGAGGACATCAGTGAGTTTTGAGGGCACTTTTAAAGGCTTGGAGTGATGGAGTGATGGAGAGTGACAGATTAGTAACATATTAGTAACATATTAGTAACATATTAGTAACATAGTAACATATTAGTAACATAGTAACACATTAGTAACATAGTAACATATTAGTAACATAGTAACATATTAGTAACATATTAACACATTAGTAGCATAGTAACATATTAGTAACATAGTAACATATTATTAACATATTTGTAATTAGTAACATATTTGTAATTAGTAACATAGTAACATATTAGGCCTCAATTCATCAAGCAGAGGTCTCAGCAGACTAGGGGTGAGTGGCAGCAGGAGTCTCAGTGAGAGGCCTGATCTCCCGGTATCAGTTAGCGGTCGTGTCTTGACCAGCAACCCATCTGCCGTCATCCATTGGTTAACACGATCATCCACTTAACATGGCTATATGAAAGATGTGTAGGCAGAAGGTGAAGTCTGGCCAGGGTACCAATGTTGGACCCACAGCCCTGCATCAACATTTGCAGCGTCACCATAAAGCGGCCTGGGAGAGTTGGCTCCAAAGTGGTGATCCAGCCTGCTGCATTACCCAGTGGCACACCGCTCTCTGTTCCAGCCAGTCAAGGCTCCACCACCTCCTGTGTGTCATACCCATACTCTGTCGCTCCAGATGCTCCTCCTCCTCTTAATCCGAGTCAGTCATTCCGCCAGCAATCCATTGGCCAAGCCATGTCCAAGAGACAACAGTATGTGCCCACTCATCCAACGTGCAGAAGCTAAATGTGCTCCTGTATAAGTTGCTGGTGCTGCAGTCCCTCCCTTTTGAGGTGGTGGACCTTTCAGAGAACTGATGGCTTGTGCTGAGCCGAGGTGGAGAGTCGCATGCAGTCATTTCTTTGCGAAGAAGGCTGTACCAGCCCTGTACAATTTTGTTGAACAGAAGGTGGGCCAGTCCTTTAGCCTGTCAGTGTGTACCAAAGTGCACGGCAGTGCCTACATCTGGAGCTGTAACTACGGTCAGGGACAATACATATCCTTTAAGCACCACTGGGTGATTGTGGTTCCTGCACAACCACAACAGCAACTTGGGCAGGTCCCTCCGCTGTGGCCTCCATGCTCCTAGGCCATTGTGCCTCTGACAGTACACTTGCACTTAGCAATGGTGTTACAGAAATAGTGCCTAATTGACAATTACATATTAATTGTTAACATTTATCTTATTTGAACACATTTATAATAATAACATATAATAACATATAACATAATAACAATAACATAACACAATAACATATAAAATGTATCCAATTTTTTTTTTTTGGTTAAGTTTGTTTTTTTTCTTTTTCATTTTCAGTTTTTTTTAATATTTTGTATTTTTTAAAAATATATATTTTTTGATTTTTTTTTTGTATTTTGTTTTTTCCTAATATTTTTTTTTCTGTATTTTTTTTTTTTTTCAGTGCCCGTCCAGCCTACCATGTGTGCAGGGCTCACACTGTTCTTCACATGGTTTGCATTGAGCCACGGAGTCACACATGGGAGGAACTGCTAAAAAGCATAAATCTCAAATGGGAACCATGGTGACTGACAATGGGGAGAACATCTTGCCTGTGCTGCGACAAGGAAGCCTGAGCCATGCGCCCTGTATGCCACACGTGTTCATCCTAGTTGTCAAGCATTTTCTGAAGTCTTCCCCCCAGCTGCAAGACATGCTAACAATGGGAAGATAACTTTGCATGCTCTTTAGCCACTCCTACACCGCCAAGCATACCCTTCTTGACTACAGCGTCAGAACGGTATCCCCCCACATAGTCTGATTTGCGATGTTTCCACCCTCCATATGTTGGATCGACTACGCGAACTGAGAAAAGCCATCACTGTTTTCTTGATGGTCCAAGTGGATAGGGGGACTCCCCTGTGTAACTTCAATGTTAACCAGTGGCAGCTCATACGTGACACCTGTCGTTTGCTCAGGCCCTTTGAGGAAGGCAATTATTAGTCAGTCGCGAGGACTATAGGATGAACGATGTGATTCCACTGCTTCATATACTACAAAACATGTTGGAAACCATGGCTGGTCAGGGCACTGGAGACATGGCGCCTACATTTCACGGCCACATGAAGCCTGTGGGGACTGAAGTGGAGGAGGAGGAGGAGGGGGGGTGGGGCACAGCAAAACACAGTTTAGGTTTGACAAAATGGCCATTTTATCTAGTCATCTGACAGGAGAGGAGGAGCAGGAGCAGCCAGAGGAGCTAGAGGGTTGTGAGGAAGGCGAGACAGAGGACCCAGACACACCGTGACAGTATGCTCCCTCCGAGTCACTTGCAGAAATGGCACGATGCATGCTCATGTGCTTGCGTAGTGACCGCAGAATTGTCTCCATTTGTCAGCGGGATGACTTCTGGCTCTCCACCTTATTGGACCCTCGCTACCGGCACAAAATGGGGGCATTTTTTTACACCCACTGAGAGGGAGGACAAACTGACCTACTACGGAGACATTCTACGTAGTCAGTTGGCCGATGCCTATCTGCATGGCCGATGCCATGGTCCATACTGTGACACCAGCCTTCTGTAAGCAGGCAACCCCCAATCTCCACCGCCGCTTCTGTCTATAGTCAAGCCCGGTTTGCCGGGACGCTAGGTACGCCTCACCGGACACGGCTGCCCCCAGGTCTTAATAGGCGCAAAAGGATGGCTGCTTACGTTGAAGGCCGATGAACCACGAGGGTATCCCGAAGCCGAGGTCGTTCACAGGTAGTCAATCCGGAGGGTGCGTCAGAGTACAGGGATGAGACAGGTGCGTAGACAGGAGTAGCCAAAGGGTCAAGCCGGGAGGTCAGAGATCGCGGGGTATCCAGAGGGGCAGGCAGGTTCATGGTCAGACAAAGCAGAGGTCGGTACAGGCAGCAGACAGGAATGGTCGATCAAGCCGGGTCGGAATCAGATAGCAACTAACAGAATCACACCCTAATCACAAGCAACCCGCATAGTGAGGATGAGCAGCAGAAAGACCTGGAGCAGGCCGTGAACCAGCAGGTAGTGTCATACCTTGACATGACCATGCCAATGCACCTTGAGGACCCGCTGGACTTCTGGGCAGCCAAACTTGACTTGTGGCCGCAACTGGCAGAGTTTGCCCTGGGAAAGCTGTCCTACCCAGAGAGTAGTGTGCCATCTGAGCGGGTGTTTAGTGCGGCGGGGGCCATAGTCATGCCAAGGATAACTCGTCTGTCCACGAAAAATGTGGAGAGACTCACCTTTGTGAAGATGAATCAGGCATGGTTCAGCCAGGATTTCCAGCCACCAATGGCTGATCCATGGTAGTAGCTGATGCATGGTAGCTCCTTATGCTGCTGCCAACTCCAGGGTGTGTCTTTCAGGCAATATATGGGCTCCCTATGCTGCTGCCAACTCCTGGGTGTTTTTCTTTCAGGCAATATATGGGCTCCCTATGCTGCTGCTGCCAGCTCATATGTGTGTCTTTCAGGCAATATATGGGCTCCTAATGCTGCTGCTGCCAACTCCAATGTGAGCACTCTTAAAAGACACATGCTAGCATATTTGGGATGCCCCCCGGTTAAAGGCAATGGCTGCTGGCAATTTGACAACGTGACTTTCTTTACAAAATGTAACCAGTTAATAGACAGGTACTCTTGAAATATTAATGCTAGTGTTTGGGATGCCCCCTCCTCACATAGAGAGGTTGGCTCCTTTGATAGTGGAAAAGTGACATTGATTACAAAATCCAACCAGCTAATAGACAGGTAGTCTTGAAATATTTATGCTAGTGTTTGGGATGCCCCCTGCTCACATACAGAGGTGGCCTCCATGGATTGTGGAAAAGTGACATTAATTATAAAATGCAAGCAGTTATTAGACAGGTAGTCTTGAAATATTTATGCTAGTGTTTGGGATGCCCAGTGGGCAGGGGTTTTTACAGCAGACACAAAAACAATTAAAACTGTTCTCTAGTTAGAAATCCCCTTTAAGAGCTGCTTGTGTGTAACAGATAGGGTTAAATGTGCAAACATGGCATGCCCAGTGGGCAGGGGTTTTTACAGCAAACACAAAAACAATTAAAACTGTGCTCTAGTTAGATGAAATCCCCTTTAAGAGCTGCTTGTGTGTAACGGATAGGGTTAAATGTGCAAACATGGCATGCCCAGTGGGCAGGGTTTTTTACAGCAGACACAAAAACAATTCAAACTGTAATCTAGTTAGAAGAAATCCCCTTTAAGAGCTGCTTGTGTGTAACAGATAGGGTCAAATGTGCTGATATGGGATGCCCAGTGGCCTGGGGTTTTTACAGCAGACACAAAAACAATTCAAACTGTGCTCTAGTTAGATGAAATCCCCTTTAAGAGCTGCTTGTGTGTAACAGATAGGGTCAAATGTGCTGATATGGGATGCCCAGTGGCCTGGGGTTTTTACAGCAGACACAAAAACAATTCAAACTGTGCTCTAGTTAGAAGAAATCCGCTTTAACACCTGCTTGTGTGTAACAGATAGGGTCAAATGTGCTAATATGGGATGCCCTGTGGGCAGCGGTTTTTACAGCAGACACAAAAACAATTCAAACTGAAACCTAGTTAGAAGAAATCCCCTTTAACAGCTGCTTGTGTGTAACAGATAGGTTCAAATGTGCTAATATGGGATGCCCATTGGCCTGGGGCTTTTACAGCAGACACAAAAACAATGAAAACTGTAATCTAGTTAGAAGAAATCCCCTTTAACCGCTACTTGTGTGTAACAGATAGGGTCATAATGTGCTAATATGGGATGCCCATTGGCCTGGGGTTTTTACAGGACGCATAAAACCAATTCAAAATGCAATATATTAATAAAACAGAGCCTGTAAAAGCTGCTTTAGTATAACAGATAGGGTGAAATGTGCTGGTTTGGGATACCCTGCGGCCTGATGTTTTTACAGGATGCAAAAAAACAATTCAAAATGCAATATATTAATAAAACAGAGCCTGTAAAAGCTGCTTTAGTATAACAGATAGGGTGAAATGTTCCGGTTTGGGCTACCCTGCGGCCTGGTGTTTTTACAGGACGCACAAAACCAATTCCAAATGCAATATATTAATAAAACAGAGCCTGTAGAAGCTGCTTTAGTATAACAGATAGGGTGAAATGTGCCGGTTTGGGATACCCTGCGGCCTGGTGTTTTTAAAGGACGCACAAAACCAATTCAAAATGCAATATATTAATAAAACAGAGCTTTTAGAAGCTGATTTAGTATAACAGATAGGGTGAAATGTGCTGGTTTGGGATGCCCATGCGGCCTGGAGTTTTTACAGGATGCACAAAACCAATTTAAAATGCAATATATTAATAAAACAGAGCCTTTAGAAGCTGATTTAGTATAACAGATAGGGTGAAATGTGCTGGTTTGGGATGCCCATGCGGCCTGGTGTTTTTACAGGATGCACAAAACCAATTCAAAATGCAATATATTAATAAAACAGAGCCTTTAGAAGCTGATTTCGTGTAACAGATAGGGTCAAATGTGCTGAAATAGTATTCCCATTTGGGCTGGGGTTTTTACAGCATACAAAAAAAAAATAAAACTAATCGAGTTATAAGAAATGCTTGTGTGTAACAAATAGGGTTAAATATGCCACTGCCAAGATGGGATGCACAGTGGCCAGGAATATTTACAGCACAAAAAAAGCAATTTAAAACTGATCTGGCAAATGAAGTGAAGTGAAAATAAAAAAAAGTTTCCCTGTCACTTTCTCTGCTGTCCCTGCCTGGATCGTTCCCGATTTTCCCTATCTTTCCCTGGCTCTCCCTGGCACTGTGTGGGTCTCTGTGGGTCTCCCTGACTCTCCCTGCCTGTCTGTAAGTCTCTCCCTGTCTGCAGCAACCTCCGTTCTGTCTGCAATGCAAGGCTGAAATGCGCACAAGCAAGATGGCCGCCGTTTATATAGCACTGTGACGTCACCAGGCTTCCTGGCTGGTGATAGGCTGCATGTGACCTTTCCATGATAACTTGCCCCAGGGGATATGTCCAGACATGTGTGCATCCACCATTTTACAGTGACTGTAATTGAAATAAATGGAGTTTAAAGGAAAACTTCAATCGATCGAATCGCGGGGAAATTCGGATTCATTCAGAATCAAATTTTTCCTGAAATTTGGAACAAATTCGGGTTTGTCCGAATCGATTCGCTCATCTCTATTCAATACCATTGATCCTGCCATATTCCATAAAAAGATAAGCAAATGTCCATCCCCCTGAAAGTGGATGAATAACCTTTTAAAATCAGAGGCCAAAAGTCAGAGAACCTTATGGTTGTGTTCTGTTATCTTTATTTTTCTCACGCTATACTGTGAGCTGACAAAATCTGTTTCCCTAGAGGAATTAGTTAGGTTTGTGAAATAGGATGATGGAATCAGCTATGTTTGTGAAATATGATGATCATGGGTGGACTTGTCATAGGGAGCCCCGGGATAGTGCCCGGTGGGCCGCACTGCCTTGGGACCAGTTGGGCTGCTGCTTTTAACACCCATATTCAGTCCCTGCCCTCTTAGTCTCCCGCTCAACACCCTGTACCCAGACGCATTGTATCCACAAGCCAAGGAACCCCAGCCCATAAATGTTATAACCCTGGCATTGTGATTGGGGGGGTTCAGCAGGGAAGTTTAAGGCCAGCCAGGGGCTGGTAAAATCCAGGGCTGATTTCTTGCCCCAGTCCACCACTGATGATGGTATATCAAAAAGCAACCTGCTTCTTAATGCCAGTGGAGATCACTATTGATTTCAGATAAAATTATTAGGTATCATTATTATCATCCATCTCCATCCATCCATTAAATTACAAAAAAAATCCATTAAATTACAAAAAAGGCTGAAATAATGAATAGGTGTCCATCATCTTTGGAGAATCTCTTCTCATGCAGGCCCAAAACTAAATCGAAAAAGTTTACATGAGTTATCTCCCAATCTGGTTACCAACTCTTTAATTTGTCTATACCAAAGTGGGAGTTCAAATGCAGAGACCCACACCTAGGCATAATCCAAGCACCCAGGGCAATAAATAAATGTCTCCTGCAGTAGACCCATCAAGAAATCTAGCGCTGTCCCTTTCATGATGTGCGTGCGCCACGCTGACTTCTGCAGAGACAAACTGCTTATGAACTTACCCTCAAGTATACAGCGCTGTCTTTCTTATACTACTGCACACATAGCACCCGACTTCTGCATTTATTCCATCACTCGTTACACCAGCTCCTCCCACCCTCTTTTTTCCATTGGTGGTGGGAATGGCCCTGTGCATCTGACATCCAACTACACTCTGCACATGCATGCCATCCATGTTGGGGTTCTCAGTTAGGGACCCGCCATGACTGCCAGAGACACTTGTGGGAAGCACCACACTTAAACCGGACCAACAGCCTGGCACAGTTGGAAAAGAAAGGCCATTTTGAAGCTTTCTCTTCCAACTGATATAACTGAAATACACAGTAACAGGAAGCCAAGCATGACTTCCTGTTTCCAGGTGGCCTGCAAGCCCATGAGCGGCCATCTTGTTTTTAAAATGTATCCCAGTAATCGTTAGAAAAAGGTAAATTATTTTTTACATACAGCAATCTAAATTGCCCAGAAGAGGCATGCATGAGGACTGTTTGTTGACTTAGTCTGATTTAATTCAATTTTGACTGTTGGTCCACCTGGCAAGAGGCCATCATAATTTCCCGATTTAAAACAGGCCACTGCAGCTATAAATTGGTTGCTTTCTTTTCCCCAGAAGAAAAGTTAGTTTTAGTCTGAAACATCAGAACTTTGCAAGTTTGAGTTCCCAAACCTGAACATAGACTTCAGCCAGCCTGCGTCCACCCCGAAAACAAAGAAGCTGGTTGATGAACTGCTGAGCACCCCATTAACTAACTTTAACATTAGGCACACATAGGCACCGGCCTAGGGCGGACAGAATGTGCAGGGTAGGGGGGGGGGGGCGGCAGCAGGGGCATTAAAAAAGTTTGATTTCAGCATTTGCATTGCACTAGTATTGGTATGGGGCCCCAGCAGCATGACACGGACACTGCTGTTTGTGTTTTTTTTTTTAGAGTTTGTGGTTCAGTTGATTCTCTCTTCCCTGAGCACCCCCCCCCCCCCACCCGGACATGGTATGACCCAGTATCTATTGAGGACGCACAGTGGAGCTGGACTGTGGTGCAGCAATGTACTGTATAGATCTCCCCCTCACCCGTTTCTGCCCTACTCTGCCTAATTTGCATGTGTCTGTATAAAACAGAGTTCATGCCCTATCTAGCTGGAGTAACCCGCCCCCTCCCCCACACTTCATGACCAGCATGACAACGTCATCATCTCATGTGTCTCCCGGGCTTTGAAATATCAGGAAGGCAGCGCAGGGAATGGAGATTCGCGTTTCTGCTTAGTAAGTGTGTTTAATAGTGTGATGGAGCCTGTGTCTGCTTGTATCATTTACACAAGTGTTATAGTAGACATTTTCCTGCCTGTTGTGCTCTCTTCTGGCTGCCCATTCTCCCGATATCTACTATCTTCCTGCAAATCCTCCTTTCAGCCTCCTTCATGTGCCATTTTTTCTTAATTTCTGATTTTTCATTCTAGTCCATTTCCCTCCTCCTTCCTGCTTACTGTGCCTCCTTCTGGCTGCCCATTTTCCTCCTTTCTATCCCTTCATCCTGCCATTTTAATGAGGCCAGCTGTTCCCACTGCCTGTATCCCCTCTTTTTTCCCTTTCATGCTAATAACTTTCCTTCTACTCTGCGCCTCCCTGATGTGCACCGTGCCCACTTTCTAATTTTTGCCCCCTCTGCTGTGTCTTTTTATCCTTTCTGCCACTATCCCTCCCTGATCTGTGCCCACTGTGTTCTTCTGCCAGCTGCTATTTCTTCCTGAAACCAATTTTTTTTTCCTTCTGCCACTTTCTGTTGCCCCCTTTCCCTGGCAACCCCAGACCCAACAGCCCCAATACCTACCACTTGCACTTTTCTACCTACAGCTGTCATTCACATGGCAACCCACAGCCAATCAGGGTTCAAGGCCACTAGGTGAACCTGTTAGAATGCTGGTGGTTATGTGAACAGCAGGGAATAGCAGCGAGCATGGAAGTGGTAAGTACAAGGCAGACTGGCAGGGGGATGTGCACCAGGACAGTGCTTAGAAGCCAGAAGCCTCAGGGTTTTCATGGCTCGAGATCCCCTTTAAAGTGGACCAAAACCCAGGATTCTGACTATCCTGGATGTTGGCCCCTGCCCCAATCTGGGATGCCCCACTGTGTGAAACCCCCCAGGTCTAACTCACCTTACCCAGTCATACAGTGCACACGTGGCCTCTCATCAAATCAGTGTGCTCAGGTCCACTCCCGCCTGGCAGACACGTCCTCCTCTGCCTGCTAACAGGGAGCATGCTCAGCCATTCACAAATGCCTGCTGTGGGCACTGCCCTGATAAAGGGATAGTGGGGATACGGCTGCTGCTCATGCTTGCCTCGTTGGACCTGGGAAAAAGGTGAGTTTCTGGATAACCTGTGGGGGTTTCACACAACAGGGCATCCCAAATCTAGATACCCCAGGGGGAGGGAATCAAGCAGCCCTGGAATCTTATCAATGCCAGAGCTGTGGGTCCGTGGGTTTTGGTGCTCTTTATCAATGAGGGGCATGTTGCCAAAAGGTGCCTAGGGCAGCATGAATACGGCCCTGGGCTTATCAAACGGCTCCCATTAGTGAGGACACTTCTTGTGCTAGAAATATCCTCACTTATGGGAGCCGATGGACATCTTTCTGTAGCCCTGGCTGGGGCCAGTATGAAACGCACTGCTGCCACTGCAGGATTGTGGCTAAGGTGAGTGTAAGCAGCATTCCAGAAAAATTATATATTGTTTTTTTCCGTTAGAGTTTGGGTTTTGACATGAAATGTCTTGTTTTGTAATTTTTGCAGTGCATTCATAATAATTTGGGGTAAAAAATGTTAAGACAAAAAAAAACATTTATATCGTTTAAACATTGTCACATTTTTTATAAAAAATTTAATTTCTTCAAGAAAACCATATTGCATGTATATGCCCAATACCTTCTGATTACAATGGTACCACATATGTATCCGAAGTTCCCCTTTCCTGCCCAGTAGACTCCCCCCACAACTGAAAAGAGCGCTTTATGACCTTTTAATTAAAATACAATCACTATGTCTAAAACAAAATGTCTAAAACAAAAGATGGCTACCTTTCCCAACAAGTACAAGCTCCAACAAGGGGGAAAGCCATATTGGACCTAATACTAACCAATGTACCAGACAAAGTAATAAAGGTACAGGTTGGGGGACACCTTGGAAGCAGTGATCATAATATCATTAATTTCCAATTAGCAGTCACTAGGGTGCCTTATCAAGGAGCTACAAAAACGCGGGACTTCAAAAAAGCAAAGTTTGACCAACTTAGAAATGCCCTACACTGCATTGACTGGGAAAATGTCCTTAAAAACAAAAGCATGGACGCTAAATGGGATACTTTCAAAGGAATACTTAATTGTCATTGTGACAGATATATACCTTACAGGAATAAAACTATTAGACACACATGTAAACCGATGTGGCTAAATAAAAAGGTTAAGGGGGCAAAAAACAACAAAAAAAAGGCATTTAAATGTTTAAAGCAGGAAGGGACAGCGGAAGCATTAAAAAACTACAAAGAAGAAAATAAACAATGTAAACAACAGATAAGGGCAGCTAAGCTGGAGACAGAAAGACTGGTCGCGAAATAGAGTAAAACTAACCCCAAATTATTCTTTAGCTACATAAACCGTAAAAGGTACAAACCTGAGAGTGTGGGCCCCCTGAAAAGCAAGGAGGGAACTCCTATAGAGGGAAATGAGGAGAAAGCAAATTTGCTTAACAACTTCTTTGCTTCTATATTCACAAAAGAATTTGACATGCCGAGTGAAATGCAGGGGTATAACCGAAACCCTCCATTAAATGTCACTGGTCTAACCAAGGAAGAAGTCCAGCACCGTCTCAAGCAGATAAAAATCGATAAATCACCGGGACCAGATGACATACATCCTCGTGTTTTAAGGGAGTTATGTACAGTAATAGACAAGCCGTTATTTCTAATATTTGTGGATTCCATAACTACAGGGTCTGTTCCGAGGGATTGGCGCTTGGCAAATGTGGTGCCAATATTCAAAAAGGGATCTAGGGGGGAACCTGGGAACTACAGACCGATAAGCTTAACATCTGTGGTGGGCAAGCTGTTTGAAGATTTCGTAAGGGATACTATCCTGGAGCACCTTGGGGAAAATTACCTTATTACTCCATATCAGCATGGATTTATGAGGAATCGCTCCTGCCAGACAAACCTAATCAGCTTTTATGAGGAGGTAAGTTCAAGATTGGATCAGGGGGAGTCATTGGATATCATATATCTTGACTTTTCTAAAGCATTTGATACTGTGCCACATAAAAGGCTGGTACAAAAGATGAGAATGCTTGGACTGGGGGAAAACGTGTGCAGATGGGTGGGAAATTGGCTTAATGATCGGAGGCAGAGGGTGGTTATCAATGGTACACACTCAGATTGGGTCACTGTTACTAGTGGAGTACCACAAGGGTCATTTCTGGGACAAATTCTCTTCAATATATATATAAATGACATTGGGTATGGATTAAACAGTAAAGTCTCAATCTTTGCAGATGATACTAAGCTGAGTAAAGTAATTAAAACAAAAGAGGACAGCAGGCAGCTACAAACAGATTTAGATAAATTGGAAGCATGGGCAGTTAAATGGCAAATGAAGTTTAACACAGATACATGTAAGGTTATGCACATGGGAAGGAGAAATCTGTGTCATGATTACACACTAAATAAACACTTGGTAAAACAACAATGGAAAAGGACCTAGGGGTTTTAGTTGAAAATAAGCTCAACTGTAGTAATCAATGCCAGGCAGCTGCTGCTAAGGCAAATAGGATCATGGGGTGCATCAGGAGGGGCATAGGTGCTCATGACCAGAGCATCATTTTACCCCTTTACAAGTCACTGGTCAGACCCCATATGGAATACTGTGTACAGTTCTGGGCACCTGTGCTTAAGAAGGACATATCAGAACTGGAGCACGTTCAAAGAAGGGCAACAAAGTTAATAAAAGGAGTGCGGGGTCTAGAGTACCCGGAAAGATTGTCCAAGTTAGGTTTATTTAGTCTAGAAAAAAGACGATTGAGGGGTGATCTAATAACTATGTATAAATATATTTGGGGTCAATACAAAGATCTGTCCCACAATCTATTTATACCCCGGAGTGTAACCATAACCCGGGGGCATCCACTAAGGTTAGAGGAAAGGTGCTTTCTGCACCGACATAGGAGGGGATTCTTCTCTGTAAGAGCAGTGAGACTATGGAACTCGCTGCCAGAGGAGGTAGTAATGATGGACACAGTAAAAACATTCAAAAGTGGCCTTGATGCCTTCCTGGCATGTAATAACATTTCCAGCTATGGCTACTAGACCACTGGAAGGAGTTAAATAGGCTGAACTGGATGGACTAAAGTCTTTATTCAGCCTTACATACTATGTTACTATGTTACTATGTTACTATGTCCACTATCAAGGCTTACATTTTAAATAAGTAGACGTACTTTAAAATGAAACAAAACCCTGGCACGCCGCCCCTGGAGTCTGAAAGACTCCCCTACGTTTGCGAATTAGAACCCTCAAAGGGCCTGATTCATCAAACACTTCTGCCAGACAGTGCCACATGAGTGCAAATTAGAGTAGTAAAAAATATAATAAAATAATGTTTTTCTCAGACTTGCACATGTTGCTGCACTACAAGAACCACATTTACTAAAATGTACTAACATTAGCAGTGCAGAAACATGCTGAAAAATGTATAAATCATACTTTGCACTACTCTAATTTTGCCTGATAAATCAGGCCCTTATGTCGATTGCAATCAATGAGAATTTGTTGGTCGAGTGGTCGAGCGATGTATCGTATTGGCTGACATAACATTTCATGTTTGCTGCGTTACCGCCAAAATGTGATAATAGAAATCAACCTCATATAGGACTATACAAATACTTTGAATTTGCCATTAGTCTAGCATTTCAGGTTGATGCAGTACAGTACATCAATTGTACATCATGCATTTGCAGACAGGCATCTAAGCAGGTTTAATAGCATTATTGAAAACAGAGGTCCATCGGATGGCATAAATAAAACATTCTTATGCTTACGTGATTTTTTTTTTTCCTTTTTCTCGTTGCCATTATTAAATGAGAAACTTATCTAAAGGTATTGGATTTATAAATTGTGACAAGGAAAGAAAGGCCTAAGCTGGCTTTTTGTAAAGTATTTGGGTGAATTAACATTACATTCCCATACTTGATGCCAGCCATGAAGAACAGAGAAGATCACCTAAAATGTCAATACAAAGCAACTAGGGATGAGCGAATCGATCCGGACGAACCCGGATTCGATTCGAATTTCATGACAAATTCGATTCGGATCGAATCCGAATTTCCCCGCGATTCGATTGAGCGAAGTTTTTTTCTAAAATCCATTCATTTCAATGACAGGCATTCTAGGATGGTCTACGTGACATGTCCAGACATGTAAGCTGGGGCAGTGTATGCTGGGACAGTCACATGCAGCCTATCAGCAGCCAGCAAGCCCGGTGACGTCACAGCGCTATATAAGGCGGCGGCCATCTTGCTTTTGCGCATTTGTCTATTGCATTCGTGAGAGCCAGGACTCAGGAGGACACTGCAGACTGTATTCAGGGAGAGATAGGTAGAGAGTTAGGGACAGCCAGTAGACAGCCAGTAGACAGGCGGGAGACAGGCAGGAAGTCAGGGAGAAGCAGGGAAAGGTAGGAAAAAAGCGGATGCAGTGACAGGGATTTTTTTTTGTTTTCATGCAGCCTGGGTGTTACTGCCTGGGTCACTGGCTTTGTTAGCTGTTTCCCCCTGGTTAACCACTGTTGCTTTGCATAGTACTACTGCTCCCAGGTGCACTGCTGTTGTGGCATCCCATTCTGTGACTACACCAGCCTCTATTTACTATAACCCTTTGCACTTATTCTAAAAGTAATTTGGCCTGATAAAGACACTTTTGCTGTGCATAGTACTGCTCCCAGGTGCTCTCTGGTTGGGGCATCCCATTCTGTGACTACACCAGCCTCTATTTACTATAACCCTTTGCACTTATTCTAAAAGTAATTTGGCCTGATAAAGACACTTTTGCTTTGCATAGTACTACTGCTCCCAGGTGCACTGCTGTTGTGGCATCCCATTCTGTGACTACACCAGCCTCTATTTACTATAACCCTTTGCACTTATTCTAAAAGTAATTTGGCCTTATAAAGACACTTTTGCTTTGCATAGTACTACTGCTCCCAGGTGCACTGCTGTTGTGGCATCCCATTCTGTGACTACACCAGCCTCTATTTACTATAAACCTTTGCACTTATTCTAAAAGTAATTTGGCCTGATAAAGACACTTTTGCTTTGCATAGTACTACTGCTCCCAGGTGCACTGCGGTTGGGGCATCCCATTCTGTGACTACACCAGCCTCTATTTACTATAACCCTTTGCACTTATTCTAAAAGTAATTTGGCCTGATAAAGACACTTTTGCTTTGCATAGTACTAATGCTCCAAGGTGCACTGCTGTTGTGGCATCCCATTCTGTGACTACACCAGCCTCTATTTACTATAACCCTTTGCACTTATTCTAAAAGTAATTTGGCCTGATAAAGACACTTTTGCTTTGCATAGTACTACTGCTCCCAGGTGCACTGCGGTTGGGGCATCCCATTCTGTGACTACACCAGCCTCTATTTACTATAACCCTTTGCACTTATTCTAAAAGTAATTTGGCCTGATAAAGACACTTTTGCTTTGCATAGTACTACTGCTCCCAGGTGCACTGCGGTTGGGGCATCCCATTCTGTGACTACACCAGCCTCTATTTACTATAACCCTTTGCACTTATTCTAAAAGTAATTTGGCCTGATAAAGACACTTTTGCTTTGCATAGTACTACTGCTCCCAGGTGCACTGCGGTTGGGGCATCCCATTCTGTGACTACACCAGCCTCTATTTACTATAACCCTTTGCACTTATTCTAAAAGTAATTTGGCCTGATAAAGACACTTTTTCTTTGCATAGTACTACTGCTCCCAGGTGCACTGCTGTTGTGGCATCCCATTCTGTGACTACACCAGCCTCTATTTACTATAACCCTTTGCACTTATTCTAAAAGAAATTTGGCCTGATAAAGACACTTTTGCTTTGCATAGTACTACTGCTCCCAGGTGCACTAATGTTGTGGCAACCCATTCTGTGACTACACCAGCCTCTATTTACTATAACCCTTTGCACTGATTCTAAAAGTAATTTAGCCTGATAAAGACACTTTTGCTTTGCATAGTACTACTGCTCCCAGGTGCACTGCGGTTGGGGCATCCCATTCTGTGACTACACCAGCCTCTATTTACTATAACCCTTTGCACTTATTCTAAAAGTAATTTGGCCTGATAAAGACACTTTTGCTTTGCATAGTACTACTGCTCCCAGGTGCACTGCTGTTGTGGCATCCCATTCTGTGACTACACCAGCCTCTATTTACTATAACCCTTTGCACTTATTCTAAAAGTAATTTGGCCTGATAAAGACACTTTTGCTTTGCATAG
Organism: Gastrophryne carolinensis; assembly: GCA_027917425.1. Taxonomy (NCBI): domain Eukaryota; kingdom Metazoa; phylum Chordata; class Amphibia; order Anura; family Microhylidae; genus Gastrophryne; species Gastrophryne carolinensis. The sequence goes on along the minus strand of CM051239.1, from coordinate 187,048,966 downwards.
TACTACTGCTCCCAGGTGCACTGCTGTTGTGGCATCCCATTCTGTGACTACACCAGCCTCTATTTACTATAACCCTTTGCACTTATTCTAAAAGTAATTTGGCCTGATAAAGACACTTTTGCTTTGCATAGTACTACTGCTCCCAGGTGCACTGCTGTTGTGGCACCCCATTCTGTGACTACACCAGCCTCTATTTACTATAACCCTTTGCACTTATTCTAAAAGTAATTTGGCCTGATAAAGACACTTTTGCTTTGCATAGTACTACTGCTCCCAGGTGCACTGCTGTTGTGGCATCCCATTCTGTGACTACACCAGCCTCTATTTACTATAACCCTTTGCACTTATTCTAAAAGTAATTTGGCCTGATATAGACACTTTTGCTTTGCATAGTACTACTGCTCCCAGGTGCACTGCTGTTGTGGCATCCCATTCTGTGACTACACCAGCCTCTATTTACTATAACCCTTTGCACTTATTCTAAAAGTAATTTGGCCTGATAAAGACACTTTTGGTGTGCATAGTACTACTGCTCCCAGGTGCTTTGCTGTTGGGACATCCCATTCTGTAACATACCATATCCCTCTTTATTTACACTAAGCAGGCCTGTTGGAGGCTGAGTGTTACTGCTCACTTTTGGTGTGCATTGTATTCTGTTTCATATAGACCCACCGCTGCCTGGGGGTTCTTAAAATATCACCTACTACCACGCCAGTTAGACTATGTTGGGCAGACAAGTGCCTGGAAGTGAAAAGAGGAGTGGCAGAGGCCAAGATTCCGCAGGCAGAGGTCGCAGCAGACTGGGGGCCAGTAGCAGCAGGAGTCACGCTGAGAGACCTAATCTGCCAGTATCTGCTAGCGGTCGGGTCTCCACCAGTAACGCATCTGCCGTGGTAGATTGGTTAACGCGCTCATCAACAACATCATCACAACTTACGTCTGAGACCCCCAGTCTAGGGTCGGTAAGTTCCTCTGACACAACCCTGAGTTGGCATGCCCCGAGACCAGTCCCTGTCCTCCCATTGCCTCTGTCCTACGCCGTTCCCTCCCCTAGCGACGTATCCTATGCTTTGGGTTCAGCTCCACTCTTTAGTGAGGAGGACAATCAGATAGAGGACAGTCAGCAGCTACTGCCCAGCCAAGAAATGGAGGTGGCTTCTTTAGCTAGGCAGACAAATAGTGATGTGGACAGTGTCGTGGGTGCTGCGAGCGTTCCAGCTCCTGCGCCAGACACTGTTGACGAATCCACGAACATCAGTGACGTACAGCCACAACTCGGTGATAATGATGATGACGATGAAGCCGATCGCACTTGGGAGCCGGGTGATGAAGGGGCTTCATCGTCATCATCAGGAGAAGAGGGGCGCAGGTTGCCCCGGAGTCAGCAGCTCAGGCAGCAAGGCGTTAGCAGCATGGTTGGCAGGCAGCATGGGGGCACAATTGTAAAGCCTGGAGCCAAACGGGGCCGGTGCCGGGGTAAAGCACCTGCTGCGCGGCAGGCTACCTTATCGGGAGGTAGTGGGGCAGGGGTTCCTGGAGTTGGCGACAATAGCAGCGAATCAGTGAGGCCTGTTGGTCGGAAAAGTAGCTACTCGGCAGTGTGGCAGTTTTTCCTGAAGCATCCGCAGGAGGGTAACATGGCCACATGCAAGATATGTAGGCAGAAGGTGAAGCGTGGCCAGGGTCCAAATGTTGGCACCACGGCCCTGCGTCAACATATGCAGCGTCACCATATAGCGGCCTGGGAGAACCTAGGCTCCGGAGAGGTGGGCCAGACTGCTTCCTCACCGAGTGGCACGCCGCTCCCAATTTCTGCCAGCCAAGGCTCCAGCACCTCAGCCGAAGGCAGCTGTGCGTCATACCCATCCTCTGTCGCTCCTGCTCCTCCTCCTCCAAGTCATGAATCCCGCCAGCAATCCATCAGCGAAGCCATGTCCAAGAGACAGCAGTATGCGCCCACTCATCCTACGGCGCAGAAGCTGAATGTGCTCCTGGTCATTTGCTGGTGCTGCAGTCGCTCCCTTTTCAGGTGGTGGACTCTGCACCTTTCAGAGAACTGATGGCTTGTGCCGAGCCGAGGTGGAGAGTCCCAAGCCGTCATTTCTTTGCCAAGAAGGCAGTACCAGCGCTGCACACTTTTGTTGAACAGAAGGTGGGCCAGTCCTTGAGCCTGTCGGTGTGTAGCAAAGTGCATGGCAGCGCCGACGTCTGGAGCTGTAACTACGGTCAGTGACAGTAAATGTCGTTTACGGCCCACTGGGTGAATGTGGTCCCTTTGCAGCAGCAACTTGGACAGGTCACGCCGCTTCGGCCTCCGCGTTCCCTGCCCGTTGGGCCTGTGACACTGTGCGACTCGGCCTCCTCATCCTCCGCCATCTCCTCACCCTCCACTGTAGGCTCAAGTCTCAGTGCCCCTCCAGTCTACCATGTGTGCAGGGCACGGAGGTGTCACGCAGTGCTTCACATGGTTTGTCTTGGCGAACGGAGTCACACAGGGGAGGAACTGCTTAAATTTATTCATCAGGAAATCCAAACATGGCTTACTCCAAGAAAACTTAAAATGGGAATCATGGTTACCGACAATGGGAAGAACATTTTGTCTGCGCTGCGCCAAGGAAGCCTGACCCATGCCCCCTGCATGGCTCACGTCTTCAATCTGGTTGTCAAGCGGTTTCTGAAGTGTTCCCCCCATCTGCAAGACATCCTAACAACTTCAAGGAAACTTTGCATGCACTTCAGCCACTCATACACCGCCAAACACACCCTTCTTGAGCTACAGCGTCAGAACGGTATCCCCCAACATAGTTTAATTTGCGATGTTTCCACCCATTGGAATTCCACCCTTCACATGTTGGACCGATTATATGAACAGAGAAAAGTTTAGGCTTGGCAGAATGGCTGGTTTATCTAGTCAGCGGACAGGAGAGGAGGAGCAAGAGCAGCCAGAGGAGCTAGAGGTTTTTGAGGAAGGCGAGACAGAGGACCCGGGCACACCGTGGCAGTATGCAGTGGAGATGGAGACAGGTAGTCCATCCGAGTCACTTGCGCAAATGGCAGGAAGCATGCTCACGTGCTTGCGTAGTAACCCCAGAATTGTTTCCATCTGTCGGCGGGATGACTTCTGGCTGTCCACCTTATTGGACCCTCGCTTCCGGCACAAAATGGGGGCATTTTTTAAACCCACCGAGAGGGAGGACAAACTGAACTACTACAAAGACATTCTACGTAGGCAGTTGGCCGATGCCTATCTGCGCCATGGTCCATACTCTCGCAGGTCTGACTCGAGGGGACCTCTGCGCTCATCTTCCACTGTCATGGCTGCTGGGGGGTTGGCAGGAGCAGAAGCAGCAGCTCCATCAGCAGCAGCCTCAGTCTTCAGTCGCTAATGAGTAGCTTTCTACACCCGCATAGTGAGGCTACTCATGAGCAGCAGGAAGACCTGGAGCAGAACCTGAACCAGCAGGTCATGTCATACTTTGACATGACCATGCCAACACACCTATCTGCTGGACTTCTGGGCAGCCAAACTTGATTTGTGGCCGCAACTAGCAGAGTTTGCCCTGGAAAAGCTGTCCTGCCCGGCAAGTAGCGTGCCGTCTCAGCGGGTGTTTAGTGCGGCGGGGGCTATAATTACGGTGAGAAGAACTCGTCTGTCAACTAAAAATGTGGAGAGACTCACCTTTGTCAAAATGAATCAGGGATGGATCAGCCAGGATTTCCACCCACCAATGCCTGATGCATGCGACTAGATTCAGCATGGTGCCACGTTTTACAGTGTCTCTTTAAAGTAATGTTTGGGCTCCTGCTGCTGCTGCCAACTCCAGGGTGTGATTCATCCAATTTTTGGGCTCCTGAAGCCAACTCCAGTATCTCTTTAAAGTAATATTTGGGCTCCTGCTGCTGCTGCTGCTGCCAACTCCAGGGTGTGATTCATCCAATTTTGGGCTCCTGAAGCCAACCCCAGTGTCTCTTTAAAGTAATGTTTTGGCTCCTGCTGCTGCTGCCAACTCCAGGGTGTGATTCATTCAATTTTTGGGCTCCTGAAGCCAACCCCAGTGTCTCTTTAAAGTAATATTTGGGCTCCTGCTGCTGCTGCTGCCAACTCCAGGGTGTGATTCATCCAATGTTTGGGCTCCTGAAGCCAACCCCAGTGTCTCTTTAAAGTAATGTTTGGGCTCCTGCTGCTGCCAACTCCAGGGTGGGATTCATCCAATTATTGGGCTCCTGAAGCCAACTCCAGTGTCTCTTTAAAGTAATATTTGGGCTCCTGCTGCTGCTGCCAACTCCAGGGTGTGATTCATCCAATTTTTGGACTCCTGCTGCCAACCCCAGTGTCTCTTTAAAGTAATGTTTGGGCTCCTGCTGCTGCTGCTGCTGCCAACTCCAGGGTGTGATTCATCCAATCTTTGGGCTCCTGCTGCCAACCCCAGTGTCTCTTTAAAGTAATGTTTGGGCTCCTGCTGCTGCCAACTCCAGGGTGTGATTCATCCAATTTTTGGGCTCCTGAAGCCAACCCCAGTGTCTCTTTAAAGTAATGTTTGGGCTCCTGCTGCTGCTGCTGCCAACTCTTTAAAGTAATGTTTGGGTAATTATTCATCCAATCTTTGGGCTCCTGCTGCCAACCCCAGTGTCTCTTTAAAGTAATGTTTGGGCTCCTGCCGCTGCTGCTGCTGCTGCCAACTCCAGGGTGTGAACCATTCAATTTTTGGGCTCCTGAAGCCAACTCCAGTGTCTCCTTAAAGTAATGTTTGGGCTCCTGCTGCTGCTACTGCCAACTCCAAGGTGTGATTCATCCAATTTTTGGGCTCCTGAAGCCAACTCCAGTGTCTCTTTAAAGTAATGTTTGGGCTCCTGCTGCTGCTGCCAACTCCAGGGTGTGATTCATCCAATTTTTGGGCTCCTGAAGCCAACCCCAGTGTCTCTTTAAAGTAATGTTTGGGTGCCTGCTGCTGCTGCTGCTGTTGCCAACTCCAGGGTGTGATTCATCCAATGTTGGGCTCCTGCTGCCAAATCCAGTGTCTCTTTAAAGTAATATTTGGGCTCCTGCTGCTGCTGCTGCTGCTGCCAACTCCAGGGTGTGATTCATCCAATTTTTGGGCTCCTGCTGCCAACCCCAGTGTCTCTTTAAAGTAATGTTTGGGCACCTGCTGCTGCTGCTGCCAACTCCAGGGTGTGATTCATCCAATTTTTGGGCTCCTGAAGCCAACTCCAGTGTCTCTTTAAAGTAATGTTTGGGCTCCTGCTGCTGCTGCCAACTCCAGGGTGTGATTCATCCAATTTTTGGGCTCCTGCTGCCAACCCCAGTGTCTCTTTAAAGTAATGTTTGGGCTCCTGCTGCTGCTGCTGCTGCCAACTCCAGGGTGTGAATCATCCAATTTTTGGGCTCCTGAAGCCAACTCCAATGTCTCTTTAAAGTAATGTTGGGGCTCCTGCTGCTGCTGCTGCCAACTCCAGGGTGTGATTCATCCAATTTTTGGGCTCCTGAAGCCAACCCCAGTGTCTCTTTAAAGTAATGTTTGGGCTCCTGCTGCTGCTGCTGCCAACTCCAGGGTGTGAATCATCCAATTTTTGGGCTCCTGAAGCCAACTCCAGTGTCTCTTTAAAGTAATGTTTGGGCTCCTGCTGCTGCCAACTCCAGGGTGTGATTCATCCAATTTTTGGGCTCCTGCTGCCAACTCCAGTGTCTCTTTAAAGTAATGCTTGGGCTCCTGCTGCTGCTGCTGCCAACTCCAGGGTGTGATTCATCCAATTTTTGGGCTCCTGAAGCCAACTCCAGTGTCTTTTTAAAGTAATGTTTGGGCTCCTGCTGCTGCTGCTGCTGCTGCCAACTCCAGGGTGTGATTCATCCAATTTTTGGGCTCCTGAAGCCAACCCCAGTGTCTCTTTAAAGTAATGTTTGGGCTCCTGCTGCTGCTGCTGCCAACTCCAGGGTGTGAATCATCCAATTTTTGGGCTCCTGCTGCCAAATCCAGTGTCTCTTTAAAGTAATATTTGGGCTCCTGCTGCTGCTGCTTGCAACTGCAGGGTGTGATTCATCCAATCTTTGGGCTCCTGCAGCCAACTCCAGTGTCTCTTTCAAGCTATGTTTGGGCTCCTGCTGCTGCTGCTGCTTGAAACTCCAGGGTGTGTCAGTCAATTTTTGGGCTCCTGCTGCTGCCAACTCCAGTGTCTCTTTCAGCCAATGTTTGGGCTCCTGCTGCTGCTTGCAACTCCAGGGTGTGATTCATCCAATTTTTGGGCTTCTGCTGCTGCCAACTCCAGTGTCTCTTTAAAGCAATGTTTGGGCTCCTGCCCCTCATAGTGATGCCACTTCAATTCTCTGCAATTGTGCCGCTCTGCGATTCTATTAGCGATGCCTCTGATCTGCATGTGATATTTATTTACAGTATTATTTAACTAACCCAGCACGCATCCTATGCGTGTTACAGCAAGGCAAAATGGTTTACAACCCTATTGAGGCTCTAGGAGGCTCAGAAATAGCCGTTTTTAATAGCGATTCGTCGCAAATAACTTCGGGTCGAAACGATTTTTGTCGGAAAATTCGGCGAATCAGTCGAATCGAATTTTTCAAAAGTTCGCTCATCTCTAAAAGCAACACAAAAATTAATGTGTCTATAGAGTTCTCTAAACATTCAAATCAAACACTAATTTTCAACAGACATGGAAAAATTAGTCTTTGATGTTTTTGTTTTATAGTCACTGTACTGTAATACTGTTAATATGTTGTGTTTTAGCTATGTTCTTATTTTATCAAGTTGTGATATTTATTAAGTGTGATAAACAGAACTTGCCTTGTAAATCATGGATCGTGGATCATGGGTTTTAGTCCACTTTAGCTGTCATTTAGTTATACGGGTAATGACAGTTTCCAGAAGTTTTTATAAAGTATTTAATTAAAAAATACATGGGTTCCCCCTCTCCATGCTACCATCCTGGCACACCATGCTGGCTGGCCATAGCTATATCTGCCTCTGTACCCTTCGGTATAGTTCCAGTTCTCTTCCAAGTGGGAACTCTTGCATAAACACGGGCAGGCTGATTCATCACTAACGCCAGGTAGTGACAGATGAGCGTCTGTATAGCGGCGCTATGAGCGACCGCTAGTGGCCGCCACGATCAGCTGTCAGTCGCTATTACAGGGCTCCTCAGTCGCTACCTGCCGTTATTGGTAATCACGCTGCCAATGTTAAATGTGACGTTTCAGATGTGCTTTAGAGGCGCTGTTGAGTTGTTACACCGTATTCAATGCAGTGCCAGAGTGTTTCTTTACTGTTGTATAGAATTCAATCTGTAAAATTGAGAAATGTGATATAACATTACGCAAATAACACATGTAACCAGATATTTTGTTGAATTTTTTTTTTTTATTTAAAGATGCATATTTTTTATTTTTATTGTAAACCAAAAAAACAGATGTTCCCATCTTCATGGTGCCTGAAATGGAGACAAAAGTGTAGTTAGTTTATGTTGTTTCTCAAAAATAAAGTTGCCAAAATCCCCTTTTTGTTTTGTGTTTTTTAATTTAATTACATACAAAACACCTTTGAACTTTATAGAATTAAAGCAAACCACTTTGTATTTATCAACCTAAAATACCACTGACATATATTTTAGAATTAATTTAAGCTACACATTTTTTTGGTTAATAATTTTAGACCACCCACATATTTTGATGTAATGTTTAGAAGGGCACTGTAGTACAGTAGTTGTAGTATAGTTAAGGTGAGCTAGCTTACCGAAAAAATAGAGCTAATCATGCTTTGCCGTCGCTCAAACCCAGTCTGGGTGTCCTCGTTACTGTCTGCGGCCATGTTGGGGACTTCTGGCACCAGTGCTGTTTCCTCGGGGGGTTCGATTCGGTGACATATGCAAATATTGTGTAGGACACAGCATGCGAGGATGATTTTGGAGACCTTTTGTGGACTGTACAACATTTCTCCTCCTGGGCGTGCCAAACAGAGAAAGCCGATGGTTTTTTCTACAATGCATCTGGTTTTGCGATGTGCTGCATTGTAGCGTACTTGGGCAGAGGTCTGTGGGTTTCTGACCGGAGTCATTAGCCACGTTTTCTGTCCATATCCCTTGTCCACTGTGGAATAAACAAAGTGAGAGAGAGCAATTAGTTAAGTACCATGAACATAATGTATACATTAAAGCTTCTGTTATCTAGTTTTCCAATTTAGTTGTCAACATTTTAAACTTGTTATTATGTCAAGGATTATTAATTACCCAGTAGCCAGCCAGGTGGCATTTCATTGTTCTTAAACTTGCAGCACAGGGCTGATTGCTGGAGCACGTAAGAATCATGGCATGAGCCAGGGAAGCCAGATCTCATGGCCCTCAGCTTCATGTCATGGTCACATACCACCATGATGTTCATGGAATGGAAATGTTTTCTGTTCCTATAATGCAGCTCCTGTGCACGGGGAGGGGGGAAAGGGATATGTGCACCATCCACGCACCCTAGCATATTAGGGATCCCTCCCATGCGGTATAACGCAGGTTTAATATTGGCAACCTCCTCCTCATCCTCAGGAAATTTAATATAAACGGGGATAAGGTCGCAAATAGCCAGGACTACCTTGTAAAATATGCGGCTCATTGTAGCCTGGCTGATCCCGCTGAGCAGGGCAGATGTTGCCTGGAAATTCCCCCGTGCCACTATATTTAGCATGGCACATAGGCGAACTATGCCAGGGATGGATTGGGTGCGTCTGGTGGATGGATCGATTTTGGTCTTAATCTGATTATATAGGGACTGTAGTGCTGCACGATTCAGACGAAATCGAATTCTAATCTGCTCGTCACTTAAATCCCATACAGAGAGGCGGATTCCAAAGGATCGGGTGCCCTAAGCCTTACAGCACCCTCTTCCCTTGACTCCTGACCTTCCTCTGTGCTGCCACAACAATTCATCCATAACCCAAACATCACCCCCACATCCATCTCCCACTCACTGGCCATAGCTCATGCACTGCCAAAAAAAAAAAAACACAATCTCAAAACACACACAACCAGTCCACATACACAATCACAATCCTCACACAATCACACAAACGCAGCTCACCACAAAACCAGATGTATAGTGGTTAGAACCATCAGCCTGCTGAAAGTATGCTTTCTAAGTTTGGCACAACCAAGAGGGGAGTTGCTGCACAACCCACAAAAGGTCCCCAAAACAATCCACACTTGCTGTATCCTACACAATATTTGCAGATGCAACCAAAAAAATTCTCACAAAGAAACAGCACTGATGCCATAAAAGCTCAACAAAGCCACAGACAGTAATCAATAAACGCAGCAAGCCAGTTTGTGCCAGCTAGGGCAAAGTAACAACAAACACCACAGCCTTTGCCACAGTGTAGCAGGATAAGAATGATTAAAGTATTTTGAATTTCTACTTAACTTATCCAAAGGACTGGTCCGCTTAGCCGCCTCTTGCGTTTGTTAGCTGTTTCCGGTCTGTAATTAGCTTACCACAGGTGTTGTGGAAACACCTAGTGCTTCCATAACAGCGTACTTGTGCGGATCTGGTTGCACAGACATCTATTGGCCAATCCAAGGTAACCTTTTCAAATTTCAAATAGCTGTTTTTTGCACACCATTTCCAATGTTGTTAAGAGACATGGATCCTAGTCATTCCTAATGTCTATATGGTTTGGTAATTAGATAATTAATTAGTTTGTTGACTGCAACACATGTTTGCCTGAGACATCATTCATTGTAGTCAAGATGTATCTCCAAACACCTGTACAGTATGTGTCAATCAATTAACTGGGCCTGTTTGTGATTTGGTAATAAAACACATAAATACTGGCAGACACATTCAGCAGTTGTTGCCATTCTGTAGTTTGCATGCGTCATTGTGTGTTTGTTGTTTGGTGGTGTGTGCAGCTACAGGATGGAGCCAAATTCTGGACATCTGCCGGCCACTGCTGTGTCTCCTGGTGGGCCCAGTACCAGTGGTGTGCGTCGTGGCCGCAGACCTTCCTCAAGGAAAAGGGCACAGGCTGAAGGTGAAGCCCCACCCAAGGCCAAGCGTGCCTTTGGCAAGAGGGAGCCAGAATTTAATTTGGCAGATAATAATACTCTTGTGCGTCCGACACTGGCAAAATGGGAGTTATTATTTGGCTCCCAAAGTCAGTGTTTAGGCAAACAAGAAAGAAGCAAATTGTGGGATGCCATTGGTGAGCAGCTTACTAGCACTGCTCAATACCCACATAGTGGCCCAGCCTGCAAGAAACGCTTCTACACGTTGCAAAGGTCCCTTATGCTAAAGATGAAGAATGATCTACTTGTAGACAGTGGGACGAAGCAGGATCCAAAGAGTAAATACAGGCCATATGAGGAGATGCTGAAGTGCAAGATTCCACTCTGTCGGCTGCAGGGTGTGGATGCTAGGGATGACACCACAGGTTGGGGTGAAGGTACATTGTTTTTACCTTGTAAATTATTGTTGATAATCATGTAGACCCATTTCTGTAACTAAACTCTTTATCATACTAAAAGGAGGTCAGGGTAAGTATCATATTATAGCTATGTCATTTTTTAAAAACATTTCTCTTGGTTTATGCATAGTGGCACATTAGGACTCGCAGGAGTTGGATGATGAGGGGTCCCAGAATCCTGCCCTTCCCCCAGCCTCACCATGTCTGAGGTTGAAGGTAAAGAGTCTTGATAATGTGATTTTACCAGCATCTCCTCATGAGTCTGCATACTCTTTGGATGCCAGTAAGTGTATGTGGCAAGGTGGCTTTTGGTAATTTGGTCATTTAAATGTGGGAATGTATCTCAAGCATGCTTTTCATTTGTAGGCCAAGTCCCTGCTTCATCTTTGGACCCCACTTCCTGTGTTGCAAGCCTACAGGACCCTGTTGGTGTGTATTGCAAAGCACACTGTATCCTTTGTGTATTTTGTTTTAGGATATGTATATGTTACTATGTCAAAATGGCAAACCATGAGACCTCACATTCCAAGCTAGATAGTTGGTTATGTTTGTGCAGCAAACGGATAACTAGTTCAGAGTTAACAAGCCAGGAAAATGTTAAATACATGTTTTGAGATTTGGGTGATTCTAATACGTTTACATTAACAATACTATGGCAGCTTAAAGTAATACCAATTATGCTTTATGTTGTTATGCCCGAATACAAGAAGTGCTGGTCCTGAAAGGGCCCTTCACCGCACGGCTGCTAGGGATGAGGGTAAGAATGTGTTTACATTTGGTAACGTAAGGATGTTGTTCTTCATTAAATGTTGTGTGCCTCTTGACATTTGGTATGAACCATGTATTTTTAGGGCAAAGCTCTAGTGATGGGCTAAGTCTGGACATCTCCGATGTGGCGGGTATGTGTGTTTTTTTATATGTGATTATGATCTGTGGAAACACAATGAGTTTACCTTGTTTGTTTAACAAAGATCTTTCTTCCAAAAATCTACTTAATGTAAAGGGTGTGTGTATTGGTCAATGGGTAACATTTTACAGGTATTGACCCTATACTGGTTCGACAAAGTCGACACACAATACCAACAACAAAACAAATAACATGCCTTTTCTCTTTAGCATATGTGATGTTGCCGCCACTCTCGGATGATGATTTGCCCCTTTCTGGCAGCCAGACACCTGTACTATTTGAGGAGGAGCACACTCAGGTACCATTGATAAATTGGTTATCGTTGAGCAACGTTTACATGTTTTTGGGACACTCATGTTAAACCCATGTAACATACAGCATACTTTGATTTTAGCTGGAATCCTTGGCGCCAACCCAGGATGTGCCCTCCTCACAAGTCCCATGTGGTCAGGCTACAGCGGCAGCACCAACGGTACATGTTAATCTAACATAGATGTGTTTGTTAGAGTTTTATCTGCTAAATACATTCTGGAAACTAATATCTTGCTTTTTCTTTTAGCCTGCGCAACAACCAACTGCCAGAGCTGCCCCCACAAGTGCCGAGCTGTATGAGTTAGGGAGCCGGATGCTGGAGGCCTACAGTCGCCAACAGCCGCGTGATAGAACTCAGGAGGGCATTGCGGCGTTGGAAACCCAATCGCTGGTGGACTAACAACAAATTCGGGAACTGAGGTAAGAAGTACGTGATTTGCGCAACTGCCAGGATGAAACTTTGTTGTTGTTACATCAGCTAATACAGCAGCAGTCAATTTTTTTTTACTGCACTGTTGGCCCCCAACACCGCCCCTACAAATGACTCGGCCCCAACCAGGCCACCCAGGGACTAAAATTCCATTTTTTATTTTGGTCAAATCAAATGATGTTCTAATTTGTTTTGACTTTATTTAATTTAATACATTTTTGTTTATCTCGACTAATTTGTGTTTGGTACCTAATTACAGAGATAGTAACCGATACATTAAGACCTCTCTATATCTATATATGTGAATGTGTTTTAAAAATTACAACAGTAATAAGTTGGGATACATTAGAATGCTTCAAGAATGTAAGGGGTAACAATGTGTTTCACAATCTAATAACTAATGGGTTAATGTTAACTTTAACTATGGTTTTAAGGTCACAACACAATTAAAGGTAAAAAATATTAAAGTTTAAATTATTTAAAAAGAAAAGGCCAACATGGCCAATGACAAATTCCACATAGCGGCAAAGACCATACCCCCCACCCTACGGCTGTTTTTTCTTTCCCAGCAGCAGATATCTGGTCCGGCGGACGTACTGCCACAGTCTGCGATGCTCATTATTGCAAGCTGTAGTGAGAAAAAAAGCTCATTATTGTTTGTAAATGGATCAAAACATAAGCAATTTATTTACAATTAAATTGTTGAAACTCATTATGTTTCAACATATTTGATATGATGCTAAACTGTGTGAATATATGGTTACATTACTTTAGGTTTTTGGCCTTCCATGTGCGATTTTCCTCCCTACCCTATATGTTTACATTGCCTGAATTCTGAATTGAAGGCCTACCTAAGATTTTGGGCAGTGTATTTCCTGTTTTCCTGAAGTACTCATGTCCATAGTACTAACTAAACAAACCCTTCTGCTATTACAATTATAGCTATCCAACTTACTATTGAAGGAGTTTGTTAATGAACAAACACACTCACGGGCCGAATGTATTATGTGTTTACGTTTAAACAAACAATCTAGCATGCATACATGCAGTTCTGATTGTGGCTTGGCCAAATGTCATCTACATGTCTGCTACTTAACCCCATAATGACATTAACCCTTATGCGTGTTCTTTTCTCAAGACATATGTTGTAAAAGTATGCTTGGCAAACAAGTAATTGTACTCACCATCGCAGCTGTGGCTAGGGACCATGCTGCTGGGGGTTCCTGGAGCAGGGGTGGGGAGTATGGTGACGGGGTCCATCTGCGTGGAAGCATCTGTGTAGACAAAAACACAACCGAAAACGTCATAAGCTTGGTCCCTGAATATTATTCTTCAACATCCACCTGTTTTTGGTCTGATATAAATCATGCAAACAAGGTTTTACACATGTTTAGAAGAAATTAGCATGGTATTTAGTGGTTCATGAGGTCACCTGTATAATTTAAGTAGGCAACATGGACCACTCAATACCATTGTCCGGTTTTTACAGACATTTTTGCTACACATTGCCAGTGCAATGCAAATTACAGAATTTAAATTGCCATTAACATATTTATATTTTAGTCTTGCACATGTGGTAGCAAAACAAGGTGCACATGTGCTAACACATTTGCAATGCAGCATCATGCTGTAATCACTAAGAATTCTATTTGTGCTTGCTTGAATTTGTATTGAACTGGAGTTGTGTTACAGAGGTGGCTGAAAATTATAACACAATATAATGCTGTGTAGCATAAAACATGTGCATGTATTTTCGAATTTCATTACATACACCATGTGAATGAGAATCCAAAACACTTACCACGACTATGCCCGAGTGCAAGTTCTGCTGCATAGCTGCTAGAGGTCCCGGCTCTAAGATGCCCTGAAAAACAGATAATGATGGCACAGGATATTTAACACAGCACAGATTCAACCTGGAACAGACAAACAACAATTAGAAATGCACTCACCAGGGGATCAGCTGCCGCTGGTATCCCAGGGAGGACTCTGCGGTGGAGGCGCGGAGCCTCTACTCCTCACAATCAACCCAGAAGATCCCAAAGCCGATGGGCCACCCTCCTTCCTCTCACTCACTGATCCTTGAGGGAATGTTGGCGAGTCCATGTCCTCCTCCCCACTTGGACTCCCCACTTGAGAGTGGCCCCAAGGGTTTTGAGACTCAGCTGAGTCCGACTGTGAGGAGCTGAGGCTCCATACTGCCCTCCCCCCAGCAGCACGCTCCTCTGTGGCATCATCCCCTTCTTCCCTTGGGTCCTCTAGATGGGGCTGACGAGAGGTATCCCTTCCCCCATTTCCCCAGGGGAGGAAGCTTATCTGTGGTGAGGAAACAAAAAAAAAGGACACATAAAAAAACCTAAACTACAACTACATTATCTTTATTCCAAACAAGTAGTGATGTTACACTTACATCATCATAGAGCCTATGAACGGCACTTGAAATCAGACCATTTCTGAATGATAGAATGGATGGTCAAATCCGTATTAAAGCGCCGGGACACGGTGGCTTGCGCTTCCAGCACTATGCAGCTTTTTGCACTACAGGCATAGTCGTATTCCTTGACACAAAAGTCCTAAAAAAACTATAAAAAAAATATCAATACATGTACATATCTGTGAGAACACATATAAAAAGCAACATTATCCCATACAAAAAATATATAAAATACTCACTTTAACGACTTCACCATTCACCAGAGGATCCACCCTCTTTCAGGACTTCTTTGGGCATGCGGGGGGAACAGGGGACATTGAAGGGCTAGGGGGGACAGGAGGGGAGGGGTGGAGGGGGTCAGAATCTGAGGAATAGCTGGGGAGAGGTCTGGCAGGGCGTCTGGGCTGCATGATGGATCCTCGTAGGTGGTAAACCGGAAGTAGCAAAAACGAAAGTGAAAGCAAAACATCTGACACTCCTCGCATTAATAATATGCTAACATACGCCAATGATATCGCTAGGATACGCAAAGGTTAAAATAGCGTAAGCATAACAAGGTCAGCCACTGCATACACACACGCTAAAATTTATTTGATATAAATTTTTGTTTATCTTGCCAAATTTGTGTTTGGTACGTAATTACAGAGATAGTAACCCATACATTAAGACCTCTTAATATATAGATATGTGAATGTGTTATAAAAATGACTACAGAAATAGGTTGGGATACATTTGAATGCTTCAAGAATGTACGGGGGAACAATGTGTTTCACAATCTAATAACTAATGGGTTAATATTAACTTTAACTATGGTTTCAAGGTCATGCTAGTGGACTCAGATGCGCTAAAATGTTTGCCGCTTATTCAACAACAGCGACTCTTGCCGTAAAAAGGATTTTCATGGCCCCAAAAAAAAAAAAACACATGTATCAAAAGCACAGCGCCACAGCCAGCGACAGGTAGTGACTGGGCATAGCGACTGGCCCTCGCCGCACTAACCCAGATTCAACAAGAAATTTCTATGAAAGAGTGTGGGCGCTGTTTTTTGGCTGACTGCAGCATAGAGCGCCAGACACGGTTAGATTAAAGTGATTTTTTGTGGTGGAAACAAAAATTAAAAACTGTAAAAATAATGGGAATGACAT
Organism: Gastrophryne carolinensis; assembly: GCA_027917425.1. Taxonomy (NCBI): domain Eukaryota; kingdom Metazoa; phylum Chordata; class Amphibia; order Anura; family Microhylidae; genus Gastrophryne; species Gastrophryne carolinensis. The sequence continues at coordinate 187,033,290 of CM051239.1, read as the reverse complement.
TGGGGTAGGGGTGTGAGTTTAACATTTAAGTGGCACACTACAAATTAACTTTTCAACCCCCCAAAAAAAGCATTAGGAAACATTACATACAGTTCAGGAATAATGTTTAACACATTTGTATTTTGAAAAAAACAAACAACAAAAAAAAAAGCCAAAAATGGAATTTGAGCCTCTGCCATAGAAATGTATGGGAGAGCGCCAGGTAGCGAGAGTTAATACCTGGCGCTCGGCAAGGCTGAATGCAGGCGCTGTTCGCTGAAGCTGGAATCATGTTGAATCTAACGTTACATGGCGTTCTCCCAGTCGCTACACAGGATCAGTTTCATAAATGTGTAATTGCGTATTTGAGCCGGCGTTCTCGAGCTGATACCTCTCGCTACCTGTCGCAAAAGAGTCACTACTGACGCTATCCCTTCTTAAATAAGCGCCTAAGCCTGTACTAATAGACACCAGGCTCTTCGACATCGCCAGTGCCCAGGAGGAAGTATGGGTAATTGGAGGGGGTATTGACAAGCCTCTGAACAGTGTACAGTTGTGTGCCCACCAGCCAAGGGGGAGACCAGCACTAAACAGGTGCTTCTACACCTTATGTATTATGCAGACACTATTGGGTTGATTCAAAGAAACATGTAACAGCTTGGATTTGGCTCACGATCATCCTATTTTTTACGTCCGCTCGTGCGTTCGTATGAACTTGCGAGTGATTCAATAAGCAAATACGTTTCTATCCTAAAAGATACGTCCGTTCGTATGATATCTCCCGAACTTGCCTCAGTCAGTTGACAATCGTAAAAATCACGTTCATGTGCTCACCTGTTGCGGCGGCAGCCTGTTTTTTCGGCTGCTTCCATCGTCAAGCTCTTCCAATTACTTGCGTTTGCCTCTGGTTTTCATTGGTTTTTGGCCTCTTAGATTCGTGCGTTCGTATGTTTATAAGATCTTGCGCATGCGCACCCTCAACCAGAAACTTACCTAAACCCCTTAGCGGCTGCATCCAACTTCATTTCTCGCTCCCTCAAACTTACCTAAACCCCTTAGCGGCTGCATCCAACTTCATTTCTCGCTCCCTCAAACTTACCTAAACCCTTTAGCGCTTGCATCCAACGTCATTTCTCGGTCCCTCAAACTTACCTAAACCCCTTAGCGGCTGCATCCAACTTCATTTCTCGCTCCCTCAAACTTACCTAAACCCCTTAGCGGCTGCATCCAACTTCATTTCTCGCTCCCTCAAACTTACCTAAACCCCTTAGCGGCTGCATCCAACTTCATTTCTCGCTCCCTCAAACTTACCTAAACCCTTTAGCGCTTGCATCCAACGTCATTTCTCGGTCCCTCAAACTTACCTAAACCCCTTAGCGCTTGCATCCAACTTCATTTCTCGCTCCCTCAAACTTACCTAAACCCCTTAGCGGCTGCATCCAACTTCATTTCTCGCTCCCTCAAACTTACCTAAACCCCTTAGCGGCTGCATCCAACTTCATTTCTCGCTCCCTCAAACTTACCTAAACCCTTTAGCGCTTGCATCCAACGTCATTTCTCGGTCCCTCAAACTTACCTAAACCCCTTAGCGCTTGCATCCAACTTCATTTCTCGGTCCCTCAAACTTACCTAAACCCCTTAGCGCTTGCATCCAACTTCATTTCTCGCTCCCTCAAACTTACCTAAACCCCTTAGCGGCTGCATCCAACTTCATTTCTCGCTCCCTCAAACTTACCTAAACCCTTTAGCGCTTGCATCCAACGTCATTTCTTGGTCCCTCAAACTTACCTAAACCCTTTAGCGCTTGCATCCAACGTCATTTCTCGGTCCCTCAAACTTACCTAAACCCCTTAGCGCTTGCATCCAACTTCATTTCTCGGTCCCTCAAACTTACCTAAACCCTTTAGCGCTTGCATCCAACTTCATTTCTCGGTCCCTCAAACTTACCTAAACCCCTTAGCGGCTGCATCCAACTTCATTTCTCGCTCCCTCAAACTTACCTAAACCCCTTAGCGGCTGCATCCAACTTCATTTCTCGCTCCCTCAAACTTACCTAAACCCCTTAGCGGCTGCATCCAACTTCATTTCTCGCTCCCTCAAACTTACCTAAACCCTTTAGCGCTTGCATCCAACGTCATTTCTCGGTCCCTCAAACTTACCTAAACCCCTTAGCGGCTGCATCCAACTTCATTTCTCGCTCCCTCAAACTTACCTAAACCCCTTAGCGGCTGCATCCAACTTCATTTCTCGCTCCCTCAAACTTACCTAAACCCCTTAGCGGCTGCATCCAACTTCATTTCTCGCTCCCTCAAACTTACCTAAACCCTTTAGCGCTTGCATCCAACGTCATTTCTCGGTCCCTCAAACTTACCTAAACCCCTTGGCGCTTGCATCCTTCTTCATGTTGACGACCCTAAAACTTACCCAAACCACCTAATGTACATATGTCTATATGTTTCTAAGCGTGTTTTTTCTTGTTTGTGTAATTGTTTGTGTTTGCGCATATTAGAAAATACACATTTATGAAGTCTTAAAATATAATTTATTTAAAATTTTTTTGGGGATTTGGGATATTTTTTTTTTTCAATTTTTTGTTTTTATTGGGGTGTTTGGTTTCAAACCCCTTTTTTTTTGTTTTTTTTTTTTTTTAATACAAACATATTAAAAGTTTTTTTGGCTTGCCTTAAAAACAGAGTAAAATTTTTTTTTTTTTTTAGAAAAAGCCAAAACTTTAAAAAATTTAAAACAATAAGAACGTTTGTAAAACTTTTAACCAAAGTAGCCAGGACCAAGGGCACTAATCATCATCCTCTTCTTCATCTGTTGGCCCCAACGTCGCCTGTATGGCCAGCAGCTCGGCCACCAACTCCTTCATTCTTTTTTTTTTGTCCGCCAATGTTTTTGGGATCATCCCTGTAACCAATAGAGAAAGAAACATAAATAGGAGTCCCAGACCGGTTTGTATGCTGGAAATAGATTTGGGGTTAATCAAATACATGTAAATGCATGACATATGTCATTCTTCCAAGGGATACAGTTAATGCATTTCCCACAGGTAAGTCTTTAAACTCCTTAAACCGGACCTTCAACATTATTTAATGAAAACCAATAACTATTCCCAAATGATTCTGCACCAGATCAAAGTAAATTTGGGATTTTTTTTTATTACAGCGCCGCCATCTGGACTCTGAAGCATAACACTTAATGAGGAGTGGAGAGTTGGATAAAGTACAGGGGAGTAGGTTACAGTGGTGCGTTGGGAATCCCGAGCATAGCTGGGTTGAGGGAAAGGTCATCAGTCCCACAATGCATGGCAGCACCTTCCTTTTTTCAATCTGTATCCCATGCTGCCTGTAAATATTGCGCATTCCATATTCCGCAATATTGGTTTGGTTCAGTCTAATAACATGCATTAGATGGCTGAAGGGTGTTTTTCCATGTTTCTAATCTGTAGGTACAGTGTGATGGCTAATTCTTAGGTTCTTAATACTAGTTAGGGTCCTCTTTAAACTAACGAAGTGCCCACATGAAAGTGTGAACTACACATTGGCTACGCCTTTAGTTATGTGTGTGTTATTAGCTAACCAAACATTAATATGAATAATGGCATGGAGACTTACGGAGTTGGTGGCCGACAGATGGCTGGTTGGGGCCAACAGGCTGCCCTTGGTCCTGGCTATGCTGTGAAGAAGTCCCTGGAGAAACATGTGACATTTGGTTAGTACTTGTATAGAGTCACTATTCCCAACATATCTGGCTCCCAGTCTGGCTGACATCACTCACCTTCGCCAGGATCGACTTCAAGCATCTCTGCTGCCTCCTCCTCCACTATCTCACCCGCTCCTGAAGCTTCTACAAATACATAATAAAGGATAACTTAGTTTTTGGCCTGCCATGTATATCTTTGTGCCTATACATGAAGAGTGACATACCAGAGCCTTCCCCATGCGTGGCCAGGTATGACTCCACGCCCACGCGCCTTGGCCCCTCCTCTGTGGTAAGGTCCAGGGGCTGGTCTGAGGAGGCCACAGAGGAGGGGTAGGTCCGTCGCCCGGGAGATCCACCACCTTCACTCACAGATGCAGAGTCATGCAGCACTGGTCGGCCTGTACGTCTCCGGGTGCGGCGAATTCTGAAATCCATTTCCAACACTACCAAAGAAAAGTCATTATAAATAAAGGCATAACTTAGACCTTTGGAACATATACCATGCAATTGCTTTGTACTTACTTGGGAAATGGATCCCAAAAAACCTCCGCACCCGGGGCATGTGCAGACGCTTCAGGTCCGACCAATGCTGCATTATCTGGGTGTGAGTGAAGGTGGTGCTGGTCACACGGTGGATCTCGGCGATGATCTCCCGGGCGATGTCCCTTTTCTCGCACACATTGGGCGCGAAGTCATACCGGCGCTGAAGCATGATCTGAAAAACATAATGGACACAGAGTTTTTACTTTTACACACAGACCCATATGTGTTGCATCACAAGTTGAGAATTTAATGTCATTAACACACACATTTCGAATGGCCGCCATTTTTGGGGAGTGCCTTAAAGAGGACGTTGACTGTGATTGACAGTCTGGTCTTATGTTATATGTATCACACACCATGTACATACAGCTAATAGCCAACATCAAGAATCAGGCCACCTGCATCTATGGCATGTTAGGATGGTTTAAACATCCAAGATGTAGCCTAATGCTTAGGCTTTTGGACCACGTGTGTGGCTTCCCGTTGTGTTTTTCTGGCTTAGGAAAACAGTGTTCCTCAAACATCCGCATCAAGGTCCGAGACAGGCCAGGTTTGACAGCTCGCCCCGCTACTCCACAGGTTAATTAACTGTTGCTAAGCCGGAGCAATTGGCCGAATTAGGACATCAGCATAGACAGGTGAAAACGTGGCCAGGCTCGGCCCTTGAGGATGAAGTGTGAGGAGCCAGTGATTAAACATTAACAGACCCCAAACTAGTTCCCAACGCATCATTTACATTTAGGCCATCATTGACTATTCTATTAAAATGCACAGGCAGCCACTTACCAGCATGAGGATCTCTTCCTGTTGACGGGTGAAGATAGTGGGCGCCATCTTTAGGCTTCTTCCAGGCAGCAGATAAGTGAAACCCCAGCGGTTTCCTGGTTCCGCTCGAACGTACGTTCGTACGAGCGCGTAGTCGTGCGCATAGGCGTCACACGCTGGGCTCATTATTTAAAGGTCCCTTCCCCCCAAGCTCATTCTCTTTGAGCATTTGTGTACGATGGCACCAAAAAAGGCGATGAGCAAGCGACCCCAGGCAAGCAAGACCGCGGAGGGCCCCACCACAAGGTCCCAGCAAGCTGGCCGAAAACTGCGATCCAAGACTCCCACCTCGGCCCCACCAAGGGACCCTGGACCCTCAGGTACCCAAAAAAGGGGCCCCAAGCCTCGTGCCCCTCCTGCAGCCAAAAAGCTGGCAACTGCAGCACCCACCACCTCTGCCCCCAGAACAGGCAGCACCAGTGAGCCCACACCGGCCATGCCTTCAAGTAGGGCAGTTCGGAAACCCATGCCCCGCAGCAGGGCCCGAACCCCATCCAGGGCCCGAAGCACAGCCAGAGGGCGAAGAACCCAATCCAGGGCACGAAGCCCAGCCAGGGCCCGAACCCCATCCAGGGCCCGAACCCCATCCAGGCCCCGAAGCACAGCCAGAGGGCGAAGAACCCAATCCAGGGCACGAAGCCCAGCCAGGGCCCGAACCCCATCCAGGGCCCGAACCCCATCCAGGCCCCGAAGCCCATCCAGAGGCCGCAGATCACAAACCAGGGCCAGAAGCCCCTACAGGGCCCGCAGATCCCAAACCAGGGCCAGAAGCCCCGACAGGCCCAGAAGAACACAATCCAGGGCCAGAAGCCCCTACAGGGCCCGCAGATCCCAAACCAGGGCCAGAAGCCCCGACAGGCCCAGAAGAACACAATCCAGGGCCAGAAGCCCCTACAGGGCCCGCAGATCCCAAACCAGGGCCAGAAGCCCCTACAGGGCCCGCAGATCCCAATCCAGGGCCAGAAGCCCCTACAGGGCCCGCAGATCCCAATCCAGGGCCAGAAGCCCCGACAGGGCCCGCAGATCCCAATCCAGGGCCAGAAGCCCCGACAGGCCCAGAAGAACACAATCCAGGGCCCGAAGCCCCTACAGGCCCAGAAGAACACAATCCAGGGCCAGAAGCCCCTACATGGCCCGCAGATCCCAATCCAGGGCCAGAAGCCCCGACAGGCCCAGAAGAACACAATCCAGGGCCAGAAGCCCCTACAGGCCCAGAAGAACACAATCCAGGGCCAGAAGCCCCTACAGGGCCCGACGAACCCAATCCAGGGCCAGAAGCCCCCGACCTGGCACCAGCCGGGAACAGAGCCCACGACCTGGCAGCAGCCGGGAACCTAGCCCCCCAAGAGGGCCCCGAATTGCCCCCATGACCACATCTACACCTGGAAGTTCGGTGGCCAGCCACGCAAGAACACCCAGTCCCTTGGCCAGTCCAGTCCAGTCATTGGGAAGCCACCAATCCGGCCATTCCCCTACCCAGCCCCAGGCCATAATGTCACCACATGTGTCTGCACACATGGAGGAGCAGCCAAGCCAACCATCTGGCCGCACATTGCGCCGCGGCCAGTTGAGTGGGAGATTCTCCCATGACCAAAATATGGCATTGGCTAGTGGCCTTACATTATACTATGACGAGCTATATGGGAGCAAATCCAAACACACCACCAAGCAGCGCAAGATGGAATTGTTTGAAACCATCCTCCGACAAGTAAATGCAGCGGGGGAAGAGAGGAAAGATGTGTCCCAAATTCAGAAGAAAATCTCTGATCTGAAGTATGCTGTACGGCAAAAAGAAATTAAAAGGCATAATTACAGGTAACTAAATGTTTACGCTAAATCTAATGTTTTGGATGTACTGTATGCACCTTTTCTGAGTCCCAAACGATTTTCTCTTTTCAGCCTGAAAACTGGCGGTGGCTTTCCATCTAAATTGGAGTTTACCCCTGCTGAGGAGATTGTGCTTGGACTTCTCCATCCGGTCGCGGTCGGTGGACATGCTGGTCTAAGGGACACAGACTCACCGACCCGTACCCACGGTGAGTACTCTTAAATCTGCATGTTTGCCTGTTTGCTAAATAATCGACAGTTCACTAGTAACAAGCTAACGGGATGCCCCTATGGTTTGCCTTGCTTGGCCTCGCACTACTGTGGCTGTTTGTGTCCTCTTTTTGGCCCTGGGAATCACACATTTAGGCCCACAGCCATTATGGCAAAGTTCAAATGTCCAATTGTATTGTTAAAGTCATGAAGTTTCGCAAGATAAGTGAGATATTTGGAATCAATCACAAAACACACATCATTATGTATGGGTTGCCTTTTGCTTGTGTGAGTTGTGTTTGAGTTAACAATTTAATTAGCCACCCACAAACATATGTGACCAAGAGCAGCGAGACTCAACTGGCGGCCCGGGGTCCCAATGCGGACCTTGCCACCACATTCAAGGACCCCTGCCCAGACAGCCCTGCACTCAGTTACTTCTGTGTTGACGTGCTCAGAGCTGCCCCCTTGATCGGCCATGTAGTGGTTGGTCTCCTGCCCAATGTCATGGCTCCGTGAAACATAGCATTGCAATATGAAGTACTGCACAGGAAGTGGCATTGCAAGGTACACAGTAACTTATTTAAATTTTCACTGGCCACAATCGTGTCCCGCTGCCCCTGCTCTGGCCCATCTGCCACAGTCCCCCCATGCCCCCCCCCACATAAGCCCCATACATTTGTAACAGATTGGCTCCATCCATCCCATCACCATCAATACGTTAACTCCCCCCTTTAGCCATCCAATCCCTGTCCCCTCAGCTCTGGCCCATCCAGCCCAGCAAGGGCAAGCAGCCTTTATTAGTTGGCACTTTGAAATCTCCAGCCCCTCCACCAGTGTCTTTATTTTTAACTAGACACCCCCTGCGTCAGCACCATGGCCAGACATTCACCTCTCACCACATACCTTTAAATGGGCGTTTCCAACAATTGTTTGAGTACCCCGGACCTAGCGAATGGTAGGCTAAATCCAAAAATGTGCCTGGAAAGTTGGATGCTGACTGGGTACACTTCATGACTTAGAACTGAGGTCACTTAGCAGTTTGTCAGAGGCATTGCACCTATGTAAACTTGCGTGGGTTGTAACAAAGGTCACCATTGCTCTAGAGTTGAATAATATTACAAATAGAGCTATATTTGATTACCTATCCAAAAAAAGGTTATGTGTGTGTGTTTACGTGGTTTGTTTTTCTCTTCTTCAGCCCAGCATGATCCCTCAGCAAGGGTAAACTCACCCCCCAGTTTGGTTATGCCTACCAGGTCCGTACAGCATAGGAGCCCAGATCAGAGATTTTCGGTAAGTTAATTTAGTAGCATAAATACTAACAAGTGCTTAAGAATGTGTTAAACTGTTGAAATCCAAAATTGGGACGCAAACTTAGCCTTTTTTTTTTTATATGTCCCTACAGACCCGCACACTCATGGAAGAGATCCAGGACATGGAGGAAGATGATGATGTCTCCGTACAGGGCACGTCGGATGAACTCCCCCTGGGTCCCAATTTGGAACTGCTCCATAATGTTTCTCTGGCCAATCCTCAGCAGCAGAGTGAATCTCCATCCATTGTGCTTGCACATGGGGAGACTGACACTACAGTCCCCAGTGTTCACTCTGCTGCTGAGGATTTGCAAAGCAGGCCGGTTGCTGTTGAGGGTACGACACCACGCGGCAGGGCACGCCCAAGAGCCAGGGTAATTGTGCGGCGGACTCCATTACGCCGCCCCACAATTTCCCAGGGGAGGCAGAGTGCCCTGCTTCAATTATGGACCCAACAAAGGGACTCTTATGACGCCCAGCTCGTTACAGAGCGTGAGCAAAGGCATGCCGACATGGTGAACATCCATACCAGTCAACAGGGCATCCTCGCGGAGTTGCGTACCCTCAACAGCAACGTGGCCAATGCAAGTAATGGCATCCAGTCAGCCATGGCTGAGATGACCAATATGCAGAGAAACATTGTGGAGCAGTTTCAAATTCACAATGCTGCCATGGCCCAGGCTAGGTCCCATTCCCATGGACCTCCACCTGGACCTCCACCTGGGTATTATGGGCAGCCACCCTATTAAGCCATGGGTGTGTGGGACATCTTTTCTCTTAACCCCCACTGTATTTACTTGTCCTTTGAGGTTTCAAACAATCCATTTTGTGTTGCTCTGGCAGGTTGTGTTTGGTATTTGCTCCCATATAGCTCCTTAGAGTAATGCTTAAGGCCACTAGCCAATGCCATAGGTCTATGTGGAGTTTATCTGGCCACTTATGGCTTTACCTATGTATTTGGTTGGTGCTCCTCCTGTTTGCAGACATGTTTGTGTGACATTATGGCCATGCCCAAATATCCCTGGGCACAGGCAATATTAATGACTGGACTAGGCTGGCCTTTGGAATGGGTGTCCTTGTTTGGTTGTGCCACTCACTTCCAGGTGTAGATGTGCTCGATGTTTTTTTATTAATGTTATCCATTTGTTACCACAGATGTATGTGGACTGATTTCTGTTAACCACTATAATTTTTCATTTTCCAAGTAAAACAAAAATTGCACTTCCAATACTTGTGGCGTTTTTAGTGGGAAGACATTTTTAACAGCTTGGGCTAAACCAGATAATTTTTGTTTGAAGAGGTGTAACAATGCAAAGCGAAAGCTAAGGAAACTACATGAAATACATTAGGCAACAATTAAGGTCTAAATGTTTTACTTAGAGGTAATGCCACATTACGGCAAAACAACATATGTAACAAAAAGGATAACACAGACATACAGAATGGTGAGACAGGGAAAAAAGTTAACTAAAATGCTGGCTGATCAGGTTGGCTCGAACAGATTGGCCAGACTCACTGGGGGGCCCCTCAAAATTCTCGGCTTCATCCTCGACGGCTGAAGAGGGCAGGCTGTCCACATAACGTGGGACACGTTCCATGATGGCAAAATTGTGCAAAACAGCACATGCCATTATAATGTCGATCACTTTCTTGGGATCATATTGCAGGGCCCCCCCAGTATGGTCAAGGCAACGAAAACGTGTCTTCAGCAGACCAAAGGCCCTCTCCACAACAGCCCGGGTCTTGCGATGCGCACGGTTATACGCTTCCTGAGAGGCATCCTGGGGCCGCAGCACAGGCGTCATGAGCCAGGGTAGAAGTGGGTACCCGGAATCACCTTAAACAGAGAATTAAATGTAATCAAAATTAAAAAGGCAACACAACCAACACCAAAAATTTGACAGATATCATAATGATGTAAGGTAAAGTGTTCCCCAAAAAAAACAGGGCACATTAGGGCCCCCAAAAATTGCACTAAGGTATAACCTAAATAAAAATGGCACTTCTATATACCAATTAATTAACAAACATCTGCACGGCCAAGGGTATTTGTATTTGACATATATTTGTAGTTTTCAGACATGTTACAATTAGGATGCTGCGGAGGGCCTATCCACATTTCTCAGGAAACTACAATGTATGCAGTTTAAGTCCACTTTGACATTTAACGACCAATAGTACCAAAGGAGCCAAAGGTCAAAGATCCCTATCCACATTTCACTGGAAACTACAATGTATGCAGTTTAAGTCCACTTTGACATTTAAAGACCAATAGTACCAAAGGAGCCAAAGGTCAAAGATCCCTATCCACATTTCACTGGAAACTACAATGTATGCAGTTTAAGTCCACTTTGACATTTAAAGACCAATAGTACCAAAGGAGCCAAAGGTCAAAGATCCCTATCCACATTTCACTGGAAACTACAATGTATGCAGTTTAAGTCCACTTTGACATTTAAAGACCAATAGTACCAAAGGAGCCAAAGGTCAAAGATCCCTATCCACATTTCACTGGAAACTACAATGTATGCAGTTTAAGTCCACTTTGACATTTAAAGACCAATAGTCCCAAAGGAGCCAAAGGTCAAAGATCCTTGGGTATAAACTCCAAACCAAGATATTTAGGCACAAGGAACTTACAGACATCCTAACTAAAGGGAAAACATTCTGAAGGCCACAGCGAGACAAGGATTTTTTGGGTAAGTTCCTAATATATGAGCCAAGAAAAAGGCAGTTGTACGCTTCTGTAAATTTATCCTTAAAAAACATATCAACAAATACAAGATTAATGCCACATTTAATAACACACAAATAGGACACACTTACCAAGCAGCCATGCCCCCGAAAATTCACCTGCCTCAAATCTCCGAAACAACCCAGATCGCCGGAGGATATAGGAGTCGTGGGACGATCCGGGGTAGCCGGCAAGGACACTCATAAACCGCATATCCGGACCAACCACGGCCTGGACATTAAGTGAGTGTCCCATTTTACGATTCCTTAAGGAAAAAACATACAAAAAGGGTAATTGATATTTGACCCAAACTAATAAATTAACCACAAAACATGTCTGCACTCTATTGGGAAAGACTAATGAAAAGCCGAGATAAAGCAGCTACACAAATGAGGGATAAACAAATATGCTGCCGCAAAGGAAAACAGGTTACATGACACGTTGGGCAACATAATAACCAATCTCAATACCTATATATATACTCGTCGGCTGCCCTAGGTACGAGTGCCACATGTGTGCAGTCAATTGCACCAATAACGTTGGGCATGTCGGCCACATTATAAAACCCAAGCTTAATGGCGTTTCTGGCTGCCATATCATCAGGAAAATAAATATATTTTTGAGTTATGGCAGCCATGCCTTCCAAAAATTTAGACAGTGCGCGGCTCAGCGTAGGCTGTGACATCCCCACAGAGAGGGCACCCAGCCTCTGGAACGAGCCGTTCGCCAAAAATTGCAGGCAGCCAAGCATCTTGGTCATACCTGAAATTGCATGCCCCTTCCTTGTGGTGCGGGCTAACCATGGCCGCAGCTCACTATATAATTTATGGAGGGAAGCGCGATTAAGCCTGGTCAGCTCGAACAGCTCAACATCATTCATGCTATCGATGTTCATGCGACGACGCAGGGGCAATCTGCTCTCAGACATCTCGATCAACTCAATGCCAAAAAGCATAAGCCCTTGATGTGCCACAAACTCGCTCCGCTCCATCCTACTCCCGAGGCCAAATAGCTGCCGGCAAACATTTCGTAAAGCAGCTCTTTAATGGGCTTCCAAACAATTAGCAATCACCTCTCTGAATTGGGCGCAAGCCCATGTGAAGGACGTAAAAAATAGGATCGGACGCAAATAATACGATTTGGACGGGAAAAACACACGAACTAACGCAAATTATACGATTCTCGTACGAAATGCGTATGTTCATATACGTCTATGCGCGAACGATCGTGCGAATACGAAATGGCCAAAAAAACAAGAAAAAATGACAAACACCCACCCAAACTTACGATTCTCGATACGAAATCACTTAACTTTTGCTCTTTGAATCGAGGGGTATGTTCCTATGTCGCTGGCCAGCACCATGGTTTAGAGGAGCACAGTTTACTAGTAGTGGGAGACCCCCATGGATTATGGTAGAAACCTTTTCTGGATGACACTGTTCACTGCAGAGGACATGTGATGGGGGGGGGGGGTTAAATGGCAACATTTGTTTTTTTGTGCTAAAATACAATGTTCCACCAATATTTTTTGCAGCTTATTGCAAGAATGTAGACAACAGATCTCCTTTACATTATGTTTATAAAGTCACATATTGCCCCATCAGTACCATAGGATCCCAAGATCCAAACTGCCATTGGAAGCAATGTCAGTAAGAGAACTGTTTTGAGCTGGGTTTCTTTGCCAGCCAATTCTTAAGTGTAAGGATTGAAGACTTGCCTGACCAACCATGCGTGTCCTGATGAATCACCTGCTCTTTGCTTCATGATCCCAGTGCATACCCAGCATCCCTACAGAGTGCAGATACAGACAGCCTTGTACAGCACCTGGGCAGTGTTGTGCTAATTATAGCAAGGTAGTGCTGTTTCTAAGGTAGGTTGTGGGTGTTAGGTCCACTTTAATCCAAGGAATCAACAAAAATCATTAAGCAAAGATCACAATGCACACAGAGACCAGCCTACCTTTCCCTTGCCCATGAGCTCTTATCCAATCAGAGCAATTTTCTATGCCTATGTCCATCTGCAAATAGTGATTGTTTGGGTCCAGAGCATGTGTTTTGCTCAGGATGTGGCCACTTGCACTCCCAATTGCCGATTATCTGAGTTGTTTGTGGAATGACATAAGAACAGGAAACAGCTCTGATTGTACGGGCATTGGACCAGGGAAAGGTAAGCTATTATAGCCAATCTGGGGGGTTTCACTCAGTGGGGCATCCCAAATCTGGATGCCCCAAGGCACAGAACAAATCTTGGGATTGTAAAAGTCAAGGGTTTTGATCCCCCTTTAAGCACCTAAATCCTGTAACAAGAACAGACCCCACAACAAATAGGTATAGCACAAGAAGATTTACACTGACCCCACAATTAAATAAATTGTATTTAAAAAATTTCAGTGTCTCCTCTGCCTGTATTTACCTGGGCATAATCCAGTGCTAGATTGAAATTCAGCACAGGTAACCCCTGCTTTCCTGCTGCAGACAATGGAGCACATACACAACAGGGGATAAGGGCATGCCGCTGTGTGCACTTCCTGTGTAGGTGCAGGGCTTGGGCAAGGGTAGACAGCAAATCAAGGTGCTCCCTAGGAATCTTTATATCCAGATCAAAAGTAAAATATTACTTTTGGTACAATTTAAAAAAGAACACAACTGTGAATGTGAATGATTTCGTAGTCAACCAATCAGAGCAGCAACAAAGTGGCAGGTGCGCAGTAGTTGGCTGAGCAGACCGCAAGATTCCACTATAGCCAATTAATGTGGAAGGACGGGAATGGCCATCTTGCGCGGAGTTCCATTTTTATTTTTAACAGCTAAATGAGGATCAGCACAAAACTTACACCTTGCACAAACTTACACCTTGACCCCCTAAGACTCACATTCAATTCATCTATTTTATAAAAGGAAAGGGTTCTGATCTTGCAGGGGTGGATGCCCCCACAACAACAATTATGATCCACCCCACCCACTGCATGGTGATCAATCCTAATTTGTACAATAATGTCTAAAACATTTTTAATTTATAAACAAAATGCATTTAATTTTTATAAAATTCACTTTAACCTAGTTAACCCTTCCCAAGCACATACGCATGTTGCCCCCAAGTACACATTAACCCCTCCCCATACACACATGTATTACTCTCCCAAATCCGTTGCTCCCCAAACACACCAGTTAAAACCATGTGTATAACCCTGATGGTCGCCTGCAGAGCTTGCCTTGCTGGTAGTCCCACACAGCTGCATCCCCCGCCTCCCTGCGATATGAACGTGCCACAGACCACAGAGATAACAGGGATGCAGCCACTCCCCTTTCCCTATGCCTGGCTCTACGTGCAAACATAGCTGTATCTCATTAAAATGCAAGGCACACAGTCACACTGTTCAGCATGAATGGACAACATATCTATGGAGCAGCCACTTAAAGTTCTGGCAGAAAAATTGCCTCACCCGGTCTTCTACCTTCTTTTGAGGTCCAACCAGTGCTGCATAATTTGGGTGTGTGTGTAAGCTGCTAATCCCTGGCCATTCAGATGTGCAGTCACCTCCATTGCCAATGTCCTGCCATGGGCTTGAAGTCATAACGCTCAGTCATAAACGTCTGCAATGAAAAAAACTCAATAAAAATGTCACTGTAGTGTACTGTAGTCTATGTATTGAACTAGTTTAGGTCCACATGCACACTAACCTTCCCCTTTAAATACCTGTGTCTCACATTTCCCCCTTGTGTATCAGGCCAATACATGTATTGGCCTACCCGTTTTGGCTGGCGAGTGACCTCACCAGTAAGCGCATATGCACCCCTGAGTAGACATGACTTTATGCCAAACCAGCATGTGCATAGGCATCTCCGAATTGCCTCCAGCTCTCCTGGCCGCTGTTACTGGTGGATTAGACTCGCTGACTCACCTAGGCAATCTGGCAGACCCTGCTCTCCAGACCGCCATTACTGGTGGATTGGAATCACTTACGCACCTAGGCAAAGTGGTGGCCCCTGCTCTCCTGTCTCATCCTGCAACAATGTCCCCTACCCCTCAGCCTAGACACTTCTGAGACCCCCCCCCCCAGCGTCCCCTAAAAACAGGCAAAGCTGGTACATGTTACAGAGGCCAGAGCACATGACTGGCGACAGACCGATTTTGTAGCCTCTAGGTTGAAAATATCTGTGCTCACCTGGTAAATAAAGTCCTAATTGGTGCTCAATTACCCACCCACCTGTAAAAAAGCATACACCTGACACCTGTACTTTGATGGCAGTGCACCACCGCACAAGCCACAGCCACTCCCCTGCCACATTACCCACACCCAGGGCTCCCACCACGCTCCAGGCACCACTCAGGACACTAGAGCCCAGTGCACACCACAGTGTGGGCCCCACACTGAGACCACTGCAGAGCTCATGGAGGAACCCAGGGTGGAGCAGCAGAGCCACTACCAGGGCTGCACGTTCCCCTGCCAGCCTGCGCACCACCCCTTCTGAGCCTGGGAGTGCCCACAGTGGCTTTGCATCCCCTGCCCAGCCCAGTCCACAGGCAGCAGCTGTTGCCTCATAGAGTGGGTGGAAGCTGACCTGGGGAAAGCCGAGCACCCAGTTTACTGATGTCCAGTTGGATGCCTAGTCAAACTTTTTTGACAGTCTGGCTGGGAAATTCCACACGATACCAAAAGTGGTGCTTGATGACATCTGGCAACAGATTGCCCGCCTAGTGACTAGTTCGGGGGCTGAGCCCAAGGATGGGGCCGGGTGACCAAAAAATGTGATTACCTAAGCCGGTGATTCGTATGGGCTGAGTGGTAAGTGTGGAGGCCAAAGAGGGGTGCATCTGAGATACACATTTGACCACTCCTAAGCTCATCCATTTGTGATTGGTTTTTGGTTGCAAACTGGCTGCGGGTATCAAAACCCTTAAATTTACACAGGCACAGTAGCCAACCAGAGCAGCACATGCCCACTGCTCTTTCATCAGCTGGCCTCCCAGTGGCCGCAGCGCGAGGCTCCAGACGAGGCTGTAAGTATATTGTCAGGGAACGCCGGACACCCCTCTTTCATAAGCCAAGCAATCCCCAATCTCCACCACCTCTTGTGCCTATAGGCAAGCCCCCTCTTGCTGGAGACACGGGTTATGCCTCTCCAGACTCGGTTGCCCCCAGGACTTACTGGCGCAAAGATTGCTGGCTTATGGTGAAGATAGGTGAAAGGCGGGGTATCCCAAAACGGCTGTTCAAGCGGGCTGAGTCCGAAATATCGAGTCCATCAGGTTAGGCAAGAATGGTCCAGACGAGCAGGGGTCAAAGGGCACGGTATCCAAGGGGTTAGACGGAGAATGGTCGAGACAGGCAGGGGTCAAAAGCTGGGTGGTCACCAAAGCGCTGTATCAAAGGGGTAAGGCAGAGAGAGGTCAGACAGGCAGATGGTCGGTGCGGGCAGCGGGCAGGAATGATCAAAGACGGAGCCGGATCAGAACACACTAAACGCAAATCCAATAGCACACCCAAGCTAATAATGGCTATAACGGGCACCGGTGGATCGGGCAGGAACGTATTTAAAGGGGAACTGGCCAATGGGAAGGAGAATGGGGGGATTGATGTAACTGTGAGGGTGATTGGTGCAACTACAACCCGATTCCCTATAGGAGCAGCCCCAGGGACTGGACCGCCCTGGCCAGTCAGGCTGTCCAGTCCCTGGTCCATTTAAACTTGCCCCTGGCGAATGCGCTGGGAGCAGCGCCGCGGGGGGCATATAGAGAACTGGCCGGGCGCGCTCCCCGAGAGGAGAGGGGACGCTGTGCCGGCTGAAGAGGTGGAGGAGCCACCAGCAGCAGAGGAGGGGACCCCCATGACGCGGCCGACCCCAGCCGCCGCCGCCGCCGGGGCAGAGGAGGCGGCGGAGGCTGAGGCCCCAGCGCAGGCGGCAGAGGCGGCCGCCCGGAAGACCGGAGCCAGGCGCCGCCGCGGAGAGGCGCCGCGGGACAGGACCACGGGAGCAGGTAAGGACCTTACATATATCTTTTTTTTTTCTTATCTCCAGCGTTGGGGGTGGGGGGGGATTCAGCCACATAAGAGAATGGGAGGGGGAGAATGCCACACTTCCTATAGGATGCGAAAATGCCACACTGCCTATGGGAATCAGATAGGGGGGATGCCACACTGCCTATAAGAATGGGAGGGAGGGAATTCCACGCTGCCTATGGGAATGCCAGGGGGGGAATGCCACACTGCATATGGGAAATAGGGTGGGGGTATGCCACACTGCCTATGGGAATATGATGGGGAAATGCCACACTGCATATGGGATGGGGGTATGCCACACTTCCTATGGGAATGAGATGGGGGAATGCCACACCATCTATGGGATCGGGATGGGGAAATGCAACACTGCCTATGGAAATGGGATGGGAAATGCCACACTGCCTATGGGAATGGGAGGGAGGAATGCCACACTGTCTATAGGAATGGAAGTGGGGCATGCCACACTGAATATATGTAATAGGATAGGGGAATTCCACACTCCCTATGGGAATGGGAAGGGGGGATGCCACACTGCCTATAGGGAATGGGAGGGGGAGAATTCCACATTGCCTATGGGACGGGAAAATGCCCCACTGCCTATGGGAATGGGATGGGGGGATGCCACACTGCCTATAGTGAATGGGATGGTGGGAATGTCACACTGTCTATGGGAATGGGATGGGGGGATGCCACACTGCCTATGGGAATGGGAGAGGGGAATGCCACACTGCCAGGGGCGGGCTGGCCATAGGGCATACCGGGCAAAATCCCGGTAGGCCGGTGCCAGGGAGGGCCGAAAGTCGCAGTGTTCCTTGTAAGATGCGCGGGAGCGCGGCCGCGCACGTTGTGCAGCTGTCATTTTTTTTTTTTTACATTGCTGGCTCAGTGGAACCAAAAACTCCTCTCCTGTTTCCCCTACTGTGGAGGACAGCCCAGAGCACAGCACAGCAGAGGCCAGCACTTCCGTTTCTTGTCATGCTGGCCGGCCAGCGCGGGGAGAGGATGACGTGAGTGATCAAACGAGAGAAAGTGTGATTGATGGCTGGAGCAGAGGTCGGTGAGTGGGGAGGGGGGGAGAGAGAGAGAGTCTGAGTCTGAGTGTGAGTGTGAGTGTGTGTGCTGCAGCCATAGCCCGAGAAGAGGAAGGGGGGAGGGAGGAAGAGAGATGTGTGTCTGTCTGTCTCACCCACGAGGACAAGTTAGCAGCCTGCAGACACCATGAAGGAGGGAAGAACTCAACAACAGAAAGGATTCTCCGACTTGGCAGTGAAGTGGCTCCAGGTGAGTCCATGCTGTTGCTGTATTGTGTTCCAATAAACCTCAAACTAAATGCTAATACTAATTAATGGTGCAATGTTTTTCTCTTAACCCCCCCTGCCCTGCCCATCTACCCACCTGCTCACTCACCCACCTATTATTCCAACTGCCTAATCCACCCACCTATCTATATACCTGCCACTCACCTACCTACCTACCTACCCAGACCCTGGGCCATCAGCAGACTCGAGTGTTGTGCAGGCGGAATCAGCGGATTCTGACGTGGAGGTGGCAGTCACCCACCCACCTACCTACCTACCTGCCTGACCACCTGCCCACTCGCACATCTAAATACCCACCAACCAACCCTCCTGTCAACCCGCCCCCTTTATACCCTAATAGAGTGTAAGCTCTTCTCCCTCTGTATCCTCCCTTATACCCTAATAGAGTGTAAGCTCTTCTCCCTCTGTATCTTCCCTTATACCCTAATAGACTGTAAGCTCTTCTCCTTCTGTATCCTCCCTTATACCCTAATAGAGTGTAAGCTCTTCTCCCTCTGTATCCTCCCTTATACCCTAATAGAGTGTAAGCTCTTCTCCCTCTGTATCCTCCCTTATACCCTAATAGAGTGTAAGCTCTTCTCCTTCTGTATCCTCCCTTATACCCTAATAGAGTGTAAGTTCTTCTCCTGTATCCTCCCTAATAGAGTGTAAGCTCTTCTCCTGTATCCTCCCTTATACCCTAATAGAGTGTAAGCTCTTCTCCTGTATCCTCCCTTATACCCTAATAGAGTGTAAGCTCTTCTCCTGTATCCTCCCTTATACCCTAATAGTGTGTAAGCTCTTCACCTCCTGTATCCTCCCTTATACCCTAATAGAGTGTAAGCTCTTCTCCCTCTGTATCCTCCCTTATACCCTAATAGAGTGTAAGCTCTTCTCCTGTATCCTCCCTTATACCCTAATAGAGTGTAAGCTCTTCTCCTCCTGTATCCTCCCTTATACCCTAATAGAGTGTAAGCTCTTCTCCTCCTGTATCCTCCCTTATACCCTAATAGAGTGTAAGCTCTTCTCCCTCTGTATCCTCCCTTATACCCTAATAGAGTGTAAGCTCTTCTCCTCCTGTATCCTTCCTTATACCCTAATAGAGTGTAAGCTCTTCTCCTCCTGTATCCTCCCTTATACCCTAATAGAGTGTAATAGAATAGGGCGGCAGCAGGGGCATTAAAAAAGTTTGCTTTCAGCATTTGCATTGCACCAGTATTGTTATGGGGCCCCAGCAGCATGGACACTGCTGTTTTGTGGGTTTTTTTTGTACCATATTTACAGTTTGTGGTTGTTGATTTTCTTTTCCTTGAGTACCCCCCTGCCCGCACATGGTATGACCCAGTATCTATTGAGGACGCACAGCGCCAGGGGAGCTGGACTGTGGTGTAGCAATGTATTGTATAGACAGATGCAAGCTTCTTTACATGGCCCCTCCCTGACATCCTGATTTGGGATGCCCCATTGTGTCAAATTCCCAGTAAAAATACCTGGCCGCTAATCAAACAACACATGTGTGGTTCAAACATGTGTCTGCACCAGCTAGAGGCTGGTGGGATGTGGCTGGCAGCCAGCTCAGCTCCACCCAGCCCTTAGCGAGGAGAACCCATGCATGAGCCAGTGGATCGCTGGTCAGGTAAGTTTTACTGGTGATCTGAGAGGGTTGCACAAAATGGGGCAACCCAAATCAGGGCGCCCCACAGAAAAGGACCAAAACTCTTTGAAGTGGACCAAAACCCAGGATTTTGACTATCCTAAGCCAGCGTCCTAAGTGCAGTGGCGCATGCGTGAGCCGCAGCCGCATCCCCAGCTACCCTCAAACGGGGAACGTGCCCGCACCGGCCATTCACAAATGCCTGGCGTGGGCATGCGCCCTGTTAGAGGGATAGCCGGGATGCGGCCGTGGCCCGCGCATGTGTTGTTGGACCGGAAAGTAAGGTAAGTGTAGCAGGTAACCTGGGGAGTTTCACACAGTGGGGCATCCCGATTTTGGATGCCCGGGTGGAGGTCCCGGGCTGATCCCGCTCAGATATATATATATATATATATATATATATATATATATTAATGTGGCGTTGACTCACTTTACCGGGCCGAGCACAGTACAGAAGGGCCAGTCTGACCAAAAAGTCCAGGGCCGTTTTTTGGTCCCAGTCCGCCCCTGCACACTGCCTATAGGAATTGGAGGGTGGATGCCACACTGTATATGGGAATGGGGGGATGCCACACTGCCTATAGGGAATGGGGGAATGCCACACTACCTATGGGAATGGGATGGGAAAATGCCATACTGCTTATGGGAATGGGATGGGGGATGCCACAATGCATATGGATGTTTCAGCACATTTGGTTTATAATATTTTTTTTTTATTTTCCTCCTCCAAATCCCAGGCGCGTCTTATGGGCAAGGGCGTAATATATATATATATATATATATATATATATATATATATATATATATATATATTGAAAAATACGGTACATGTGACACAAGAGAACTAAAAAGGATGATACAGGTGCTGCGCATTATCACAGGTATTACTTTTAATTCAGAAGAAGTAACACTAAATGCTACTGCCAATTCTTTCAAACAGTAACATTTGTATGTCTTTACATTAACATGACTTCATAAAAGGTATTCAAAGTTAACTCTACTACTACAAAGTCTTTCACCTTTAATTTGAGCCAGGCTTTTGCTTCCATTGCCGACATCATTCTTTAAATGGTCAGTGTTACACAGCTGTTCCATTCCTTGAGCTTATAAAGTTTAGAATGTGAATTGGCTGCCCTACATGTGATGAATCATGTCTGGCCTCAAGTTTTCCCCTAGAGCTGGACAAAAAAGCAAGCAGCCTGGCAAATGGATGCAGGAGTGCAGATCTTAGGACTTCATAGAACACTGGTCATTCTTTTATTGTGAGCAGTCCTGTGAAATATTACTTATGAGAAAATCATTACAAACAGTAGAGGAAATAATGATGGCCATTTGCCAACCACTGTATTGCATGAAATACAAATATTTGTATTAAAGTAATAATAATATCAGTTGAAACAATGTTTTTTTATTATAAGGTTTAGTAAGAATTACTTTTAAAAACGTAAGTCATTTTTTATTGCATTACAGATGTTTGTATATCCTAATCAGACGTGAGCGAGTTCGCTCCGCATTTCAAGAAATGTTCTCGGCAGCATCCAACTACCCAAGGTGGGCTTCTGACAGCTTGGCTTCCTGCCGCAGGGAGGGGCTTTTATACTGGGAGTGAGCTGTGATGTCACTCCTAGTATAAATAGCCCCTCCCTTCAATGGGGAGCCAAGCTGTCAGAAGCCGGAGAGAGACACGGAAGCCGGGCGTACCCCTGGCTTCCACAGCAGTAGTGGAGAGTTCTAGATTTCTGCAGAGACTGGCGATGGATTAGAGGTCAATATGGGAATGGGGGGAAATAATACATTTTTTTTCTCTGTCTCTGTGTTTATAATTGAGACCCCTATTCTAGTTCACAGGGCATTACCTGCCCCATTACCTGCATCCCCAAATCCCAGGGAGGTGCAGAAGTGCCCGTGCTCTGTAAGCTATGCGGGCTGGTAGCCTTGGTCTAGCTGGTGTACAGGCTGGAATAGGAAGTACCCCAAGCTATTTTTTTTCATTTTTAAGGGCTCAACCCATAAACATTTAAAAAAAGGTGTGGGGTTTAACCCTCCTGAAGAGGGGACCCTATGTCTTTTATTTCAATTTGTGTTTAACCCTTAAAATTAAAAAAATAAACAAAACTCTGCTGCTCCCACCAATCTCTCGAGCTTCTGACAGATCTGCCCCCCCCCCCCCCCCCCACTGCAGGGAGAGGCTATTTATACTGGGAGTAAGCTGTCACAATTCAATCCCAGTGAGCTGGGGAAGTTTGATGCTGCATAGACCAGCATGGGGCAGTTGTAAATTCACTTAAAAGGGGCAGAAGTAAGCATATTTTCTTAATTTTGAGTTTGTTAAAAGTTCAGTTCAGACAAACTCGAATTTCATGGGGAAATTTGCCAAAATGCCAGAATTGAACTTTTAGAAAGTTTGCTCTTCTCTAATACTAATATGTTATATCCAGTTATGGCTTAATGTGGTTTTGCTGGTTGCTATATTGCTGCTAGAAGAAATATAGAATTCTTTTATTTTACTTGACTGCTATTAGCTCCTGTGGTTTTGTTTTTTATACATATGAACTGGTCTTTTTTTCAACTATATTAATTGGAAGTGACCGGGTGCAGTATGTGCAAGAACCGTGTCTTTTCTGTGACCTCATTGTGGAACTGAAGGCTCGGTTTCTGTGTTTGGTGCCCAAAAAAAAGCCTAAATGAAAATGCATAGGGATTACAGGGACCTGAGTGTTATGCTTGCCACAATAAAAGCATTTTGGGGGCTTGTCACCACCTGTTCTTATGGCACACGTGGATTTTTGTTAGGTTAAAGTGTTTGGCAAGTCAAAATTTAAAATATCAAAATCAGTAGCTTACCTTTCATTGAGTGACTGTCCTTCCTCTTCCATCTCTCTCCTCAGTAGGAAAATCATCACTTCCTCATTCAGCTTTCAGTCCCCACCCTGCTGACCTGGTCCATAAATCAACCTTCAGTGGACCAAGAAAGGAAACACCCGCCATTCCCTGCCCAGATGCTCTGATGGGCTGCCTCTCTCTGCAGCACTGAAACCCCGCCCTTTCACACTCAATACACTGTGCTTACATCACATTGCTGTTGCCACACCCACTGTATTTATAGCTTTCCCCCATCAGTCCCACATCTTAACCATATCCCCAATACCCATCTAAGCTCCCACCAATGCGAAGCATACAATTTAATGTGCCAACGATTTCAGCCAGGGTGGTGTTATACAATCAGCATCACCATGTTCCTCCATGCTCACATCCTATATCACTCTCCCTGCAATCGCCCCTTCTTGCTTACCGTTATTTAACTACATTTACACGTCAGTAATATTTACCCCTCCCACTTTCCCCACAGCATGTCAGGGGCCACATCAGATGGCTCTGAGAACCACATGTGGCCACCGGGCTGCAGGTCGTGCACATGTGCTCTAATACTTTGAAAGATATTAATTTTAATACGTAATATTATTTTAATATTTAATAATATTTTAATACTTTTAAAGATAACTTAGGAACTACAGTGTCTTTTTGAAAACAGATTGAAGTTTAGGACAGTGCAACATGTAGCCTGAGACAATGGGACAACAATCAGGTTTGCCTTTAGTATAATTTTAATTACTCTGATTCCCAAATAGGACCTGGAGCTAGGTGCACTGGGGTCAGTGGGGTAAAAAAACATAAAGAGATAATAGGGGTCAGGAGATGAAGCAGTGAGGGAGATCTTGCTCAAATAAAGGGCATAGACTTTCCGGTGGGATATATATTAAACCCATAAGCATGCAACACAGGTTGTCCTTTCTACTTTTGGGTCTCCAGTGGGTGTTAATGTCCTCCAAGATTATCCATGAATCCACATGGAGATTGGAGATGCTCAAAGCATGTCAGTGGCTCCCAGACTTCTGGCTCCCATGTGAAATATTTTAACATTAGCTGTGAAATACTGTATTTTTTTCAGTTTATTTGCCAAAAAGGTGGGGAGAAAATGTGAGCGCGTCTAATATGACAAGTATAAAAAAACATGTCTCGGTGCTCCTGTGCTGCTGGCCAGGCTGCCACATTCGCTGGGAGGGCAGAAGATCAAGGAGCAGTGGACGGGCAGGTAAATTGAGCCTGCCCCCTGTCCCAGCCACCTCCTTACAGCCG
Source organism: Gastrophryne carolinensis (assembly GCA_027917425.1). Classification (NCBI taxonomy): domain Eukaryota; kingdom Metazoa; phylum Chordata; class Amphibia; order Anura; family Microhylidae; genus Gastrophryne; species Gastrophryne carolinensis. The sequence goes on along the minus strand of CM051239.1, from coordinate 187,009,058 downwards.
CCTCCCCGCTGCTGCCACTGCTTCTCCTTCTGGAGCCGGGTGTTTGTGTGTGCCTGTGCCTGAGAAAGAGAAGCAGTGGCAGTGGCTGCGGGAGGGAAGCTGTGGGGAGCTAGCAGGGGCAGCTGACAGGCTTCATTTACCTTGCCCACCCGCCGCTCTTCAATCTTCTGACCCTGGCAACTGTGGAGTTGGAGGAATGCCACACTGCCTATGGGAATGGGATGGGGAGAATGTCCCACTGCCTATGAGGAATGGGATAGGGAGTACCACACTGCCCATGGGAATAGGAGGGGCGACTATTAATATATTATAGGCGATGGCACACCTAACCAGATACACATATGAGGGTGCAATCTCAACAGGGGCTCCCACCACCCAAACCCCTAATCAGAATCCTAAATACTCAAATAATGAGGAATGCACACCAAAAATTCAATTGCAATTAATAAGTGTATTAAAATAATTCATACACTGTATACATAAGACAATCACAACATGATAGCATAAAGACACTAAAGGATACACTCAGGAGTAGCAGGTAAGATTGAATGTTGATCCTCAGGAGAAAGGTGCCCCTTAAAAGACTAAAAAAATGTATAATATGTAACAGTACCAGTTAACTATGAAAAAATATCGCTGCCTTGAGAAAGGGGCTGTATGCCCTGAAACGTTGGCTACGCAAAAGCGATCGCTATCCTGACTTGCTATGGGGTATAATTTAGCACATTGTCTTTGCTACTGCTCATATTCTGCTTATGTTAGTAGCTGGTATACACTGGCATAATACCTGTGATTACACAGGATCATATTTGTATATACTTTGTTTGATCACTTATGCATAGTGACTTGTATATGTAAGAATCAATGCTTTCCTTAACATATGGTATCCAGCAGTATTGTATGTGCAGCTTTATTGTACTCTGCAACTATCCCCAGGAGTGTAGTGGTGTTTCCCCTATAGAACCAATAGGAGGGGCGACTGCCACACTGCATATGAGGGATGGTGGGGGGAATGTCACACTGCCTATGGAAATGGGATGCAGGGAATGCCACACTGCCTGTATGGGGAATGGGATGGACAACACCCTTGGTTGAACTTGATGGACATATGTCCGTTTTAAACCATAATAGCTATGTCACTTTGTAATTATGAACTACTACCTGGGAAAGGGAGGGTGGAGAATGCCATACTGCATATATGGGGAATAGGAGGGGCAGAATGCCACACTGCCTTTAACTTGGGGATTCTGCACCTTGCCTATTATTTGGCAGGGTGATTCTTTACAGGGTGGAAATGACGGTAGGTATAAAAGGCACAGGGAATAATTTAAAGGTCCCTAAAGCCTAAGGTAAGGTCCCCCTGTCCCGCAGGATTCAATATTATAAATTTTGTTTTATTAGAGTTCATAAGCAGACGGCCATGTGCAGAGAAGAGGATGTCTCTGTAAAGCCGCCAGTGAAAGAGACACGCTGGATTTTGAGGCCAAGTAGGAGCTTCTTTTTTTCTTAAACCCTTGTCCTGCCTCTGTGCTGGGGGAGAGGGGGAGGACAAAACGAGAAATTGCTCCTCCAGCCTCAATGGTTGGAGAGTCTTTTTATTTGGAAAGAGCCAGTACATTGAATAGAAAGAACTGGACATGCATGTGCTGATACATTTCCTGAAAAGAACAGAGGGATGGATGTATGCAGGTGTACATTGCACAGGACTCCTTGATCCTGTTCATCCTAAAAACATCCCCATGAACTACCCAAGACAAGTTACATATACTACCCTACAAATACCTTTAATCAAAAGCATTTATGGCACTATATTACCTTCCTGTCTTTCAAGTGTTTCTACTCACTACACAACAGCAACTTAAAAACTTAGAGGCCGATTCATCAATAGCGCCAGGTAGCGACAGATGAGCGACTGTAGCGTGATTTTTTCAGCGCCAGCCAGTATTCGCTGTGCTTGGCCGGCGTTAGCTTGATGACAGCGACTCAGTCGGTGTGCGGTAATGTTGAATACTGGCTGGGGGGTCGCTGTTTCACAGGTCCAGCGTTGTATGTGAGCGACTGACAACGAATGGCCAGAGCGAACGGCTAGCTTCATATTCATCAAAAAATCACGCTCCGAATGTGCTGTCGCTGTCCATTCCTTGTTTAAACCCCAGAGCGCTGGCGGCGATCTGTATTAACTAGTTTTTAACCCCTAAACAACCATATTTTTTGAATGTAACATTATACATGTTTTTAGAATCATTTTGTTATATGAATACATTAATCTCAGACCTGTTAGATCAATTCTGCACTTTTTTTTTTTTTTTTTTTTTTTGACTTAAAAATAATTCCTAACATTGCAGAAGTGTTCTCCGATTTTTTGACATTAAAAAAAAAAATTAAAAAATTAATACCAATTAATTATGATTAATTATAGCTTGCTCCATTGAAATGCATTGGACATCGCCAGGGAGCGACAGCTCATACCTGGCGCTGTGAGGGAATTTGCAGCGGCGCTGTTCGGTCCAGGCGGCTTCATGATGAATGCCGCGCTAGCCGTCGCTCTCGCCGGCGCTAGCCTCATTTTGCTTGATAAATGCGTCATTGTGACCGCCGCGGGCGTACTTGAGTCGGTAGTCGCCGTTAGCTGCCGCTACCTGGCGCTCGTCAGACACTACCTGGCGCTATCGCTTGATGAATAAGGGCATTAAACTCCCAGTGACTACAATGCTGAAGCACTCTGAACTCTGAATTCCTGTAGCCCTTTCGTCTTCATCATAATTCAGTAAAGTGGTTCCACTTCTGGTATGTTTACCCCAGATGTCTATTTTGTGCAGCATGGTAAGTAAAAAACGTTTAAAGAAATAGGCATAGAACTGAAACAGGGGTTCTCAGTCCATCAGCTTGTCTAATTTAATAGAGAAATAATCAGCATTTATATTGCTATTGAAAGTTCTTTTAACCTCTTGCCATCCTTAATACACTATTTTGACTTCCGAGAAACATGATACAAAGCTACACAGGTAGGAATTTGTTATATAACAGTGAGTTAACTGATTTAGGAAAGTGACAAAATGTTTAACCAAGAGAAAAAAAGATGACCAAACATTCATTTGGTGAGGATTCACTAGCAATGCGACTAGGCATAGGTTTGTGGGTCACTGTCGGGCAGATGAGGACACCGCCCAGCACTGGATAGGGTATGTGTGTAAAAATAGACTTAAAAATGTTTTGTTTTTTTTTTTGCTAAGATGTGGTGTATTTATTTCTTAAGTAACCCTTTGTGAAATGGTAAGATGTCTTTGGGAACCATATTCCAGTTGACTGGCAGCCCCTCCTGCAGTTTGAACTGGTATAAGCCCCAAGGCCGCCTTATCAGTTCACAAATGGTTAAACCGGACCTTCACCATAATTTATTGAAAAGCTCAAAACCTTAAAAAACGATTCCCCAGCATCTAAAATTAATATATTTTAAGTTTTTAGCCACTTACTTATTATTCTTTCCCCCACTGGGCTGCAACTCTGTTCAGGACTTTAGGATACAGCGCCGCCATCTTGACTCAGAAGCATCACACTTACTGAGGAGAGTGGGATAAAGTACAGGGGGTGGGGTTATAGCTGTGCTTTGCTCAGACAGAGCAGAGCTGGGGTCAGGAAAAGGTCAGCAATCACAGAATGCAGAGCAGCACAGTCAGAAGACACTTCCTGTTTGCAGGCTGCCTGATGTCCCATGAGCCGCCATCTTGGATGTTTAAATGCTCATAACATGCAGTAGATGCAGGTAGGATGTTTTTTTAATGTGAGCAATCTGTATGTACAGGGTGGGGGAAACATATAAGATAGATTCTTATTCAGAGTGAAGGACCACTTTAAAGTGAACAAAAAAACACATACTGAAAAAAGTCATTTAACTCTATTTAATTTTACACCAGTATTTACCCATCACAGCACCGGGTGCTGTCTCATATAATCCGAGCCATCCTTGCAGGATAAAGAGAACAGACCCTGCAACCTACACTGGACCACTGGAAGAATTTCCTCTGATGTAACTGAGTGACGGGGACATGTAGTACCATCCAGCTCACTTTGTGCACTATAAAAAGCCCTTCCCTGCTGCGGTAGTGACCCAGCGCTAATAAGTAAAGTAAAGTAAAAACCCGGAAACTAGCAGTGAAATCGGGCGGTGCCGCAGATCTTCTGCTGCCATCTTGCTGAAGTCTAGGGTGGCTGGTGGGTACTGCCGCTCTTCTCGTTTCACGTACCCACCCGCCTATTCATTCAAGTGAATAGGATTGGGCCAAAACTTTCTTCTTGACTCACAAAATGGCTACCTCATAGGTAGAGCATAGGACAAAAATGATAAGCTTATATCCAGATGGTACAGGAGCCTAGTACAGCTCATCAAATATTCCCAGAGGTGCCTGAGACACGTTGGAGATGTTGGTGGGCCAGGGGTACGTTTTTTCATATGTGGTGGGAATGTTCACCTATAAGAATCTTATGGGGCAAAATATGACTATTTTATGACATAGCATATGGATTTAATATTCCTAACAACCCCAAGATATGCTGCTCTCTTATATGTGCTCCACAAGTACAGTATAATTACTTTACTCTGGAAATGTATACCCCCTGTGCACTTGTACTCATGCATAACTTGTGCAATTTAATTAATCCGTCAATAAAAATACTGAAACATTTAAAAATGACTTGGGATGCACCCCTAGTTAAAGAGAAAGTCTACTTTGGAATTTTTGAAAGTGTATATTTTTTGTGTGCCAATGTGATGTCCTTAAGGTGCCGAGCTGATGTAATGTGTGTTTTATGGAAGCAGTTTTCACTATTAAAAACCCATATAACCCAACAAGCTTGTGGTCTTCTTCTCCTGATATGAATAAAATACAGGGGTTACAGGTTTAGTCAATGAGGGGTGACAGAGCCTGTCACCTGTGATTTCCTCTTTCTACCATTAAAATAAAAAAGCAAGCCTGGTTGGGTATTTCCTGATGTCGGATGTATAAGTCACCCCTCCACTCACCATCCAGCATATTTATATGGATTTTTATTATTGGGCCATTTTCGTGATAGTGCTCCTTTAACAAAGAGCCTGCTGTGTGACACAAGCATTTTTTGGCTGAAGCACCAGCCACACATGAAAAAGACAATTCATGCCTACACAGTTGCTTAACTAAATGTGTCAGGGCCTTGGGCGAAAATTATATGGGGCCTTTTCACAGCTCATACAGTCAACCTTTTTCTGTATTTTAACTCAGTTGGATGCCGCTAGACAACTAAATACTGAAACAGCAGCAATAAATTGTGCTTCCCTTCTCTAAATGATGACAAGTGAGCACAAATATGAAAAATAAGGTGGAGGAGCAACAATGATGGGGCCCCCTGACCTGGGCCCTGGACCGGACACACTCCCTGCGCTCCTTCAATTTATGCGCCTGTTCCTACAGGTCTCTGTTGTCTAAGGCCAACATTTGTTTATTAGAGACAGGAAGTTACTGTGCGTACTGTACAACTTATCACAATTGTTCTGCCCTTCGTTTCACATTAAAGTATTAAGAGAAATAACTATGGCATGTTTTCTAACAAAACCACTCTCTGCTCAAAGGGCAGAAGTCAAGGAAAGTTTGATTGTGAAGTCAAAATATCCTTCTCACTTTGTTATTTTAGCCTCCCTTTCTTCCTTTCTGATTACTTTACTCAACATAATCTGTAGTCTTCAGTGATAAACTTGCTGGCATACGATTTATGGACTAACTAAACACTTTCTCTTTACTTATCTTCCTGGCCAGTCAAAGAAAAGCTATATTTAGTGTCTCATTGGCGTCTTTCCTCTTTTCTTAACCTTCATTTGTTCTGCATGAGTAGGGCTTTTTCCTTTATATATTTTTTTCCATGCAGGATAAAAAGAAAGATATATTTGTATCCTTACTCATCCTTTAAATACAAATCTATGGCCATTTGTAAAGGCATCAATAGCCAAAAAGCTCATGCAAAAAGTTTTAGTTTATTTGATGAGTGAGTGATATCAGTTAAATTTAAAAGACTTTCATATCTGATGAAGTGGACCAAAACCCAGGATTTTCACTATCCCATGTTTTGGTCATTCCCCCTTACAAGCAGCATGCGGCATCACTTCTTCAATCCCCCCCCCCCCCCCCCCCCGCAGCCATTCTGTTTTGTTCGCGCACAGCTGAGAAGGCTCCAGCCATGAAGTAACCATGGGAGAAGGTAAGAATATCGGGGACCCTGGGGGGTTTCATACAGTGGGGTATCTCAGTTCGGGATGCCCGAGGGGGTGAGTAAATCTGCCCTGGGATCTCATAGACTCCAGAGTGGGTTTTGGTCCACTTCAAACCGAACCAACACCCTTGCACTGTTGAAAATAAAATTTAAAAAATTCACTTACTTCCCAAAATTCACTTGCCCCATCTGCTTGCATGATATTTAAACAGTCACAACACATTTGCACCTGCATCCACTTCTAACCCAGCTCTACTGCTGCCTGGATTTAGCCGACATAACTCACAATGTACGTCAGGAAATCCAGCAGCATTTGCTCTTTTGCAGGCTACATGCAGCTCCATGGGATGCCATTTTGGTGGTAAAATTGACCACTACAGGAGTTACAAAAAGGTACATATATTTTTATGTGTAGCAATAGGGTGTTGGTCTGGTTTACATTGTTTTAGGTCAATAGGAAAACATTACCTATGGCCTAGATTCAGAAGACTTCCCTTAAAATATCGTATGGCTATAGGGACTGAGTGCCTTGGATGGCACCGAGATGTGAGAAGATGATTTGAATGGCACCACCCATTGCACGGAGTAATGGGTCAATCTATTATTCCTAGTATAAGGAGCTGTGTAAATACTCTCTGTTCTAGGAAAGCACCTCTTTTCTTTTACCTATCCTTACATATGTGTTATCCACTAAAGGTTTGTCTTTAGTTTAGTAGTTTGGATTCAGGTTATGGGTAAATTGATTTGGCTTGATATGAACTGAGAATTGCAGATATTCAGTGCAAATTCAGTGGGCTTTGGCATAATGTGATTAAAAGAAAAGTCCGCTTTTGGGAATGTCAAAACAGGAGTACAAAAACAATCCTAGACAACCAACTGCTGCCTTAAAGTGGCTCAAAACCTATGCCGGATGCCTATGTTTTCACGGGCACCCACTTGATATAATAAACACAATTATTTTAACCTCCCCAGAGACATATGGCTTGATGCAGAGCCTCCCCGTTCAGCTATCCCGTGCGTTTTCCCGTTGGTTTTGGGCTGTGATCGGGTCAGGAAAGGGTGCTACGTTGGTTTTAGTGTGCGTTTATGCGCTCAGGTGTGTGCTCAGACGCCTTTCCGATTGTCGGCTCGCAAGTGGCTGTTTCCCGGGAAAACGGATGCCTCGTTCATTGGTCCGTTTTTTTCAGTGATGCAGAGCCTTGATTTCCGATTGAAATCACCCTAATAAAACGGGGCCGCCGAGCCTTCACTTACGGGCAGTCTGACCAGCCGTATTTGAGCTCCGTGCTTTTTGGTAATGCATTCCTCTGTGGGCCAACATCAAAGGTGCCAGCTACGCGGTCTGGTACTTATGAGCATGGCAGAACCCAGGCTGCACCGAACGCCTTTGGACATTGTGACGTTGACCTATTCGAGCTCATCCGCCTTAACCGTGTTTCTCACCATGCTTTGTATAGCGAGCTGCGGCCATGGTTAGCCCCCACCACAAGAAAGGGGCATGCAATTGCAGGTATGACCAAATTGGTTGGCTGCCTGCAATTTTTGGAGAATGGCTCGTTCCAGAGACTGGGTGCCTTCTCCGTGGGGATGTCCCAGTCTACGCTGAGCCGCAGCCTAACCAAGTTTTTGGATGGCATGGCTACCCTGGCACAAAATTATATTTTTTCCCCTCAAACAGGGGATGCCTGGAATGCGGTTAAGCTGGGCTTTTATAACATAGCCGACATGCCCAACGTCATTGGTGCAATCGATTGCACACATGTATCGCTCATCCCCCCTGCGGACCAGGAATATCTGTTCAGGTATGTGGTTTGGGTCTGCTTTTTTTTTTTTTTAACCAAACATTTGGTAAGCCTCACACTAATTCCACTTTTTGTTGGCTTTGTGCAGGAACAGGAAGATGGGCCATTCCATCAATGTTCAGGCAGTGGCGGGCCCTGATCTTCTATTTTTCAGTCTGTTTGCTGGCTTCCCTGGGTCCCCGCAGGACGCGCACATTTTGAGGAACTCCAGCCTCTCTCAACTGTTTCAATCTGGAGATCTTTCTGGAGGATGGCTACTGAGTATGTGTCTTAAAGTTGTAGTTGTTGGCCCCCATGTTTGAATTTGGATTTGCCAGTACACCACTAATCTGTGAGACATTTCCATGAAACTTGCAAACTTTATTTTTGTTTTAGTTTTTTTGCTAAATTTAATGGGTGAAGGTATTCACCACTAATGTGTTATGTTCTGGCCCTCTTATCTAAGTAGCATTCCACAGACATTTTTAATGAGTGTACAGGTTGGATGTGTATGTAGCCTCATCAAAAATGTCAAATCCTCAAACAATACCTACATCACCTGTTTAATAATGTGGCGATGCACACCTAAACCTTTTTTTTTTGCATCCACCTTATGTTTTGGGATTGGGATTTTTGCAGGTGACTCAGGCTATCCCTTGTTACCATGGCTGCTCACACCCATCCTGCACCCATCTTCCCAGGCCCAGGAGCGCTACAACACAGCCCATAGGAGGACTCGTTCTGTGGTGGAACGTGCCTTTGGGTTGTGGAAGATGCATTTCCGATGTCTGGATCAGAGTGGGGGTGCCCTTCAGTATCAGGCTGGCAAGCTCATCAAAATAATTTTTGCTTGTGGGGTCCTGCACAACCTTGCCATTAGAAGCAGGATTGCTCGATATACTGACCTGGCTGCAGAACCTTTACCGATTTCAGACGAGCAGACCCCTCCTTACTCTGGTACACAAAGTGGCCCAGCACACACAATACGTGCTGAACTTGTGGCCAATGTATTTTCAGAAATCACAAGGTTTTTTGGGGGGTTTTTATTTTTTGCTTTGTGCTTAAACAAATTGTAAATTTTCCTTTGTTTTTTATTTGAAAAACTGAAACTTGAACGTGGGGTCATATACTATTACACCACAACTTAGTGGTAGGTTGGGGAGGATGTTGCAGTTGATCGATGGGGTGGGGGCATGTGTGCAGCAATGTGTGCCAGGCTTTGCTTAATGTGCTGCCATTGTTGCACCTTTTCCCCCATATGGCTGTTTAGGGCAGACACATTTCTGTTTAAAACCTCTAATTGGGTATTCATGGAGGTTAGTTGGGTGCACACAGTGTCATTAAATTGTTGTGTGCTTGCTGAAAATGCTATATTTTCCTGCCGCCAGGCTTCCTCCCTAATTTGCAGCTGTCTTCTTTGGCTTATATGGCGCCTTGGCTGTGTTCTAGGAGTGGCACGGGTGGGTGGTTCAGATTCAGAATGAGGTTGTGGATGTTGTTGTTGTGGCTGTGTTGTCTGAGTTGCGGCCACTGGCTCAGTAGTGGTTTGTGATATCTGATGTGTGTCTTCCTCCAAATCTCTTATATGTTCTATTATTTGTGGACTTACTATGTTCTGTAAAGAAATGTAGGTTCAGATTAGTTTCCTTATGGCAAACGAATGGATCCAAATTCAATGTTAAAAGTCCACACAAAGGACCATTGACTTACCTCATCCACAATATCAATTTGGGTTCGTTGCTGCGAATCCTGGTGTGGCATGGGCCTCGGGGATAAGCCAGGGGTTGCTTGGCCTTGTGTGGTCTGTTGACTTTGTCCTTGGAATTGAGAGTGTTAGATTACATTAAACAGCAAGTACAGTGCGTTGTCTTGCGCAACACAGACTTTTGTACCTCATTTTTAAATATCAGGCCCAAATCAAACTCACCTTGTGACCTAACATTCCGGTCGGTGTCGTGTGCCTCTTGCAGGCCCTGAACGCTGGCCGGGTGTATGTATGTGTATACACGTTCCTCGGCTGGGGTTAGTATTATTTTGGTTGGTAAACCACCCCCTGTCTGCAGGCTGGGGTAGATTAAAGCACACCTAATAAGTGTTACATCCTGTTACCAATGCGACTATAAATGCATTTCAAATGGGCTTTACCTCTGCTGGCGGCGCATGTCCATTTTCTTTTTACTGTAATATTTGAGGTCCCCAAATTTCCACTTAATTTGTTCTATATCTCAATGGACAGAACCCACACTATTCACTTGGCGGCAAATATTAGTCCAGATCTCCTGCTTTGCCTGCTTTGAGGTGGCTTTGGAATTACGGACAAATAGGGCATCATAATGCTCACAAACGGCATTGGCAACAGCCATGCTTTGTGCATCGCAAAAACAGGCTGTTAGTGACCCACGGCGTAGTTGGCGCCTGCATGGGTGTGTGGTGTCCCCTGCATCACTTGAAATAGATGGTTGGCTATCTGGGGAGTCGTGTGTGGTTCTTGGGCTTAGGGGGGAGTGTGATGGTGTGTGTGTGCTGCTCTGGGTTAATGTCTGGGTGCCTGTGGAGCTTTCACCTGTTGAGCTGGATGGGGAATCTGAGTTAGTGGAACTTTGAGACCCAGAGGGTTGAGGTGGAGGGGTGGGTGACCTGGGTGGGGTGGAGGGTTTGGCACTACGCTTACCCTTGCTGGTGTGTTTGTTTTTTTGTGTATGCTTGGTGTGTTGCGGAGGAGGATGCTGCAGGGTCTTAATAGATTTGGCACCCTTGTGTGGTCGTGTTGCTTTTGCAGGTTGTGGAGAATGTGTCAAGGGATCCTGGCTCCTGAGTTTTTTGTGATGTGCCTGTGTCTGTGGCGTAACCACCTTTTTAGTCGGGGCATGTCCAGCATGGGTCTTGTGCCTGCTCTTATGTTGTTTTTTAGATGAGGCATGTGTGCGGCTACTATGGGCCTCTGGGCTTTTGTGGCTCTTCCTGCTCCCTTTTGGTCTGCCCATAGTGATATGGTATCCAACACAGAGCTGAGTGCATTGACCTTTAAATATGTTTACCGTGTAGGCGTGTTCAGCAGCCTGTGTGCCTGCGTGCGCGCACGTCACCGCGGGGGAACGTCATAGCCATACCCGGAAGAGCTACCAAGATGTCGCCAGCCATATATACCAAGGAGCAGGACGACATCATCATGGATGTGAGTAGGCGAGCGTGCGTTTATGTGCGCGCATACACTACATGTAATAAAAAAAAACTAAGCGCAAGATTAGTGAGGAACAACTTACTTTGTAACCTACAAGCCCACCTTAGTTTAAGACCTGTACGCAGCGACAAACTAGCCTACATGAAGATAGTCGAACTAGGCCAATGTGAGTAAGAAAGAGGTTCAGAAAGTGACTTTAGGTAGGGCAAGAAACTTGGACATGTATTTTGTGGAGTAATGCTGGGTCATTGTGTATTTTACAAACAGATGATGCTGAGGAATCGCTACGACTTCCTGCCGTCAGATTTTGAGAAGAGGACGTTGTCGCTGGCGGTGGTGGACGTGATAGCCAGAAGAACGCAAACCACCTATACCTTCACCCAGATCGCCCAACACTGGTCCGATTTAAAGAGGAGGCTTAGGCCCCGGGCGAGGCGGTACTTCGCCAAACATTTTCCAGGTAAGTGTGTATACTTGACATGCAAGAATCCCACTGGCCTTGGCTGGGCGTGTTTTTATGATTGTGTTTCTATTTCAGCACATGAATGGAAGATGCGGTTCCGCCCCACCCAGACAAGAGCACGCAGCCCAGTGTTGGGCGAATCAGGGGAAGGGATAGGTGGTCCACCGCCAGTGACAACGGCCACCCCCTCCTCTGCCAGCGAATATGACGAACCGCTGGACCTCAGCATGCAGGGGAGGGGGGAATCGGACAGCAGGGAGTCGAGCCTCACAGACCCACAACCTGACTCCGGTAAGACTCAGAAAATTACATATGTGCTAATACATGCAAGAAATACATATACTCATGTGCACTATTGTTATTTGTAGATTCTGACGTCGCAGGACCATCCCAAGGGAGGGGCCAGGAAGGGGGCCAAGATGAAGTGGTGGCTGCGGAAGGTGAGTGATTTGATGCCTCGAAGCCTAACCTAATCTGACATTCAGGAGGCACAAAGAGTAACTAATATACTTGTGTTTGGGATCCAAACAGCTTCAGAGCCGGGCGTACTGGTTGACCCAGGGAGGAGCCTGCGCACCAGACGCCCTGTTGGCCAAAAGCAATGTAAGTTTAATGCCCTTATTCATCAAGCGATAGCGCCAGGTAGTGTCTGACGAGCGCCAGGTAGCGGCAGCTAACGGCGACTACCGACTCAAGTACGCCCGGCGGCGGTCACAATGACGCATTTATCAAGCAAAATGAGGCTAGCGCCGGCGAGAGCGCCGGCTAGCGCGGCATTCATTATGAAGCCGCCTGGACCGAACAGCGCCGCTGCAAATTCCCTCACAGCGCCAGGTATGAGCTGTCGCTCCCTGGCGATGTCCAATGCATTTCAATGGAGCAATCTATAATTAATCATAATTAATTGGTATTAATTTTTTTTTTTTTTTTTTAATGTCAAAAAATCGGAGACCACTTCTGCAATGTTAGGATTTATTTTTAAGTAAAAAAAAAATTAAAAAAAAAATTGTGCAGAATTGATCTAACAGGTCTGAGATTAATGTATTCATATAACAAAATGATTCTAAAAACATGTATAATGTTACATTCAAAAAATATGGTTGTTTAGGGGTTAAAAACTAGTTAATACACATCGCCGCCAGCGCTCTGGGGTTTAAACAAGGAATGGACAGCGACAGCACATTCGGAGCGTGATTTGTTAATGAATATGAAGCTAGCCGTTCGCTCTGGCCATTCGTTGTCAGGCGCTCACATACAACGCTGGACCTGTGAAACAGCGACCCCCCAGCCCATATTCAACATTACCGCACACCGACTGAGTCGCTGTCATCAAGCAAACGCCGGCCAAGCACAGCGAATACTGGCTGGCACTGAAAAAATCACGCTACAGTCGCTCATCTGTCGCTACCTGGCGCTATTAATGAATCGGCCTCCCCGTTTAATTTTGGACAACTAGCTTAAACTCATGTCCCCACAACTAACAAAAAACACATTAAAAAAACACTAAAAATGATGATGTTTTTCTTTAACAGATCCAAGACAACGGCCACGCTAATCAAGGAGACAACCATTTAGGCGCCAATTTTAAATGTTTTACATTTTTCCAGTTTTCAAAACATTTTACAGTTAAACCCCAAAAAAATAACAGTAAAAAACAAAAAAACTACAAAGAAGTGTGGTGTGTTTTATTTCGTGACAATGTACGTTATCACAACAACATCATACTGTTACACGTCCCAAAAGGTAAGTATATGGGACAAGGAATAGCAAGAAGAAGGAGAAGAAAACACAGAATCAGAAACGAGATTAAGGTAAGCATTAGAGACAAGGCAGAAGGAGATACAGAGATTCAGGTAAGCATTAAAGGCAAGGAATAAAAACAAAATGAGATTCAGGTCAGCATTAAGGGCAAGGAAGAAAAACAAAAAGAGATTCAGGTAATCATTAAAGGCAAGGAAGAAAAACAAAAAGAGTTTCAGGTCAGCATTAAAGGCAAGGAAGAAAAACAAAAAGAGATTCAGGTCAGCATTAAAGGCAAGGAAAAATAAGCCAAAAATAATTTAAGCTTAAATTTAGGTATGTGTCAAAGTGCCAGTTTGTGGCATATGTACATTTACATGGAGGTTTAGAGATGTGCGCTGGCGTGGACCCAGATTGACAACAGGAAATCCATGGAGATGGAATTGGTGTGAAAGATGAGACGAAAGGCAAGCAGGTACATTAAAAAACAAAGGTAAAAGGAGGAAAAAACGGAACGCCCGTGTGAACGTGAACGGAAGCCACGATCAAATTGCAGGCTCCCGAGAGGGGAAAAAAAACTTCCCGAGTGAAGACAAATTTACGGATCAGTTAGGGACCCATTCCGACGGAGGCTCTGCATCACATTTGAACCACGATTCAAACGGGACCCCCGGACAATCGGAAGGTTTTAAGGTCAGTTCAGGGGAGACTCTGCATCAGGCCAATAGACCATACAGTTCTGTAGGAGCAAAACCCTGCCATGCTGTGCTGCAATGTATCTTCTTAGGCAACCACAGCCACACAGGCCAAGGTCCCAGGCTGACACCTGGCTTATGCTGTTAAAGTTCCAACCAAGCAAACTTGTGAGTGAGGGTGGACTCAGCATGTTTGCTGACACACTTACCTTGCCTGGCACAAGGAACCTAGGCCCTTATATAACAAGGGATAGCGCCAGGTAGCGACTGGTGAGCGAACGGTAATGACGGTCACTGCCACGAGAACGCCAGCTCCCCACCACAATCACACATTTATCAAGCCGATCCTGCTTATGCCCTTATTCATCAAGCGATAGCGCCAGGTAGTGTCTGACGAGCGCCAGGTAGCGGCAGCTAACGGCGACTACCGACTCAAGTACGCCCGCGGCGGTCACAATGACGCATTTATCAAGCAAAATGAGGCTAGCGCCGGCGAGAGCGACGGCTAGCGCGGCATTCATCATGAAGCCGCCTGGACCGAACAGCGCCGCTGCAAATTCCCTCACAGCGCCAGGTATGAGCTGTCGCTCCCTGGCGATGTCCAATGCATTTCAATGGAGCAAGCTATAATTAATCATAATTAATTGGTATTATTTTTTTAAATTTTTTTTTTAATGTCAAAAAATCGGAGACCACTTCTGCAATGTTAGGATTTATTTTTAAGTCAAAAAAAAAAAAAAAAAAATATGTGCAGAATTGATCTAACAGGTCTGAGATTAATGTATTCATATAACAAAATGATTCTAAAAACATGTATAATGTTACATTAAAAAAATATGGTTGTTTAGGGGTTAAAAACTAGTTAATACAGATCGCCGCCAGCGCTCTTGGGTTTAAACAAGGAATGGACAGCGACAGCACATTCGGAGCGTGATTTTTTGATGAATATGAAGCTAGCCGTTCGCTCTGGCCATTCGTTGTCAGGCGCTCACATACAACGCTGGACCTGTGAAACAGCGACCCCCCAGCCCGTATTCAACATTACCGCACACCGACTGAGTCGCTGTCATCAAGCTAACGCCGGCCAAGCACAGCGAATACTGGCTGGCGCTGAAAAAATCACGCTACAGTCGCTCATCTGTCGCTACCTGGCGCTATTGATGAATCGGCCTCCCCGCGACTGAGATAGCGCCAGATAGCCACTCATTCATCATTATTCCAGCCTCACCCCACAGCACCAGCGAGCAACCTTGAACAGCGCCAGGTATGACCTCTCGCTACCTGGCACTCTCCAATGCATTTCAATGGAACAATCTTTAAATATTAATAATTAATTGTTAATAATTTTTTTTTTTTTTTTTAATGTGAAAATTTCTGTTACCACTTTTGCCATGTTAGATATTTTTTTTAAGGTAAGAAAAAAATAAAAAAAAAAATTTGTGCAGAATTGATATTACAGGTCTGATATTAATGTATTCATATTACAAAATGTTTTTATAAACTTGTTTTTTTTTGGTTTCCCAAAATATGGTTGTTTGGGGGTTAAAAAACTACTTTTAACCCATCGCCGCCAGCGCTCTGGGGTTTAAACATGCATTTCACAGTGCGAGAATTTTTGGAGCGTGATTTGTTAATGAATATGGTGGGAGCCGGTCGCTATGGCCATTCGCTATCATGCGCTCCCATACAGCGCGGAACCTGTCAAATAGCGACTCATCACCTTGTATTCAACATTACTGCACACCGACTGAGTCGCTATCAACAACCGAACAACGGCCAAGCACAGCGACTACTAGCGGGCGCTGCAGTCGCTCAACTGTCGCTACCAGGCGCTATTAATAAATCAGCCTCCCCGTGCTTCATTGTTTCCCAACCAAACTCCAAGCCTAAAAGTACTACAGAGAAAGGCCTGGAAAGTGCACATTAATTTTCATCATTGTCACCCAGCCACATCCTACTTGAAAGATAAGCATCCCTAATTCGACTATAATAATAATATTCTTTATTTACAAAGGGCCAACATATTCCTTACTAATATATGATGTGGTAGGGAGTGAAACAAAAGGTAATACGTGCTTGCTTTTTCCCCCTTGTCAAGCCATCTCTGAAAAAAAAGGTGATATATCCAAGCTGTACAGGCCAGCCAATATCTTATTGCAAGTCCAAGCTTTGTTTTAACCCCCCAGCCACCCCTCCCTGCCCCATTGTTAAGCACAATAAAAATAATAAAAACAAGTCACCTAATTGCTGCAATACTCCCTTGATGCCAGCAGAGGTGGCTTTGCATGGCAGCCATGGACTTGAGTGAAAAGCTAGTCATCCAATTCCAGCTGCACTGCTCCACGGATTGTATAACTGAGCTTTTTTATAGCCCAAATTGTGCTTAGCATAAGGGAAGAGAGGGACGGGTGGGTGGGGTGTTACAGAATGCTTGGACACCCTTTTTAACATACATTGCAGAGGCTAAAGCAGTAATAGAGGGAGAGAAAATGTTATTTGAGAAAATACTCCTATTGTTGGTCTATTGTCCTAAGGCAGTGGTGAGTGACATATTCTATCATTTCTTCCTGCTGTAACAGAGATTCAATATATTTTTATAGAGAAAAAGTGTAATTAACATTGGTAGCCTTTTCTTTATAACATAACCATTAATGTACAGTACTGTTGAAAGTGAAAAGGTTACTGCTTATTTTCTCTCTAAAAAATAAATTCATTAAGGGGACTTCATTTAGACATAATATATAAGAGGCTAATTTAAGACTAGCGCCACCTATTGCCATGTGAGCGTCTGTGTAGCAGCGCTTAGAGCATCTGCAAGTGGTTGCTGCAAACGGGTGTCTGCCGCTGTGACCTAGCTTAGCGGCTGGACAAGTGACACTGTACTATCCTGTCCAGCATTGATAAATGTGATGTCTGGAGGGCGCTGTAGAAGCACTCTTCCTGATTCACTGCAGAGCCAATCTAGAATGCTAGGTGGTGTCCCGAGGTCAAAGCGCCCAAGACTACGCTACATCTAACAACAGGACAGCGCTGTCCGGCACTTGGCGCTGAAGCCCATGTTTAAGAAAAAAAACTAAACCAGCGTCGGTGCTCTAAAACTGGGTGCTCTAGCTTCGTGCAGCAGAAGCTATGTGATAAAAGTCTGTTTCTAAACACAAAAACACCAGCACCAGAGCAAAAACACATGGAATGACATTGTTTTGACACTGTGACAATGACACTGCAATGACAGACCTGCACATACAATTCTACATAAAAAAAAAAATCACAATAAAAGTGTTTGGTGGCTGGGCAGGAGAGGCCACACAATCATTTGAACCAAAAATTTAGAAAAACGCAATTTATACACAAGCAAATAAAACACCATTGAAACACATGAGAGAGCGCTACTGAGTAACAGGTGCTACATGGCACACAGCACCGGCACTTTACATTGAGCCACCACTCGTAATACATGTGAGACTACATGACGCCATTAGAGGCTTGACCCGACTGAATTTGATATATATGGTTTTCACATACTGCGCCCAGCGTTCACCCGATGCTATGTGGCGTTACGTGGCACTACGTGGCGTTAGCATTTGTTAAATAACCCCCTAAACTGCAGTGTCAGCACTGGGCAGTGTGTCATCAAGTAAATAATAACGGACACATTGCTCACAGGCATTGCCTCTTCAGGGTTTGGCTTTCTGAATGTAGGTTTATGGAACTAATGTTTTTTCCCCTTGGCCATAAAGTCTCTAAACAAAATCTGAAAGGGGACTGCCATTCTCAGTTATATGTATATGTATAGTCAGGTTACAGTGGCACTTTTGGTCTGCTTTGAATGGACTGTTTAGGCAAATAAAAAAACTCTACTTAACCTGCTTTCTTTTCTTCTACTCTCATGCATTTCTCTTTATCCCTTTGCACACACGCCTCCCTGCACCTTCCCTTTCTCTCTCTGTCGCTCACTTTGTAGTCTTGTTGTTTTTCTCCCTGCTCTCTCTTGCTTCCTTTACTAAGAGGCTGATTTAATACTAGCACCACGTAGTGCCATGCTTAGAGCGACTGCTAGTAGACGCTGCAAGCGGGTGTCAGGCACTCTAACCTAGCATAGCGGCCGGACAAGTGTCGCTGTAGTATCCCGTCCAGCAGTGATAAATGTGATGTGTGCAGGGCGCTGTAGAAGCGCTCTCCCTGATTCACTGCAGAGGCAATTGAGAACGCTAGGTGGTGTTCCAAGGTCAAAGCGCCCCAAGCCTCTACGCTGCTTCTTACAACAAGACAACGCTGCAGCAAGCGATAGCGCAGGTTAAGACTGTCCGGCACTCGGCACTGAAGCCCATATTCAAGAAAAAACTACACTCACCCAGTGCAGGCGCTCTAAACAGACCACCAGATGCTGTGTGATAAAAGTCTGTTTCTCAACACATATTTACTAGCACCAGAGTGAAAACACATGGAATGACATTATCTTAACACTGTGCCAGACCTGCACATACAATTCTGCATAAAAAAATAATAAAAATAAAAACATTAAAAGTGTTTGTTTGTAGGGCAGGAGAGGACACACAATGATTTGAAGTTTACTATAGCAAAACGCTATTTAAACACAACCAGATGAAACACCATTGAAATGTATGGGAGAGCGCTACTGAGCGACAGGTATTACATGGCGCTGCTGAACCTAGAGCGCCGGTGCAATAAGCTGAGCAGCTTCTAGTAATACATGTGACACTACATGGCGCTGTTAGAGGCGCTCACCAGATTCGCTTTCTTAAATGTGGTTTTCACATACAGCACCCAGTGTTCACCCAACGCTACCTGACGCTACATGGCACTATCTTACGCTAGCGATTCTTAAAGTGGACCAACACCCAGGATTTTGACTATCCTGGGTCTTGGTCCACTTCGGTGGGGCACCCCCGATCGGGGTGCCCCGCTGTGTGAAACCCCCCCGAACCCCCCGAACAACTCACCTCTCCCCGCTCCCAGCGCCGACGTACAAGGTAAGATCTTGAACGTCTAAGCGGCGGCGGCCGCCGCCGCCTCCCTCGCGTCACTTTGAACGCGCGCGCCAGCCATTCGCAGACGGCCGGCGCGGAGGCGCGCACGCCTACAGGGGCGCGAGGGAGGCGGCGGCGGCCGCCGCCGCTTAGACGTTCAAGATCTTACCTTGTACGTCGGCGCTGGGAGCGGGGAGAGGTGAGTTGTTCGGGGGGGTTTCACACAGCGGGGCACCCCGATCGGGGGTGCCCCACCGAAGTGGACCAAGACCCAGGATAGTCAAAATCCTGGGTGTTGGTCCACTTTAAGAAACGCTAGCGTAAGATAGTGCCATGTAGCGTCAGGTAGCGTTGGGTGAACACTGGGTGCTGTATGTGAAAACCACATTTAAGAAAGCGAATCTGGTGAGCGCCTCTAACAGCGCCATGTAGTGTCACATGTATTACTAGAAGCTGCTCAGCTTATTGCACCGGCGCTCTAGGTTCAGCAGCGCCATGTAATACCTGTCGCTCAGTAGCGCTCTCCCATACATTTCAATGGTGTTTCATCTGGTTGTGTTTAAATAGCGTTTTGCTATAGTAAACT
Source organism: Gastrophryne carolinensis (assembly GCA_027917425.1). Taxonomy (NCBI): domain Eukaryota; kingdom Metazoa; phylum Chordata; class Amphibia; order Anura; family Microhylidae; genus Gastrophryne; species Gastrophryne carolinensis. Next base: position 186,989,387 of record CM051239.1, on the reverse strand, counting down.
TCAAATCATTGTGTGTCCTCTAGATAAGGTAGGTGAGTTGGGGTGTTTGGGGGGGGTTTCACCCCGCGGGACATCCCGATCTCGGATGTCCCGCGGGGTGGGGGGTGATCGGCCCGGGAATCTTATAGATTCCCGGGCCGATCACCCGTGGGTGTTGGTCCACTTTAAATAAAGAAGTAACAAATTGTTTAGTTCAGTTTAATTCCAACTAACAGATATCCAAAGCATACATTAAGCGGAACATTTTATTTCACTCCTTATTCAAACCAAAGTGTTACTTACAAGAGTCTTGAAAGACTATTATACTGTCCAGTAGTCCTTTATATATGAGATGTTGTAGAGGAATCTGTGGAAGTGTCTCTAATGATTACAGTTACCTTTTCTGATGCAAACAGGGATATCAATCACAGTAAAACATGACTTGTGATTATTTTTCATCCTAATTTGCACATTTACATTGAATCATTCCTTGCCCCTGAAAGTAGCTCATAGTAGTATCTGAAACATGTATACATAACAAGGCCAGTTTAGCCAATTGCAATTAACCTATTTGCAGGCATTTAAGTTTTTAGAGTAAGTGCCTAAAACAGTCATGCTAAATGAGTCAAGCAATGTGATTCATGGCTGACACTGGAACTGAGGAAAAGTCCCAAACAATTTGCGCCTGATTTACGGGTAGGTCTGCCAGCAAATGCCTATTAAAACATCCTTAATACAAGTGCTGCCAGACTAATGTATTATAGTCTGATATTTATTTATCTTTGATCATTATTTCTTTTTATAGTGTCATTTTCTTTCATAGCACTGTACAAAGTAGTAATTACACAGGGTAAAACATACAGTACATAGACTATTACAAACACAGTATTTGGAATCCAAGACACAATAGAAGAGAGAGTCATTCTCTTTTTAGCTTTCAGTCTAATGGTTAAGGGGTGGATAGAAGGTGAAGGGATCACAAATGGTCTGTATTCAGTTTTGTGGCATATACCTTGTGGAGATTCATTTAAGACAGGTCATATGCTTGCTATAAAATTTGGTGGTAAGTTTTGAAAGCCTGAGGGATGGGGGAGCGATGAAATGAGCAGGGGAGGGCATTCTAAAGAGGTGGGAAAGTGTGTGGGAGTAAAAGAAACCAGGGTAAAGACAGAGGGGGGTTGAGTGGAGGGGCAAGAGTAGAGGTAAATGAAGCGAGCAGCAGAGTTCAGAATAAATTGAAGGGAAGAGAGAATTGCGCAGAGAGAGATATCTGTGTGTGGTCTGTAAAAAAGTGATACTGGAAACCTAGTGAAAGATAGAAAAGTATATTCCTATTCATGCTGTGATCAGTATGATATTATTATTATTTATTTGTGAGGGACAGATGACTGTACACATATAGTTGATAGCATTATTGGAGATTATTTGGAGATCAATATTTACAACCTGCTCCTCATGGGTATGCCAAGGTGCACCATTGTGTACAAGTTTAACTGACTTGTTCACTAATATTTTTGTTTAGTACATTAATTAAAAGTCTAAAAAGAGAAAAAGGGGCTTTATATGGAGTGACCATTTTCAATACCTATTTAAAGCTGAACAAAACCCGAGAGGGCTATACCTGAAATCTAAAAGATTCCAGGGGTGGACGCTGGCCTTCCCCTTGAGCATTCAAAATCGAGATGGGTGCGGGAGCGTGATCCCTGCCAAGGTTTGAAACCAAAATGTTTAACAGAAAAGAAATGTCTCCTACTTCAGAGGTTGCAGCATGCAATGCAATAAATCAAGTGGTTACTTCACCAACTCAATGAGTGGTTACTTCACCAACTCAGTCCAGGATTTGATACTCCAGCAAGCTGCAAGTCCGCTTTACAGGGCATACAAGCCCACGCTGCTCATCCACACAAGTCCAAGTTTTGGGGTTGCAGAATCCAAGTCCTTCAGCTTAAATTGAGTCTCTCATTCACCACTGAGCAGTACAGCCTGGGCTCCTTCCTCCAGGATGGTCAACAGCAAACTGACAGGCTCAGCGGCTCCTTTTATTTCGTCTTCCCCTGTAATCAGCCTCATAACCTGTGCTAGGCCTGGAATCAAGGAACAGACCTGTAAAGGACTGGGGAATGTGAACTGAGTCCTGAAAACCCGGCATGGATCGTGCCTGATACAGCATAGCAGGGGAAAAATACACACGATTTATCACTTTTCCATACACATTACCACAGGGGTTTCAAACTTGTTATAACACATGTGACCTCTAATGGGTTTGTTGTCAGAATGGCAGCATTAGTTTGCTAAACTAATTAATAAAGTTAATAAAGCAGGTCATTTTATATATTTTTATATAAAATTTTTTATATATCATTTTATAAATAGATTTTCCTTTCATAAACCCTAAAAACAAAATGCTTTATGTTACCAAAGCCCAGCAAACTGATGATCTAGTCACATGATCTAGTCCCATCCCCATTGCATTTTATAGGACATAGCATCCCTGTACCAACTGCAAGAAATCTAGAAGATTGTCCATTTCTTGGGGGATGCATTGTGTGTCTTGTTCTTTAAGTTTGCAAGCACCAAAGGAAATATTTAGTGTATTTCCTTCATGCAAGACATACATTCATGAATGCGCCGGTCTGGTGCATCCTTGCACGGCATTCATAAATCAGACCCTTTATGTAATGCAAAAAAAAAAATAGAGGGATTTTGGTGAGACCAGTGATTGAATTTTAAACCACCGCCAATTAGCTAGAGTAAAATGAAGAGCAAACAAGAGATTTAAACTAAGGTTGAGAAAACTGACAAGCAGCAAAAGTTAAGGAGAGGGGCAAGCACATTGGTGGTAAAGAAAGGTAAAAAATATATAAGCAAGTGGAAGGGAGCCAAGGATGATGAGTTCTATTAATTCTTCATTCAATCTACCACTCCAAATATAATGACATCACTGAACTTGTTTACAATCGGTAGAAAAACCGTGCATTTCAACTTGTAACAGCGTAATCTTGTGATAGCTTTTCATTTCTCTCATTCTTTTTAATGAATAATCCAGCATACAAAGGCCTCACTAAGCCATTGATCAAAACATCAGGAAAATCAAAGGATTTCTTCTAAAATGCTACATTTAGTAAGAATAATAACCTTGTACAACTAGACTTCCATGAAAAAGATTCAGTCATCGAATGCAACACAGTGATGTGGCAAAATAAACATGCTTGATCAAGTGAACTCTTTTGATTCAGGGTACTTATACTGTACTGCTTTAATACATGTACATTTCATAATGAGTGAGTGAGTATGCTACAGGTAAAAATGTTCCATACTAAATTCCATACTAAATACAACTTTCCCCCATTGGTTGCGTGTTCTCCAGACAACACAGATTTCTGACATATGGCTGATCTTGGCTCTCCTCAGAGGTGTCTGTGCCATCAGTACTTGCAGCAACCCCCCCCCCCCATGGCATATGGCTGCTTCTGCTGGGTAGATGCTTTTATATTTTGGCTTCTGGTGATTTCCTGAGTGTCACAGGGAATCCTCTTCAAACTTATATAACTGGGAAGATTTTTACCAAAAATGGAGAAGTGGTATAATATATTAATGGGTATTGCAATGATGACACAATATCTATACAAAATATCTCTCAGAGCTGCCCCCTCCTCACATATGATGTTGCTGATGTTACAGGTATGTGCCATGCTGTGCCTTTACCAAAGCAACAGCTAGTGCCCCCTTCAATGACTGAGCAACCCTGACCCATCTGCAGAAAACAGGATGGCTGGGATAAAGGCACCCCCAAAGGCCTTGGCACCCATAGAGATCACCCTGCTTGCCCTTCCCTAGAAACAGCCCTAAAGATGATAGTGGTGCTCTCCTGCTCTCCAGCTGGTCTACTCAGACAAAAAAAATGGATTTTCTCAGCTACACAGTGCAACTCATGTGAAGTAAAAAGTCACTGTCTACCTGGTAGCATCATTTTAGAAGTTACTAGATCACACACTAAAAATATTGATCATGAGAAAGCCAGGGAATCATCACTACTAGCAACTTCACCTGTAGCACGAAATGTAATGTGTAATGTGTGTTTCTGACTGTATTTTCTTTGCCAGTGAAGTAGAACACCAGTACCATGGTTTATGTGGTTTGTGACACAACTTAAAGTAAAAAGTACCACACAGAACAGAGAGTCCCAAACTCCCCCAATCCACTCCCTATAGTGAATGGCACCACTCCAAATTAATTATCAATTTATGTTACTTTATTTGAATGAGTTTACTATGTACATACATTATGTTAAAAAACACTGATTAAAATACATATATTTACAAACAATCCCCTACACATAAGGGGAGAAACCACAAGGGAGAACCAGAATATGTGGAGGGGGAGGGGGGGGCAGGCACTCTGGCCAGAGTGTCCTGATGGCATAAGCTCCTGTGGCTAAATGACTAATTAATATCCTTTAATTTAGGGCTACTCTAAACCACTCTAAGGCTGTTTATTCATAAGTGTCCAGTGTATAATTGATTTCATTCATATATAAAACATGTGCAAAACAGAAGAATTAATATATCTATCCATATAAAGTGCCAAGTGCCATAAATTCAAACCTAACTATTTACAACTAATCCAAGGACAGCCGTAGGGAGGAGCAAGCAAACATACATATAACTTATCACAGTACCTTAGAACTTCAAATGACTGGCCACATGCACCCCTCCTCACCCAAAACCGACGCGTTGCGTGACTTCCCGCGTCACTTCTCCAGGGCCAGGCAAGATGTAACTGCCCTCATCCCGACCTCCCTTATATACTCACCCCCACCCGCTCCCCCGCCATTCACCGGCCATGTCCTCCGAGAGCGGGCAGACGTGCACCAACCGGAAGCGCGTCGCCCTGCAGTCGGTCACGTGAAGCACACCGGCCGGATGTGCGTCACGAAGCTTGTGTTCCAGGCACCGGAACGCTCAGTTCCGGTGTCTGGGACACGCAAGACACAGGCTCAGTCTGCGGGGGACAACAGATCCCCTCCACATATTCTGGTTCTCCCTTGTGGTTTCTCCCCTTATGTGTAGGGGATTGTTTGTAAATATATGTATTTTAATCAGTGTTTTTTAACATAATGTATGTACATAGTAAACTCATTCAAATAAAGTAACATAAATTGATAATTAATTTGGAGTGGTGCCATTCACTATAGGGAGTGGATTGGGGGAGTTTGGGACTCTCTGTTCTGTGTGGTATATAGCAGTGCACATACTTGCCTCCACCCCTGGATTGTGCACACTCCTCATATAGATTGGTGAGTGCTGTCTCTGGCCTTGTTCTGGTTTACATAAAGTAAAAAGTAAATGTGAATATATTTGTCTTAATTTGAAAGGGCTCATTTACTAGTCAGCTTAGTGGTTTCATTCCCCAGTGTTAAACATTGCTAAGTTTATATGTTTGCCTATGCATACATTTTCCCACCCAACTAGTGGAATATATGTTGAAACTGTACATATATATATATATATATATATATATATATATATTTATATTTAGTATCACCCTCTAATTTACCTATTTTCTATACCATATGTATATGTTGTAAATGTTTGTGTTATGTTACTCAGTACTGCAATCCCTAAATACAAGCAAAGCCAACTTCTGTCTGTTCAGTAATGAAAAAGCTTATATCTCATTCTGATTTGTTAGACCAAAAACAATGAAGCCCTTACAGTGTTCACAAAAAAAACCTTACTCCTCACTGCCAATGCGTTAGTCAGTATATTCAATGCCATGTTCAAACTGACAAATGTTGCTGGAAACAGTGATGAGGTTTTTAAGTAGCTTACCATCATGTTTCATGGAACAAGGCCATTTTTAAAAATGGCAATTGAATTCTTAATGATTTGATATATAGTGACTGCTGGAAAATGTATTGATGAATAATGTGATTGAAGATTGAAGTTGGGGGCCAAGCAACTGTAAATTATTGTCAACTGAATACAGACAACAAGGCTCCTTTCTATAAATTTCCCTTACGAGTTTAACTTTATTCATTTTACTCAAATCAATACTTTTTTCATAATGTGTTTCCACCTTTATCACCTACCTTTGTGCCACAGAACTGCCGTCTCACAATCCTCCATGACCTCCACAATGACCTGTAGCTATAAAAATGAATTTGATATTGCTTAAAACAGCTCATTTACAACCATGTTTGATCACACATAGCAGTGTATATATTCCTAGGTATAGTACAAGCTGTGGAAACTGTTCCTCTGCTTTTCACGACAGTTGGGCCTCTTGTCATGAAAATTCTTGCTTCTCCTATTTTTTTTTCTTTTCAGCGGAAGAAAATTACTTTATATACAAGAGGCCTTTGTATCCGAATGTTTTCTGAGAGCAGAACAGTTGGTAACTTATTAGCCTGGGGGAAATAAAGGATGGGGAAACAAAAACGTGCAACTGTTTTAGGAAACGTGTTTCTTCAATAGAAAAGTTCATCTTGAAAGAAACTACCCTGGAAATGTTCAAATAAATCTACAGCGTTCTCAAAGTCTTAGCTTTAAAAAAGCATGGCATTGTTAACAAAAAAATACACATTACCGCTCATGAAACTTCAAGCCAGTGATTAACCAGGAAACAAACACAAGTTTAAACTAATATAAGAGAGGCAAGAGGTTCTAATCTTCCTAAAATATCAATCTAGATCCGCACCTCATACGGGAATACAGGGAGGTCATGCTAATTATCTGGTAAAGTAGGGTGCACCAGCAGTGTGCCTTGCAATGTCAAATGCAACCTACATCTGAATGATTATTTTTTTATTTTAACACACAAGAAAGCACAGCAAAAGTGCAGTAAAATGTTTTTCTCCAAGATATTACCTGCACACTCGATTGGGCATTTAAAAAGGTGAGGGGGATTTTTCTAATAAGGTAAGAGTATTATTTTTTTGGGAAATAACAGCACCCTATGGGCTATGCATAATATTTTGGCATTTATTCTGCATACCCCATAGGGCCCTGTTGTTTCTAAAATCCCAAATAAATACCCATATTTCGCTGGAAAAATCACATATCTCATCTGTATAAATGCTTCAACGCAGGTACGGGTAATTTTTTTATTTCTCTTTCACTTTCCTTTCCTGTGTATTAAAATTAAAGGCCTTATTTATGATGTGCACCATTTAGCATCTTTTTTATGGCTATAGCGCCAGTTCCCGGAGCGCCAGCATTTTGCTCTTGTTCTGTGGACTACAATGGCGCTAGCAGTCGCTGCAAAGAATGCTATTTCAGTGCCTGGTGGACCCGGCTGCCAATTATCCCTGTGCCAGTGAGTGCCACTTTGGACCACTGTTTTAATGCTTTAACCTTTCAATGCTTAACAGCATATTTGTGATACCTTAAAATCTATTGCACTTTATTTTCCTGGTGCTGGTCAGCTTTTCATGATTAAAGTTACAAGAAATCACTGCTGGGGCCAAAGGGGACAAACTTTGCAGGGTGTTTAGGCTGCATTTTAGCTGTTGCCCAAATTACACATTGTTAAGCAAAAGAAGCCATTAAAATCAATTTTAATAACCACACAAAAAAATTTGAGTCATTTTGGGACCTCTCGGAACTGCGTTTCAATATTGTTCTGTACAAATAAATGTGTTTAATATTAATTATAAGCATTAAAGAGTTCAGTCCAGTTCTGCCCATTCTCTCTATCGGATCTTGACCTACAGTGCAAGGTTTAATCTGTCGCTGCTTCAATAAGATGCTAGCTGGTGGCTGCATCGACACAGCCGTTTTTTCTTAAGTCGGATGCCGAGCACCACTGAGGCCTAAAAAGTGGCGCTGTGTGATGCTGACGCTTCTTAAATAAGGCTCCTCAGCTCACCAAGATGCAGGTTACAACACCACAAGGTTTACTGCTGGTGCAGCATGCTTTACCAAATAATTAGCATGACCCCCATGGGGGGGGGGGCATGATGATATATACCTTCTGAACAGGGTTTGCGCCATATTGACCCAACAGTGTGCAGGGGTGTGCATAGCTATTGAAATCTGGTTTCACTTTTTTTTGCACTCTGCTTGCAATGTGCTATTTTTACACTGGTGTGTACCACACTTTGCAGTCTTTGGCATTTTGACTTTGTCATAAACATTTTTTCCAATCAAAACACTGTATGCTGCAGTTTGAACCAAAACACATGGAAATGAACCTGCTCATTGAAAATAATAGTCCGGTTTTTAGTGTTGGTGGTTTAGATCTGCACTATATTTAGAGAAGCCCGGAGGCTGTCTCTGTGTGCTGTGTGATTTTTTTATTTTCTAGTCTAGAGACTTGCTGTGATTCGAGAATTTATGTCTGCAGAGCTGTGTTACATTTTAATGCAGCCTACAGCAGCCAACTGATGTTAAATGTAAAACTAAAGTTCCCCTCTGGCAAAAAACTATTTGAGAGGGCTTAACTCCATGCAGATGTTGTCGAATAGCAGGCCGATTCTTATGCTATTTTAACACACACACTGAATTACCAGCTGCTTGAAAGATTGTTTGTGAGAGAAGAATCCTGCAACAATGTTTCTTTATCACTGTTCACTGTGGATTTATTACCGCACACCATTCAGTCAGTGTGAACATATGTTTCTTCTAAAATGTTACAATTCTTTCAGCTGTTCAGATGAGCATTAAGTCATCTCAGCCTATGCTTTCTACACGGAATAAAGGAGCATTGAACTGATATGTGAGGCAATTTTGACTGTGGGATTAGGTTTTTCAGAAGCTGGACTCATGTATGTGGCAAGATGGCCACTCTCATGCAGTTATGCAGCATATCATCTGCCTGCTATTCCAGAACATCTGCTTGGAGTTAACCCCTTTTAAAAAGTTTATGTAACTGATTGACAGAGTGGGGCTTTAGGGGTGCAATTTACTGAACTTGCATTTTTTTCACTTTGTAGAGGTGGGAGAAGCATGGCCAAATGTGTCTGGGTACCAGTGTAGGCTTTAATATGGGACCCCTTCATGGCTCTCCCCCACCCAAAAATGACTTGGCTCTGCCCACCTTGTCTCTAGTCCGGTGATGTCCTGGAGCATTGCATCCCGAGGCGGGCCTGCCTCTGACCCCACTCACAGGAGTAACCCTGTGCATTTGGCTAAAATTAAACCCCTCATGGCTGACACCTGCGGTTAAGAAGGAGGAAAAGGGCATTTAAAAATTACAAGGCTGAGCTCTCAGTTTGTAACCCGATACCTACTCTGAATGGTTACTGATTGTAAGCGGTGCACCCCAGGGTTCAGTGCTGAGCCCACAATTATTTAACTTGTTTATAAATGATATAGAAGATGGTATTAAATGCACGGTCTCTATTTTTGCAGATAACACAAAGATATGCACAATGAAATCTATTGAAGATGTTCACAAGCTTCAAGCTGACCTGGACACTTTGATTACCTGGGCATCCGCTTGGCAAATGAAGTTCAATGTGGGGAAATGTAAAGTCTGCACTTGGGGTCTAATAACCTGAAGGCCACATATGTCCTCGGGGGAGTAAAGCTAGGATGATCACTTGCTGAGAAAGATCTGGGTGTACTGGTAGAACACAGGCTAAATAACAGCATGCAATGTCAAGCAACTGCTTTCAAGGCCACCAAGCAATTAACAAGCATTAAAAGAGGCATGGAATCACAGGATAGGGATGTAATTTTGCCTCTTTACAAGGCACTGGTGCGTCCTCATCTGGAATATGTCAACCAGTTCTGGGCACCCATTCATAGAACGGACGCTCTGGATAGAGTGCAGAGGAGAGCCAACAAACTATTAAGAGGAATGAAAGATCTTAGTTATGTGGAAAGATTATGAGAATTAAATCTGTTTAGCCTTGAGAGGAGACAACTGAGGGAGGACATTATTAACTTGTATAAATATATAAATGGGCAATAAAGAAAAAATGGGGAAACATTATTTCACGTAAAATCCTCTCTAAAGACAAGGGGGCACTCCCTTCGACTGAAAAAAAAATAAATTCAATCCCCGGAGGCGACAATTATTTATTACCATAAGAACTATAAATCTGTGGAATAGCCACCCACAGAAGTTTTCTCCGGCATCAAGAGCTGATAGCTTCAAAAAAGGATTAGATGCTTACTTGGAAGAAAATAACATTACTGCTGTAAAAAAAAACAAAAATAAAAATAAAATAAAAAATACCCCAACACCATTGGTTGAATTTGATGGACATATGTATTTGTTTAACCGTATTAACTATGCAACTATGTATCATCTGCCACCAGGCAGTATCCATGATAAACAGCTGCCAGTCACAGTGATGCTTTGCCATGAAGGGGGCATACCAGAGCCTTGCATGTATATTGTTACCCACTCCACTTTTCACATATTGAGTAGATATACCATACTTCTCCCCTGTATAACCGCAGCACCTATCATTGCTCCTTGCCCCAATCATAGGTGGGTAGGTAGAGTCAGCAGGTAGGTGGGTAAGCAGATAGATTCCAGTTTGGGCTTCCTAGCCCACATGATCCCCCACCCTTCTCCCTCCAAGCTGCCTAGCACTGCCTGTATGTTTAAGAGGTCGCTTCCACTGTACTTGGGGGGGGGGGGGGGGGGATCGAGTAGCAAGATTTTTTGTTCCACCGCAATGATCTTGGCTGTGATTGCTCACCCACCACCCATCTGTTCAGAGACTCCAGACCATGGCCCCAAAGTTGGTGGAGGCCCTCTTGCAGGGCAAATGAGGGGGTACGGGCATGCCCCCCTTGCACCCTGCCTGTGTTCCAGCCCTGGGTATGTCCATGATATCATAAGATAAAAAGATACTTAGAGCCACTCTCCTTGAAGCACCGCCAATTGAAATCTAGCACTATAGGTCAAGATCCCATAGTGCGAAATGGGCAAAACAGGATTGAAGTGTTTTCTGTTTATAATTAAATTAAAGTGTTAATGTCTTTTGTGATAAGGTAAAGAAGGAAATAAATGAAAAAAACTTTTAGGCACCAGTCAGAAAGTGAAACAATCACTGTAGCTAAACTGTATTTTATGATTAAGGCTTTATTTATTAACTATAGTGCTGCAGTTAAGTGGTTGAAAATAAAAGAAAAGGAATGTTTTCTGCCTGGAATTGAGATTTCTATTCAGCAGAATACAATTTTGCTAACTGTAGAGCTACAGTTTACCAGATGGATACAATACATATCTAACAGAAGGTATTTATAATAGAGTAACTGTTTAAAAGCTTTGAGATTGTTATGGGAGCTACTGCCAAATAATATGTAGGATAGGAGATCCCACACATAGCTATCACAGCAATCTAACATAACTGGCCACATTTAAATAAATACATGAGTACAAACAAAAGTGACTCCAGCATGGAAGTTGAATGAAAGAAATGAATAAACCACATGATAAAATAGCATTCTTTTGATTCCTAGCTGGCTCTTTTGGTCATACATTGCCATGTAACTCAATACTGCAGCTATGTCACTACTGTGGTGCACCAACAAATTGTTTACATATGACTGCACAGCAGGGTGGACCAAAGACAGCAAAATTGGATTACTACTGTCAGAATCTGATTTGTTTACTGACTGGCAAAAACCTAAAAAATAATAGCTATGCATTAGATGTGGGATTTTTGCAATGCTTAATTCTGCAGATGTACAGTAATGAGCAAAGGTGTTTGATTTATTTTCATTGTCTATAAAAGTATAACAAAAACACATAATGCAGCAGCCAAAATATTGGTGGGATAATATAGTACCTAGAACTCAGTGAGCATTTGGTTGTACTGCTAACTCTGCACTAGAATCCTGAACTTATATACTGCGATCTCGGCAACAAAAGCAGACCTCTTCTGGCTAAGACTCCGGTTTAGAGGACCCAAATAGAGGGGTTGAAAATGCATTAGGAAGACTTCAACAATGCCCCAAAGACATCACAGTACAATTTTATAATTTCTATGAGAAGCTTAATAACCTTTCCATAGCTCAGGGTGTTGGAAATCATAAAGAGTATTGAGTATCTAGTTGAATTTGCATCCCCAAAGGATATCTGAAGAAGGAAATGAAGCTCTTTAAGCACCAATAACCACAGAAGACTCAGTAGCAGCTAAAGAGCTCTAATCCATAAAAACACCAGGCCCTGATTGTTTCACAACCCAGTATAACAAAATGTTTTTAATGCAGCTGCTCCAGAACCTACAGTATTTGACAGCATTTGTAATATCAGTAACAAGCCACACACTAGCTAAATCAGATCTAGAGGCCCAGGCTGTAGTCCTTAACAAGGAACTTAAAGACTTTTTATATGTCAATATTATAAGACAATTGAAGCTAGACATCAAAGTATATATAAAGGTCATATCGACTAGACTAGCAAAGAATCTCCAAAACCTCATCACACAGGAACAAGTGGGTTGTATTCCCAAAAAAGAGGCCAGAGACAACACAATGAAATACAATATGCATTCAGAGGAAGGTAAAAGCTATGCTACTCAAATGACACAGAAACGCATTTGATAGTGTAGACTGGGGGTGGATTACAGTCTTAAAACATATAGGCTTGGAAAATATGAAAAAACAGGAACCTGGGGCCTGTACACTTCTTCTTCTGCAAATGTCTTGCCATTAAGGCAGACAATAAAAAAATAAAACATAGGACAACTTTCGTGGTTAGAATAAAATACCAGTGTTTATGATGAACAAGCTATCTAGGCTCTTGTATCTCTTGTATTTAACAGCTCAGTCAATAAGTACATAAATAAGGCTTTCTGGAAGGAGATCCGAGCCTGCAGGGGGTTGGTGGTGACCATTTGGAGACATGGTTGTACCTCCATCCGTGCTGTCTAAGCAGTCCCCCCCGTCATTTGTAGTGGGTGGAGCAGCACACAAAGGTTGTCCTGAGTCTGCCAGGATGTTCTTATGCCAATTAAATGGCTTGTGTAAGATTATATATATATATATATATATATATATTAGATTCTTTTAGCTGACTTATAATGAATATAGCTAAGTAACTTTTATTTTGCTTCAGTCAACAAACAAGCAAAAACGATATCCCTACAGCAGGGAATTGCTGCTTTAGACTTCTGTGAAGAAAAGGCTTTATTAATAAGCAGTAATCCATGCTGCTGTGCATAGCATTCAAGTTATAATTGTGGTGTAAGTTCCCAAAATGTGTATTCTAAACTGCCAACAGAAGCTTTAAATTAAAATTTACAACAGCTTACAAAAGTATTGATGCTTTATCTATTTGGATCTAGGTCTCTAACGATGATTAATGCATAAACCACTCCTAAGCCCAGCAACAAATAAAAGCAGACTCGAGTCTTCTCTGCCTCTCAATGAACATTTTTCACTGCCCCTCCCCAGCTTGTTTCAAAGGATATAGGTTTTAATTTTAAAAAGTAATTTAAAAATTATGTTTGGGGATGATTTTATCTATTTTAAATACCACCGACGGCAATCTGTTTAATCTGGGAGCATCATCAAAATCTACCCAGCATTTTTTAAGAAACGTGGGTAAAACCAGTGTTTTGAATAAGGTGAAAGTGGAGAGGATTTCTAGCATATCTGTGCTGCTACCCTCTAGACTGGGTGACAATAGAGTTTCTGAACTTCAACTTTACCCAGAGAAAAGGAAGAAAAAGAAAGAAAGAAAGAAAGAAAGAAAGAAAGAAAGAAAGACTGCTAAAAAATGGTTGGAGCACCTAACTTTCACCAGTTCTGGCAAAAAGAACTGAAACCCAAATTCTCCAAAAGTTATGGTTACTGCAATAGGTAAGCAAATAGTAGAGTGTGGCATCTTGTAAGTGTTAAATTTGACCCAAAGATTGCTCATCCAGTCTGGTCCAGCCAGTCTAACATAACAACATGATCTGAGTAAAGTTATCTAGTCATCATCAAGTTACTACATAAAAGACAGGTGTCCATTAGCATTGGCCTAGTTTTTTCCATCTGTGCTCTTGACATTTCTAGAAGAGCAATGGGCCTGAGCTAAAGGGCATAGGGGCTGGTACATCTGCACTTGACAAAGGGGGAGCCCCCCAGAAACTTGTGTTTGGGGTATGGCAAATGGGATCTTGTGTACCAGGTTAGCGGGTACAGAGTACAGGGGCACATTTTTATATAAAAATTAAAAGTAAACAACCAAATACTGTATTTTCTTCCTATAAGACGCACCTAGGAGGAAAATAAGGAAAAAATATTCTAAACCAAATGTGCTAAAACATTCCCATTCCCCATAGGCAGTGTGGAATTCCCCATCCCATTCACATAGACAGTGTGGCATACCCCCTCCCATTCTCCATAAGCAGTGTGGCATCCCCCCCATCCCATTCCCATATGCAATGTGGCAGAATCGCTTCACCCAGATGCTAGAGAGAAAGAAAAATGAAAGGTATATGTACATGAGCCTTGCACCCGCGCCACGGCCACCGAGAGACCAGCCGATGAAAAAGCAGCAGATGGGCAGGGTAAGTGATCCCACTGTCCTGCTCTGGTTGCCACCACTACGTCTCGGGCCGCTGCGCACACACACCAGGGTTTGTGCAGTGGGTGAACGTGGCCTGCATCAGCATCCATTGAGGACAATGTATGCGGATGCAGGCCAGACCCACCTGCTACACAGAGCCGAGTGTTTGTGCCAGTGCACGCTACCCGATGGGCCAGAGCCAGAGAAGGGTGAAGCCAGAGCCAGAGAAGGATGAAGCCAGAGAAGGGACAGCGGACAGATTTAATTTGCCTTGCATGTCGGCCCGCTGTTCCTCCAGTATATATTTTTTTTTCTGTGGTGTCTTACAGGGTGAAATATACAGTATATGATGAATCTACATTCCAAACTAAATAGGAAATATTGAGGTTGAACTTTGACTCCGGGGCCTGATTTATCCAGCACTATCTGCCAGACTATGCCACATTATGCCACATCAGTGCAAATTAGAGCAGTGCAAGTAAAAAGTATAATTTTATCAGCTTGTTGCTACACTACTGATGTTGTTTTAAATGTGTTTCTTGCAGTGCAGGAACATTTTGAAATCTTACACCACACAAATTTGCACCAATATGGTATATTTTGGCAGAAAGTGCTTGATATATCAGGCTCGAAACTGAAGCTTATTACTCACTACTTAAGACAAACTGGTCTCCAGGGGTGTCATTATACTGGGTGCAGGGAGTACGACTGCACTGAGGCCCAGAAGATCAGGGTGCCCCACCATTGTTGCTCCTCCACCTTATTTATGAAATTTGTGCTCACTTGGCAGTATTTAAAGAAAATAAGCACCGTTCATCCCTGTTGTCTCAGTCTTCAGTTGTCTAGCTGCATTCAACTGAGTTAAAAGACAGAAAAACGTTTACTGTATGAGCCTTGACAGGGCCCTATTTAGTTTTCGCACCAGGGCCCCTTCACATTTAGTTACGTCAGTGTTGGTGTCTTACCTAAGTTGGCTTGTCCTTTTCTAGAGACGATAAACCTGAAACCAATATACAAAAGTTGATTAAAAGATAGAAAGCGCAAGCTTTCTGATTCAAAAATATTCTAGCTTATAATGGAAAACACTTGCTAAGCAACAGGAAAAATGTCTGCCCTCAGCTCCTGTGTAAATGCTATATGCAAACACAAGCATAAAGGCTGATCTTATAGATGTGATTAGGAAAATATCATTTGCCTCCAAAAATCACTTACTCTGTATTTGAAAAATGTTGACTAAGCAACAGGTAAACAGCAGAAAAAAAGTGAAATCAATGGCTTCAAATGAGAAACACTTGGTCTTCAGAAACATGTAGTGATCATATTGCCCAGTACAATCTGTGTCTGAGTCATTCAGATTTACATAGTATTATATGCTGTTGATATTTCGGGAGCCAACTTGTCTGTCATGTACAATTATTTGGAATTCGAATAGGATGCTATAACGTAGAGGGAAAATTTCCTGTAGGACAAACGCGATGACTGATTGGAGTTTGTTTTATCATATTGGCTGGACAGGCGCTGAAAAGGAGCAGACAAATTCAGCACAAATGTTTTTCCAAGCAAAGCTCTTGCTAAATTTCTCTTGTAAACATAACCACGGTGGGTTTTTATCTAAGTTTTTAATGCAAAAGCTATAAAAACAAATTAGTTACACCAAAACATAAATCATAATATCAAGTGTACTGATGATGGAGAAGGGTAGGAAGTAATTATGTTCTTGATGATTTTCCACCAAAATAAACACAATAATACTTTAAGTGAAAAAGTGGGGCTTTTGCAAATGATTTTGGGAGGCTCTGGAATTTTTGGTGATGCTGAGTTTAAAAAGACATTGCAAGTCAACATCAAATAAATAAAAGAAAATATGTTTTCTTCTAATTTCTTTAAAAAAATTTCCTGCACCTGTGATCAGGTGGCTCTGAAGGTATGGAAATCCAAGCATGTAAAATATGACTCAAATTTTCCTATAGGCTGCTATTTTTCCATAATTGTTCAATAAAGGTGACATACACTGGTCATCACATTTGCTTAGCACTTTTCTCTTTATTTAGGTTCACCATGCATGAGCTTTTCTTTTATCTTGGTCCTTGAAAAAATGAAGGATGTTAATATATAATTTTCTATCTAGTCTTCTTAGAGGTAGATTATGTGTCTGCAAAATTCAACATCTACCTCCACATTTCCCCGTCATGGTCTATTGCTATCCGCCTTGATATGGGTGTATACCTTCAAAGAATTATCACGGGAAAATGGAGGAATGGATCCTACAGCAGTGTAAGGTATATTGATTTATATATTTGTGTGGTGTAACTTCGATTGTTTAGCTGACCATTACATGTTGTCAGCATCATCATCTTTTTTTATATGACACAACCAAGTTGTAAAATATGCACCATATGTACGGTAGTTCCTAGCTGTGTCTACAGTGCAGGGGACCTACCATTAGAACCATGATTTCCTGTTTGGGTGGATAAATTAGGTATGTTTGCACCTGCTACTCTTTAGTTGCCCAGAATCATAATGTTTGCTAATCCTCTGGGCTGTGCTCCAGGATAGAACACTTGAGGCCTCAGTGGAGTGAGTTCATTGCTGACACTTACACCTCTCTTGGAGTGTGGAAATGCCAGGCACGTAGAATCTAATGCACTCACACTTAATAGTTGGAGTGGCACCATCATAGATTTTACACGGCTGCCATTTAAAGGGTTAAATCCCACCTAGAGGGATTGCCATGGGATTTTCATTATTGTGACAGGTGCTAAATTTACTCTAGGTGGGATTTAACCCTTTAAATGGCAGCCGTGTAAAATCTATGATGGTGCCACTCCAACTATTAAGTGTGAGGGCATTAGATTCTATGTGCCTGGCATTTTCTCCTCACTAGAGAAAGAAAAATAAATGCTCACCTCCGTATCCGGATCAAGTGTCCAGAGGGCTCCTGATCCCCCCGACCATGAATTGACCCTATTGTGTCTCTACATGTTTTTAAGAGAATTGAAACTTGCCATTGAAGACTGTTTGCCTATTATTTAATAAAATGTAGTTTCTGTAACTTTTGTTGTGCAGCATTTTATGGTTTTGTTCCACTGTTATATTGCTTTTTTTATATGATGCATTTTTTTCTTGTCACATTCCCTCTACAGCCTTGCCTTATGCAGGTCTTTTTGTTATGTGTAGTTCTTCAAGCATTTTCTGCACAGCTGAACCTTCACTGCAAAGATGCCATGGCAATAAAAGTTGAATGGGCTTCTCAGCACAAAGAAAGATGCTATTGACAAAACATGGGTCTCATTGCTGTATTGCTGAAGGACAGTAGTGAAGTTCAAGTGGCCTTGCTTTCAATGTCTCATTGCCCCAATTATCAAGCAATAACTTGACCCAAGAGACAGATGTCTACTAGCCTCTAACACTTGCTTTTTCATGGCATTTTTAAGTGCATATTTTTGTGCCAAACGGATGTCCTTGTGATGCAGGGATGAGCTGGAATTTTATTATGTTAGTAAATAGGGTTTTATGGAAGCAGGATGAGGCAAGGAAGCTTACTCAACCTTATAAGTGCACAGAAGCAGTGTTCTGTGTTCAGGACCCAATTCTCTCTTCTTGTAGATCTTGGTGTACATACAGGGAAAATTGCTTGGTGTACAGTTGTCAATAGCAACAGATTGGTGATAGTGAAAAGGCTTCCATGAAACACACAATTGCTAACATTAAAAACATACTAGATAAGCTCAGCACATTGAGGACTTCCTTTTAGCACAAAAATGTAACCTTTTAAAAATTGCACTTAAAGTGGACTTTCCCTTTAAGACCTTCTACATAAGCTGGAGCTTTGATAAAGATCAGGCAAATCTCTATAGAAAATAAAATTTGGCATTTGGCAATCCAGAGGGTCCATAGAACAGTCAATATTTCACTCAGGGCCTTATTTATGAAGGGATAGCACCAGGTAGTGGCAATTTAGCGTCAGGTAGCGAGAGGTATCGGCAAGAGAACAGCAAGCAATTACACATTTATGAAGCCGATCCTGTTGAGCGGCTGGGATAATGCCATGTAGCGTTAGATTCATCATTATCCCAGCCTCAGCGTACAGCACCGGCGTTCACACTTTCACAGCGCCACCTATTACCTCTCGCTACCTGCCGCTCTCCCATACATTTCAATGGAAGATCCTCAAATCCCATTTCTCATCCCTTTTTTTTTTCCAAACTATAAATGTTTTAGACATTATTCCTGAACTGTATGTATGTTTTAGAAGTCTTTTGTTTTTTTTGGGAAAAATCTATTTTATAGTCTGCCATTAAAATCTTAAAGTCACACCCCTACCACAATGTCATTCCCGTGATTTTTGAAGCTTTAATTTTGTTTTTGTCTCCATAAATTCACTTTAATCTAATCGTGTCTGGCACTCTATCCCATAGTCACAAAAAAAACAGCGCCCACGCTGTTTCATAGAAATTTCTTGTTGAATCTGAGTTTGAGCACCGAGGGCCAGTCGCTAGCACCAGTCGCTGCCTGGGGCGCTGTACTTTTGATACATGTGTTTTTTTGTTTTTTTTTCCCTGCAACGCCTAGAGTTGCTGTTCCTGAATAAGCAGCAGACAATAGATGGCCGCTTCTGAGTGGACTAGCATTAACTTGCAAACCTTATTCAAGTTAACAATAACCCATTACTTATTAAAATGTGAAACACATTGTTACCCCTAACATTCTAGAATCATCAGAATGTGTGCAAACCTATTACTGTTGTTAATTCCAAAACACATACACATATATCCATGTACATATGTATATACACATTGTGGAGATTAGCTCTGGTAGGCGACCGGGTGTCAGCAGTATAGAGGCAGAGGCAAGCAGTTCAAAGTAAAGTCTGTGTTTATTTCACACATAAATCCACAAAAGCATATGTCCAAACAGGTTACATCACCTTTTCAGGAAACAGCAGCATAAATGATTCAATCAGGCAAACAGCTTTTAGTCCTTGAGCAAACGTCCTGTTTACAGTCCAACTAGGCCTCAGGTCCGCATGAAACAGCCTCCACAGGAGATTTCAGCCAGGCTCACAGAGTCTCACTCCCATGTGAGCTCTAGACAAAGGAACCAGCACAGCTGATTCCCCAGGCTATTTAAACAGCCCGCAAAACCCGGACCTGGGTAGTGGGATGGAGTCCCACCCTGCTCTACTCCATCCCAGTAAAGCCGTCCCAGGTTAGCCTTTCGGCTATTCTAAATCATCAGCAGCAAACTGCCACCAGCAGCTGATGCTGGACAAACAAGCTATACGGCTTTACTGCACCAATGCCAGGTACATTGGTGCTACATACCTGCCGTCAATAACGGCCCCTTGCACCTTACCACATACCCCCCCCCTTTGTTCAACCCTGAGGGGGTGGACACATGCCAAACAATGTGTTCTGGACAGGGCATCCGCGTTACCCAACAATCGTCCCGCTCTGTGCTCTACTGTAAACTTGAAGTTTTGTAATGACAAGAACCATCGGGTGACCCTGGCATTCCTGTCCTTAGCCTGGCACATCCACTTGAGGGGAGAGTGGTCCGTAATCAGACGGAACCTTCTCCCCAGCAAGTAGTAGCGAAGAGACTCCAGGGCCCATTTAATGGCCAAACACTCCCTCTCCACTATACTATACCGGGTCTCCGCGGGTGTCAATTTGCGACTCATGTAGACAACGGGGTGCTCCTCCCCGTTGACTTCCTGAGACAGTACAGCACCGAGACCTACCTCGGAGGCATCGGTCTGCACTATGAACTCCCTCTTAAAGTCGGGTGTCACCAACACCGGAGACCCACACAGGGCAGACTTCAAAGCGGAGAACGCTTTTTCGGCCTGTGTATTCCACTTCACCATGACAGACTTGCGTCCCTTTAACAGGTCTGTCAATGGTGCCGCTAGGGTGGCAAAATTGGGAATGAACCGCATATAATATCCCACCAACCCCAGAAATGACTTTACCTGGCGGGTGGTGTTAGGCCGGGGCCAGTTACGGATGGCTTCTAGTTTGTTCACCTGGGGCTTGACCACTCCTCGTCCAATCACATAGCCCAGGTATTTTGTTTCTTCTAGGCCTAAAGCACATTTTTTCGGGTTTGCCGTCAACCCAGCCTTCCTGAGGGAATCCACTACGGCCTGGACTTTGGGTAGGTGACTTTCCCAATCCGTGCTATGGATAATTATATCGTCCAGATATGCCGAAGCATACCGACGGTGTGGCCTGAGGACAATATCCATTAACCTTTGGAACGTAGCGGGAGCGCCGTGTAACCCAAAGGGTAACACCTTGTATTGGAACAGTCCCTCTGGTGTAATAAAGGCTGTTTTCTCCTTGGCAGCCTCAGTCAAGGGCACCTGCCAGTACCCTTTTGTGAGGTCCAAAACCGAAAAGTACCTGGCTTGGCCTAGCTTCTCAATGAGTTCATCTACCCGGGGCATAGGGTAGGCATCAAATTTGGAAACTTCATTAAGTTTGCGGAAATCGTTACAGAACCGCAACGTACCATCGGGCTTGGGAATCAAGACTATGGGGCTGGCCCACTCACTCTTTGATTCTTCAATCACGTCTAACCGGAGCATTTGCTGCACTTCCTCCGCGATAGCTTGTCGCCGGGACTCGGGTACCCGGTAAGGCCTCAACCGGACCTTGACCTGAGGTTCCGTGACAACATCATGTTGGATGACCGAAGTGCGCCCAGGGAGTTCTGAAAACACGTCCGTGTTTCTGCTAATAAACTCCCTGGCTTCCTGAGTCTGTTTAGAGGAGAGGTTGTCGCCAGTTTTCACCTCGACTACTACTTCTCTACTAACAGACCGAGGAATGGGAAGCTCCACCCCCACCATACCTGGTCGGGGACTGTCACCCCCAGGGGTCTCCCTGTCTTTCCATAGTTTCAGCAGGTTTACATGGTACACCTGCTCGGGCTTCCTCCGCCCAGGCTGATGTACCTTGTAAGTCACTTCCCCAACTTTTTCAATGACCTCATAGGGACCCTGCCACCTAGCTAGAAATTTACTGTCCACCGTGGGTACCAGAACCACAACTCTGTCACCGGGGTTAAAGTTCCGTACCCTGGCTTGCCGATTATAAACCCTGCTTTGGGCCCGCTGCGCTGCCTCCATGTGTTCTCTGACAAGCGGCAAGACGGTCGCTATCCGTTCCTGTAGCTGAGTCACGTACTCTACCACACTTTTGTGGGGTGTGGGTTGCTGTTCCCAGGCCTCCTTGGCTATATCCAACAGGCCCCGTGGATGTCGACCGTATAAGAGTTCGAAGGGCGAGAACCCCGTAGAGGCCTGGGGCACCTCTCGCACTGCGAACATCAGATAGGGCAGCAGCAAGTCCCAATTCTTCCCATCCTTGGCGACCACCCTTTTTAACATGGTCTTTAAAGTTTGATTAAACCGTTCTACTAGGCCGTCTGTTTGCGGGTGGTAAACGGATGTCCGCAACTGTTTCACCTGCAGCAGTTTACAGAGCTCTTTCATTACTTTCGACATAAACGGGGTACCTTGATCGGTCAGGACCTCTTTAGGCAGACCTACTCTGGAAAACATTTCCATAAGCTCCTTAGCAATGAGCTTGGCAGAGGTGTGACGCAGGGGCACTGCCTCAGGGTACCGCGTGGCATAGTCCAAGATCACCAGAATATGTTGGTGCCCTCTAGCGGATTTTGGCACTGGACCCACTAGATCCATGGCAATCCGCTCAAAGGGTACCTCAATAACTGGGAGAGGAACTAAGGGACCACGGTAATGAGGCTGAGGGCTGGTCATCTGACATGTTGGACAGGACTCACAATATCTCTCCACCTCCTTGTACACACTGGGCCAGTAGAATCGTTGTAAAACGCGGTCCAGTGTTTTCTGCTGGCCTAGGTGTCCACCCAGAACATGTTGGTGGGCCAAATCCAACACCAATTTGCGATATGAATTGGGTACCACCAATTGTTCCACCACCTCTTCACGTACCTTGTTTACTCGGTACAACATTTCCTGGTGAACCACAAAGCGAGGAAACTGTAACTCCGCCCCTGGCTGTTGTGGTTCACCTTCCACCTCAAGAACATTCTCCCAGGCCCGAGACAGGGTCGGGTCCTGGTGTTGAGCGGTACCAAAGTTAGTTGTGGAGACATGGAGATCTGCCAACTCTGGACCTGTTGTCAACTCTTCCACATCTCCAACCATAACATTTAGTGGGGTTGACTCCCCCTCTTCCATTTTAGGGACGGGCACCTCTTCCACGGTGCCTCCTGATTCCGGTTCCCAGGGCACCGGGGTATCCCCTGAGTAGGGCCAGTCTATTGGGGACACACCCGCCTCGCGGGTTTCCGGAACTGCCAGCTTGGCCCACAGTGACCTGAACCCTGGAAAGTCTCTCCCAATAATCAGTTCATATGGGAGTTTAGCGGCGACAGCGACTTCATGTTTCCAGCTGCCGGAGACGGTGGTGAGAGACACTTGTGCTGTGGCATAGTCTCTCAAGTCCCCATGAATGCACAAAACCCCGGTTTTCCGCCCAGTGTACTCATCGGGCAGTACTAAGGCGGGTCTTGCCAGGGTAACCATACTCCCCGAGTCCAAAAGGGCCACAGCCAGGGTGTCTCCCACTTTCACCTGACAGAGGTGACTTTGCCCCACAAGCTCAGGGATACCGGCAGCACACAGCCTCCTGGCATACATGGAAGGGCGGTAACCAAAGTTTACATCCATGGGCTCCCCCTGGTGGGGACAATTGGCTCTGATATGTCCCGGCTCCTTACATCCCCAACACAACACTTGGGCAGGGACTTTGGGGGGTAGGTCCTGAGAGGGTTTAGGGGACACCACTCGCCTGAGCTGGGGCGGGGACCTCCGGGGTTTCCCCGAATCCCTCCTCATGGAGCCGCTTTGCAAGTTCCTGGTGGCCTCATATCGCTCCACTAGGTCCACCATCCCTAGTGCGTTGTCAGGGGACACCTGGCCAACCCAGTGCTGAAGAGGGTGCGGTAAAGCCCTCCAAAACATGTCCGCCAGCAAGCGGTCCAAAATGGCAGTGGGGCTTAACAACTCCGGCTGCAGCCATTTTTGCAGCAGGTGCAGCAGTTTATAATACTGGGGTCGGGCGGGCTCTGCCGACTGGTAGCTCCACTGATGCACCCGCTGAGCCCGAACCCACACATTCACCCCCAGTCTCGCCAGTATCTCACCCTTCAGAGTCGGGTAGTCAGCGGCTTGGTCCTCTGGGAGATCAAACAACACCTGCTGGGGTCCAGACGCCAGAAATGGAGCGATGACATCAGCCCACTGGTCATGCGGCAACTTCTCCCTTGCAGCCACCTTTTCAAACACCGCCAGGTAAGTCTCCACGTCATCTGAAGGGGTCATTTTTGTGAGCGCCGAGCGGACAGCTTTCCGGGCATCAGGAATACTTTTGGGCGCACCTGCAGCTTGCTGCGCCATCATATGTTGCAAAAACAGCTGGTTGGTCTCATGCTGCTGCCTGTTGGCCTCCAAGAGCGCTTTCACGACCGCCTCCATTTTGTCTGCAGTCCCAGGTAGCAGCCTGGCAGGTTTAATATTGGACATGCACAACAAAAAACTTTTTCGTCGGTTGCTCCTAGCAACGGCCTCACTGCTATGCCCGCATCCGACACCAAATGTGGAGATTAGCTCTGGTAGGCGACCGGGTGTCAGCAGTATAGAGGCAGAGGCAAGCAGTTCAAAGTAAAGTCTGTGTTTATTTCACACATAAATCCACAAAAGCATATGTCCAAACAGGTTACATCACCTTTTCAGGAAACAGCAGCATAAATGATTCAATCAGGCAAACAGCTTTTAGTCCTTGAGCAAACGTCCTGTTTACAGTCCAACTAGGCCTCAGGTCCGCATGAAACAGCCTCCACAGGAGATTTCAGCCAGGCTCACAGAGTCTCACTCCCATGTGAGCTCTAGACAAAGGAACCAGCACAGCTGATTCCCCAGGCTATTTAAACAGCCCGCAAAACCCGGACCTGGGTAGTGGGATGGAGTCCCACCCTGCTCTACTCCATCCCAGTAAAGCCGTCCCAGGTTAGCCTTTCGGCTATTCTAAATCATCAGCAGCAAACTGCCACCAGCAGCTGATGCTGGACAAACAAGCTATACGGCTTTACTGCACCAATGCCAGGTACATTGGTGCTACATACCTGCCGTCAATAACGGCCCCTTGCACCTTACCACAACATATACATGTATGGGTTACCATATATGCAATCAAGTAAAATACCCAAATTTTTAAATGTTAACAGAAATGTATTAAATAAAAAATAAAGCCAATCAAAATTGTGTCATCATTTGGATATTCAAATTAATTTTCCCAAATGTTTAATCCGTGGTTGGCCTTGGTTGTGCTGACTCATCTGTAGGGGCCGTGTTGGGGGCCAACAGTGCAGTAAAAAATATAGACTGCTGCTGTATTAGCTAATGTAGCAACAACAAAGTTTGGTCCTGCCGATCAATGGAGCGGTTGATAGCAGTCACCAATTCTGCCTGTGGTTGGTTTCTTAGCTCCCGTACCTCTTGCCTCAGGTCACGTATTTGTTGTTGGTCCACGCAATGCGCTCCTGGAGTCTATCTCATGGCTGTTGGTGACTGTAGGCCTCCAGCATCCGGCTCCCTAAGTCATAGAGATCAGCACTGGTGGGGACACCCCTTGCTGTTGGTTGCGTAGTTGTCTAAAATAAAAAAGCATATTTTAAATTACTGATTGTATTTCGCATATACAACTTTTTAATCCACATCTATGGTTATATTATCATGTACTGTTTGTGGTGGCTCCAAAAGCTGACCACATGGCACTTGGGAGGAGGCCACTTCCCGGGTTGCTGTCAAGGATTCCTCCTAAGATCAAAGTATGGTGTATGTAACATGTTTTTACATGACTGTCAAAAATAATTTAACATTTTTCACAACCATAAACAACTGATCAATGGTACCTGAGTGTGGTCCTCCTCAAACAGTTCAGGTGTCCGACTGCCAGGAAGGGGCAAATCATCATCCGATAATGGCGGCAACATGACATATGCTAAATAGAAAAAGAGTTGTATTTTTTGTTTGGGTTTTATTGTGCCTTTACTTTGTGTAACCTGTATAGATTGAATACCTTTACAATTTTACAAAAGGTCAATCCACAGACCCTTTACATGTATGATATTTAGGGAAGGAAGATCATTGTTAAACAATAAGGGTCAACTCATTGTGTGGCCACAGATCATAATCACATTTATAAGCTCACATACCCACCACATCGGAGATGTCCAGACTTAGCCCATCACTAGAGCTTTGCCCTAAAAATACATGAGTCATACCAAATGTCAATAGGCCAAATACATGTAATGAGATACAACATCCTTACATTAAAAGTTGAAATAAAATTCTTACCCTCATCCCTAGCAGCCGCGCTTTGAAGAGCCCTTTCAGGACCAGCACTTCCTGTATTCGGGCCTAACGAAAGTAAACATAATTGTTATTACTTTAAACTGGCTTCAATAAATGTATTCAAATGTCACCAGAAGAAAGGCCACATGTTTTTTAAAGTTTACTTATTTTATCACTCTTAAATAGTCAACGCTTGTTTGAAAAACATAAACAACTATCCAGCTTTCAAAGTCTCATGTTTTTTCATGGGACAAATTGTTGAGATACACATTAAGAAACAAAATCCAGAAAGGATACAGTATGCTTAGCACTACACACCAACAGTGTCCTGTAGGCCTGCAACACAGGAAGTGGGGTCCAAAGATGAAGCTGGGACTTGGCCTACAAATGAAAAACATAATACATCTAAATCCAGACATTTAAGTCATTTTAGGTCAAGCCAAATTAACACATACACTTAATGGCTTCCAAAGAGTATGTTGACTCATGAGGAGATGCTGATGCAATTCTGAGGGCATCTATTTTTAACAATTAATAACAAGTAGCCATTGTTAATGTGCGCAATAAAACAAACCCTCAAAACCTATACCAGGGAATCAAATGATCAAGACTCTTTACCTTCCACATCAGACTGGGTTAATGTTGAGGCTGGTGGGCAGAAATCTGGGACCCATCTGCATCTGAGTCCTGTGAGTCCTCATGTGTCACTAAGGAAAACCAAACAGAAATGTTAGAAAAACATTACATAGGTATAATATGATACTTACCATGACCTACTTTTAGGATTAGAAAGAGGTTTCAAGCAAATATGGTTCAACATGAATCTGAACAATCATTTACAAGGTATTCACAATGTACTTTCACCCCAGCCTGTGGTGTCATCCCCAGCATCCACACCCTGCAGCCGACAAAGGGGGATCTTGCACTTCAACATCTCCTATGGCCTGTATTTACTCTTTGGAGCCTGCTTTGTCCCACTGTCAATAAGAAGATCAGACTTCATCTTTTGCATAAGGGCCCTTTGCAAAGTGTAGAAGCATTTCTTGCAGGCGGTGCCACTACGTGGATATTGAGCAGTGCTAGTAAGCTGCTCACCAATGGCATCCCGCAATTTGCTCCTTTCTTCTATGCCTAAACACCAACTTTGGGAGCCAAATAATAACTCCCACTTAGCCAGTGTCAGACGCACAAGAGTATTATTATCAGCCAAATTAAATTCTGGCTCCCTCTTGGCATAGGCCCGCTGGGGCTTTGGTAGGGCTCCACATTCAGCCTGCGCCCTTTTCCTTGAGTAAGGTCTGCGGCCACCACGCACACCACTGGTACTGGGAGCCCCAGGAGACCCAGCAGTGGCAGGCAGATTTCCAGAATTCGGCTCCATCCAGTAGCTGCACACACCACCAAACCACAAACACACAAGGACGTATGCAAACTACAGAATGGCAACAATTGCAGAATGTGCCTGGGAGTTTTTATGTGCTTTATTACCCAATCACAAACAGGCCCAGTTAATTGTTTGAGACATACAACAAAGGTGTGTGTAGCTACATCTTGACTACAATGGATGAGGTATCCGCCAAATATGTGTTGAAGACAATAAATTAATTAATAAGTTACTTACAAAGCCAGATACACATTAGTAATTACTTGTTTCCATGTATCTGAACGCCATTGAAAATGGTGTCCCAAAAACGGCTATTTGAAATTTAAAATGTTTACCTTGAATTGGACCAGATGTCTGTGCAACCTGATCCGCACAACAACGCTATTATTGATGCGCTAGGTGTTTCCGCAACACCTGTCGTAAGCTAATTACACACCGGAAACAGCTATAAAACGCAAGAGGCGGCAAAGCGGACCAGACCTTTATATAAGTATAAATTAGGATTACATTATGGCTTGCTGGGTTTCTTGATTAGTGTCTGTGGCTTTGTTGTGTTTTTCTGGCATCAGTGCTGTTTCTTTGGGAGATTTGTTTTGGTGGCATCTGCAAATATTGTGTAGGATACAGCAAGTGTGGATTGTTTTGGGGACCTTTTGTGAGTTGTGCAGCAACTCCCCTCTTGGTTGTGCCAAACTTTGAAAGCATACTTTCAGCAGGCTGATGGTTGTTACCACTATACATCTGGTTTTGTGGTGAGCAGCATTTGTGTGGTTGTCTGAGGATTGGGATTGTTTGTGTATGTGGATTGCTTGTGTGTGTTGTGAGATTGTTTAAATTAGATTGTGGGAGTGCATGAGCTATGGCCAGTGAGTGTGATGTGGATGTTGGGGTTATGTTTGGGGTATGGATGTGTTGTTGTGGCAGCACAGAGGAAGGTCAGGAGTCAAGGGAAGAGGGTGCTGTGAGGCTTAGGGCACCCCGATCCTTTGGCATCTGCCTGTATGGGATTTAAGTGACGAGCAGATCAGAAGCAGATTTCGTCTTAATCGTGCAGCACTACAGTCCCTATATGATCAGATTAAGACCAAAATTGATCCATCCACCAGACGCACCCAATCCACCCCATTGTGGAAAGAACCATTGGCCTGCTGAAAGCACGCTTTCTCTGTTTGGCACGCCTAGGAGGAGAGATGTTGTACAGTCCACAAAAGGTCTCCAAAATCACCCTCGCCTGCTGTGTTTTTCACAACATTTGCATATGCCACTGAATCGAACCCCCCGAGGAAACAGCACTGGTGCCAGAAGTCCCCAACATGGCCACAGACAGTAATGAGGATACCCAGACTGGGTTTGAGCAATGGCAAAGCATGATTACATCGTTTTTTTTAGTAATTTAGCTCACCTTAACTATACTACAACTACAGCACAACAGGGGCACATTACAAATTTACCAACAAATATGTGGGTGGTATAAAATTACAAAAACAATAATGGGTAGCTTAAATTCCTTAAAAAAATATGTGGGGAGGGTTCATAATGTAAACTAAAAAGTGGCTGGCTTATTTAATTCCAAAATGTGGTTGGTTTATACATAGAACAACCCACATTAGGGTGTTTAAAATACATTATTTATACATAAAAACCCCAAATAACTACACTTTTGTCTCCATTACAGGCACCATGAAGATGGGAACAACGTATTTAGAAAAAAAAAACATTTTTCCAAAAATAAATGTTTCAATAAAACAATATTTGATTTATATTCCAAATATCTGATTACATGTATTATTTTGCTTATGTGATTGCAGAATTCTAACTAATTACAGATTGATTTCTAGACAACAGCATAGAAACGCTCAGGTGCTGAATTGAATAAGGTGTAACAACAAAACAGCGCCTCTAATGCAAATCTGAAACATCACATTTAACATTGCCAGCTTGCTTACCAATAACGGCAGGTAGCGACTGAGGAGCCCTGTAATAGCGACTGCGGCTGATCGGGGCGGCCACTAGCGGTCAGTCATAGCGCCGCAATACAGACCCTCATCTGTCGCTACCTGGAGCTATTAGTGAATCAGCCTTCCCGTTTTAGTAGCTCATAGGTTTGTTCTATGAATAAACAAGCTGGCACTAAGAAGTATTAAGGAAATAGGTTAAACAATAACAACACTTGTTAAATGTGCCCAGGAAAACAATTTCTTTCATTTCAAAATAACACCAAACTCTGTCCTCATTCTTCTTACAATTGCTCATTTTTGGCGCATTATGATGCCCACCAAGAGTATTTTCGGTTTTATCTGTTTTAGAATAATCCAAGACCGGTTTAAACCCCACTATAATTTTTGGAATGAAATATAATGCCCTGGAAAAATGTAGATGAGGAGGCAAGTTAAAGCCCCAAATAGTTTTGTGCTGTTAAATCTGCAGTTTCCAAGGGTCCTGTCGCTGAAACAATCCTAGAAGCATGCAGTGCATAGGAACACATCTGTTAGGAGTCTTGCAGAATATTAAACAAAATATTTGGGTGGATTTTGGATAACTATGATGTTATGAGAACACATTTAAGTATTTTCTTTAGTCTTTGTGGGAGATTAGAGATGTGCCTTTTTTTTCCAACCAGGAAAGAAAAATAGAATATCCTTTCTCCGAGATGATTGGCAGAGACCTTTGACAAAACATATGGAGACAATGTCTTCTAAAACCTTTATTTTCCATCTATTCCTTTCTCTTAAGTCAGCTCACACAAAACAAAGGGATTGAATTCCTCTAGACATTGATGAAAAGGTGCAATCAGACACTATTCTTAATAGCAGATCGCTAACATTACGCCATTTACATGGGGCCCCCACCTCTTAGCCCCACCAGGACTCTGTTGAGTGAACACTGGAAGCGGCTGGTGTAGTGGTGTATTACTGGTGATGCTGTCATTGCCGAGGCTACATGAAAATGAAAGCTTGTTTTCTCCTTCATTTGTTCCTCTTTATTATTGTATTTTACTATATAAAAATGCCATTGATTAGGGCCCCCAGACACAGCTTTGAATGGGGCCTCAGAAATGAAAAGCACGCCCATGTACAGAGGTGTAACTAAACTTGCAATCAACGGGGACCCAGCATTCCTCATTAGGCCATATTTTTCCTGTCACATTTGCTCCCTAAAACCGCAACAAAAACAGCAAATACAAATACTGCTTTCTTTCTGTACATGATACCACGTGTCATACAGCCTGCATGACAAAATAATTGGTGAACTACTGGTGAACACCTTACCTATAGAGCTTGCCTATGTGAGAATGAGACCCTGTTCCTACAAGAGCCATATGTATGTTTAATGCGGAACAACACCCAGATTTTCACACTCCCAGGTATTGTTCCTCAGCATCAACGGCTCATGATCTATTTTATTTCACTGAGCCAATCTGACATCAGGCAAGCTGAATGGAGCAATGTACTGCTGGCCATTACTCTGCATACCCATTTAAAAATAAATGGCAAGAGTACATCCCTCAGATAGAAATTAGCAGGCACATGGCTGCCACCCATGCATGTGCTGTGGAATCACTGGCTACATGAGTATTACGGGCAATTGCAGGTAATTCACACAGCTGCCTCTTTAAGACACAGCCTAGTCTTGTTTAGGTTCTGCAGCCTACCTCTTGTGGCAATTTACCACAATCCGGTGGATGTTCTGCTGGTTAATCATATAGACAGTGCAGGTGAGCACCGTGGGGATTATTGTGTAAAATCCCAGAAGATTAAAGCCTCAGTACTATGTATTCCATTGTAATTAACCCATAAAATTCTGCTTGGTCCCCTTGGTTCCACATATCACGAGGATCACTGTCCTTCTGTGTATGACTCCAGCTTGCCCAACATCTGCCAGTCTAGTCCCTGGTTCATCCGACTTCAACCCATAAATCCACATCCTTTGTGCTATATAAGTCCTGGGGGGCAACCATGTCCGATGAGGTGTGTAAAATGTCCCAGCAAACATGGGCTTGTCTATAGGCTGAAGAAGCAGCAGAGGTTGGATTTGTGGACTCACCAGAAGTCCTCGAGCAACTTTAAAGTGTTCATAGTATTATAATCACAAGTCAAGTATATAGAAATATTTTTTTAGTATGTGAAACTATTACCTATTATAATGTAATAATAATATCAACAAGCATACTATTAAAATGTCTGATTGTGAAACAGACCTTAAGTTGAAAAAGAATCACCCTCACCCTCCCCAGGGCATCTGGATTATTAAACTTAAATAAGAAGATTTGCTGCACTGAGAATATTCCTCATCTGGAGCCTTGGCCCTCATAGCTTAATTGAGTATGCTGTCTTAAGTAAGCAATTAGTGATGAACCCGAGCCGGAGTACCCAGTGACCTGTTATAAGGTTCCCTTGGAATAGATAAATAAAAATGTGATTTATTACCGCTCTACAGGGCTACCGGGTTGGGTGCCCCCTCCTGATCCGACAGGTGCTGGCCCTGTTTGGGGACACCTGCAGTATTACCTTCTGTGCTCTGCGAGGTACCCAGTCTTGAGTACTTTTTTATATTCAGTGTCCAGCGCCCGCGTACTTACTGGAATGTCAGATCCCTTGTGCCACCCCTGTGTGGGTGTGTGCTGCTGTTGAACTCCTGCTTTGGCATTCTGGGCAGGGATAGGGGTGTAGTTGCCCAGCTGGTCCAGCAGAAAACAGTTCCCTGCATTGGGCTGCCAGCAGCTCTGCTTGGTGGCTTATTAGATGACCCATCACTGTAGCATTGCTGATGGCGACTTTGCTGCTCTAGACTCTCTGTTCTGCCCTGTCGTGGCTTTGGCTGCAGGTTTGAAAAAACAGGCTTGCCCCCACTGCTGCTGATTGCTTTGTTGCTGGCCCTGTAGCCCTTAAAACCAAAGACTGAAAAGCCTCCTCGACCAGACCATAACCCAAGGGTTGGTGGAGGCCTCTTTTGAAGGGCAAGTGGTGGAAGTCCAGAGGCGTGCGCCCCCCTCATAATCTGGCCCTGCTTACATCACTGGAAAAATAATGTATCTAAACTGTAAAAATGTGCCGTCACATGCATAGCTCATTTTTGGGGGAAAATGTAGGACAAAGATTTTTTTGCACTTTTTTTGTGTAATGGCTACAATGCTAAAATGCAATTCACACCACATTGCACACTGCAAGTCACACTGCCTTAACCAAATATTACCATAGATCTTTAGCATGATCCCATCTGTTTGCACATTTGGGTGTGAATTACAACCTGCATCTCAGTGTACCTGCCATCGAGCACATTTACATATTAGGTATATCATTTTTCGAGGTAAGGATAATTTTTTGAAAGCTTGGAAACAACAGCACTGTATTGGGTATGCTAATGAATTAGAAAAATGTTTCTTCATAGCCCGTTGGGTAAGTGGCGCTACGTTTTTCTGTCCGTTTGATAAAAGTAATGAACACTGGGTGCTCATGATGCGGACTCCCTGTGTTAAATCCTATCTCTGTCATTCAATGCTGCTGCTCGCTTATAGCCATTTCACAGCAGCGTTCTCTACTATCACAACCAATACAAATCACACATATTGTTTAATTATATTCTTATTGTGATTTTAAACTAACAAATTGTCAGAGATCCCCTCCCAAAAAAAACAATAACATAAAAGGAAAGTGCTTCATCCACTTTGCGGTGCCTAGAAGTAAACAAAAAAGGAAAAAGAAACATTTCAGTTTTACCGATCTAACTTTTAATCATTTAAACTCAGTGGCTTGCCTAACTCTCTATGGGATCTCCACCTATAGCTGTAGCTATAGCCAGCTTTAGAGAGTTGCAAGTATGTATGTCAGCTACATTATTTGAGCATCATTTTAGGTCTGCCTTAGCTGGTTACACATATATTCTGGCTGTAGCTGTTGCAGAAGTCCACAGTCACTTAACTAAAAGAAAGAATTTATCAATTCTGGGCAAAGCCAGTCTGTGTGTCTTCTGCACTCTGCGTCTGCGTCAGAGGAGCTGCGCCGGCTCCCAGCGCCTGATGAGCAAGGCGGCGGCAACGGCTTGTCAGCAGCCGCGGAGGAGAGCGGAGGGGAGCGTCGTTCTGAGTGGCGCCTCCCAGACATTACTAGTGGCTCGATCCCTGTGAGCCTGCCTGCGCTCGGTGCTCCCCCGCCAGCTGAAGAGCTGAGAGAACCCGGGAGATTGGCGGCGGTGCTGGCGGGGGGGCCTGTGGGAGATACACATTCTGCCCTGCACAATACAGACAAGGAAATCCATAGGCAGAAGAGCCCAATCGCAGGGGGGACAAGTAGGGAGGGGGGCGCACCTGTGGGTTCCCCCAGGGATCCCTTACCACACCCTCTGGAGCAGGGTCCCATGACATTAAGGGGGCCTTCAGGACTTTGGGAAGGCGGCATGCAGCCCCAGGGGACAGCCTTACCCCCCTCCCGTGGGAGAAGCCAAGCTTTGGGGAGATTCATCCTCCACATCATCCAGGAGAAGTGTGGAGCCCATTGAACCCAGAATTCCCCCACCAAGCCCGGAGTCGCTGGCAATGGCTGGGCCATCACTGAGCCCCCCCCAGGGACTGGTTTACATCTGCAGTTCGAAGCGAGGCACATCGCTCCCTGCTATGGCTCTCGCGAAGCGGCTCCGTTGGGGCCACATGGTCCAGGGGCAAGGAAGGAAGGTTAGAAAGCGCGGCAGGCCCTGATTCAGGCATTCTGCAGATTCCAGGCAGCAAGTTGCGGCACGACCCCACAGGAGGTCATCGACGAGGGAGCTGTGCCAGTGATCCGGCTCCACCCCCTGCAGCAGGGGGGGGGCCCTCATCCAGCTGGGGTCGGATCGACGTCCCTTCTGAAATACCAGCAGCAGATGTAGACCTGTTGATCGGTGGATCTACACCACACCTAAATACCACATTCTCCCACGACCCAATTCTGGCAGACATCAGGGCGGAACTCAACAACCTCAACAACCTCCCAACCAAAGCTGACCTTGAATCCTTTATTTTAAAAGGATTGAAGAGAAAGATATTTCCGATCTGCAAAACTCGGTGGAGGGTTTAGATTCTAAAGTTGCTGGTCTGGAACAATCCCATCTTACGACCATACAAAGGATTGAAGCCCTGGAAAAGAATCTGTCGCTCAAACAAGCTATATCTCAAGCCACGTTCCTTCATTTGGACGATCTTGAAAACAGGAGCAGACGCAACAATATCAGGGTGAGGGGCTTACCAGAGGCAACCGGCCAAGACCAAATTCTCCCCACAGTCATAGGCATCTTTAACGGGATCCTTAGTCACCCGCCCAACACAGAAATTGTGATCGACCGCCTCCACAGGGCCTTAGGGCCAGAGAGCAACAGACTCCAACCGTTCGCGGGACGTGATCTGCCGCCTACATTATTACTCTGTAAAGGAGGATATTCTTAGACAAGCCTGGGACAGAGAGCGAATCAACTTCGACGGGGCAACAATCCAGGTGCTTCCAGACGTCTCACGAAGAACACTCCAGATGCGCCGCTGTTTGAAGCCCCTTCTCATCAGAATCCAGGAATGTGGAGCCACTTACCGGTGGGGATACCCCTTTCACCTGCTCATTTGCAAGAATCAGAGGGTGTTTGCCTTAAGATCCTTCGATCTTTCGGAACTGTTTACCTTTTTAGACTCTCCCCCAATGGAGGTGCAGGACTGGTTGGACCCTTCCCCTCTGCCCCCCCAGGTCTTCCTGGGGAGCGGCCAACCGCAGAGGCCACGACAGAGGAGAGTTACAACTACCACACGCACAAGACGGCCCAGAGGACCTCCTGAGGGGCCACCTTCTCTGACAAGCGAGCCCTGAAGGGGGATGCTGCCTCAAGCTAATTGCGGGACTGTTTGGTCCCCCGATATCCTTTTCCCTTTCTTTGCCTCACATCTTACATGTTGTTATTTTTTTTATGCCTGTTTATCGTATGGTTGACCTGTTTTTTGTTCTTTTGTGTAACATGCACCCTTGGCGTTTTTGTGTGCGGCTTGGTGATCCCGCCACCAGTTGGCGGCTGCGGGTCTACCGTGTGGCCCTGAACGCGTCAGGAGTTCCAACATTTTACCATGAGTTTTTTGGATGGGTGTTGCTGCAAGAAATGGTCCTTGAAGCCACTGGAGGGGATTTTGAAGAGCCCACCACGCATTGCATGGGTTGGCTGGAGGGACTGCCCTTACCTTTCGGATCCGTCTCGTCCCCACATTAGGCCGGAGTCCCCCCGCATGCTTTGGTGGTGCGGGGTGGGAGTTGTTACTGGGAAACAACAATTTGTTCCCCGACCGGGTAGTAGTGATATTTGTCTGCTTCCGACCCGGTTTAGTTTGTGAGTTTTTTTTTTTCTTCAGTTTGTGAGTTTTTCCAATTTAATTAAGTGTTTAACCCCTCATTCCTCGTCTCGTCTTGTCCCCCCTTGTCTGTTTGTATCTCTCCACCCTTCCCTCCTCTCCCCCCTCCGCTTACCCACACACAGCCTTCTCTCTCCCGCCCGGGCCTCCGTCGGGTAACGTACCTTGCGGTTCTCCCCCTGTTCTACGGAAGGTGAGGGGTTTGGGGGTCCCGAGATGTCCAAGGTGAAGTGTACATCCCTCAATGTGAAGGGACTTAACTCCCCTTTAAAGAGAGCCGTAGTCCTCAGGGAACTGAGGCATTTACATACACAAGTTGCCTTCTTGCAGGAGACCCACCTTAACCCTTTAAATGCCAGCCACGTAAAATTTACGTGGTTGCCTCTCCGTCACTTAAGTGCCAGCCACGTAAAATTTACGTGCCTGGCATTTACCCTTGCTAGCGGGCAAAAAAAAATACTCACCTGACCCCTCTTTGGGCCTCGCCGGGTCTCCTCTTTAATTTGGTGCCATCCGATCCAGGAGAGCCCCCAGAATAGCCCCCCCCCCCGCTTCTGCAGTAGCAGCTGCTAACTGTAAAAAAAAATAAAATAAAAATGAAATTCACTTACCTGCGTGTGCGCTGGCTCCCGCTGTCCCTCCTCTTCACCTGGGGGGCCTCTGATCCCCCCCAGGACTTACAGATCTTCAGGAGAGAGCTCGGGATGCTCTCTCCTCTTTCCTCCTCGATGGCGGCCGCCATCTTGCCGCTAAGCCTGGTCTCTGATCTCCGGCTTCAGCCTTCTCAGCTGTCAGATGCCGGTGATCGGTGCCGGGGAAGGAGGTGGCAGGAGATCCTCTGATCTCCTGCCTCCCCCTTCTCTGGATGCCGGCATCTGTCATCAGAGCGGCGAGGGACAAGAGCTTACAATCGGAGGTAAGTACAGTAAAAACATTTTTTTTTTTTTAATAAAATACTTTTATTACTTGTGTGGTGGTTTTTTTTTCACAGTTAACCCTTTGTGAGCTGGTAAGGGGTCCATGAGACCCCTTATACCAGCTCACAAGGCTCTGGGTCTGGCAAGTCACCTGCGGCTAGTGGGTGACTTGCCATTAACCCCCAGCCCCCCATTACCTGCCTCCCCAACGGCCAGGGGGGGCAGAAGGGCCCGGGCCACTTAGTGGCTATGTGGGCTAGTAGCCTGCAGGGCCAGGGGCCAACGCTGGCCCCTGCGCCCTGTTCTACAAGCCCCCATAGCTGGCCCAGACCGGTAATGCTGGGTAGGGGGGACCCTACGTCATTTTTGGGGGGGGTTTTTAAGGGTTTTTTTTTTAATTAACCCTTCTGTCATCCAGCAGCTATAAAAGGCTTCTAGCAAGTGAGTAGAAGCCAGTGATCGCCGAGGGACAGAATGCTCCAGTATGGATGGGAGGTAAGTATTAAAACAATAAATAATAATAAAATATTTTTTCTCTGTGTGGTGTGTTTTTTTTACATTTAACCCATTGTGAACTGGTAAGGGGTCCATGAGACCCCTATACCAGTTTCAAGGCTGGGGGGATGGCAAGTCACCTGCGCTAGCCGGTGACTTGCCATTAACCCCCGGCACCCCCATTACCTGCCTCCCCAAAGGCCAGGGGGGGGGCAGAAGAGCCCGTGGCCACTGGCTATGCGGGCTCGTAGCCTGCAGGGCCAGGGGCCACAAAAGCTGGCCCCTGCGCCCTGTTCCTACAAGCCCTGCATAGCTGGTCCCGGGCTGGTTACTTTGGGTAAGGGGGGACCCTATGTCATTTTTTTTTTCTCGATTTAACCCTTTGTAGTGTGGATGGTAGTTTTTATTTGTAAATGTTAAAATTTACTTGTTTCAGTTAGGGGGGGTCTCCTGGGCAGGAGCAGGGGGCTACTGATAAATATGTGGTACCGTTCTAATCGGTAGAAATGGGGCTTTCACGTGCAATATGGTTTTCCCTAATAAAATACATTTTTTATTTAAAATAAAGGAGGCAATTTTCTAAAAAAAAATTTTTTTTTTTTTTTTTTACTTAATAATAAATAAAATTAATAATAAATAAAATTTACAAACAAGACATTTCATGTTAAAGCCTAAACTCTGCTGCAAAAAATATATATATAATTTTCCTGAAAATTCCAGCAAAAATGTCGCAAAACATGGCGCAAAATGGGGAAAAATGACCTGTCAACAGAGGGCAGGTCCCCCGATATCCTTTTCCCTTTCTTTGCCTCACATCTTACATGTTGTTATTTTTTTTATGCCTGTTTATCGTATGGTTGACCTGTTTTTTGTTCTTTTTTGTAACATGCACCCTTGGCGTTTTTGTGTGCGGCTTGGTGATCCCGCCACCAGTTGGCGGCTGCGGGTCTACCGTGTGGCCCTGAACGCGTCAGGAGTTCCAACATTTTACCATGAGTTTTTTGGATGGGTGTTGCTGCAAGAAATGGTCCTTGAAGCCACTGGAGGGGATTTTGAAGAGCCCACCACGCATTGCATGGGTTGGCTGGAGGGACTGCCCTTACCTTTCGGATCCGTCTCGTCCCCACATTAGGCCGGAGTCCCCCCGCATGCTTTGGTGGTGCGGGGTGGGAGTTGTTACTGGGAAACAACAATTTGTTCCCCGACCGGGTAGTAGTGATATTTGTCTGCTTCCGACCCGGTTTAGTTTGTGAGTTTTTTTTTTTCTTCAGTTTGTGAGTTTTTCCAATTTAATTAAGTGTTTAACCCCTCATTCCTTGTCTCGTCTTGTCCCCCCTTGTCTGTTTGTATCTCTCCACCCTTCCCTCCTCTCCCCCCTCTGCTTACCCACACACAGCCTTTTCTCTCCAGCCCGGGCAACGTACCTTTCGGTTCTCCCCCTGTTCTACGGAAGGTGAGGGGTTTGGGGGTCCCGAGATGTCCAAGGTGAAGTGTACATCCCTCCCTGTTCCTACAAGCCCTGCATAGCTGGGGACCAATGTCGCTGGTTACTTTGGGTAAGGGGGGACCCTATGTCATTTTTTTTTTCTCGATTTAACCCTTTGTAGTGTGGATGGTAGTTTTTATTTGTAAATGTTAAAATTTACTTGTTTCAGTTAGGGGGGTCTCCTGGGCAGGAGCAGGGGGCTACTGATAAATATGTGGTACCGTTCTAATCGGTAGAAATGGGGCTTTCACGTGCAATATGGTTTTCCCTAATAAAATACATTTTTTATTTAAAATAAAGGAGGCAATTTTCTAAAAAAAAATTTTTATTTTTTTTTTTTACTTAATAATAAATAAAATTAATAATAAATAAAATTTACAAATAAGACATTTCATGTTGAAGCCTAAACTCTGCTGCAAAAAATATATATATAATTTTCCTGAAAATTCCAGCAAAAATGTCGCAAAATGGGGAAAAATGACCTGTCAACAGAGGGGGACAAAATCTCAAGTAGGCTGGCAATTAAAAGGGTTAATAGTACCTCTGCATGTTGGGTATTGTTCTGTTCGGGGGACCTTGCGCTTTCAGACTTAGCTTGTTTTTTCTTGTTTGCATATTTATATTTTAGGAAAAGGTGTTTTTTATTCAGCTTTTTTATAAATTTTTTAGGGAAACCCTGCGCAACCAAAGAATTCTTTGAGGGATCAATTCCAGAAAGATGAGCCCACTACAACAAGCTGGGTACGCTTAGAAAGCTTAACATGTGTACTTTCAGGGAATATATGGTTTATGGGGGATATTCCAAATGTAAAGGGTTGTTTTGGTTGAAAAATCCCAAGGTGCGCACTTTGTCTGCAGAGCTGAAATTTTCAAGAAAAATTACCGTTATGCTCATGCTTTACTTTGGGGTGTTTGGCAACTCTTCCCTTGACAGAACCTATGCATGTTGGGTATCGTTCTGTTCGGGGGATGTTGCTTTTTCAGATTATACTTGTTTTTTCTTGTTTGTATATAGTTTTTTTAGGAAAATGTGGCTTTGATTCTGCTTTTTTATCCTTTTTTAGGGAAACTCTTTGCAACCAAAGAATACATTGAGGGATTACTTCCAGAAAACTGTGGCCACATCAACAAGCCTGGTACAAATAGAAAGCCTGAGGTGTGAACTTCCAGATAATATACAGTTTGTGGGGGGTATTTCAAATGTAAAGGGTTGTTTTTCTGGAAAAACTGCAAGATGCGAATAGCGCATATCACAGTTGTATTTTTTCTGAAAATCCCCTAAAGCTCTGTTTCAGTTTGGGTGAGTCCCCTGGACAGGAAAGGGTGTCTACCAATACATATGTGGTACTGCTGTAACCGGGAGAAATTGGGATTTCACACACAATAAGATTTTATTGACAAACTTACATTTTTTATTACAAAAAAACACTACAAATTGTAAAAAATAGAATTTCTTTATTTTTTTTGCAAATATTTCGCCAAAAAATATTGAGAATACACCTAAAAATGACAAACAAGACATTTCATGTTAAAGCTCAGACTCTGCTGAAAAAAACAATATATCATTTTCCTGGGAAATCCCTGGAAATCCCTTCAAAAATAACATTTGAACATGGGGAGAGCAAAATAGTGCAAAATGGTCTGGCAACAGAGTGTGACAAAAACTCCAGGTAGGCTGGCACTTAAAGGGTTAAGGAGGGGAGGATGCACAATGTTACCAATCGCTACTACAAGACCCAATACCACTCCCTCTCGCCAGACTATAAATCTAGGGGAGTAGCTGTCCTTTTAGCGGGTTCCTTGCCGTGGTCACATTTGGCGACACTTCAGGACCCGGAGGGAAGATTCCTGTTTGTTCGGGGTACCCTCTTCTCCTTGAAAGTGACGCTGGCTACATGCTACTGCCCAAACACCAACCAATTCAAATTTATACGCTCCACTTTGAGCAAACTTGATGTGTTTGCAGAGGGGGTTCTCCTGCTGGGGGGCAATTTCATTATGGTTCTCGATCCAGCTTGGGACACTTCCCGCGGGTCCTCCCAGACCCCCTTTCTCCTCCCTGAAAAAACTTAGAACACTGCTCTTTAAGAAGCAGCTGATGGATGTGTGGCGGATACTAAATCCCAGGGGGAGAGACTATACATTTTTTTCGGCATCTCATAATTCCTACTCGCGCATCGACTGGTTTTTAATTCCTCACAAGTTCCTACACCTCGTTGCTGACATGGATATTGGATAAATCACTATCTCAGACCATGCTCCAGTGTCCCTAACCATCTCCATCTCTGACACGGCCCCCCTGAGAGGCCAGTGGAGGTTAAATAGCTCACTCTTACAAGACCCGGGGTAAAAGCTGACATCCATAAGGCAATTGTAGAATATTTTGCAACTAAGGACACAAGAGAGGTCTCTCGGATGTCTCTGTGGGAGGCCCACAAATGCGTGGCTAGGGGTGTATTGATAAAGCATGGTGCCCGTCTCAAGAGAGAAAGGAACAAAGAAATTGACCTCTTGACCTGAGAGATTTTTGAGACGGAGACCATGCACCCTTAATGCCATGCACCCTTGATGCGGCGCTTGGCGCCAAATTGATATGCCTCTGGGAGTCCCTCAAAGACGTTTGCCTGACCGAAGCCAAAGGCCTGGTGGCTAGGTGCAAGGCCTTGGCTAGAGCCCTGAAAGCACAGCGAGCCAGAAATTTCTCCCATCTCCCATATTCAAGACCAGGGGGGAAGAAGGCTCAATTTGACCAAGGACATAGCTAGGGCGTTTAGGAAGTTTTACGAGAAGCTATATAACCTACCGCTAGGACACCCGGCCCCCTCAATAAGCAACATAGAGAGATATATCCGAGAGTCCGAACTCCCTCGACTCAAGCGCGAGGTGGCTGAGGTTCTCAAGGGGGATATAGAGTTGGAGGAATTTTTGAGAGCCATTAAGAATACCAAGCCGGGAAGGGCGCCGGGCCCAGATGGATTCAGCCTAGATTACTACAAAGAGTTTGCAGGAATCCTCGGCCCTCAAATTATCACTTCATTTGGTTCCTTGAGGGATGGGAATCCCCCTACTAGAGACACCCTGAGAGCAAACATTACCGTTATCCCTAAGCCTGGGAAAGACCCGACGCAGTGTGGGAGTTATAGACCTATCTCCCTGCTGAACTGCGATATCAAGTTGTTTAATAAAATAATAGCAGATAGGCTAGCCCCACTTATCCCGTCCCTCATACACTGGGATCAGGTGGGCTTTGTCCACTCAAGAGAGGGAAGAGATAATACCACTAGGGTTATCAACCTGATCTACCACGCACGTTCGGGGGGTCCGGCTGCGATGCTTCTCTCGATGGACGACGAGAAGGCCTTTGATAGGGTGAGCTGGGACTTCTCTGCTACCCTTCATCAGGTTGGCCTGGGAGAGAACATGACCCGTTGGGTTATGGCTTCCTATTCATGCGGCGTCTCGGCGTCCATCGTGGTGAATGGGATCACATAAGAACCATTTAAGCTGGCTAACGGGACCCATCAGGGGTGCACCCTCTCATGACCCACATGACCAGCAGTTTTAGCATCGTGAAATTCGCGAATTACATCTGAACGCAAATGTGGCGGTACAAACTGGCATCCCAAGGGAACATCACTAGGAGACTGGTCTTGAAACGCCGCCAAGGTGTTAGAGAGATCAGGAAGTAATGCCCCGACCACACAACAGGAATCAAGATCGAGGATGGTCAAAACTGGCAAAAGGTCGGCAACAGGAATCAAGATCGAGGATGGTCAAAACTGGCAGAGGTCGGCAACGGAGATCAGAATAGTCGGTTCAGGCAGGGGTCGGCAACGGTGATCAGATCAATGAATAACACAAGTCAAGCAAGGTTCTAGGCGCTATCACAGGCAACAAGCAACTGCGGGGAAAAGAGCTTTATAGGGACAGACATAGGAGGGAAGGTATTGTGATTGGTGCACACAGGATCATAATAATGATTGGCCAGAACAGTGGGAATGCCATCCAGTCCCTACCTGAGCTCATTGGCCCACTGTATAATTCCAGGGCTCATTGGCCCGACAGAAGGAGAGGGAGGACCCTGAACGCGCACTGGCCAGCAATTACCTCCGGCGGCCGCGCTGAGAGCAGCGCCGCCGGAGGACATAAGAAGAACGTGCTCGCGCGCGAGCACGTGACAGAGGAGGACGGGAGCGAGGACGGCCGAGAGCGGTGCTGGCAGGCGCGCCAACCGCCGCCGCTGCCCGACGCGACCGTCGCACAGACGCTGCAGCTGCGGTGGGGCGCCCAGGACCAGCGCTGGAACGGGGCCCAGGTAAGCGGTTCCTGACACTACCCCCCCCTTCACGAGGGGCCTCCGGACCCTCACCCGGTTTCCCTGGATTGTCACGATGGAACCTTCTTACAAGAGCCTTGGCATGAACATCCCTCGCTGCCACCCAGCATCTTTCCTCCGGACCATAGCCAACCCAATCCACCAAATACTGTAAAGAATTACGCACTTTACGTGAATCCAAGATCTTATTCACTTCATACTCTGGCTCATTATCAAGAAGAATTGGTGCAGGACCAGGAGGAGGAGCATTCTTCGTCGGTTTTAACAGAGAAACATGGAAAGAATTGGGTATTTTCATGGTCGGCGGGAGTTGAACTTTAAAAGACACATTATTCAACTTCTTGATAATAGGAAAAGGACCAATACATTTTGGACCTAATTTGCTAGATGGCTGACGGAGCGCAATATTTTTAGTGGAGACCCAAACTAGATCGCCTACTCGAAGAGTAGGTTCCTGTGATCTGCGGCGGTCGGCAAATTTCTTATACCTCAAACCAGTGGTCTTAAGAATCTCCTGAACCTGTGTCCAGATGTTCTTCCGTTCTTGAAGCCACTCCTCCAACGCCGGCAGATTGGAAGGTGACCCTAAAAGGGAAGAAGCTCTAGGATTTTTCCCAAAGTTACAATAAAAAGGAGATACCTTGGTACTCTCACTAGGCGCGTTATTGTAAGCAAATTCGGCGAAATCAATAAATTCCGCCCATTGTTCTTGGGCATCAGAAACATAACACCTTAAGTATTGTTCCAAAGTTTGATTAGTTCTTTCCATCTGCCCATTAGTCTGGGGATGGTAGGCAGAAGAAAGAGAGATCTGTATTCCCAACCGCGAACAGAAGTGTTTCCAAAAACGGGAAGTAAATTGGACGCCCCGATCAGAGACTATATTGGACGGAATACCATGAATACGAAAAATGTGTGAAGTAAATAGTCGAGAAAGCTCTGGTGCAGAAGGAAGCTTAGCCAAAGGAATGAAGTGTGCCATCTTACTGAAACGATCTACGACCACCCAAACAACAGTAT
Source organism: Gastrophryne carolinensis (assembly GCA_027917425.1). Taxonomy (NCBI): domain Eukaryota; kingdom Metazoa; phylum Chordata; class Amphibia; order Anura; family Microhylidae; genus Gastrophryne; species Gastrophryne carolinensis. Next base: position 186,945,544 of record CM051239.1, on the reverse strand, counting down.
TCCCGTGTGATAAAGGCAAATCTACAATAAAATCCATAGAAATATGAGTCCAAGGTTCAGCAGGGATTTCAAGAGGAACAAAACCGCCACTGGGAGCCTTGTGAACCCCTTTACTTCGAGCACAAACAGCACAAGCATCGATAAAGGCAGTAATATCGCGTCTCATGGTAGGCCACCATACATGGCGACGGGCAAGCATAAAGGTGTTTCGGTTACCCACATGACCAGCAGTTTTAGCATCGTGAAATTCGCGAATTACATCTGAACGCAAATGTGGCGGTACAAACTGGCATCCCAAGGGAACATCACTAGGAGACTGGTCTTGAAACGGCGCCAAGGTGTTAGAGAGATCAGGAAGTAATGCCCCGACCACACAACCCATAGGTAGAATCGGGTCACCAGTATCACCCCGATCTTTACATTCACCGAACATGCGAGATAGAGCATCCGCTTTAGTATTTTTTACACCCGGCTTGAAAGTAATAATAAAATTAAAACGCGAGAAGAATAATGCCCAACGTGCTTGACGAGAGTTCAATCTCTTGGCAGACCCAATGTATTCAAGATTTTTGTGATCGGTATACACAGTTATAGGATGTAATGAACCCTCCAGCCAGTGTCGCCATTCATCAAAAGCCAGTTTAATAGATAATAGTTCCCTATTACCGACATCATAATTTTGCTCCGCGGTACTGAATTTACGTGAAAAATAAGCGCATGGATGAAGACGCTCAGGGTTACCAGAATATTGCGACAAAACTGCACCCACTCCCAGCTCTGAAGCGTCCACTTCAACAATGAAGGCCTTACGAATATCTGGGTGAATTAACACTGGTGCCGAAGTGAAGGCCCGTTTCAAAGTCAGGAAGGCCTCACAGACAGAGGGAGACCAGTTAGCAGTAAAGGCCCCCTTGCGGGTAAGATTGGTAAGAGGTGCAACAACATGAGAGAAGCCTTTGATGAACCACCGATAAAAATTAGCAAAACCTAGAAAACGCTGCAATTCTTTTAAGGTCTTGGGTTGAACCCAATCCTGAACCGCCGAAACTTTCCCCGCGTCCATCTCTAAACCCTGGTTGGTAATAATATACCCTAAGAAAGGAACTGTGGTGACTTCAAACACGCATTTAGAAAGTTTAGCAAATAAGTTGTTCTCTCTTAATTTTTGTAGTACCAACTTAACATGACGTCTGTGCTCCAACAAGGAATTAGAAAAAATGAGAATATCGTCTAAGTATATGACCACAAATCTACCGAGATACTCTCTGAATATATCGTTAACAAAATCTTGAAAAACGGCTGGCGCGTTACAAAGACCAAAAGGCATGACCAGGTACTCGTAATGGCCGTCTTTCACATTAAATGCGGTTTTCCACTCATCCCCCTGTCGGATGCGAATCAGATTGTAAGCCCCTCTTAAATCCAACTTGGAAAAAATTTGGGACCCTGTGACTTGATTGAACAGATCCCCGATCAAGGGCAAGGGGTATCGGTTCTTAACAGTGATCTTATTCAAGGCTCGATAATCTATGCATGGTCTCAGGCCGCCATCTTTTTTCTCTACAAAAAAGAATCCAGCCCCGGCAGGCGAGGTAGAGGGGCGAATAAATCCCTTCCTTAAATTTTCGGTGATGTACTCCCTCATTGCTTGCTCTTCGGGCAGAGTAAGATTATAAATCTTTCCCCTCGGGGGAATCGTGCCAGGAAGCAAGTCAATAGGGCAGTCATAAGACCGATGTGGAGGAAGGGTATCCGCGGAACGTTCAGAGAAGACATCAACCCAGTCTGCGTATGGCTGAGGTAATCCCTGAGGTAAAACTTGCACACTTCTAAGGCCTGTAGTAAAGCAGTGATTTTTACAATGGTCACTCCACTTGATCAATTCCCCAACCCGCCAATCTAACACCGGGTTGTGGAGTTGTAACCAGGGGTATCCCAAAACCACCGGAGTCTCCGGACAGTCGAAGATGAAAAATTCTAAGTGGGAAGAGCCAACAATTAACCGAAGAGGTGGGGTCTTGGTGTTTATAGGTCCCCCCTGGATGGCCTTCTCATTGATGGCCAAAACTTGTAGGGATCTTTCAAGAGGAACTAAAGGGATACCTAAAAGGGAGATCATACTCCTGTCCAGAAAGTTTCCCGCCGCACCGCTGTCGATAAAGGCGGAAACTGTTTGCTTGGAAGAACCCCAAAACAGGTCAATGGGCACTAACATTTTATTTTGGCGAGAGTTGCAAACTGACTCACCCAGATCAGTACTCTCTACCTGGTCTGGGTGCGGAAGTTTTCCGCCGGTCTCCCCTTGTTGGGACAGGACCCTGCAAAATGACCAGCATTCCCGCAATACAGGCATAAGCCCTCGGATCGCCTACGCTGTTTCTCTTCTTGGGATAAGCGGGTTCTCCCTAATTGCATAGGTTCTTCCTGGGGAGATGATGAGGTACTCTCACCACGGGGAACCGGAGACCTATGACCTTGGACTGGCCTGAAAGACGTGGGAGCCCTGACCCTCTCTCTGGCCCTTTCTCTAAGGCGTCGGTCTATTTTAATGGAGACCTGCATTAATTGATCTAGATCCACTGGCAGAGGAAAATTGACTAAAGCATGCTTGATGCTTTCCGACAGCCCCACCCTGAACTGACAGAGCGGGATCGTTCCATCTAGCTTCGATAGCCCAGCGGCGGAATTCAGTACTATAATCTTCAGCCGAATTTCGCCCTTGTTTTAAGGCCCGAAGCCTATTCTCTGCTGTAGAATGTGAATCAGGGTCAGCGTATAGGATGCTCATAGCGTTGAAAAATGCAGTTACAGATTGTAAGGCAATATCTTGACTCGGCAAACTAAAGGCCCAGGACTGCGGGTCTCCTTGAAGTAGAGAAATGACTAAGCCTACTCGTTGGGTCTCAGTGCCAGAGGAGACAGGCCTCAGCTTGAAATACAGTTCACATGAATTCTTGAAGTTAGAAAACTTAGTTCGCTCTCCAAAAAATGTTTCAGGCAGAACAATCTTTGGTTCCGAGAAATGAGGTGGTACAGAGGAAGTCGGCACTTGACGAGACTCCTGGGTGGCCACCCTTTGAGTGAGTTGGTTGATCGCTGTGGCCATAGCTTGCACCTGCTGTACCAGGTCATCCATGTTTTGGCCTGTGATAATGTCATGCTCCGGGTACCACAATTAACCACTTGGGCAACTCCAGCTCTCTTGGTAAGGACCTCAACCCCCAATCTCCGCAGCCAGCTTCACCTATAGGAGCCCCCGCTTGCCGAGACGCAGAACACGCCTGCTCAGGATCGGTTGCCCCCAGGACTTTATGGCTCAAAGGATGAAACCTTACGGAACAGAGGACTGGAGAGCCCGCGGCTGGAAGTGGAATTGGGTAGCCCGTATATGAGCGTAAGGTGGAAGTCCAAGGACAGGCAAAAGGTCGGCAACAGGAATCAAGATCGAGGATGGTCAAAACTGGCAAAAGGTCGGCAACAGGAATCAAGATCGAGGATGGTCAAAACTGGCAAAAGGTCGGCAACAGGAATCAAGATCGAGGATGGTCAAAACTGGCAGAGGTCGGCAACGGAGATCAGAATAGTCGGTTCAGGCAGGGGTCGGCAACGGTGATCAGATCAATGAATAACACAAGTCAAGCAAGGTTCTAGGCGCTATCACAGGCAACAAGCAACTGCGGGGAAAAGAGCTTTGTAGGGACAGACATAGGAGGGAAGGTATTGTGATTGGTGCACACAGGATCATAATAATGATTGGCCAGAACAGTGGGAATGCCATCCAGTCCCTACCTGGGCTCATTGGCCCACTGTGTAATTCCAGGGCTCATTGGCCCGACAGAAGGAGAGGGAGGACCCTGAACGCGCACTGGCCAGCGCGAGCACGTGACAGAGGAGGACGGGAGCGAGGACGGCCGAGAGCGGTGCTGGCAGGCGCGCCAACCGCCGCCGCCACCGCTGCCCGACGCTACCGTCGCACAGACGCTGCAGCTGCGGTGGGGCGCCCAGGACCAGCGCTGGAACGGGGCCCAGGTAAGCGGTTCCTGACACCTACCTGACAGCACTTTCTGTGCATGGGCAAAACAGGACCGCTTTAGGGTTATGCATCTGCGGGAGGGGCCTGAGTGGGTAGAGACTGAAACCATGGTGTCGAGATACTCCCTAACCCCCCCTGAACACATGGCAGACTTTGCAGCTTACGCATTACCAAAGCTCCTTGACCAGGGCAATGGAAGCAGCGGGACCCCTGACCCCATTTTAGCGGACTTGCGAGGGAAGCAGTCATTTTAGAGGAGCTCTGTCATATGCTTACTCCCTACTGGTCACCCCCCCCAGACTCCTACAAACCCCCGTATGTTGAGGGTTGGGAGAGGGAACTGAATAGGAGATTCACGGAGGAGCAAACGCAGGCCATGCTGCAGGAGGCTCACAAGTCATTAATGTCCTACAGATACCAAGAAGCCTCCTATAAAGTTCTCTCATGGTGGTACCTGGTGCCGTATAGACTTGCGAGAATATTCCCCTCCTCTTCCCCCTTGTGCTGGAGATGTTCAGAGGCCAGGGGCACAATGATCCACATCTATTGGGAATGTAGGGCCCTGGTTGGGTTTTGGAGCTCAGGAAGGTAGCTCTGACGTTGACTGACATAGACTTAGGCGAGGACCTGGCGTGTTACCTCCTTGGATTAGCCCCCACATCTATCAGGATGAGGACCAAGTCCTTACTAGCTCCCCTCTTGAATGTGGCCAGGTCTTGTATCCCATCCTGTTGGAAATCGACCGCACCTCCTACGACGGCTATGTGGCTCACCCGGGTTGGAGATGTTAGCAGGATGGAGGAGATGACGGCCTCTATGAGAGGGAAGATAGATCAGTACAGAGAGAAGTGGCGGGAATGGGACCGCTTCACCTTTTCGACAGACTACCTTAACCTTCTGCAGGAGTAGAAGTTAGTGCCCTGGCAGGGAAGCTACCCCTTCTTGACGTGCATAATATCCCCCCTTCCTCTCCCTCTTCCCGTATCCCTCACTTTCCCCATCTCTCCCTCGCTCCCTGCCCCACCTTTTGTTTGTCTTTCTGCTGTCCTGTCTTTCCCCTCCCTACTGTTTCTGTTGTTATTTGTGGAGTTGATATGTGTGAGTTAAATGCATGGCTACAAAAATAACATTTTTGAGGCGTGGTATGCAGATTACACATTTTATTACAATATGTTGCGCATTAAGAAATGATGTTGATATTGGGCACCCCTCTAGTTTATAGTCTTGGGGGAAGATGGTGTCCACCCTTATCCAAGGATAATAGTCCTTTTTCTTTTATTGCTCTACTGCACGGCCCCCCGAACACGTCCTCTGCAAGTCTGGCCGGGGCGCATCAAGCTCTTTGACCTCAACATTGCCCAAGGCCGTTACATTATCTGATTGCTGTGCCTGTATGTACTTTCACTGTAAACCGCTGTTTATCTGTGTTGAACCTGTACTGTCATATTTCTTGCCTCTGCAATAAAAATGTACAATTTAAAAAAAATTGCTAGCACAGGTTAATGTTGATTGCAACACAAATGCACACCCCTACCTGCTTCACTCATTGGAGAAATCCTCTATTAAAGAGTGACCAGAAATTTGAGAACTGCAAGACAGAGAGACTATTAATATGCAGCAAACTGTGTTTAATTTTGATAACCAGTGAACAACACACATATCCAACAGGCTGCTGTACATATATTACATGTAGAGTGCATACATACAGGTTCAGATTCAGATTCAGTTTCAGATTCCGATTCCGAAGTCCAAATACAGAGTCCCGGTACACAGTTCAGAAGACAGATTTAATGCTGATCCACTGAGGTCATGTGTGGATCAGCTTATATAGGCCAGGTAAGGTCACAGGTAATTTCCAGGAACTCTGCAGAACAGCGCCATCTGCTGGTCAAGCTGCATACAACAGAGAAAAGTCCCAGAAAGGTACAGCTGAAATCTAAGGAGGAACTCCAGGCATGACACACTGTTTAGAGATCTGAAAATGTGGCCACGTATTTACCTAGTAGCCATCCCGATGCCATTTGGTTGCTCTCAAATTTTCTGCACAGGGCAAATTGGTGCAACTCATACGAATCATGGCAGGATCCCAGGAAGCCTGACCTCACAGCATGCAGCCGCATCTCATTATCACATGATAATAAACCATCAAACTGGTTGAGCTCACCCTAGCAAAACAGTCACTCTTGTATGGACCAGAGAGTCGTGGCCTCAGCATTAGAGAGTGTTGCAAAATATGGGCTGGAATATCTGAGACTCTCAAGAGAGAGCATGGCGAACAAGAAGGACCCATGAATAGCTACTGTGAATATAAGGTCATGTTAAAGCACAAGATAACTTTATGTCAACTGCAAGGTGTGGATATATGGGATGAAACTACAGCCTGGAATGCTGGAATGGTGGAATGTAATTATTTATTATTTTAATTAACATGAATTAAAATCCATTTTAAATGTTGTAGCTCAAAGTTTGTTTTTGTGATCTGGCACAGCCACAGATACAGGATCAAATTTAAAGAGCCATGATGAGCCAGATTCCCAACCCGATCACAGCCAACAGCTGGAAGTAAATGTGGAAGCCAGCACTAGCTGCTACTCAAGGCAACAGGAGGTTGTCTGTAAGTGGAGTAGTCAATACTTGGCTATTTATGGACTTGCTTATTCTTACTATTATTATATTATTATTACTTGTCATTATCTGTTGCTATGTATTTGGTTAACCCATGGTCTCCTTTCATATGCTTGTAAGCCAACAGTGTCCAGCCAGCAACACCCACTGCCAGTTGTTTTTCCAACTAACCTGAGGCCATACTGAGTGAAGGACACTATGGGCCACACTAAACCAATGGCAGAACCTTCTATTTCGGTCTGGCTGCCAATGTTTTTATATTGGTTAGTGTCTACATTTTTTATAAGATTTGTGTTTACATTTTGACTTTTACCCAAACACTTCAGAAGAGTCCTTTTCCTAATTTGGGGGGGGGGGGTGTATTTATACACAGCATAGATGTGCAATACACCTATTGTTGTTACATGTACCTAATGAATTCCTTTCGCACACAGGTGTGTAAGTGAGTCTTTGCCTGACAACTAATATTGGTCATTAGTCACATATATAGCCATCTTTCCCTACTTGTCAATTATGAATAATTTCAATTTGAGTTTAGATGAATAGTAAGGCATACCCTTGTGAATAGTAGTTCGGCCACAGTATGTCTGCTATTGTTTATGTAGTACACCCAGCTGACTACCACATTAGTGTATTTTAATCTGTCCAAACTTTGTTGCTGATGTCTCCTCTATGTATCCACAACAACCTGATATATAAATACAAACTGTCCTTGTAGTTGTTTTTGAGATGGTCATTCAATGTTGCGCTGCTGTTTACAATGTCTTATTTATTATATTCCCAATTGCTTTTGTTTTTTGTTATTTTTTTTGGATGTCATTTAGCTGGTTTGTATTGCACACCATTAGCTGATGAAGAGCACCTGTCCACACCACCGAAGATGTTTGAACACTCAGGGGATGAGGCAACACAGGTGTGTGAACCGTGAATGTATGACTAAATATTTGACTACCAACATCTAAATAGATGTGTGTTGCTTTCCAGGATGATCCATTGTTTTAGGCCCTTACACAAACACCATTTGTAACAGAGACATCCGATGATTCACAGTAACCCAGCAATCAGGATCAGCCTTGGTACCTGAATTGAATATTACTCATAACACATCCAAGACACTTTGTGGCCACTCATGTAGCAGAGCTTAATGTATCTGAAAGTCATGGACACACATCAATGATGTATGAGCCTGGACACAGATATAGAATAGTGGTTCCCCTCACATGCATCATGAGCAAACCTAAAAAGACACGCAAAAAATACATGCATGTGTATATGATGTCTTCACATACGGTGAAAAACGATTTAATATATTTGTGTAAATGTAATTTGTTGTTTATTTGTTAGCCCCGTTGGTGGTATCTGTGAAGACAGAAAGATGACCCAATAGCGTGCAAATATATGAGCTGGGTACACAAATGCTGGATGCACCAAGGTCAAAGCCAACTGGCCTAAAGAGTGGAAGGCATTGAGAGTCAACTCCAACAAATTCAAGGTGAAAATAATCCTTTGGCAATGCAGAAAGCAATGGCACAGGAACAATGGACACAGCTACAACAGCAGGCAGCAGGAACAGGACCAACATGAGGCTATACTAGCAGTAATCTAAGAGAGTCAAAGAGAAATTCTGCATGTTCTAAACTAGCAGGTTCAACAGCAAAACATTTTTTTCCAGGCACTGTTTGGATTGGGTGTTGGCCCTGCCCACAACCCAGAAGCGGACAATAGTCAAACAACCACTACAACCATACTACTTGTTCCTCCAGGCTGCCAAACCCTGGATGTTGTAAATCATGATGGTTCAATACATATGGGCATGATGGGCCATGGTAATGTTGAACAATTTTACCTTTGTGGGCATAGTTTTGCCAATAAATGTATTCATTCACAAGCATAACAGTTTCATGTGTTAATTTGAAAGCATAGTATTTTTTGGGACACAATACTAACACAATAGCATAAAGTGAAGTCACACAATGAAACATTTCACATTTTAACAATAAAAATCTAAGGCCAACATGGCCCAAACATTGCAAAAGTTGCTAATTATTTCTTGCACTCACCAGCAGCAGACTCAAGCACATATTGCCAGAGTCTGTCAATACACCAATTACAAAGTCCTTTATTTACACAACCGCATTTATTGGATACAACATGACACTACAAACAAATAGTCTAGAGCTAACTATAGGTGCACATGGGAAAGTGGGCCACTAAAAGCCTTTACAAAAAAATTACACAATAACAAACATTCATACATGTGTCAGCAGAAACTCAGCAAGCTTGTTTTTGCCCAAGAAACCACACACAATGTTGCTATTGGCAAATATAAACTCAAGCCAGTGTTACTTTTTTTTTTTTTTTTTGTGTAGACTTCCACATGCATCTGCTTGAAAGCCAAGATGGATTTACTAATTTAGATATACACTTTTGATTTGCCCCTTAGACAATGTAGCCATGTTGTGTCCAGATGGGTCTAAAAAGGTTGCATTCCTGTAATGAACAACCTGTTATTAAAGTGGACCAAAACCCATGATTTGGACTATCCTGGGTTTTGGTCCCTGTGAATTCCCCCATGTCACCCAATCTGGCTGACCATGTTTTTAGCTTACAACTAAAGTAAAATGTCAGGGACAGTATGCTGGTTGAGGTGTAATGGTGGATTTATTGGCAAATGTACAATTAAGGTTAAAGATTGATATATAAATGAGTGTCTAAACATTTAGCACTCCTACCTGCATACATGAAAATGTGAGACTGAGACAAGCATTAATCAAGCAACAAAAATGTGTGCCAAAACTACATAATTGTTAATAGAACAAAATAAATCCTTAGTTTGTTTAATTAAATTGATAGAAAGATCACCAAGGCAAGTACAGTTACAATATGGGATATATGTTACTTACCATCACATCTCTGGCTTTGGCCCATGCTGCTGGACCCATCTTCATGCTGGTGGGGACAAGAAGGCTTTGGGGGCCCAAGGGATGTGTCGGTGGGAATCTTAGAAGTTGTGATAATCCAAGACAAAAATAATAACAAGAGAATGAATACATTATCTGTGGAGTATGTTTTCTAGCAACATATAAAAATTACTGATTAGCATCTGTGTGTATGTGCATGGCAATATTACCTGACATAGGCTTGGGCGAAAATTTCAGAACCCCACTGTCACGAGAAGGCAGGCACAAATAGGCTAGTTTATAAAAAAATAATATAAAGGGTAATGTGTGTAAAATACATCCCAAGCAGGCCAAGGAAACCCCATCAGTTGATTGGAGTAAAAAAAAATTAAAAAAAGCTATGCAAAACAGGTATCACTAAAAAAAAGCAATGGAAGTCTATGTAAGAATGCCGCAGAGCATCTGATAGGATGTGGCACTGCAGGACAAACAGCGCCTGTGCACTGATGACACCGGGTGCTAGTCTTAGGGCTTTATTCATAAAGGGATAGCGCCAGGTAGTGCCTTGTAAGCGGCAGGTAGCAGCAGGTAGCGGCAGGTGAACGCTGGCCATGGCACACAATTTCACATTTATGAAGCCGATTATGGTGAGCGACTGGAACATCGCCATGTAGTGTACGATTCATCATTACCCAAGGCTCAGCGTACAGCACCACCATTCAGGCTTGCTCCCCCATACATTTCAATGGACGTTCCTTATAATCCCTTTCCTGATCCCATTTGTTTTTTTTTATAAAAACTCAAATCTTTCTGGCCTAGAAAATGACATTTTTGAAAACTTTTTGGATGACATTTTTGAAAACTTTTTGGATTTATAATATTTTTATGCAGAATTGTCCTCACATGTCTAGTATTAAAGTGTTTTATGTTTTCGCTTTGTTACTTTTCACTTTGTTACTAGTGGATACATGTTCAAAAACAGACTTTAATCACACAGCATCTGGCGCTGTGGGCTACAACGACACGATTCTGAGCGCCGGAACTGTGTGAGGCTTTTTTTTTTATGAACACTGACCTGGCGCTACCGTTCTCTCCCATACAGCGCTGTACTGGTTTTAGAGCGACTCACACAATATATTCATCAATGCCGGGCAGCAACTAAGACGCTCTGAAACAGCGAACTATGGCTTAGCACAGCGACTTCTAGGGGTCGCTCTCAATGCCTCGCTACAGACGCTCATCTGTCGGTACCTGGTGCTAGTAATGAATCAGCCTGCCCGATAGAACGTTACCTGACGCTGTTAGAGGCACAGAATATTTTGTCTGTCATAAATATGGCTTTCAGCGTATGCGATGCTAAAACACCTGCTGCTATGTGTCGCTGTGTGGCATTAGCATTTCTTAAACAAACTCCTTAAACTTGCTTCACTAAAAAATTAGCATGGCTCTATTTCTTGCAAAAGATCTGGTGAAGATTACGTTTGGGTGTGAACTGAAGTTTACATCTGAGTGAGCCTTTATACTTGAACTAAAAGAAAAAATTCACATTTATGTTTTAATTTTTCCCAATTTTATGATTGAATGTTTTTACAGGTGAGGTATATAATTACAAGGTAAAGATATTTTTCCAGGGTTGAAAACAACAGCACCCCATGGGCTATGCAGAACGATTTGCATAGTTAGATACTTTAGCATAACTTATAGAGTGCTGTTTTAACTTTAAAAAGAAAATTAAACCATTGAAAAAAAGTATATACCTCACCTGTAAAAATGCCCAATCACATGGGAAGGTGATTTTTTGAAAATATTTTTTACCAAAATTTTTTAGTGTGTTCAAGTTGAAAAGCCCACTCAAAGGTAATCTTCAGCTCAAACCTAAAAGCACACCCAAAGGTAAACTTGCTTCAACAGATCTTTAGCATGACCCTGATTGTTTATTAAAAAGTTTAGTATTTTTTTATTTCTGATAGGTCCTCTTTAAATGTAAACCTGAATGTGGATCAATCATATCTATCTAGCTTTTAAATCTGAGCCTATAGTTTATCCTTTTTTACTAGATGTGTAATTTCGTAAGTTCCAGATAAATCTGCAATCTGCTGCTTAATTTAAACTCAATGCTTTGATCTTAAGCAGAATTTGTACCTTAAATGACATATATAATTTGTTGAAAGAAATTATTTGGAACTTAATGAAAAAACAGCACAAGAGATTTATGGAACCAAAGGAAAACCAAAGGCTCGATTCAGAGGCACATTCGTCTGGACTTTCATAGCTGTCTGTGAAAGTTTTTGTGTGTGTTTGTCATTTTATTTGTTTTTTTCGTTCATTTTTCATTCGTACGAACGTTCGAGCTAATGCGTATATGCGCTTTCGAAGAACAAAAGCAAATCGGATCATTTGCGTTAGTTCGGATCATTTTCCCATCAAAATCTGATATTTTGCGTTCGTTCAGATAACTTACGTTATTGCTATGGCCTTGCGTCTCATTCAGAGAGCTGATTGCCGAGGGACCACCACCCTATAAAACCGTTTCATTTGCAATCCCCTTACTGGACCATTTTGACATCAGATACCCTTGCAATGAACCAGTTGTGTGCCTTTGTGGAGAAGCATCACAAGCTCCAGCTAATGGGAATTGAATGTGTCAGCAGGGCTGAGACCAGATTGCACCGGCAACGCATGCATATTGATGGCATGCATGACGTTGAGCTGTTCGAGCTGACCAGACTTAATCGCGCTTCTCTTCATAAGTTGTATAGTGAGCTGCGGCCATGGTTAGCCCGCACCACAAGGAAGGGGAAGCAATTTCAGGTATGACCAAGATGCTTGGCTGCCTGCAATTTTTGGCGAACGGCTCGTTCCAGAGGTTGGGTGCCCTCTCCGTGGGGATCTCCCAGCCTACGCTGAGCCGCGCGCTATCCAAGTTTTTGGAAGGCATGGCTACCATTAGTCAGAAATATCTTTTTTTTCCTGACAACATGGTAGCCTGGAACGCGCTTCAGCTGGCATTTTATAATATCACCGCCATGCCCAACGTCATGGGTGCCATTGATTGCACCCACGTTGCCTTAGTCCCTCCGGCAGCAGGCGAGTACATCTATAGGCAAGTTCAATCAGTCATTTTTTAATATAGTTGACATAAATGGTATTTTAAATTTCTCTTAATCCCTCCTTGTAAATAGTCCCTGTGAACTAGCTTACACTGTATATCTGTTAATCCCTCCTTGTAAATAGTCCCTGTGAACTAGCTTACACTGTATATCTGTTAATCCCTCCTTGTAAATAGTCCCTGTGAAATAGCTTACACTGTAGATCTCTTAATCCCTCCTTGTAAATAGTCCCTGTGAAATAGCTTACACTGTATATCTCTTAATCCCTCCTTGTAAATAGTCCCTGTGAACTAGCTTACACTGTATATCTCTTAATCCCTCCTTGTAAATAGTCCATGTGAAATAGCTTACACTGTATATCTGTTAATCCCTCCTTGTAAATAGTCCCTGTGAAATAGCTTACACTGTATATCTGTTAATCCCTCCTTGTAAATAGTCCCTGTGAAATAGCTTACACTGTATATCTGTTAATCCCTCCTTGTAAATAGTCCCTGTGAATTAGCTTACACTGTATATCTGTTAATCCCTCCTTGTAAATTGTTCATGTGATATATTTGTGTAGCCCAAAGCCAAACATTTGCATGTGGACCTTAATTTGTCATGTGAAAGTTAATATTTAGTTGATCCAACATACATATCCTTTGTAGGCCTCAAAAATAGTTAGGTACTTAGTGTTATTTGTATTGGCCAACATGTTTTTGGAGGATGTTAGGAGTTATTAGGCTCGATTCAGAGAGACAAAAAAACTTCCATTTTAGTGCCGATCTGTTTTTTCTTTGAAATGTTTCCGTTCTCGTATGAGTGTACGAGCGATTCTATGTATGCATTGCAGTCCTTCTGTAAAGTTTCCAGCCGTTCGTACGATTACGAATACGAGTATGTCATTTTCCATCGTGACTTTTCCGTTTCATTTTCACATGTTACAACGTAGGCTTTCGTTTTTGCCCTTTTCCCATCGTATCCTCCCATGAATCCTTTACGTTTCCCGTTAGATTATGTTTCCCTTTTTCAATAAATATTCGTCCGGACGGAAATCCTTACGATCTTGCTCCTGCGCACTACAAACATAACTCATTAAAGTGCTCGCCTACATATTTGCCACCCTCACTTCTACTACAATGTTTAGCTAAATCACTTAGCACTATCCTCCATCTTCCCTTTTGGACCCTTAAAGCTCACCCAAATCACTTCTCGGTCATGTGAATATTCATCTTTAAATATTTCTGAGCCCATTAGTTTTGTGTTAGTGTATTTTGTAAATGAAATGACACTGTGACATTTTTTTTTATTCCATCATAAAATTTAAAATTTTGTAAAAATTTTGAAAATGTCACATTTTTACAACAATAAAAAACAAAATACATAGCAATGGCAGGCCACAGAACATTATTCTTCATCTGTGGTCCCCAACGAGTTGCGCAGCTCCTGCATCTCGCCCACCAACTGAAGGGCCCTGACATTCAGTTGTGCCACTCTGGCAAGTGTGGTCCCTGTTAAAAAACGTAAATTAAAATATTGGTATAACCTTGTTGGGGTCATACTGCAGTGCCCCCCCTGTATGGTCCAAACACATAAATCTGGACTTCAAAAGCCAGAGGGCCCTCGCCACCACGGCCCGGGTTTTGCATAGTGCCCGATTAGAGAACCCCTGGCCCGCATTCTGCAGGCAAAGAACGGGCATTAGGAGCAAGGGCAGGAGTGGTTATCCAGAATCCCCTGAAAGAATTTAAAAATACTAACATAAATTACACATTCTAAGCTACAATATTGTTTAACATGTCATCAAGGGCTAAAAACAGCCATAGGTTAAGACATGAGTCATCAACTATATTCATTGCCATACAATGATGGAATGTGAGCAAACTTACCCCTGAGCCATCCACCAGATAATTCTCCAGACTCAAACTGACAAAATAAGACGGAGCTCTGCAATATATAAGCATCATGGAACGACCCTGGATGCCCTGCAAGAACACTGAGGAATTGCATATCCGGACCAAACACTGCTTGTATGGTTTGTGAGTGGCACATCTTGTGGTTCCTGCAACCAAATATAAAATAATTACACAAAGCAAAGGTAACCGACTAAAACAATAACTCCTACAACAAATTAAGATTCAAGTTCAACAATCCAAATATAATTCACAAAAAAATCTAACAATTATATGGATGTGTGGGAAAATAAATGTTTACATTCTAAGGACTAATTAATTAATTAAGGCCATGCTGATACATGCAATGCCTTGGTGCTAAAGGCGCACAGACTCCTCCACATAGCTGCAAAACATGTTCAACAATAGCAACTCGAGCCCTCAAAGGTCCCGTAAGTGGATCGGAAATTAAACGGATTTATAGGGTGGTGGTCCGTCGGAAATCAGCTCTCTGAATCAGACGTAAGCCCATCCCAACAACGTAAGTTATCTGAACGAACGAAAAATATCAGATTTTGTTAGGAAAATGATCCGAACTAACAGAAATGTTCCGATTTGCTTCCGTTCAACGAAAGCGCATATACACATTTTCCCAAACATTCGTACGAATGAAAAATGAATGAAAAAAAGCATGACAAACACCCACCAAAACTTTCACAGACAGCTACGGAAGTCCAGACGAATGTGTCTCTGAATCGAGCCTATAATTTTTTTTTTCTTTTTACCCAGGAACCGCAAAATGGGCCACTCCAAGCAGTGGTGGCCCCGGACATGCAGCTCGCCGGGTTTCCAGGCTCATCCCATGACGCGTACATCTTGCGACAATCTGGATTATACCGTCGGTTTGAGACTGGAGAATTCTCTGGTGGATGGCTCCTTGGTAAGTTGACGCAAATAACGTCATTCCCTTTTCAATGTATGCCTATTAATATAGTTTCGGACCCATGTCTGAAGCTATGGCTGTTTTTACCCCTTGATGACAGGTGAAATCAGACCTTAACCATTGAGTTTCCACAATTAGTAAATAATATATTTATACTTTCTAGTAAATTACTTATTATTCTTCCCCACACTTGGCTGCAATTCTGTTCTTGACTCTATGATAGGGTCTGCGCCATCTTTGCTAGGAAGCATGACACTTACTGAGTAGAGGAGAGCGGGATAAAGTGCAGGGGGTGGGTTAGACCTGTGCTTAGCTCACACAAAGCAGATCTGGTGTCCTGAAAAGGTAAGACATCCAAGAATGCTGAGCAGCACAGTCCTAAGCCAATACCTGTTAACAGTCTGCCTGATTTGCCCTCATCCGCCATTTTGATGTTTAAAGGGTCAGAACATGCAGTAGATGGTGTTAGGCTGTTTCTTTAGCAGAGCAATCTGTATGTTCAGGGTGTGTCTAAAATATAAGATAGGCTCTTATTCAGGTTGAACAACCTTTTTTTTTTTAATAACTTTTTGTGTCATGTGTAATTTATGTTGTATTTTCTTATTCTTTCAGGGGATTCCAGCTATCCACTACTTCCCTGGCTGCTGAGGCCCATCCTTCGGCCACAGAATGCGGCACAGGACGCCTACAATCGGGCACACCGTCGTGGAGAGGGCCTTTGGCCTGTTAAAAGCACGCTTCCGGTGTTTGGACCATACTGGGGGAGCACTCCAGTATGACCACAAAAAGGTCATAGACATCATACTGGCCTGCTGTGTCTTACATAACTATGCCATCATGCAGCGTGTCCCCCGGTATTTGGATCTGCCCCCCTCTCCATCCAGCCAGGACCCAGAAGACCACTACCGTGGCACACCTAGTGCATCTGGCCATTTTGCATAATTTTTGTTGCCTGTGTTTGTTTTGTGCCTGTAGTTATTATTTGCTCCTCTAATTTTGCCTTGTAAATCTTTTATTATTTTTGGTGTATCAATTAGGGACCCACACTCATCTTGCAAAGATCATTTTGCTTAGGGGTATGCTGGTGGGCATTCTAACTATGTAGACCTTTCCCTGAGACCAAAGCACAGCTCAAACCCAAGTGGCCTAAAGACAAAGAAGGAAGTGTTGGATATGATTGAGTATTATCACATAACAGGCAGTCCTTTGCTAATATTCAGACTTTAATAGTGACGATAAATACTGTCCAAGGTCATGTATGGCCTAGCAAATTAGAAAATGAACATTCCACAGACATTACACACCCTGCTAAAACTGTAACCTCCCCTACAAGACACTCCCTAGGGGCATGTGTTCATATATGCCTGTGAGACTCATTTTACACATTACTAACCTGCTGGAATAGTAGGGATGTCTGTGTCCCATTGCCCTGAGTGGCCCTCTAAGGCCACGGGATGTATCAGGCCCAGCACCATCTCCTCAGCTCTGGTAAATTGTAATTTAGTGGGGAAGCCTCCGCCAGTTTGTAAGCTGAAAAATATAGTTTGGCAAATGTAGGAAAATGTTGACAATACAAGAAGCAAACAAATGCACAAATCATATATGTACCTGTAATTGCACCGTTTATTTTCTTTCTTCTGTGCTGCATACTTCAGGTCCAAAATTTTGCGTTGAATCTGCTCCTCATCTTTGAGCTCCTCCCCCGCTGCATTGACCTGTCTGGTGAGCTCCTCTAAAATTTCTGCTTTGCGCAATTTGCTGGTTGTTTTGGATTTTCGCCCATATAGTTCATCATAATGTAAGGTCAGCCCTCTAGCCAATGCCAGAGTTTGAGCCTTCCCAAACTTGCCACTCAACTGGCCTCGGCGCAATGTCTGCCCTATTGCTTGATGTTCGGGCTCATCTGTGGTTGCAGGCAATTCGAAAGACATTCTGGGCTGGCTGTGTTGGATAGAAATGTTGGACAGGTGGCTGGATAAAGAATATACTGGACTTGGAAATGGACTTGGGGTCCTTGCCTGGGTGGCCACTGAACTTGCAGGCGTCGATGTGGCATATGGAGAGTGTCTTGCCACCTGTGCCAGTGGCAAATGCGGCCGAGGAGGAGAGGGTGCGCTTGATGTTGTTGGGCTTCTTGCTCTATGCTTCTGTGGGCCCTTGAGACTTGTGCTTGCATGCCCCTGGGAGGTAGTTGCACGTGTCTGTGGAGATGCTGAGCTTTGGGGGCTGGGGCTTCTGGCCCGGTGGCTTTTACTCTTTCCATGCCTGCTTTTTCTATGTGTATGTGGAGATGCTGAGCTTTGGGGGCTGGGGCTTCTGGCCCGGGGGCTTTTACTCTTTCCATGGCCGCTTTTTCCACATGTATGTGGAGATGCTGAGCTTTGGGGGCTGGGGCTTCTGGCCGGTGGCTTTTACTCTTTCCATGCCCGCTTTTTCCACGTGTATGTGGAGATGCTGAGCTTTGGGGGCTGGGGCTTCTGGCCCAGTGGCTTTTCCTCTTTCCATGGCCACCTTTTCCACGTGTATGTGGTGATGCAGAGCTCTGGGGGCTGGGGCTTCTGGCCCTGTGGCTTTTACTGGCCTTGCCAGCAGTGCGTTCTTGGAGAACGGATGTGGTCGTCCGGGGAGGAGGGGATGGGGCTTCTCACCCTCTTAGTGGCCTTTTTTGCGGGCGTACCTGTCTGCTTGGTGGCCTGGGGATTCTTCTTCGCCGCTGCCTCCTTTGGTTTGCTGGTTGTTGGTGCCTTAGCAGACTTTGTTGGTATTGTCGCCTTGGCCTGCCCACTGCGGGTTTCCCGCACCTTCGGTCTTGGAATTTTGGAGCGAGTGGTCGGCCCCTGAAGAAGCCTCCTCACGCCACTCTTGGATTTTGCGGCTGCCCTCCTTGCCTGCTTTTGCCTTCCCAACGGCTTTTTTGGGTGCCATAATGTTGAGACTCTGAAAGAGAATGAGCTGTGGGTCCAGGACCCTTTAAATACTAATGCCTGGGTATGACACTTATGCGCTCACGTAATCGTGCGTACGGCCATTCGTCTGGCCGTGCGAAACCCGGAAAGCGCTGGGGCATTACCTATCTGCTGCAGACAAGAAGAAAGATGGCGCCCACGATCTTCATCCGCCAACAAGAAGAGCTGATTATTCTTGTAAGTGTATTTTAATGCCTTTGATTTGCCATCTAAATGCATGCCTAGGCCTTAAGGAAGTGCAGGATGAAACGGTTTGGTTTAAAAGTGTGTAAAACTCCGTGCCAAACAGAAGTTAGGGCCCACATGTGCGAACCAAGTCACTTCCATCTAGAAGGATAGTTTGAGGCTCAAAATGTGTCTGGTAATGTCATTTAGTCAACTGATTGATTTGTGACAGATATTTGTATGCAGTTTGATCTAAAAAATATGTTTATTTTGTGTTTTTTAGACGATGCTTCAGCACAGGTACAACTACCTGCCCAACTCTTTTGAGAAGAGGACCGTCACCCTGGAGATCGTTTTCAGGATCCAGCAGGAGACTGACACCACCTTCACCCATACGCAGATCATGCAGCATTGGTCAGACCTACATAGTAGCGATTGCATGCTAGATGTAAGTACATAGCGATTGCATGTTAGATGTAACTAATACAGATGGTAGATCTTTATTTATAAATGCTTTTCTTTTCTATTGCTGGAAATGGAGTACCGAATATGACGCACCTGGAGGCGCACAGGCCGACCAGTGCTGCATGATTCTGCAGCACAAAGTGAAGGTGGTGGATCTCCAGGGCGACGTTCCTACCCCTCCTCTGTAGCGGCCTCCGACCAGCCCCTGGACCTTTCTACAGAGGAGGGGCGTCACGGCGTGGGCAGGGAGTCTTACCCAGCGACGGAGCCGCTAGCCTCTGGTATGTGGCTCTTCATGCAAGCGCATACACATACATGCTATTTAAAACAAAGCTGATTCCCTTAATCTCTTTTTCTAGATGTTAATGTAGCGGGTGAAGGATCTGTGGAAGAGTCTGCAGCAGATCAGGCCCAGGAGGCACATGGAGAAGGTGGGTGATGTCACACATACATTGAAATTGTCATTTGCTTACTGTTGACTAAGACATTAGAAGTGACCCTATTTGACATGTCTCTACAGCCTCAACTTCCCAGCAGTGGCAGGGCCCAGAACCCAGGGTGGTCCCCGACGCACACGTCGGCCACCAACAAAGTAAGTTGTAATGTCATTCTTTTGACTATGTGATAATTGACATGGTCACCAAGATGCCTAAAGCCATAGTCAACTGCATTAGCATAATGACAAATGCCCACTTCCTTAGATTAATTACTTAGCATAATGACATATGGCATCATTAGTTAGCTTCCCACCTAAAAAAAAAACATCCACAGTTGAGAAACTTGTATTTGCCAACAAATAATGTTTGTTTCTTGTTTATACAGGGACCACACGTGCCAGAGTGGCAGCAATGAGTGAAAGGGTCCTTCAGTTGGTGGCCGACATGCAGGAGCTGCGTGACTCATTGGGGACCACAGATGAAGACTAATGTTCTGGGTCCTGCCATTGCTATGTAGTTTTTTATTGTAAAACGTTTTAAATTTTTTTAAACATTTTAAATGTAGATTTTTTTTAAATTAAAAATAAAAAAAATTATAACTTTTTAGAAATACTATTTAAAAAAAAGCCACCAAAACATGGCATTTGTAAATTAAAAAAAAAAAAAATACTTTCAGTGTCATTACATTTACAAAATACATTAACACAAAACGAATGGGCCGAGAAATATTTAGAGATGAAGATTCACATAACCGCAGAGTGATTTGGGTACGTTTTAGGGGAGAAAAATAGAAGAAGAACCTAACCGTGAAGTGGTTTGGGTAAGTTTTAGGGGTGAAAAATGGAAGAAGAACCTAACCACGAAGTGGTTTGGGTAAGTTTTAGGGGAGAAAAATGGAAGAAGAAGGAAAGCGCAAAGTGATTTAGGTGAGTTTTAGGGGTGATAAATGGAAGAAGAAGGAAAGTGCAAAGTGATTTAGCTAAGCATTGTAGCAGAAGTGAGTGAAGCAAATATGTAGCACTTTAATGAGTTAAGTTTGTAGTGCGCAGGCGTAAGATCGTAAGGATTTTCGTCTGGACGATTATTTATTGAAAAATGAAAACGGGAAACGTAAAGGATTCGTGAAGAAGATGGAAAAAGTGCAAAAACGAAAGCCGACGTTGTAACATGAGAAAAGAAAACGGAAAACTAACGCTGGAAAATGACATTCTCGTACTCATACTCTGGCACATGAACGGACGAAGACTTTACAGAAGGCTTGCAATGCATGCATAGAATCGCTCGTACACTCATACGAGAGCGGGAACATTAAAAAAAGAAAGACAGATCAACACAAAAAAGAAAGTCTTTTTTTGTCTCTATGAATCAACATTCAAGTTCTTGTTTCTGGGGTCATAAAACAGAAAACCACAGGAATCCTCAGGAGAGTTTTTGCAGTTCATGTGTATGTTAAAGAATGATATTCTCCGAAATGATTTATTATATTTCATGGGAACATTTTTTTTCTATATTTTCTTCTTTACATTTAGTGACATTTATTATGTCCAGCAGACTGCTTCACACTGTGTGCAAACAGATAAATACATTTTGGTGTCAGACCTCACAAAATACTGCCTACATTTCACCATTTTATATGGAGAGGAAATTTGTGAATTTTAGATTAATTTATAAAAGCAATAAATTTGTTTTAAACATTGCGGGACAATTCTCGTTCCCTAGAGATAGATTTTCAAATCAAACAAATTCATTCAAATTAAATTAAGGTTTTATCAAGCACTATCTGCCAGACTACACCACATTGGTGCAAACTAGAGTGGTGCAAAATATAATAGTGCTTTATCAAGCACTATCTGCCAGACTACACCACATTGGTGCAAACTAGAGTGGTGCAAAATATAATTGACTTTCCTTATTTTACACTGGTGCATGTTGCTGCACTGCAAAAACACAATTACTTTAAAATTAGGGGTGCAGCAACATGCTGAAAAAATTATAAATTATGTTTTGCACTACTCTGATTTGCACTTAAAAGTTGTAGTATGGCATATATTGCTTATTAAACCAAGCCCTATAGTTATGGAAGTTATAGCAGTTATTCAGTCTTCAGGTCCAGGACACTAAAAAAATGTTTCCTTGTGAGCGCATCCTAGTTCTGTGTTCCACTTCTTGTTGGCTCTGACAAGTTGCAGTCTTTTCGCACTCGTGGGAAATAAACTTCTGGTTTTCTTCTGGACATATAATGGTGGTTATCAAATAATTTGGAATTTTTAAAGTTGTTCACTTTAATGACGCTAAGCAAATCCCGCTTAATAGCGGATTCAACAACTTAGACTGAACTTTATGCTAAAGTAAGGTTCGGGCCCTATAACTTGACCTAAACCCAAACCCCATTGAATGGCTGTAAAATGGGGGGTAGCAAGGGCTAGAGGGCTGCAAATAAAGGGAAACACCAGGGCGATTTCCTTCACAAAATGGGCTGGGGAAAGTACTCAAAACAATAACAGAAAACAAAAAAATTAAAGAAATACATATATAAATAAAAAAAAGTTAGAATATTAGTTTTCTTTTACGGGTGACGGAGGTCGAATTGCAGGGGTAACACCTGGGCGATTGCCCTGCCAAAATGGGGTAAAGGGAAAGTATATTAAAATATTAAAGAAATACATACAGGTGCATTGCAAAAATTAGAATATCATAAAAAAAAATTATATTTTTAGTAATTCAGTTGAAAAACAAAAGTGAACTTTTTAAAGTGTTTTTTTATGTTAATGTTGATGATTATGGCTTACAGCCAAGGAAAACCAAAATGCATTATCTCATAAAAATAGAATAATTAACCCAAAACAGCTGCAAAGGCTTCCTAAGCATTTAAAAAGGTCTCCTAGTCTGGTTCAGTAGGCGACACAATCATGGGGAAGACTGCTGACTTGACAGATGTCCAGTAGGCAGTCATCTACTCAAGGAGGGTAAGCCATTGCTAAAGAAGCTGGCTGGTCACACAGTGCTGTATCAAAGAATAGTAATGGGAAGTTGAGTGGAAAGAAAAAATGTGGTAGAAAAAGGTGCACAAGCAACCAGGGTAACCCGCAGGCATGATAGTATTGTTAAGAAAAAGCTATTACAAAGGAGTGGACTGCTGAGTCGGTGCTTCAAGAGCTACCTCACACAGATGTATCCAGGAAATTTGCTACAAGTGTTGCATTCCATGTGTCAAGCCAATCATGACCAATATACAACGTAATAACGCAATATACCTGGGCGCAGGACAGCAAGACCTGGACTGTTGCTCAGTGGTCAAAGGTGTTGTTTTCAGACGAAAGTAAATGTTGCATTTCATTTGGAAATCAAGGTCCTAGAGTCTGGCGGAAGAGTTGAGAGGCACACAATACAAGCTGCTTGAGGTCTGGTGTGACATTCCTACAATCAGTGATGGTTCGGGGAGCCATGTCATCTGCTGGTGTTGGTCCACAGTGTTTTATAAAGGCCAAAGTCAGAGCAGTCATCTACCAGGAAATTCAAGAGCATGTCATGCTTCACTCTGCTAACAGGCTTTTTGGTGATGGATTTTTCATTTTCCAACAGACTTGGCACCTGTCCAAACTGCCAAAAGTACCAATACCTGGTTTAAAAACCACAGTATCACTGTGTTTGATTGACCAGCAAGCTCACCTGACCCTAACCCCGTAGAGAATATATGGGATATTGTCAAGAGGAGAGACCAGCTGAAGGCTGCTATCAAAGTTACCTGGGCTTCCATAACACCTCTGCAGTGCCACAGGCTGATCGCCTCGCCCATGTTGCATTCATGCAAAAGGAGCCCCTACCAAGTATTGAGTGAATTTACTTTTCATTTTGCCAACAATTCTGTGTTAAAATGGACCAACACCCTCCTAGATCGGCCCGGGAATCTATAAGATTCCCATGCCGATCCGATCCAAGATTGGGGTGCCCCGTGTGTGAAACCCCCCAGGATGCCCTCTAACCTTACCTTACTCCCGGTCCAGCGGAGCATGCGCAGGTGTCTCTCGCACTTCTCTCGAGCAGGGCGTGTGCCCGCGCCGGCCATTTGTGAATGGCCGACGCAGGTGCGCTCCCTGTTAGAGGGAATTAATGAATTATTGGGGGAGGGGGCGAATGTGTTAGAGGTGGATGTGGTGGTCTTAGCGGAAGAGACAAAGGAGGTGGTAGAGGAGGAGGAGGTAGCAAACACTTTAACCACTCACTCAGGGGCAGGCACAGCCAAGCCCCGTGGGATCCATGCCTTGTCCTGTCGGTAAAGGCACCCCCTGCGGCGCTGAACACACATTCTGATAGGACACTAGCCCCAGGAAAGACCAGCACCTCCAAGGCATAGAGGGCAAGCTCTGCCCATGTGTCCAGTTTAGCAACCCAGAAATTGAATGGGAGGACCTATTGCTTAGTACCAGGCGTGAACTGGTAGTCATCCACCATGCGAGTCAAAGTCTGCCTCCTGGTATCACCTTCCACATTGTGGCCATGCTGTTTTTGCTCCAGCCCTGCTCCAGTGCTGGTATCAAGGTGGTGATGTTGTCCTTTTAGCGGGGTTCCAGCAGGGTGGCCACCCAGTAATCAGCACTAGTCACTATGCGGGCAACTCAGCGGTGATTGTGCAGGCACTGGAGCATGTAGTGGCTCATGTTAGCCAGGCTGCTCTGAGTCAAAGAGAAGCTGTCCACAGTGTCAGATGTCTCCTCCTCCTCATCCTGCTCCTCCCTACAGCCATGCTGTGGAGGGTGCCAGCCTGCTGTGATAGAAAGTCCTCTTCTGAATCCTCCAAAACTGTCTGCTGGCTGGACAGTGGTGTACCTGGCCACTGTTGGCCCAGCAACCCTCCTCCTCGTAGCCTGAAGGGTTTTTCTAGAAGGCAAAGGATGGGGATGGCATCATCAGCACTGACCGTATTGGTGGCAGAGGCCCACTCATTGGGGTGAAGTGCTGTTGGTCTGTACTTCTGTTCGCCCAGGCCTTTTGGAGCTAATACTCCACTATTGCCTGCTGTTGCTCACACACCCTTTTCAGCATATACAACATGGAATTCCACCAGGTGGGTAAGTCACATATGAGGCAGTGGATGAGAAGTCCAAAGTTCTTCTGCAATGCAGACAGACAAGTGGTAACAGGGTGGGAATGCCGAAAGTGTGTGCCCATGCTACGCAGCAGCTCCGGCATTTCTGGATAGTGGGCCAGAAAACTCTGCACCACCAAGATAAGCACAAGGACTTATCTTGGAGGCTCAGCCCAAGGCTGCTAAAAGGTTACTCCCATTGTCGCACACCACCTTGCCAGGCTTCAGGTGCATCGGCAGCAGCCACTCATCTGTCTGATCCTGAATGCCGGTCCACAGCTCCTGGGTGGTATGGGGTCTTTCGCCCAGGCAGATGATGGTGCAGGGGCTGCGCTGACACACAAAAAATACACAAAAGGCTGACTTCATCCACAACGGCCCTGAGTGCATGAGAATCTGGGACAGTAGAGGCGGGAAGAGGAAGGTTACATAATCTGTATATGTATTTACTCCTAAAGGAAATACTCATTAAAATATAGTCGCCTCACCGCCAAATGAATAATCATAAACCCCTGCTGCCCTTGCAGGAATGACCAATATCACAAATATTATTTGCAGTTAAAAGAATACAGGAGCAGATCACAAAAATGTATTTGCACAAATAAATAGACAACTCGAAAACAGGATGTACTCACATAGGCTTTCTCAGTTTATACAACCGGTGACTGCCATCACTCCAACGCTTGTCGCAACCATGTGTTGCTTCAGGTGAAAGGGGTTCTCTGTTTTGCACATGTGCATTTTCATTCATGCTCCCAGCACCTTGGAAGAGTACTTTAAAATAAACTGATTAAAGCTAATTAAACATATGCAAAAGGCCTAGTATCTGCTGTATGTTTTGCTTAAACACAGCCAGAAGTTGACTGTGCTGCTTGGGGTCCTGGTCATGGGTGTGCTGCTGTAGCTGATGTTCTTGTTGTTTAACATGGCCTTGAAGAAAAGGCACTTCACAATCAATCTCAGCTGTAGGATGTTGGAGATGTTGATGATAGGCCACCAGCATGTGTTTGCCAAGCTGGACCAAATGAACATGATATGGCAGGGGTTCCTCATGGCAGCCTACATCAGTTGAAATCTGCTGAAAAACCCCACACAAAAGAAAAAACGCTAAAGAAAAAACACACACATGGTTGTTACTATCAAAAACACAAAAATCAAATACTGTTCGAGAGGTGAAGTACAGGTTGCATTAGGGACATATTTAGCTTCATTACTTGTCTATAGATAGTTATTAAAATTACTCTGCCGTAAATCCGGGGGGGGGGGGGGGGGTGACAAGCAGCAGAAACCTCACACTAAGGCACTATCTTCTTAGCTTGCCTACTTTTTAGTATTGAAAGTTCCTACACCAAAAGTACTTTCCAATGCCCCCAATTTACAAGGTGTGCTGTTAGACATTGGTTAGTGACTTTAAACCTAACACTCTTAAAGCCAAAAGTTCTGTGGGAGGAACTCCAGAAGGCAGGGACTGAGATGGCCAGCATTTTTCTGTGGCTGATTTGGTGGTACGTCCACTTTCTCCGGCTACAATAAGACTGAATACAGAAACATTTTAGAAGGGACAAACATTCCCCTATGCAGTACTAACCAGATAAAAGACAGAAACAGGTTAAAAAAAAATGTGGGCGGGGGGGCGTGGCCGGCGATGAGAGTGTGAGGTCGCACATCCTTTGAGCTCCCTCCGGCCGATCCCTAATACAGCACTTTTTGGGCTACCTACCCACCTACACCCGATGCCAGGAGCCATGGCTAAGGGGAAGAAGCAAAGGCGCGGACCCCCATCCCCTTCTCACCAGAAGATCAGCACATACCTGACTCCAGACCGCGGGAGAGGCGGCAGAGCTGGGTCTCCCAAGATGGCGGCGCCGGAGCGTGCGGGGGCTGCTGCCTGCAGCGCGCAGGGAGATCCTCAGGAGCGGGCGGGGAGCACATCGGCTCCTGTACCGGTGGGCGTGCCGGCTGAGGAGATGGAAGCCCGGCCCTCGGCGGAGGGGCCCGATCCGCGTGGTGGAGCCGCAGACTGCGGGGGGACGGGAGCTGGAGAGAGGCACTGGCCTGAGACGCATCCCACACGTGACAGGAGCGGTGGCGGCGGCGGCCGCGAAGAGGAGAGTGAAGCCGCAGATGAGATCCGGGAGCGGCGCCGGCCTGGACGGAGCGCATCAGGCGGCAGCAGCTGCTCAGGTCAGACGAGCGCGGGTGTAATGTGCGCTCCCTTGCCGGCCGGGAGGGGAGCTGGGCCTGGAGGCCTCGACCGCCGGGTGGCACGGGGGGGGGCACCCACTATTAACCCCAGCGCTGCCTGCAAATACGGGGGATCGGGGGCAGGGGAGCCAAGCCCCAACTGGCCACATAGGGGTTGAAAGGCAGCCCATGAACACTACCACTGCACCCGCTTGTCCAAGCCCGGACTGCCCGCCCTCCCCACAACATAGGGGGAACCTGGAGGGCTCGGATCTCATGGTCGTCTCCCCGGGCACATCATCCATGGTCGCCTCCTCCCCGCTTTCATGGAACGAGCAGCCGGGGATGGGGTTCAGCCCCGGCCCAGATGGGGGTTCCCTGCTGGAGTCCCCCCAGCTTCGGGGCGTGTTAGCCCCTACAGGTGCTTCAACCGGAACACCTGCAGCACCGGCCTCTCCAATTGTGCGCGGAGCCTGGTTTGAGCGCGGGACCTCACCCAGGATGCCCCCTTCCCCTGCGTGGCAACAGCGGGACGATTCCTCTTCATCTACATGGCCTCGTGCCCGCACTCTGGTGGAGGAGAGGAGAGTTGCGGCGGAGCCCTGCAGCACTGGGGCGCCAGCACCTGATCATAATGTAGCGCGCCCGGCCATGCCTCCCGCGCCCGTGGGTTCGGGATGCCCCAGTGACCCGATGCCATGCGGCCCCTCAGCAGGAGAGGGGGCACTGACATCATACACGACCACCATGCAGACCCTGCACACTCCCCCGACGACGACACTTTATCATCTTGACCCTTTCCTGGCAACCCTCAAAGCTGAGTTGAAATTGCTGCCATCAAGGGAAGACCTGGAATCCTTCATTAACAGGGTCGAAAGCACGTTCAAGAAGGACATCTCTGATCTGCAACAGTCGGTGGGCGGTCTAGATGCCAGGGTCGACTCATTGGAGCAGTTTCGCTCTACAACTACCCAGAGGCTGGAGGCGCTGGAGCGGGACTTGACCCAACAGAAAGCTGTGGCGCAAATGGCGGTCCTGCACTTGGACGACCTCGAAAACAGGAGTCGCCGCAATAATATCCGTATCAGGGGTCTCCCAGAGGCGACGGGTCCGGAGCAGCTTAGACCTACCGTCGTCGGCATTTTCAACGAATTACTCCGCCGCCCCCCGGATGCCGAGATTGTGATTGACCGGGTCCACAGGGCCCTTGGTCCCAGACCTTCCGACCCAGCTTGCCCGCGCGACGTTGTCTGCCGCCTGCATTATTTCACCGTGAAAGAGGACATTTTGGCGAAGGCATGGGCGCACGGCCAGATCTGCTTCGACGGAGCATCCCTGCAGCTGTTCCCTGATGTCTCGCGTAGATCGCTTTTGATGAGGCGGGTTCTGAAGCCACTGTTGTCCAAGATCCGGGAGTGCGGTGGTTCATATCGCTGGGGATACCCCTTTCATCTTGTGGTCCGCCGGAACCAGCGTACTTTCACCGTGAAAACCCAAGCGGACCTTCTAGATCTTTTCTCCTTCTTGGACACCTCGCCGGTGGAGATCCCAGATTGGCGCGACGCCTCCCTCTCCTTTGGCCCCTCTCGTCCCTCCGGGGGTCACCCGCAGCGGTTCCCCGTGTTACTGATCTCTTCGCGAATTTGTGAACTCCTTTCTCTCAGTGCTTCTGGCCCTTGAGATAATCCTGCACGGCCATGTCTAAGGTCCAATGTACTTCACTGAATGTTAAGGGCCTGAACTCCCCTGTAAAACGAGCTTCTGTTCTGGGCGCATTGAAACGCCTGGGAGCAGGGATTGCCTTTCTTCAGGAAACTCATCTTAAGGAGGGGAGGGTCCATAACCTGTCTAGCCGCCACTTTCGTCACCAATATCATGGCCTTTCCCCTGACGCTAAATCTAGGGGGGTGGCCATCGTCCTGGCAGGATATCTCCCTTGGACATTGGAGGAGGTGGTTCACGACCGCGAGGGTAGGTACCTTTTTGTCAAGGGCTTTCTCTACGCACAGAGGGTGACGCTTGCGACCTGCTACTGCCCAAGCTCAAATCAAGCTAGCTTCTTGAGGTCTACCTTGGAGAGGCTGGCAGAGTTCACCGCCGGTATTCTTCTTCTGGGAGGGGACTTTAACTGTGTACTGGACCCTCAAATTGATACCTCTAGGGGGACTTCTTGCATTCCTTACTCGGCTATCAGGAGGGTTAAGGCTCTCCTGTTTGATCACCAACTTCTCGATGTGTGGAGGATGATCAACCCCAGGGGTAGGGATTACACTTATTTTTCCCCCCCCCACAACACATACTCACGAATAGACTGGTTCCTGGTCCCTCATAGGTTCGCACACCTCATCTCGCGGCCTACCATTGGCTCGATTTCAATCTCTGATCACGCTCCTATCTCGGTCACTTTAGCGGTCCCGGATTCTCCCCCCCCCTCGGGACATTGGAGGCTCAATTGTTCCCTCTTGCAGGACCCTGCGTTTAAGGCGGAAATTCAGTTGGCAATCACCGAGTTCTTCACTGAGAACAATACCCCGGATGTGTCGCGTATGACCCAGTGGGAGGCCCACAAATGCGTGATTCGAGGCCTATTAATCAGACGGGGCGCCTATCTTAAGAAAGAGAGGGAAAAGCAAACAGCTCTGTTGCTTCAGGAACTGCGGACCCTGGAGACCAGACATAAACAGTCTTTGGATCCCGCGATGTCGGCCAAATTGACTAAATTGCGCGAGGCCCTCCGTGATATTAGCTTTGTACAGGTTAGGGGTCAGATCGCGAGATGTCGCAGGCACTTTTATGAGTTCAGCAACAAAAGTGGTAGGGCCCTTGCTAGAGCTCTGAGAGGCCAGCGGTCTAGGAATTTTATTCCCAGCATCCTTGACTCCGGAGGTGCTAGGCACTACAAAATAGGGGATATAGCTAGAACCTTTAGGGACTTCTACGAAGATTTGTATAACCTACCACAGAACGAATCCCCGGCGCATCGGCAAAAGGTAAGGGCGTACATACAGAAATCGGACCTTCCCCGGCTTGGGAGGAGCGTGGTGGAGGCCCTGGAGGGGGAGATAGATGTGGGGGAGTTTACAAGGGCCATCAGGAGCATGAAACCTGGAAAAGCACCTGGTCCAGATGGCTATAGTCTGGAGTACTATAAGGAACTGGCGGGCACTTTGGGCCCCCATTTCGTTTCCTCTTTCGGCTCTCTGAGCGATGGCTTCCCCCCCCCCTCGAGATACCCTGCGGGCTACGATTGCCGTGATTCCTAAGCCGGGTAAGGACCCATCGCAGTGCGGCAGCTACAGGCCCATTTCTCTGCTGAATTGCGACCTTAAGATTTTCAACAAAATTCTGGCAGATAGGCTGGCCCCACTCCTTCCGGATCTCATCCACTGGGATCAGGTGGGCTTCGTCCCTAATCGCGAGGGGAGGGACAATACCACTAGAGTCCTAAATGTGATTCATCACGCTCGACAGATTGGGGGGGCCGCGCTGCTCCTCTCCACGGACGCGAAAAGGCTTTTGACCGGGTAAACTGGGTCTTCCTAGAGGAGACTCTACGTCACATTGGGCTGGGCGATAGGATGCTCAACAGGGTCCTGGCCTCATACACTTGTCCTTTGGCGTCCGTGGTGGTGGGCGGCGTGCCTTCTCGGACATTTAATTTATCCAATGGGACGCGTCAGGGCTGCCCGCTTTCCCCTCTCATCTTTATCCTCTCGTTGGAGCCTTTTCTACGCTTGATTAGGCAAAACGTTGACGTTTCGGGGGTGAGGATGGGAGGGATTGAGCACAAGGTAGCGGCATACGCCGACGATCTAATGCTTTTCGTGGCAAAGCCTGAGATCACCTTGCCGAATTTGCTTGCTGAGCTCCGAAACTTCCAAGAGGTCTCTAATTATAAAATCAACTATAAGAAGTCCTCTGCCTTGAATATTTCCATTCCCGCGGAGCGCCTGAGACGCATCACGGAAAACTTTCATTTTAAGTGGGAGCGGGAGGCAGTTACATACTTGGGCACACGCATCCCTTCCAGGCTACAGGGAACATACGCTTTAAACTTCCCCCCACTATTGAAAAGGTTGGAGGAAGACCTTCATAAGTGGAACAAAGGGGTCTACTCTTGGTTTGGAAGGGTTAGCGTCATCAAGATGAACATCCTCCCTAGGGTGCTATATCTCTTTCAGGCCCTTCCTATAGACATCCCCCCCGCCTTTTTTAAGCACCTTACTGGGATTTGTACTATATTCGTCTGGGCCGGTCGCTCTCACCGCCTGGCGGCTTCTCTGCTGACGGTCTCCAAATCCGGGGGGGGACTTGGTCTTCCGGATTGGAGGCGTTACCACGCGGCGGCTCATCTAAGCCGTGTAATTGACTGGTGCCGGCATTCTGCCCAGAAGCAATGGGTTCAGATGGAGCAGGCTGCTTCCCCCTGCCCTCTTCCTGGCCTACCTTGGATCCCGATACATGGACTCCCACGGCTGAATACGCATCCTACAATTGGTCCGACTAGAAGGGTGGTGGACAGGTTCCTGATGGGGTCGGGCCTCTCTCCTTCCCCTTCTCCTATGACACCAGTACTGGGGCACCCTGACTTTCAAGTGGAGATAGCGGGGGGACCCTTCAGAGCCTGACCTTGCTCTCAGACCAATCACGCAGTTACAAACCCTTCAACTTCTGCATTACCAGCGGTCTGTTGAATGCGCTCCGCCTAGACAGCTAACGCAATTTGAACATACTTGTTTAGACTCGGGTCATTTTAGGGGGGCTTTGTCATACTCCTACTCGCTTTTGATGGAACCTCCGGGGGACTTTGTTCCCTCTTACGTGAGGGGATGGGAGAGGGAACTCTGTAGGACCTTTACGGAGGAGCAACGACTGGCAATGGTCCAGCTAGCCCACAAGAGCTCTATCTCTTGCAAATATCAGGAGACTAATTTCAAAATTTTATCACGATGGTACCGGGTCCCAGCAGTACTGGCAAAAATGTTTCCCTCTTCCTCCCCCCTCTGCTGGAGGTGCATGCGGGCGAGGGGGACCATGACACACATCTTCTGGGAATGTGAGAGGCTTTCTAGCTTCTGGGCAGGCGTGAGAGAGATTGTAAAGAAATTGACGGATGTCGATTTGGGTGAGGACCCCGCATGCTATCTACTTAACCTTGCACCGGTCTCTATGAGATCCAGGCATAGATCCCTGCTTGCCCCCCTCTTGAGTGCTGCCAGAACCTGCGTCCCGGCTAAGTGGAGGTCCCCTGATCCCCCCACAATCGCGCAGTGGCTGGCCGTCGTGAGGGACATTTGTAGGATGGAGGAGCTTACGGCCTCGCTGAGGGGGACTTTGGAAAAGCATAGAAGAACTTGGCAGAGTTGGGATAGTTTCACCTTCTCCTCCGACTTTCTTCAGTACACATAGCCCGTTCCCTTCAGAGTGCTTTCTTGGGTTCTCTTTTCAAGGATTGGACATCCCCTTCCTCCCTCCCTCTTCCCTGTCCTTGTCTGGTATGTCCCTCCATTCCCATGGTCCCCCCCTTGATGTGTCTGTTTTGTCCCCTCTCCCCTTCTTCTCCCCTACACGTTATTTGTTTCCCAATAGTTTTGTTTGCGGGTTTTTTTCCCTGTTTTTTCTCACCTGTTTATAAAATGGTTGGAGGCTTGGGTTGCAGCCGCTGCAATAGGTTATTGTGTAGAATTGCAGCTTACAACGCCTGGCGCAGGGCTCCACGCCCTATTCTTTATACTTTATCCTGCCATCCTAATGTCTGATTTTAGATAATGGTAATTGTCACTGTAAGATTCTACCATGTTAGATGGCTGTAACATCTGCATTTTGTTTTTTGGTACTGCGTTACCAGCGGTGTAACTATTGCTTCCTTTCAATAAAAACATTTAATTACAAAAAAAAAAAAAAAATGTGGGCCACAAGGTGTTCAACACTCCCAAATAAATAGAGAGATCCATTGTTGTCCTTGGCTACGCTGCCTAAACATAACTTTGAACAAACAACAGTGAATATGACACACTTTGGACCCACACTGGCAGACACAGATACATTTAATTGGTGAGACATTTAGACAGAGACCTGTGTGTGAGACGTCACAGCTGGGCTGCTGCTGATGTGGCCGTCACACCATGCTGTGGTGTTATTAACCTACATCCACACCCGCAATCACAGCTGTGGGTATATGGGGTTTCAGCAACTCATGCTCTTGGTAAGTGTTGGGTGGCCCCTCAAGTACCCCACACTCAAACCAATCTCCATCCAATCCATTAGGTCAGCTTGCATCTTCAGGGCAAGTGGACAGCACTTCTTGGATGTGACTCTCTAGACTGTGCAGTGTGGTTTAGGGTCAAGGCTATTTTGGCAGCTCGCTATGACCTAGACACTGACCGACTCTGGGCCCCAAAGAGGACACTTCGGTGTCAGTACTCTGTAATAGCACTTGCTTCAAGCACTTGGGTGTCAGTACTCTGTAATAGCACTTGGGTGTCAGTACTCTGTAATAGCACTTGCTCCAAGCACTTGAGTGTCAGCACTAATAATAGCTCTTGCTTCAACTACGTGGTTGTCAGTACTCTTCAATGCCAATTGTTATTGGAGTATGCACTGGGTCAGGGCAGTTAAGGTCCTCTTGAAAGAACAACATTTTTGTGTAGTGTCCCTTGGGTGTCAGTACTCTTTAACAGCAATTTTTCCAACCCCGTGGGTGTCAGTACTCTTTATTACCAGTTGTTACTGGAGTTACTTGTGTGTAGTGTGCACTGGTTCAAACAACTTGGGTGTCAGTACTTTAATATCACTTGTTCGAACCACTTAGTTATCTGTACTCTTTAATACCAATTGTTATTGGAGTATGCAGTGGGTCAGGGAAGTTTAAGGCCCTCTTGAAAAAAACATTTTTGTGGAGTGCCCCTTTGGTGTCAGCTCTCTTTAATAGTAGTTACTCCAACCGCTTGGGTGTCAGTACTCTATAACAGCACTTGCTTCAACCACTTGGGAGTCAGTACTCTCCCTGCAGTTAAGGTATGCAGGGAGGATGTAAAAACACAATTAATTATTATGTAGTACATGCAAGGACGTACCTTAGTGGGAGTTTATGCACAAACATAACCAGGGCAAACACTTAGCATATGGCAAATGTATTGCACGTTCTTTACACATATTGCATGTATGGGAGTTGTGTAACCCCCTTCATTGGCATTGTATTGTATACATGACGCCAACAGCTTTTCAAAAGTTAATTGAAGGTGGAATAGCATCATTGCATAGGCTGATGTGTTGCTAAGGTAAGCAACAGTGATCGCAAATGGCTAGCTGCTTTTCAAAAGGTAATTGAAGATAATTGAAATTGCATCATTGTGGGAGTTGTGTGTTTGCAAGCAGGCATTTTGTGTGGCACCGCGTTGTAGCTGGATGCGTTCTACAGGAAACAGATGCACTTAAAAGGCATCTTATGTGTGACACAATTTGGCTTTGTCCCCATTAGCGAGTTGGTTGTGCTGGTTGTTTCAGACATGTGTATCGAAGATTAGAGACTGTATGAATTGTGTTGGTTATCTAGTTCAGCAGTGGGTGGGAGAGGGATTGCTTGTTTGTGTGTGTGGGCATTGGAAGTGAGAATGCCTGGCTATAGGGAGCATGAATGTTGGGTGAAGTTTGGAGTGTGGCTGAGTAGTGCTGCTGCCACGGCAGAGGAAGACTCAGCTGCTTCCACCGAGGTTTCGGGGGCTACGTGTGGAGTGAGTGTTTGCGCAAAAGCTTTACAACTGCTAGCTAGCGCAGGAAACTTGCCAGCTCCCAAGCCTTTTGAACTGGTATAGGGGTCTCTTGGATCCCTTACCAGTTCACAAAGGGTTTAGTGTAAAAAAGGACACACTCACAAAACAAAAAAAAAACTTTTTTTTCAATACTCACCTCTGATCCTGTGTCCCCCGGTGGTCCTGTCCCACACTGATCTCTGATGACAGCTGCCAGGCTTGATCGTTGAAGGGGGGCTGGGGAGGCAGGGGATCACAGCCCCCTGTCCTCCAACCTCCCTCCAGCAATCATCCCAGCATCTGATAGCTCAGTGCTGTGAGTGGGATGATGTCATGGGTGACGTCATCCGCCCCACCCATTTCGGGCCTCTCTAAAACAAATGTGTCCACAAATTTTGTGGCAAGTAGAATCCAAGTTTTCAACACAATCTTGGAGGTTTTTGCTTACAGTAACATACAGAGGAAGAGTGAAGAGACACATGCCACTTTTGATTTCTTGTACTAATCTGATTTATTTTCCTTATTTCTGTCCACAATGTGGCAAACATATGAGTAAAAAGCAAACAAATGCAAAAAAAATGTTCCAGCATTTTATATTGCAGAAATTGGGCAGATGGTGACATCAAAATAACAAGAATGCATCGCGGTCAAAATGCAGGGTAGAATTTTGGGTTATTTATGAATGGGCATTCACAATGTACATTGCTCATTTATCTGGTGCATGAAATACTGAGAGTGCCACTACTTTATCAAGACGAAGGATTCACATTCTTGATGCCGCTTGGAAGTCAGCAAATGGCACTGACTGGCGCTATTCATAAATAGGCTATGCCACCTGTGTCACTTCCTAAACAGAAAATGCCATTTTACAAAGGCGTGCATAGCCATGTAGCAGGGCCAAACAATTAACCCAGTCCAAGACTGTGCAACAGAGGAATTGCAGTGGAAAACTGGCTCCCCTGGCTACCATTCTGAAAGCTATATTTTTCAGTTTAGGTTTATAAATGTATGTCAGACTAGATGATATTATTTTACATACTGTATCTGGTTAAAACTAGTCTCAGTATTAAAAAGGATGGTAATAAACTCAGACACTATATTAGTTTTTTTCCTGATTTCTGTTGATTTATATAACTTTTTTGGTGTGCAATATTGTGCTTCCTGTACAAGGTGAAACCTGCACATTAATATTCTTGGCACCTCTGCTGTAAAAAAAGTTCTTCATAAGCAAAAGCTTAAAGCAAAAGTCAAGATATTGTTAAAATTTTTAGTGTTCAACAGATGTACTGCGTGTATTCAAATATAAAAAAAATATTGACTTCTATTGTCTGCTGCTATTAGTTTACATTACAATATTTTTAATGTAAGGTTAAAATGGGATTGGTGCACCTATAGAATTTATGGACTTTACAGTTTAAAAACTTATGCCACAAGAGCATAATAGTCAATTTACTATGTATCACTTATAATTATAAACCATTAAAAAAATGTTTTGAAGTATAAAAGTCCAGCTGCGTGTAAAAATTATACATATAGAAAGTCCAAGCTACTTTCACTGCCATTAAGTTTCCACACTGTGCCGGTACTTGTGGACTATACAATTATAGACGGGGAGGCTGATTCATTAATAGCGGCAGGTATCGACAGTTGAGCGACTGTAGCAGCATTTTCAGAGCGCCCGCTAGTAGTCGCTGTGCTTGCCCGTTGTTCGGTAGTTGATAGCGACTCAGTCGGTTTGCCGTAATGTTGAATATTGGGTGAGGAGTCGCTATTTGACAGGTTCAGCGCTGTATGGGAGCGCATGATAGCGACTGGCCCTAGCGACCGGCTCCCACCATATTCATTAAAAAATCCCGCTCTAAAAATTCTCGCGCCGTAAAATGCATGTTTAAACCCCAGAGCGATTGCGGTGATGGGTTAAAAGTATTTTTTTAACCCCCAAACAACCATATTTTTGGAAACCAAAAAAAACAAGTTTTTAAAATAATTTTGTAATATGAATACATTAATATCAGACCTGTCATATCAATTCTGTAGCAAATAGTGGAACAACTGGTATTAAAGATAGGGACACCCAAGTAATCCTGTTCTGCTCTGCGGCACTGATTGGGGGATGAAAAAGAGAATGTCATTGGCTGAACCTGTAAACCTCATTTTTATTCTTTTTGCTGCTTCAATTTGAAAATTTGAAAACAGTTTAGGACAGTGCCAAATGTAGCCCGACGTAATGGTGTAACAATTACCTTTGCCTGCATTATCACGCTAAAGACTAGTGACACCCAAGTGGTATTAAACAGTAGTGACACACAAATTCCCGGAATCAGTGGATACTCCACAAAAAAACTGGTATTAAAGAGTGACACCCAAGTGTTTTAAGCAAGTGGTTTTAAAGAGTAGTGAAAAACAAGTAGTTTGAGCAACTTGATACTCCACCAACAAATGGTATTAAAAACCAAAGACACCCAAGTAGTTTGAGCAATTGGATACTTCACCAACAACTGGTATTAAAGAGCAGTGACCCCCAATTGGCCTGAACGATTGGTATTAAAGAGCAGTGGCACCCACGTGGTTTTAAGCAAATGGTTGGTATTAAAGAGTATTGACACCCAAATGGTCTGAGAAATTGGATGCTCCATCAACAATTGGTATTAAAAAGCAGTGACCCTCAAGGGGTCTGAACAATTGGTTTTAAAGAGTAATGACACCCAAGTGGTTTGAGCAAGTGGTAATTAAAAAGTAGTGACACACAAGTGCCCTGAAACTGTGAATACTCCACTAACAATTAGTATTAAAGAGCAGTGACACCCAAGTAGTTTTGAGTAAGTGGTATTAAACAGTAGTGACGCCCTAATGGTTTGGGCAAGTTGTATTACACAGTAGTGACACACACGTGCCCTGAACCAGTGGATACTCCACTAACAATTGGCATTAATGAGGATCTTTGGACATAAAATAAAAAGGGGCCGATTCTCTTCCATCAGCCCCTACTTACCTTTTGGATGTTGCCACTGCCTGATGTGGCTTTAGCCGCCTCTTCAAAGTCCTGCGCCCCTCAGTGAAATTTAGTGAGATTTTGGGTGGCTCCATTGCATTCCAGCCATTGGCACTGCTCAGGAGCAAAATTGGGGGCCGTGCACAGTGTCTGATGGGATGGATGATGGCGTCATCCATCGGAAAGTCACACAAGTGCCCTGAACCAGTGGATACTCCACTAACACTTGGAATTAAAGAGCAGTGACACTCAAGTGTTTTGAGAAAGTGGTATTAAACAGTTGTGACACCCAAGGTTTTTTAGCTATTGGATACTCCACCAACTAATGGTATTAAAGATGAGTGACCCCCCAAGTGGCTTTAACAATTGGTATAAAGTAGTGACATTCACGTGGTTTGAGCAAGTAGTATTAAACTGTAGTGACATACAGGAGCCCTGAACCAGTGGAGACTCCACTACCAATTTGTATTAAAGAGCAGTGACACCCAAGTGCTTTGAGAAAGTGGTTTTAAAGAGTAGTGACACCCAAGTGCCCTGAACCAGTGAATACTCCACTTACAATGGGCATTCAAGAGCAATGACACCTAAGTGATTTTGAGCAAGTGGTATTAAACAGTAGTGACAACCAAGTGCTCTGATCCAGTGGATACTCCACTAACAATTGATAAAAAAAGTGCACTGACACCCCAGGTGGCCTTAACAATTGGTATTAAAGCGTAGTGGTAAACACAAGTGGTAATAAACAGTAGTGACACACAGGAGCCCTGAACCAGTGGATACTCCACTTACAATTGGCAACAAAGAGCAGTGGCACCCAAGTACTCTGGACCAGTGGATACCTCACCAACAATTGGTATTAAAGAGCAGTGACACCCAAGGTTTCAGCAAGTGCTATTAAACAGTAGTGAAACCCAAGTGGCCTGAACAATTGGTATTAAAAAGTAATGACACCCAAGTAGTTTGAGCAAGTGCTATTAAACAGTAGTGACACACAAGTGCCCCAGACCAGTGAATATTCCGCTAACAATTGATTTTAAAAAGCAGTGACACCCAAGTGGATTGAGCAATTGGAAAATCCACTAACAATTGGTATTAAAGTGTAGTGACACCCAAGTAGATTCTGCAAGTGGTATTAAACAGTAGTGACACACATGTGCCCTGAGCTAGTGGATACTCCACTAACAATTGGCATTAAAGAGTAGTGACACCCACGTGGTTTGAGCAAGTAATATTAAACAGTAGTGATGCACAAGTGACCTGAACCAGTGGATTCTCCACTAACATTTGGTATTAAAGAGCAGTAACACCCAAGTGGTATGAGCAAGTAGTTTTAAAGAGAAGTGACACCCATGTGATTTTGAGCAATCAGATAATTGGATACTCCACTAACAATCGGCATTAAAGAGTAGTGACACCAAAATAGTTTGAGGAAGTGGTATTAAACAGTAGTCACACACAAGTGCCCTGAACTAGTAGATACTCCTCTAACAAATGGTATTAAACAGCAGTGACAACCAAGTGCTTTGAACAAATGGTTTTAAAGAGTAGTGACACCCAAGTGATTTTAGCAAGTGGTAATTAAACAGTAGTGACACACAAGTGCCCTGAACTAGTATATACTCCTCTAACAATTGATATTAAAGAGCAGCGAAAACCAAGTGCTTTGAACGAGTGGTTTTAAAGAGTAGTGACACCCAAATGAAATAACCAAGTGGTAATTAAACAGTAGTGACACAAAAGTGCCCTGAATCAGTGAATACTCCACTAACAATTTATATTAAAGGGCAGTGACACCCAAGTTGTTTGAGTAGGTGGAATTAAACAATAGTGACACACATGTGCCTTGAACCAGTGGATACTCCACCAACAATTGGTAATAAAGAAGTGACCCCCAAGTAGCCTGAACAAATATTAGTGACATCCAAGTGGTTTGAGCAAGTGGTATTAAACAGTATCGACACACAAGTACCCCAAACCAGTGGATATTCTGGTAATAATTGGTAATAAAGAGTAGTGACACCCAAGTGGTTTCAGCATGTGGTATTAAAGAGTAGTGACACACAAATGATTTAAGCAATTAAATACTCCACTAACAAATGGTATTAAAAAGTAGTGACACCCAAGTGGTTTGAGCAAGTGGTATTAAACATAGTGAAACACACGTGCCCTGAACCAGTGGATACTTCACTAACAATTGGTATTAACCCTTTAAATGACAAGCACATAGTTGCCTTTAAGTGCAAAGCGCGTAGAATCTACGTGCTTCGCATTTCCCCTTGCTACTGTAAAAATAAAAAAAAAAACTCGCCTCTGGTATGGGTATAATCTTCTTCCGGGGGGAGCATCCCTCCCGCTGAGTTTCCCGGTTTCAGAAGGGGCCCAAAATTGCCCACCCCCCCTGCTTCTGCCGCTGACACTTGCAGCTGTAAAAGAAAAAAAATGACATTCACTCACCTTCTTTCCCGATCCCTCTGGCCGGGTCTTCTCTTCACCAGGGGGGTTCCGATCCCCCCCCCCCCCCTGGGCTTTGCAGGCTTCAAGTGAGGACCCAGAAGAGGGTCCTTCCCACCTCTTCTGGCGGCAAAGGTCGCCGCCCATAGCCCCGCCTTTTTGTGGGAGGAGCGGGATGACGTCATCCCGCTCTCTTAGTCTCTCACCCAGCTCTGGCTCTGACAGATGCCGGTAGTACCAGTGCAGAGCGGGTGAGAGGTGAGAAGGCTCCGATCTTCTGCCCCCTCACCCGCCCGGCTCCAGTCACTACTGACATCTGTCATCGCAGTTGTCACCGGTGTGCGGGACAGCAGCGAGGGACACAGGATCGGAGTTGAGAAGAAGAAAAAAAAAATAAATGTAATTTTTTTTCTCTGTTTGTGTTACATTTAACCCCTTGTGAACTGGTAAGGGGTCCATGAGACTCCTATACCAGTTCACAAGGCTGGGGCTGGCAAGTCACCTGCGGCTAGCGGGTGACTTGCCATTAACCCCTGGCACCCCCAATTACCTGCAGAAGAGCCCATGGCCATAGGCTATGCCGGCTTGTAGCCTGCAGGGCCAAGAGCCACCAAAGCTGGCCCCTGTGCCCTGTTCCTACAAGCCCTGCATAACTGGTCCAGGGCTGGTTATTTCAGGTAGGGGAACCCCATGTAATTTTTTTGGGATTTTTAAGGGTTTTTAACCCTTAAAATTGCCCCAAAAATGGGGGACCCATGTCAATTTCTTTCTCGATTTAAACCTTTATAGTGTGAAAAGTAGTTGTATTTTATTTTTTAAATGTTATAAAGAACTTGTTTCATTTGGGGGGGGGGGGCATTTCACGTTAAAGCCCAAACAATATATAATTTTCCTGGGAAATCCCTTCAAAAATCACATTTGCACATGCTTAGCGCAAAATAG
The DNA here is from genome assembly GCA_027917425.1 of Gastrophryne carolinensis. NCBI lineage: Eukaryota > Metazoa > Chordata > Amphibia > Anura > Microhylidae > Gastrophryne > Gastrophryne carolinensis. The sequence continues at coordinate 186,904,623 of CM051239.1, read as the reverse complement.
TGCAAAATGGTCTGGCAACAAAGGGGGACAAAACTCCAGGTAGGCTGGCACTTAAAGGGTTAAAGTAGAGATGAGCAAACTTTTCAAAAGCTTGGTTTGCCATTTGCCGAAACCAAAAACAATGCCTGAAAGCCCTAAAAGTTCTTTATAGCACCCAAGGCTGAATAAAAACATGTTCTGTGGACTAATTAGTATTTGAATTAGCCATATCCAATTAGCATATATATCATCCATGACCTAATTAGACACACATAAAAAAATGGAAGAAGAAAAAGGGTTGGCGTTCCTGGAAAGTAAAAAGAAGTAATGGCTTTTTACAAACGTTGAAAAATCACAGGGGGTAGACCTGTAGTTGCGTAGGCCTGGCAGTAGTGAGAAAGCCCTCAAAAAATTGTGCCAATTGAAATGGATAGGCACCCTTTTTTAAAAGTTTTTATTTGCATTAAACACGACATACAGAGACATGTCAAATTAACAGCAATTAAGGTGCCACAGGCACCCGGCTTCAAAAGGCATTCTAACAACTACACTGACACCATTCACATATCTTTCACACCGGACCCAGGTCATCACAGATACAGGTGAGTCTCAGGTGGAGACCCAGGAAAGTTGATGACTGTTGGCTATTCATCTGGGCACATATATCTCATGCAAATTTTAATTCTAAGTCTCCTCCCTCTCCTTACTGGCTAGTTTCCGGCTCTTGGGCCTATACAGCTAAATCATAGATCATAGTTACACCGCATCAGCCATGGCACATCCCCCCCCCCACCCTAGCTCATTCGTCTTCGGAAGCTGACTCCTGACACTGTAACCATGGATCCTTCACGAACGTACCAGGAACGCCCCTAGCAGCATATGTTAATTTATACATGGAAAGTTTCTGATTAACTAATCTTTTCCATGCTTGCACTGACAGTTTAGCCGGGTGCCTCCAGTTTAACAGTATGCACTTCCAGGCGTAAAAAAGCAGAAGCCTAAGCAGTGATTTCAGTGCTCTGAGCTCTGACAGCGGCTCGACCACCCCCAGTAGACATAGCGAGACCAATCCCCTGATCCAAATTCCAACTACTTTGCCAATTAGATCCATTACCCCCTCCCAAAAACCCGCCAGGATTTCACATGACCAGATCACATGTACCCAAGTGCTGCTGCTTCTCTCACACCTAGGGCATGTGTCACTGTCCCGTAAGCCCATTTTGTGCAGACGGACCGGGGTGATATACAACTGGTGGATCTATTTAGTCTGGATTAGTCTATCTCTCGCCTCGACCACCAACATGTGTAAGTTATCCAGTATCTCCTCCTAATCATCCTGGTCTAGGTTTTGGTCTAAGGCCTACCATTTTGTTCAATCGTACCCCTGGGGGATTCCAGTTCGCCTAATAGGCACTTATATAATGTGGAGACGGGTTTTTCAAGATCCGTCTCTCTGACCACATAATAGACCCCTGATACAAATACCCCCCGGCCCCCTCCTGTGGAACTGTGCATGCAGGGCGTGTCTGATTTGCAAATAGCGGAAGAAATCCCGGTGGGATTTGATATGCTCGAAAGACATGAGTACCCTTTCCTGATAAAACTGACCTACCCTGTGGACACCTTTACTTATCCAGAACAGTGGGTCCTGCATGGGCCCAAGCTCTGGTAGCCTAGGGTTATACCAAAGTGGGGTGAAGGGGGACCAGGTTCGGCAGACATTGCAAAATGTCCTCATACACGTGGTCACCTCCTGAACCCCTCTTGTACCTCCATAGGCCAAGGCGGACAGTCGCCCAGGGGAGCCCAACACTACTGCCTCTAGACACACCACTGGGCTACCTTCGGCTGGCAGATTCACCAATGGGCAAACAAAAGTTGGGTGGCATAAAAGTACTTTTGCATGTACAGCACAGCTAGCCCCCCCCCCCACGTCTATTTGCGCATTCATTATTTGCCTATTCAACCGTGGTGGGGACTGCCCTTATATAAAGTGGGCAGGAAGTAACACCGGCAAGGCCTGATATATATATAAAAACTTTGGAAGGAAAAACATCTTATATATGTTGATTCTGCCCATGGCCGAAGACTCGCCCACTGAGTGACTCTTTGCTTCAATTTTGATACGACGGGAGAAATATTAAGGGGAATAAATTCACTTGGCATACTGATCATGATTCCAAGGTACTTAAATTGTCGGACCACCCTCAGCTGGGATCTCGGGGATATATCCGTAGGGTCATACTCATTCACAGACATTCATTTTCAAGCCCGAGAATCCGATAGTGCCGCCTCCAGAGACTCCTTACTGTCCGCCAGATATAGTAGAGTATCGTCTGCATAAAGTGAGATCTTTTTCTCAACCTCCCCCAATTTCCACTCGGTGATGGCTGGGGAGATCCTAACAATAATCGCCAATGGTTCAATGGCCAGTACGAAAAGTGATGGAGAGAGTGGGCAACCCTGCCTGGTCCCTCTGCTTAGTACAAACGGATCAGAATAGCATCCGTTGACCCGCACTTTGGCCGTTGGACGCCCACATAAAAGTTTAATATATTTTATGAAACTTGTAGGGAGCCTGAATCTAGCCAGTACCGCCCATAGATAGGCCCATTCAATTGACTCAAAGGCCTTTTCAATGTCAAGCGAAGCGATCGCCCGATTCCCACAATTATCATGTACAATCTGAAGGTTTGACATTAATCTGCACAAATTTATCCCTGTGGTGCGTCGCGGCATAAAACCAGATTGGTCCGGCCCAATCAATTGTAGTATGACCCTGTTTAACCTAATGGATAATAATTTGGCCAATATTTTTGCATCTTGATTAAGTAGGGAGATGGATCTATATGATGCACAGGTATCAGGGGGCATCCCCTCCTTGTAAATAAGGACCATGTGCACTTCATGAAAGGAGGCCAGGAGGCACTCACTTTCTAGTGCCAGCTTCAGTACCTCCCAAAGTCTAGGGGCTATTTGCTACAGTTCCTGTTTGTACCACTCGCCAGCATCTCGTCAGGACCAGGTGCTTTTCATCCGGGGAGAGCCTTTATTGCATTTGTGACCTCCTCCACAGCAATGGGTAATTCTAGGGTCTCCCGAGCCTCTGAGGCCAGTACTGGGAAATTGATCTGATCTAGATAATTCTCAAATTCTTCTACCCCATAGTTGGACTTTGAGGAGTACAAGGCCGAGAAATAATCGAGGAACCGCTGCGCAATTTTATCTCCCTCCGTTACTGTTTCCCCCGCATCTGATATCCTGGCAATACTATTAGACTTAGCCTCAGCTCTCGCTAAGTAAGCCAGGGTCTTGTGAATTTTGTCCCCTTTATCAAAGACCGTGCCTGCTTATATAGCAGCAGCTTCCTAGCAGAATCAGTCAGAAGTAGATTATACTCCCATTTTAGAGTCATCAGCGTCAAGTGATCCCTACTATCAGCCGAGGTGACAAATTTCTCTTCCGCTGCAGCCAGTTTGCTTTCAAGTTCTCTCCTTTCTTTCCCCATCCTCTCTCTGACCACTTTAATGGTGCTTATGGCACACCCTCTAATAACTGCTTTGAAAGCGTCCCACCTTACCCCAGCAGATGTCTCGTCCATGTTACACTTCCAAAAAATCTCAGCAGAGGACGACAGGTTACCTTTAACTTCAGGGGTCTCCAGTCACAGAGGGTTTAGGGCCCAACCCACCCGACTTCCACTTGCTTGTGACAGCTCAACCACTGTTAATAAGGGCGAGTGATCCAAGATACATCTTGGAAGATAATTGCAGGTCGCTTGCTTGGCTAGTAGATCCGGTGATGAGAATCAGAGGTCAATCCTGGACAGGGATCTATGAGTTGCTGAGTGGCAGGAGTACGCTCTATTACTTGGGTGTTTCCACCTCCAGAGCTCCTGCAAGCCTAGTGCCTCGGCCCAGGATGCCAGTTGCGTCCTCGGGCCTGGATTCCTAATCCACCGCTGCGTCCAATACCATGTTAAAGTCCTCCATCAGCAGTATCGGGGCAGGGGGGTAATAACCCTTTCGTTGCCAGCCTATCTGCAGCTTTTGTCACCCTCTGTTGCCAGACCATGTTTCCCTATTTTGCGCTATATATGTTCAACTGTGATTTTTGAAAGGATTTCCAGGGATTTCCCAGGAAAATGATATATTGTTTTTTTCAAGAGAGTCTGGGCTTCAACATGAAATCTCTTGTTTGGCCTTTTTTTAGTGTATTCTCAATACTTTTTGGTGAAATATGTGCAAAAAATTTTTTGCAATTTGTAGTGTTTTTTTGTAATAAAAAATGTAGGTTTGTCAATAAAATTTTGTTGCGTGCGAAGCCTCAATTTCTCCCAGTCACAGCAGTACCATATATGTATTGATAGACACCCTTTCCTGCCCAGGAGACTCCCCCAAACTGAAACAGAGCTTTAGGAGATTTTCAGATAAAATACAACTATGCTATGCGCTATGCGCACCTTGCAGTTTTTTCCCGAAAAACAACCATTTGCATTTAAAATACCCCCAACAAACTATATATTCTCTGGAAGAACACACCTTTAAGCTTTCTAGGTGAACCAAGCTTGTTTATGTGGGCTTAGTTTTCTGGAAGTAATCCCTCAATGTATTCTTTGGTTGCACAAAGTTTCCCTAAAAAAGAATAAAAAGGAAGAATCAAGCCACATTTTCCTAAAAAAAACTATATGCAAACAATAAAAAACAAATAAAGTCTCAAAAAGCAACAGAAGGGTTAAAAACCCTTAAAATTAAAAAAAAAATGAAATGGGGTCTCCCTTACCCAGCATTACCAGCCCGGGACCAGCTATGGGGGCTTGTAGAAACAGAGTGGGGGAGGCCAGCTTTTGTGGCCCCCCACCCTGCAGCCTACGAGCCCACATAGCCTGTGTGGGCCCGGGCTCTTCTGCCCCCCCCCCCGGGGTTTGGGGAGGCAGGTAATGGGGGTGCCGGGGGTTAATGGCAAGTCAGCCGCTGTGGCTAGCCAGCCCCCAGCCTTGTGAACTGGTATAAGGGGTCTCATGGACCCCTTACCAGTCCGCAAGGGGTTAAATGTTAAATAAAAAAGACACAGACACATAAGAAAAAAAAAATGATCTTTATTTTTTTTTTTTTTTTACTTTACTCACCTCCGATCCTCTGTCCCCCGGCGATCTGCGATGACAGTCTGCTCGGGTGTTTGGAAGAGAGAGCCTGGGGAGGGGGGGGGGGCGATCTCAACCCTCTCCTCCTCCCCACCTCTCTCCTCCAACCACACGAGCAGACTGATTCTCTGTCTCGGGTGCCGGCATTAAGAGGCGGCTGCTGGTGACATCACGAGCAGACCCGTTCCAGGAAGTGGAGGGGAGGGCAATTTCTGCCCTCTCCTTGCCATGGAAGAGGTTGGGGGGGGCGATCGGAGGCCCCCCCAGTGAAGAGGACACCCGTCGGGAGACAACGCAACCTCAAGTAAGTAAATGTCATTTTTTTTTTCGTACAGTTAGCAGCTGCTGCTGCCAAAGCGGGGGGGGGGGGCGCTATTCCAGGGGCTCTCCTGGAGCCATCTGAGCCCCCGCGGGGGATCGGATGGTACAAAATTAAAGTGGAGACCTGGCCGGATCCAACGAGGGGTAAGGTGAGTATTTTTTTAACTAGCAGGGGGGAAGTTCAGGCACGTAGATTCTACGTGCTTGGCACTTAAGTGGAGTAGAAGCGAGCACGTAGAATCTACATGCTTGGCACTGAAAGGGTTAAACCACTTTCTCCATAACCCAGTGAAACACCTGAATACAGAAAGGCGGAGGAATATATACACAAATTATGATTACGTCAGTATCCATAAGCTTGGCATGACGGATCACACAGCAACTCTCCCGGTCCATCTGCACAGAATACAACACAAATGGGGTTCCCTTGGAAATCAGCATGGAGACCCCCTAGAATAGGCCAAGAAGAGAGCATGGAAGGAGCTTTGAATCCAAGGTTTCTTAAGTGCCAGCCCTCTCTGCCCCACCAAGCGAGTCTCCTGGAGGATCACCATGTAGGCTTGTATCTCTTAATGAACTGAAGGACTGTGGCGCACTTAAACCGGGCCTTCACCATGATTTATTGAAAAGCCCAAACCCTTAAAAAATGATTCCTCAGCATCCAAAGTTAATATATTTTAAGTTTTTGGTCACTTATTATTCTATCCCCCACTGGGCTGCAAATCTGTTCAGGACTCTAGGATACGGGTGCCGCCATCTTGACTCCAAAGCATCACACTAAATGAGGAGAGGAGAGTGGGATAAAATACAGGGAGGCGGGTTATAGCTGTGTTTTGCTCAGACAGAGCAGAGCTTGGGTCAGGAAAAGGTCAGTAATCCCAGAATGCAGAGCAGTCCACACTTCCTGTTTGCAGGCTGCCTGATGTTCCATGAGCCACCATCTTGGATGCTTAAAGGCTCATAACATGCAGTAGATGCAGGTAGGATGATTTTTAATGTGGGCAATCTGTATGTACAGGGTGTGGGAAACATATAAGATAGACTCTTTTTCAGAGTGAAGGTCCGCTTTAGTCTTATCATTGAGCCCCCAGACGTTCCAGGAGAGAAATTTGCATTCACCCATTGTCATCACACATAGTACAAATCTCAAGGCCGGGACTGTCATTTCCCGGGTACACCACCCCTCCGACCCATGTTCTCCCCGAGTCCAGGGTCCGTTTACCATACATCACATTCAACCTAATACAAGGACAAATAAAACATATAACACTATAACTATACACACAAGTCCCATACCCACCCACCCCCACCCCGTTCCACCATCCCCCAACCTTGGTGAGCTTCATACTCTCCCAAACAGGCAATACAACACAGGTATAACTAGTTGCATCTGGGAAGCAGGGACCCACCACCTAAGGAGCCTGCAACATCAATTCACCAATAAGCTATACAGGTTGGCAGACTAGCAATCAGGAAAAAGTAAGCGGAGAGAAGAGAAAAGGATGGGGTGGGGAGAAGGCATGGGCCGATGAGGGCAGAGGATAGAGGGGGTTGGAGGAGCTTGAGCTCACCTGTAACATTTGATTCAGGATGCATTAGTAACTTGGGCAGCAGAATCAAAGCTTGACAGCTTATCAAATTTACAACAGACAAAATGGAACAAACCCCCATTGTGAGCAGCGTCAAAATGCCCGGCAGCAGTGCTGCCAGGTACGCAGCGCGGGGGGGGGGGGGAGGGCACATGGACACCAGATCACATCAAATGCAGGCGTATGCAGAGATCAGCCCCCTCCGACCAGAGCCCAATCCATCAGGCCCCAGGCAGAGAGTCCAGCCAAGTATTGGCCTCCTCAGCAGAAGTAAAAAACCTGGTAGCTTCTCCATCTTGCACATGCAATCATGTTGGGAACATCATGGAGTACTTAATTTTCTTCTTTCTGAGCCTCTCTCTAACATCATTAAAGAAGCGCTGCATCTTTTGGACCTCTGCAGTGAAATCCGGGAAAAAGGATAACCGGGCATTATCAAAGGTCACCACCCCTTTCATTCTAGCTGCAGCCAGGATAGCGTCTCTGTCCTTGTAGTGGAGGACTTAAATATGAGGGGTCTTGGCGGGGCCACCGGGGGAAGAGGTCTCAGGGGGGATCCTGTGCGCTCTCTCAACCATGCAAAATTTAGTTTTCCTTAGTCTTCCTTATGAGATTCTCGACAAATTGCTCTGCGGAGGGTCCAGCAGCCTTTTCAGGCAGACCGAATATTCTTATATTATTCCTCCGATTCCTGTTTTCCGCATCCTCCACCCCCCCCCCCCCCCCCATCAGCGTGGGCTCTGTCTCCCCAGTGCAGTGCCAAATTTTATCCAGATCATGGCGGACATAATTAAATTGCTCTTGGAGTGTATCAAATTTAGCTGTGAGGGTGCTCTGACACAAGGCAATGTCTGCCATTATAGCTGCAGTATCAGGGTTAGAGGGCTCCTGTCCGAACCCGTGTGAGGCCTCTATAGTTGCGTACTACAGGTGACCACTGCTGATTTGCACTTCTTATTGACTCTCATAAGTAGGGGACCCTTGGCAGGATCTGCTCCGGTGCTGTATCAGGGGGGTATTAGGCACTGTTGTCAAAGGTTCAGTGTCTCTGCGGGGAACTGCAGCCTTGGGCAGTGGGACGAGGGGCTCAGGTGTATCCCAAGCAGCAGTAGCATGGTACCCGCCGACAGGGGGGGATTGATATTGCTGTTGATGGGGCTGTAGCTTCCAGGACGGGGGCAAGGAGCACCAGGGTATCCCAAGCGGTCTTGATTTGGGCTCTGCTACCAGGAGAGTGATTTCCACTTGGATGACCGTAGGTGCGGTAAGCCAGCTTTAGGGTGCACCAACTGTATGGGGCTGGTCAGCTTTGATGGCCCCTGCTCGCCTCCTGCTCCCCCTCACTGTCCCAGAGTCTCAGTGAAACAGCTGCCCCCCCATTCCCCCAGGACGGGGTTGCCGGTGTCTGCCACCTCCCCCTCACCTCAGGACAAGATGGCGATCGGCTGTTCTCCCTCTTCACGTCAGGCGCCTGTCAGCTGTCTTCTCTCTTGCGGGGAGGCACCGCACTCTCCTCAGGCGCTTCTCCCCTCACCACCGCTGCAGACCGGGGAAGACAAAGGCCATCGCGCTCACCCCGCTCTGACCGCAGCTGCCTCACCTCCTCGCACAGGGGCCGCACGTGGCCGGGGAATGGCTGATGACTTCCCGGCTCCTCCGACTCCGCACACCGCCGCCTCCGAAGTTCACCTCCGGTACCCAAAGATCAAGGATCCCAGATGCACCGTCACACAGTGGGTGACTCCAATCGCTCTGCCCAATAGGAGGGTCAGATGCTGACCTCTGGTTAGAGGCAATAAGATGAGCTTCAGAATGGCCAGAGAAACACTTGAATCATACCATCAACAGTGACACACGTTCCATTGTAACATCTAAGGAGGAGACCAGGAACCATCATTTGGAAACATGTGAGGACTGACACACAATTGATTTGATCGAACCGCAGCCCAGTCAGACTCTTAAGTATTTTTACCCTTTCTATTTGAATTGTTATCTATTTATTTGTACCATGTTATATAGTTAATCCTGTTTTATCACCTTGCACAGTTTTTCTTGTTATTTTGTGTTTTTCTGTGTTTTTTTTAAATAAATTATTTATATACAGCAGAGGCTCTGAATTAAGTATCTAAAAATCTCACGCTAAAGCCTGGCTACATTACTAGCATAGGATGCTCGATCGCCCCCTGCCTGGAAGTGGTTGTGGGTCACTGTGTGGCTTAGATAGTGGCGAACACTTTGTTCTGGTGGCAGCATCTTATAGCCATGCATGTTGCCAGTTGAACGACATCTAACGTTGCAGTGACACACGTGGGGTACGGTTGCCCAGTTTGATCAGATGAACGATCCAGAGGTCTGATCAACCCGTGCAATCGTCACACAAGGTTAAACTGGCAGAAGCGGGCAAGCCCTCAAAAAATTGTTCCGCTTGTAAAGGGGGGTAGCAGCGGATTTGGCATCCTGAAATTTAGTTGAAGAAGCAATGGCTTTTTGCAAGCTGCGGAGGCACTGTTGGTTGTAGTAGTAGTAGCAGCATTAGCAGAGGCTGTTGAAGAAAGACTAGGCCATGGCATAGGACAAGCCTTTAAAAAATTGTCCCACTTGTATATGGGGGTGGCAGTGGGTTTGGCAAACCTGTGGTGGTTGTGTAGGCCTGGCAGTAGCAGGCTAGCCTTCAAAAAATTGTCCCACTTGTAAAGTGAGGGTAGCAGCAGGATTGGCAAACTAAAATTTTAGCTGAAGAAGAAGCAATGGCTTTTTACAAGCACTGAAAAATGTTGGGCGCCCATTTTTGGGCGTCACAGGGTTAAACTGTGACTGTGTTGGCCTGGCAGTATCAGAGGGTGGCAAGTCGGCAGGGGAGGCACTGTTGGTGGTATAAACAGCATTAGCAGAGGCTGCAGCTGTTGAAGAAAGACTAGGCCATGGCACAGGAAATCTGTGGTGGTTGTGTAGGCCTGGCAGTAGCTGACAAACCCTCAAAAAATTGTCCCAGGGGGATAGCAGTGGTATTGGCACCCTTACATTTTAGCTGAAGAAGCAATGGCTTTTTGCAAGCCTTGAAAAATGTGCCCATTTTGGGCATCACAGGGTTGACCTGCGTGTGTGTTGGCCTAGCAGTAGCAGAGTATCAGTCTCCTCGCCTTTCCTGCCCTTTAAGGCATTGTGAGCGCCCCATGCTACGGACTGTATGCAGCAGCAGACATGCTCGGCTGGATGTTTGTAACAGAGCTGGCTGTTCATCTGTCGCATGCTCCACAGTGACACCTGCTGTTCAGCCCATTGGAAGTACACAAAGCCTAGAGTGTAAGCTCTTGGACTTGATTTCACTTCCGGGTTTCCTGAGTCTGAATGGACAGGAAATGACTTCACCAGACTCTGACACATCTCTCCCTGTGCTGATTGATAGCCATATTAAGAGGACAGCTGGCCTACAGCCAATGCTGTGTTATCAGCTTACTTCCTAGATGTTGTTTTCCCTGACTCCTGAATTCCTGATCTGAATACCTGGATTTATACACGGACGGATAACTCGATTTTGACGCGGATTGCTCAGTGGACTTTGCTTGTTTTCTGCCTGCCTCTGACCCTGGATTCACCCTTGGACTGTGCCCAGACTTTTTATTTTGCTCTTTGGGATTATTTTGCTTCACTTCGCCCCATACCTGGAGCTCAGCTCAGCTCTCCCCATGGTTGTAGCCAGGAGGCCTGACACAGAGGGTGGCATACTGAAAGTGGAGGCGCTGTTGGTGGTAGTAGTAGTAGCAGCATTAGCAGAGACTGCAGCTGTTGAGGAAAGACTAGGCCATGGCATAGGAAACCTATGGCCTGGCAGTAGCGGGCAAGCCCTCAAAAAATTGTCCCACTTGTATATGGGGGTGGCAGTGGGTTTGGCATCCTGACAATTTATTTGAAGAAGAAGCAATGGCTTTTTACAAGAGCTGAAAAATGGGCATCACAAGGTTAACCTGCGTGTGTGCTGGCCTGGCAGTCGCAGAGGGTGGCAGGCTGGCAGTGGCGGTGCTGTTGATAGTAGTAGTGGCATGCTAATCAGTGGCATCAGGCACAGGGGTTTAAAATAGTCACCTAGCCACGCTTGATCCTTATTTACAAAAGTTCGTTTTTCCATGCTTAGGAGTGATGACACCACCTGCCGCGCTGAAATCCCTTTCTGATTCTAGGTTTGAGGGTGGACAAGACAGGACCCCATGGCAAACTGTGCTAGCTCTGGCCAATGGTCCAATCTGCTCACCCAGAAGTTCAAGGGGTCTCAGTGTATCTCCGCTGCTGTTGGAGAGGTTGCGCATTGACTTGGCGGGCAGTGGAGAGTGGACTCCCGGTCAGACATGCTTGTGGCAAGTGTCTGTCATTTAAATGACTAACTGGCTGCATGGCTGTTCTCGTTAATAAGGCATTTTTGGCTTTTTATTAGGAAGGTCGTAAAAATATTCCACCTTTTTGTCTTTATACCTAGGGTCTAAGTGTAGCAATTCAGTACTTGTCTTGTACTTTGCTTCATGCTAACAATGCGGCTGTCAGCACGCAAGCACCTGAGCTTCAGCTCACCATCCTCGCAAACATTTCCGAGGGTTTGTTTGGTTCCAACTGTGCTCCATATTGCCATGTTTGTTCATCATCATCGTCATCACCAACACTATCATGATGGCCATCGTCATTATCAACAGCATAATAGTGTGCTTCCTCCCCTATATCTTTCTGTGATAAGTTGGTTGTTTCCAACTCCAAGTCCACCTCCTGGGGTCTGATTTCCTCACCCTCCTCCAGCTCGTCTTGTAGAGGATCCTACCTCCATCCCTTGCTGAAATATGGCCATGAGAGTTTTCTCCAAAATGAATATCAGTGGCATGACATCATTCATTCCCGCTGTTGTTCCTGCTGCCAAATCTTGTTGCCTCTTCAAAAGGCCTCAGCACAAGATATTTCTCTGATCATCTGCCAATGCCGAAGCTGAAAATCACACTGGCTGGAAAAGCTGGCCGTTTGCTGCATGAAGAAATCATTCACTCTTTTGCACTGGTGGTAAATGTGTTCCAGCATATGTAGGGTGGACATCGCAAATTAGGCGGTGTTCAGGAAGACCATTCTGGAGCTGCAAGTCTAGGAGAGCCTGTTTGAAGGCATAGTATGGGCTATAGCAAACACATACCCTAGACATGGCCAGAACATCCGCCAGACCAACATATGTTTTTAAAAATGTGTTTGATGACCAGACTGATTACGCACACCAGGCATGGGGCATGTGTCATATGACCTAGACGCAGGGCAGCCACAATTGCCCCGTTATCTGCAACCACATTGCTCAATTTAAGTTGATCTGGGGACTGTCACCAGGAGATTTCCTTATGCATGCGCAGCAGCAACTCCTCAGCAGTGTGGCTTTTCTCGCCCAGGCTCAGCATGTGTAATTTGACGTTGCAGTGCTGCGCCCTGAAGTGATGAATGCATGAAGGAGGAGTGTAAGCTATTCCCTGTGTCTCCCGTCTGTTGAGGAGGAAAGGTACCTGGTATCCAAAGCTGAAGCTGATTGGCACAAATGCAGAGGTTTTACTAATGCCTGACCCTGTTGCATTGGAGCATCATGCTGCATAAGTTTGACCCTTTGGCCCGTGACACATATGTATTGCCATAGCTACTGCTCCAAGTATCTACTGTTGCATGCACTGCGCTGCACACTGACAGTTGCATAAACAACTGGTGGCCATGTGGTAGAAGAGATGTCGACTGGGGACATGCCTGCTGAGCTGGGTGCACCCCATTAGTTGCATCAACCAGGTGGCATGGCAGCGACTGCACTACCAACAACCTGTCTGGAGGATATAGATTCTATTATGGATAACTGACACGATGTAGGAGGAACACTAAATGAAAATTACAAGACTGAGACTGTACTTCCTGTGGTCGAGACCTGGCTACTAGACTGATGACAGGTTATAAGACCCGCACCATCAGCAACAAGAGTGATAAGGTTTTGATGGGCATTTGTGAGGCATTTTGTGATGCTGCTCCAAGTGCTTATGTAGAGCCATAGTTCCTAGATTTGTACCCTGCCCATGGCTAACTTTCTGCCTATCCAGCACTGTGCCAGGTTTTGTTCCCCTGGGAAGGTACAAAAGAATTGCCACACGGCAGAGTACCGCACAGAGCTAGCCTTTCCAACACCACCACCACCATCAGACTAGGCTCCTCCACTGGCAGGCTTTTTTCTGGAGTCTGCAAAAGCAGCATCAGTGTCCCCGTCACCTGCTCCTGAGTGGACCATGCCAGCAGACCTAGCCCTGTGCCATAGATCTGGCCCTACCTTGGCTTGGCTCTTTGTCACTGCCAATGCCAGAAGTACCCTCTTCCTCCGACAATGTCCCTTCCTTGTTGCCTGGTTCCCAGGTCCTGTCCAAAACTACATCATCATTATATCAGCCATTACTATGGCTGAGACTGGGCAAATGGCTGGTGAAACTTTCACTGGGCCTGGGCACATGGCTCCTGACCACAGTGTTGTTACTGGCACCAAAATCCTTAGTGACAGAAGAAATTGCAGGGATGTATTTTCCTCTACCTCGTCCTCCCCCCCCCCTTCCTTTCCCAGACATTTTACTTAGTATTTCCTAAAACAGATAGATGTTCCCTAAAATATTCATGTGAAAAAAATTGCTTTTTTAAACTGCATTTACCAAATAGGCACTGTGAACCCCAGAGGCACCTTGGACTCCAACTTAGAGACGGACCTGCACAGCTAAAACAGACCTTCCCCTCCCAAAAATCATTGGCAGGTGAAAAAGATTGACTTTTTTTAATTGTATTAAACACTGAGGCACTGTGGACCCCAACTTAGAGAAGATGGTGCATGCACACTTAAAACAGAGCTGCCTCCCCAAAAAAATCCTTGGTAGGTAAAAACAATGATTTTTTAAAACTGTGTTAAACACTGAGGCACTGACTACCCCAAGTTCCCCAACGCAGTGACATGTGGCCAAAACTTAAAAAAACCCTCACTGACATTTTCAGACTTTACAGGGTGGACTACAATGACCAGTAGATTCCAGTGCAGGCAGATGTAGTTTTTCTGTGCAGAACACACTCCCCCTCAATGTCCCACTCTGCCCACTTCCTTTCCTGTCCCTTCTTTTCTCCTATGCTGTGGTTCAAAATGCCCTAAATTGTCCACAAACTGTCCCTGCTCTAAGAGCAATGCATACTCTGGAACAGCCAGCTTGAAATTGGTGGATAGATGGAGCATCGTGTGACTATCTCCTGCAATATCACCTCCTGATTGGCCTAGCTACCCTGCAACCATGTGACCCTGTCTCTCTGATTCTCTGTTTCCGTCTTCCGCATTCCGTCGTGACCCAAGTGAAGTTAGGGTTCGCAGCGAACAGAACATTTCCTGAAATTCGGGTCGAAACCAGTTTCTACCCATTTGGTTCGCTCATCTCTGTCACTCATCAGGAGCAGTGACACCAGATTGGTTTGAGCAATTGGATACTCCACTAACAATTGGTATTAAAGAACAGAAACCCCCAAGTGGCCAGAACAATTGGTATTAAAGAGTAGTGACACTCATGTGGTTTGAGCAGGTGGTATTAAACAGTAGACACACAAGTGCCCTGAACCAGTGGATACTCCACTAAGAATTGGTATTAAATTGGTGTGACATCCAGGTGCAGTGGTCTTAAAGATTAGTGACAACCAAGTCATTTAGTGACACCAAGTGGTTTGAACAATTGGACACTCAACCAACTATTGGTATAAAAGAGCAGTGATCTCTAAGTAGCCTGAACAATTAGTATTAAAGAATTGTGAAACCCAAGTGGTTTGAGCAAGTGCTATTAAAGAGAGGTGACACCCGGGTCAGTATTTATCCTTAGGTACACCTAGACACCAGCCTAGGGTGGGCAGAAAGTCCAGGGGGTGAGAGAGGTGGCAGCAGGGGCATAAAAAATAAAAGAAGTTTGCAGGCAGCATTTGCTTTGGACTAGCATGGGATCAGTATGGGTCCCCAGCAGCATGTTACAGACACCGCTACAGACATTAGGCTCAATACACAGCCTCTTTTAAGTGCACTTACACATGAAAAAGTATGTGTGTATGTGTATTTTTCTGTATTTTTTGTCAATTTTTGAGCTTCTGGTGTTTTTTTTGTTTGTATTGGCATTTTTGTATATGTGCCCTTAAGCCTTTTCGTTCGCGTATCTCTTGTGTATTTGCTTCGTATTGTTTTTGCTTTGATGCGCATAATACATGATTAGTATGAGCTTAAGCATGATTCAGAGCCTTAATTAGGCATGATTTGGCCTTAAAGAAAGGCCAATAAAACTGTTTTTTCACGCTCCACTTACGGGCTCTATTTCTTGGTGAGAATGTGTTTTCGTGGTATGGGGGAAAGCATAAAGGAGCCCTCCGAGGACTACCTTGCACAGTATATGAGCGTCTGCAAAATTGAGGCATTCTGGGCATGTGTTTATATGGGTCTATATGTTGCCTTCTCCACACGTCAGTGTGTGTCTTTCACAATTTATACTTTCCTAATATGTAAGCCTATGCACGAAGTTCTGAAATATTCCAGGATCCGCTGGGGTGCATCAGATGATGCAGAGACCTACTTCAAAAATGAAACCCTAGCTGACCACTCGCAGTCAGCAGGACACCATCATGTGCATAAGTACACCAAGCTCACCTGGACCAACATGCAGAGGAGGAGGCCCAGATGTCGGGCAGGGAGTCCCAAAAAAGTGGCAATGATGAGTCAGCTATGAGCAACACACACAGGAGACACAGGCTGAACACTCACACACATATGTGTAATAATGTTGTCTTTGGTGATAGTTGATTCTAGATCACCAAGTGGGCCATATATTGCCTGAAAGACACACATTGGAGTTGGCAGCAGCATTAGGAGCCAATATATTGCCTGAAAAACACATTGGAGTTGGCAGCAGCATTAGGAGCCCATATATTGCCTGAAAGACACACCCAGGAGTTGGCAGCAACAGCAGCAGCATTAGGAGCCCATATATTGCCTGAAAGACACACTCTGGACTTGGCAGCAGCATAGGGAGCACATATATTGCATGAAAAACACACCCAGGATTTGGCAGTAGCATAGGGAGCTCATATATTGCCTGAAAAACACATTGGAGTTTGCAGCAGCATTAGGAGCACATATATTGCCTGAAAGACACACCCAGGAGTTGGCAGCAGCATTAGGAGCCCATATATTGCCTGAAAGACACACTTAGGAGTTGGCAGCAGCATTAGGGAGCTCATATAATGCCTGAAAACACATTGGAGTTGGCAGCAGCATTAGGAGCACATATATTGCCTGAAAAACACATTGGAGTTTGCAGCAGCATTAGGAGCACATATATTGCCAGAAAGACACACCCAGGAGTTGGCAGCAGCATTAGGAGTCCATATATTGCCTGAAAGACACACTTAGGAGTTGGCAGCAGCATAGGGAGCTCATATAATGCCTGAAAAACACAATGAAGTTGGCAGCAGCATTAGGAGCCCATATATTGCCTGAAAGACACACATTGGAGTTGGCAGCAGCATTAGGAGCCCATAAATTGCCTGAAAGACACACGCAGGAGTTGGCAGCAGCAGCATAGGGAGCTCATATATTGCCTGAAAGACACACATTGGAGTTGGCAGCAGCATTAGGAGCCCATATATTGCCTGAAAAACACATTGGAGTTGGCAGCAGCATTAGGAGCCAATATATTGCCTGAAAGACACACATTGGAGTTGGCAGAAGCATTAGTCAGCAGGACACCATCATGTGCATAAGTACACCAAGCTCACCTGGACCAACATGCAGAGGAGGAGGCCCAGATGTCGGGCAGGGAGTCCCAAAAAAGTGGCAATGATGAGTCAGCTATGAGCAACACACACAGGAGACACAGGCTGAACACTCACACACATATGTGTAATAATGTTGTCTTTGGTGATAGTTGATTCTAGATCACCAAGTGGGCCATATATTGCCTGAAAGACACATTGG
Source organism: Gastrophryne carolinensis (assembly GCA_027917425.1). Taxonomy (NCBI): domain Eukaryota; kingdom Metazoa; phylum Chordata; class Amphibia; order Anura; family Microhylidae; genus Gastrophryne; species Gastrophryne carolinensis. Next base: position 186,887,576 of record CM051239.1, on the reverse strand, counting down.
AGTTGGCAGCAGCATTAGGAGCCCATATATTGCCTGAAAGACACACCCAGGAGTTGGCAGCAACAGCAGCAGCATTAGGAGCCCATATATTGCCTGAAAGACACACTCTGGACTTGGCAGCAGCATAGGGAGCACATATATTGCATGAAAAACACACCCAGGATTTGGCAGTAGCATAGGGAGCTCATATATTGCCTGAAAAACACATTGGAGTTTGCAGCAGCATTAGGAGCACATATATTGCCTGAAAGACACACCCAGGAGTTGGCAGCAGCATTAGGAGCCCATATATTGCCTGAAAGACACACTTAGGAGTTGGCAGCAGCATTAGGGAGCTCATATAATGCCTGAAAACACATTGGAGTTGGCAGCAGCATTAGGAGCACATATATTGCCAGAAAGACACACCCAGGAGTTGGCAGCAGCATTAGGAGTCCATATATTGCCTGAAAGACACACTTGGGAGTTGGCAGCAGCATAGGGAGCTCATATAATGCCTGAAAGGCACACGCAGGAGTTGGCAGCAGCAGCATAGGGAGCTCATATATTGCCTGAAAGACACACATTGGAGTTGGCAGCAGCATTAGGAGCCCATATATTGCCTGAAAAACACATTAGAGTTGGCAGCAGCATTAGGAGCCAATATATTGCCTGAAAGACACACATTGGAGTTGGCAGAAGCATTAGGAGCCCATAAATTGCCTGAAAGACACACCCAGGAGTTGGCAGCAGCAGCAGCATAGGGGGCTCTTATATATTGCCTGAAAGACACGCATTGGAGTTGGCAGCAGCATTAGGAGTCCATATATTGCCTGAAAAACACATTGGAGTTGGCAGCAGCATTAGGAGCCCATAAATTGCCTGAAAGACACACCCAGGAGTTGGCAGCAGCAGCAGCAGCATAGGGGGCTCATATATTGCCTGAAAGACACACATTGGAGTTGGCAGCAACATTAGGAGCCCATATATTGCCTAAAAAACACATTGGAGTTGGCAGCAGCATTAGGAGCCCATATATTGCCTGAAAGACACACCCAGGAGTTGGCAGCAGCAGCAGAATTAGGAGCCCATATATTGCCTGAAAAACACATTGGAGTTGGCAGCAGCATTAGGAGCCCATGAATTGCCTGAAAAACACATTGGAGTTGGCAGCAGCATTAGGAGCCTATATATTGCCTGAAAGACACACCCAGGAGTTGGCAGCAGCAGCAGCATTAGGAGCCCATATATTGCCTGAAAGACACACTCTGGACTTGGCAACAGCATAGGGAACACATATTCTGCATGAAAAACACACCCAGGAGTTGGCAGCATCATAGGGAGCTCATATCTTGCCTGAAAAACACACTGGAGTTGGCAGCAGCATTAGGAGCCCATAAATTGCCTGAAAGACACACCCAGGAGTTGGCAGCAGCAGCAGCATAGGGTGCTCATATATTGCCTGAAAGACACACATTGGAGTTGGCAGCAACATTAGGAGCCCATATATTGCCTGAAAACCACATTGGAGTTGGCAGCAGCATCAGGAGCCCATAAATTGCCTGAAAGACACACCCAGGAGTTGGCAGCAGCAGCAGAATTAGGAGCCCATATATTGCCTGAAAAACACATTGGAGTTGGCAGCAGCATTTGGAACCCATATATTGCCTGAAAAACACATTGGAGTTGGCAGCAGCATTAGAAGCCGATATATTGCCTGAAAGACACACTCTGGACTTGGCAGCAGCATAGGGAGCACATATATTGCATGAAAAACACACCCAGGAGTTGGCAGCAGCATAGGGAGTTCATATATTGCCTGAAAAACACATTGGAGTTGGCAGCAGCATTAGAAGCCTATATATTGCCTGAAAGACACACTCTGGACTTGGCAGCAGCATAGGGAGCACATATATTGCATGAAAAACACACCCAGGAGTTGGCAGCAGCATAGGGAGCTCAAATTTTGCCTGAAAAACACATTGGAGTTGGCAGCAGCATTAGGAGCCCATATATTGCCTGAAAAACACACCCAGGAGTTGGCAGCAGCATTAGGAGTCCATATATTGCCTGAAAGACACACCCAGGAGTTGGCAGCAGCATGGGAGCTCATATATTGCCTGAAAAACATATTGGAGTTGGCAGCAGCATTAGGAACCCATATATTGCCTGAAAAACACATTGGAGTTGGCAGCAGCATTAGGAGCCCATAAATTGCCTGAAAGACACACCCAGGAGTTGGCAGCAGCAGCAGCATTAGGAGCCCATATATTGCCTGAAAAACACATTGGAGTTGGCAGCAGCATTAGGAGCCCATATATTGCCTGAAAGACACACCCAGGAGTTGGCAGCAGCAGCAGCATTAGGAGCCCATATATTGCCTGAAAAACACATTGGAGTTGGCAGCAGCATTAGGAGCCCATAAATTGCCTGAAAAACACATTGGAGTTGGCAGCAGCATTAGGAGCCCATATATTGCCTGAAAGACACACCCAGGAGTTGGCAGCAGCAGCAGCATTAGGAGCCCATATACTGTATTGCCTGAAAAACACACTCTGGACTTGGCAGCAGCATAGGGAGCACATATTCTGCATGAAAAACACACCCAGGAGTTGGCAGCAGCATAGGGAGCTCATATCTTGCCTGAAAAACACACTGGAGTTGGCAGCAGCATTAGGAGCCCATAAATTGCCTGAAAGACACACCCAGGAGTTGGCAGCAGCAGCATTAGGAGCCCATAAATTGCCTGAAAAACACATTGGAGTTGGCAGCAGCATTAGGAGCCCATATATTGCCTGAAAGACACACCCAGGAGTTGGCAGCAGCAGCAGCATTAGGAGCCCATATACTGTATTGCCTGAAAAACACACTCTGGACTTGGCAGCAGCATAGGGAGCACATATTCTGCATGAAAAACACACCCAGGAGTTGGCAGCAGCATAGGGAGCTCATATCTTGCCTGAAAAACACACTGGAGTTGGCAGCAGCATTAGGAGCCCATAAATTGCCTGAAAGACACACCCAGGAGTTGGCAGCAGCAGCAGCACTAGGAGCCCATATATTGCCTGAAAAACACATTGGAGTTGGCAGCAGCATTAGGAGCCCATAAATTGCCTGAAAAACACATTGGAGTTGGCAGCAGCATTATGAGCCCATATATTGCCTGAAAGACACACCCAGGAGTTGGCAGCAGCAGCAGCATTAGGAGCCCATATATTGCCTGAAAGACACACTCTGGACTTGGCAGCAGCATAGGGAGCACATATTCTGCATGAAAAACACACCCAGGAGTTGGCAGCAGCATAGGGAGCTCATATCTTGCCTGAAAGACACACTGGAGTTGGCAGCAGCATTAGGAGCCCATATATTGCCTGAAAGACACATTGGAGTTGGCAGAAGCATAGGGAGCTCATATATTGCCTGAAAGAAACACCCAGGAGTTGTCAGCAGCAGAAGGAGCTCATATATTGCCTGAAAGACACACCCAGGAGATGGCAGCAGCAAAAGGAGCTACCATGCATCAGCTACTCGCATGCATCAGCTTTTGGTGGGTGGAAATCCTGGCTGATCCATGCCTGATTCATCTTCACAAAGGTGAGTCTCTCCACATTTTCCGTGGACAGACGAATTCTCCTTGGCGTTACTATGGCCCCCGCAGCACTAAAGACCCGCTCAGATGGCACACTACTGGCTGGGCAGGACAGCTTTCCCAGGGCAAACTCTGCCAGTTGCGGCCACAAGTCAAGTTTGGCTGCCCAGAAGTCCAGCGGATCCTCAAGGTGCGTTGGCATGGTCATTTCATGGTATGGCACGACCTGCTGGTTCAGGCCCTGCTCCAGGTCTTCCTGCTGCTCATGCCACCCCCCCCCCCCAGTGGAAGGTGAGCGCAGAGGCCCCCCCGAGTCAGATCTGCGAGAGTATGGACCATGGCGCAGATAGGCATCGGCCAACTGACTACGTAGAATGTCTTTGTAGTAGGTCAGTTTGTCCTCCCTTTCGGCGGGAGAGCCAGTAGTCATCCTGCAGAAAAATGGAGACAATTCTGCGGTCACTACGCAAGCACGTGAGCATGTATCGTGCCATTTGTGCAAGTGACTCGGAGGGACTACCTGTCTCCATCTCCACTGCATACTGCCACGGTGTGTCTGGGTCCTCTGAATATTTATGCTAGTGTTTGGGATGCCCCCTCCTCACATACAGAGCAGTCCTCCCTTGATTGTGGTAAAGTGACGTTGATTATAAAATGCAAACAGTTAATAGACAGGTAGTCTTGAAATATTAATGCTAGTGTTTGGGATGCCCCCTCCTCACATACAGAGGAGGCCTCCCTTGATTGTGGAAAAGTGACGTTAATTATAAAATGCAAGCAGTTATTAGACAGGTAGTCTTTAAATATTTATGCTAGTGTTTGGGATGTCCCCTCCTCATATACAGAGCAGTCCTCCCTTGATTGTGGTAAAGTGACGTTGATTATAAAATGCAAGCAGTTAATAGACAGGTAGTCTTGAAATATTAATGCTAGTGTTTGGGATGCCCCCTCCTCACATACAGAGGAGGCCTCCCTTGATTGTGGAAAAGTGACGTTAATTATAAAATGCAAGCAGTTATTAGACAGGTAGTCTTGAAATATTTATGCTAGTGTTTGGGATGCCCCCTCCTCAGATACAGAGCAGGCCTCCCTTGATTGTGGAAAAGTGACTTTGCTTATAAAATTCAAGCAGTTATTAGACAGGTAGTCTTGAAATATTTATGCTAGTGTTTGGGATGCCCCCCTCCGCACAATAACTGCTTGCAATTATAAAATGTCTTGAAATATTAATGCTAGCAGGCTTTTTAAAGAATGACACCAGGTAAAGGAAAAGCTAAATAGGCAGGAGTGTTATTAACACTAAATAGGCTTGAAAGCTAATGCAAACAGTTTAAACTGTCCCTGTCTTTATTTGTCACTGTTACAGGCTCTCTCCTTCTCTATCTGTCCCGCGCTTCTCCTGTTCCATCTATCTATCTATCTATCTATCTATCTATCTATCTATCTATCTATCCCTCGCTCTCTCCCTGCCTGATCTGCTCTGGCCGCAATATAGTGTCAGAATCATCTTCCGCAAGATGGCCGCGGTTTATATGGGGCTGTGACATCATCGGTAAGCCTGTCTGCTGATAGGTAGCATGTGACACCTACCCACCATTCCTTGCCCCATGGGATATGTCCTGACATGTGGATGCACCATTTTAGATGGACTGTATAGCAGTAAATGGAGTTTTAAGGAAGCGATTCGAGCGATCGAATTGCGGCGATATTCAGAATCGTAACTAATCGAATATTTCATGAAATTCGTAACGAATTCGGGTTCGTCAGAATCGATTCGCTCATCTCTAATTCTCGTGTCTTTTTTCTTGCGTATGTGCGTTTTAGTTGATCGTATTTTTGTAGAAAAGATTTTGCATTCACGCAAATAATACGTTATTGGTATGGGCTTGCGCATGATTCAGAGCCTTGATTGTTGATTAGAACATGGCCAATAAAACAAGTGTTTTCACGCCCAACTTACAGGATCTATTTCTTGGTGAAAGTGTGCCGTCGTGTTGTGAGTTGCATTGTTATGTAGGCGGATTAAGTGGAGGAATATGAGCACCTGCAGCTACACGCCATTCTATGCATCTGTCTGTCGGATTTCAGGTTGCATCGCGCACGTTTGGATATCGGTCGCATGCATGACGTTGAGCTATTCAAGCTCACCCAACTGAACTGTATTTCCCTTGAGAAACTACATAGTGAGCTGCGCCCATGGTTGGCTCCCACCGCAAGCAAGGGGCATGCAATTGCAGGCATGACCAACTTGGTTGGCTGCCTTCAATTTCTAGCGAACGGCTCGTTCCAGAGGCTGGGTGCCCTCTCTGTGGGCATGTCCCAGCCTATGCTGGGCCGCACACTAAACAAGTTTCTGGATGGCATGGCTACCATGTTTCAAAAATACATATGTTTCCCTGACGTTGTTGCGCTGGTGCCTCCAACTGCTGATGAGCATCTATACAGGTATTTTTTTTCTCTTGCCTTTTTCCCAAAATATGTTTGTATTTGTATGTTTATATGCACATTTACAGTAATGTTGTCTTGCATTGTCTATTTTAATGTAGACCTAAATCTAATATTAAAACTGCTTTGTATTTGTACTCTTATATTTTTGTTCTGTCCATTCAATATAACATAATAAGGCCCCCTTAACAATTTGAAAGAATAATACTATCAATTGTTCGGTATTTTTAGTTGTTAATTTTTTTTTGTGGTTCTTTATTTTGCAATTACAGGAACCATAAGATGGGACATTCCATCAATGTGGAAAGTGTTGTTGGTCCCGTTCTTAGGTTTCTGAGCATCATGGTAGGTTTTCCTGGTTCCACCCAAGATGCCTACATTCTTCGGAATTACAGTCTCTATGGGCGTTTTGAGTCTGGCAAGTTGTCTGGTGGTTGGCTACTTGGTAAGTGTTTTGTTTTTGATTACTTGGATTTTCCATGTGTAACTATTGTAAATGTACAAGTCCCCTGCCTCCACCTATGATGTTCTTCCCCTATGATTAAATAATATTGAATGTAAATTTTATTTTTAGAGTAACTTTTTATTAATTTTTTTTTTAAGGGGATTTGGGATACCCCCTGCTTTCGTGGCTAATGACCCCAATCCTGGGCCCTCAGATGACCCGGGCTGTTGTTGAGAGGGCATTTGGCTTGCTGAAGAGCCGTTTCCAGTGTCTGGATCATACAGGGGGCTCTGCAGTACCAGCCAGCAAAAGTCATAAAAATCATTGTTGCATGTATGATTTTACATAACTTTGCCATCATGCAGAAGGTGCCCCAATATCTGGATGTCTCTCCCTCTCCAGCAATTGTTGACATACCTGAAAATGTGTATGTGGGCACCCAGAGTGCCTCTGGTCAGTCTGTCAGGGAGCACCTTATTTTGTCTCATTTCAGTTAAGCTTTATGTAATGTGTTTGTTACCAATCTGTTGTTTTGTGTGACTTTTTCATTTTTTCTCAATTATATTTTCTTAAAAAAACCTTTGTTTCTCCAAAGTCAATTCAAAGTATAAGCAATTGTTATTTTATTGTTGTTTTAAATTATCATTAACTATTCATTCATAGTTTCTTTCTGTGGCCACGATTGTGATTCATGTTCAATAGCCTTTACATGCACAAACAAAAAAAAAATCACTGGAATGGTGGCTGGCCAAAGTATGTTGGTTGTTGAATGGCCACCATCTGTGCCATGGTAGCATTGAGCATCTGCCACTGCTCCAGCATTGCCTTCCTCTGTCTATTGCTGGTCTGCATTTCCTCCAGCATGGAATGTAGGTTATTTTGTATTTGGTTCAATTGTGTGGAAATGTTTTCTTGGAACCTTTCACTGGTTTGCCTGAATGTGCTGCTATCCAGTCATACCTCACCAGGGTAAGATGGCGAGGTTGCAGAGCCCATCATCCTCTTCCCTGGGTTTAGAGATGGGGATGGCAAATCCTCTGCAGCAGAGCTCGCCCATGTAAGTGATGGTTGCTGCTGCTCCAGCTGCTGCCAATGCTGGGGCCGGGGATTGAGCTGTGGCAGCAGTGTTGAGTCTGATGCAGAGGGAGTGTCGTAGGCTGCAGCTGGTGCAGTGGCAGTTGTTGTTGCAGCTGTTGATGTATTTCCAGTTGGGGGACAGATGTTGTGGCTGCATTCTTTGAATTGGCCACTGGTGCTGTAGAGTCTTGTGTTATTGTGGCTGTGCTTGTGGCTGATGCATGTAGTCATCCTCCTCAAGATCATGTATGTCTGCCATTATGGGGGGTGTCTGTAGGGACAGAAAATTATGTATTTATCTAGTGGTTCTAAAATATCCTGTTGAAAATCGTCACCTTGCTTTACATGCATCACCAGTGCAAATTACACTTACCAGATCTAATTCTACATTTATAGGACTCCTTGATAATCCATGCTGCGAAGTACTGTCACCAGAACTTGCAACTGGTATTTGTTGTTGCACAAAAAGTTGAGGTGTTTGTTTAGCTGGAATGTAATTGTAAACTACATTTTCGCCCAACAGATGGCCTGTCTGCATCATCCTGGGTACTTGGCAAAATGGATGACATTTGTGGTTGAGGTGTGGATGATGAATGAGAAGACCTTTCACTGGCTACTGACTGAAGAGGACTTGCTTGGGGGCGGGTGTGTGTTCTTGGCTTGGCCAGAAAGATGCAGCCGTTGAGGCACACGGTGAGACGGGGCTCTCAAGATTATATTCTTCGAAGTGGCTTTGAGCAGGAGAGGGTGTTGTTGGGGGTCTATTGTGTGTTGCCCTAATCTTCCCCTTGCCCTTACTACACTTGCTTGCTAATGATGTTGTGGTGGGAGATGTGTGAGTAGGGCAAGCAGTATGTCTGGAGGGGGATTTCTTTGCCTTCCTGGTTGTGGTAGTTTTGGTTTCAGTTGCAGTCTGGCTCAAAGTAGCTTTTCTTTGCCTAGTTGAAGCCCTGGTTGGCTCAACAGTCTTGCATGCCTGAGACTTGCCTTTGTGACCAGTATGTGTAGGTGTGGCTTGGCTGGACCTGGTAGCTGGCCTGCCACTGTGTTGGATTGAGGTGGAAGGCAAAGGCTCTTGCTGTTGTATACCTTGGCGATCCTGTCATTCATGTTGCTTTCAGCTCTTGTGGGTAAGTTGCTTCCCTGTCATATTGCTTTGTTCACAGACAGTATAGTTGTGTTAGCGCGTACCCTTTAAGAACTTATCCCTTTCTATTACGTCAGTACGGCCATACGCGCTCCAGAAACCGCTGTGGCACGCCACATAACCATTAGAAACTCCCCAAGATGGCCCCCACGCTCTTCACCCGCCAGCAACAGGAAACCATTATGCGAGTGAGTGTATTTGCAGGCGTTTATTTGCAGGCGAAATGCATTCATAGGCGGTCAGGCTGCAAGCCCAAAACTAGCGGGGAAGAAAAATGTATGGGAATGTAGCGACAAGTGAAAGTTTGTGAGCACATATGTGTGGGCGGTATTACGCCATCACACAACACTAACATGTACTATCCAAGGATGGGTAAATCCAGTAATAATCATTTATAATGTTGGGGGTAGTGATAATAATAACCTGCTATAATAATTTATCTTATGTGCATGCTTGCTTTAATAACATCTGTATTTCATCCACCTTTTAGATGATGATGACCCATCAATATGATTTCCTGCCCAACAGCTTTGCCAAACGGTCATTGGCACTGGATATAGTGGCTGCGCTGAAGAAGGAATCTGACACCACCTTCACATTCACCCAGATAATCCAGCACATTGGTCGGACCTTACTGTAAATGGAGGAAGAAGCCTCGGGTGAGAAGATATTTCCGGAAACTCTTTCCAAGTAAGTTACTTCACATTACATCTTAGGAATACAATGACCTTAGGCAGGCATGTGTTTATAACAATGCTATTCTCTTCTAGTGAACGAGTTTCATTATCGAGTACGCCCAACCCCACCCCCCCCCGAGGCGAGGAGTCCGGCGAGGAGTCCGGCCCAAAGCTGTTGGACAGGGAATCAGAGGATGAGAAGCACACAGGAACATGCACTGTAAACACACACTAATTTTTGACATCTATACTTTTAGATGCTGAGGTCACGGGTGAAGAGCAAGGACAGGAGAGTTCACACCAAGCACCTGAGGTGCAAGGAGAAGGTGGGTGATGTGACAAGCTAACTTAAAAAAAACAAAAGATTTTTTTTTGCTTTCTCTACAGACTCAAGAGGAGTGGCCGGCCCCAGTGCGGAGGGTGGTCCCCCAACAACAGCTCACCCACCAGCCTAGTAAGTTTAAAGACAAGTTATTTTATTAAAGTTAACATGCCTTCCTCAACAGGTAATCACAATGCATAGGCTAGAAAAAAAATGTTATTTCATTTAACAGGCCTCACATAGGATGCACATCAGCGGCTCCAGCAATTAACTGCTGCTGCGCATAGGCTGGTGGGAGAAATAGAGGAGCAGCATCAATGGGGAGCACTAATAAATAAAACCCTGGGAGCCTGCCACTATTTGTACATAGTTTTTATATTAAAATTTTAACAATTTTTTATATTTTAAAAATATTTTTTTTCCAAAATAAATCTTTTATTATTAAAAAAAGGTTTTGATAAATATAACAAACTTTACAACGGTTCTTATGTCACTAATTTATGGTTCTTTACACAGAGTAATGTGTTCATAAATACACTTCTGCACATAAATCCGAGATTAGGCACAAGGAAAAAAAAAAAGGTAAAGAGGAAAGGAAGTAAGCATTAAAACATTGGTAAAAGAAAGAAACACACTGACAAGGGAGTTAAGTTAAGCATTAAAACATTGTTAAAAGAAAGAAACACACTGACAAGGAAGTTAAGTTAAGCACTTGAGCAGAAGTAAGTGATGAAATAGCTGGAGCCGGGTACATGAAACAGTTAATAAGCTGCGCGCATGCATACATGCCTGCAGACATACCAGCTAGGGATGAGCGAATCGATCCGGACGAACCCGGATTCGATCCGAATTTCATGAAAAATTCGATTCGGATCGAATCCGAATTTCCCCGTGCTTGGATCGCTCGTAGTTTTCCTTTAACATCCATTCATTTACATTACAGGCATTCTAAGATGGCGGACGGGACATGTCCAGACATCTACCCCGCTCCATTGCATACTGGGGCAGTCACATGCAGCCTATCAGCAGCCAGCAAGCCCAGTGACGTCACAGCGCTATTTAAGGCGGCGGACATCTTGCTTTTCCTCATTTCTCTATTGCATTCGTGAGAGACAGGACGCTGCTGTAGTCAGGGAGAGACAGAGAGCCAGGGACAGGCAGGAGACAGGCAGGAAGTCAGCGAGAAGCAGAGAAAGTTAGGAAAAATCGGAGGCAGTCACAGGGAGATTTTTTTTTTTTTCATCCAGCCTGAGTGTTACTGGCTGGCTGACTGGCTTTGTTAGCATTTTCAGGCTGCTTATACACTTACTGTGCATATATAAAGAACTGATCTCAAGTCTGCTGTGAGGCATCCCATTCTGTGACTACACCAGCCTCTATTTACTATAACCCTTTGCACTTATTCTAAAAGTAATTTGGCCTGATAAAAACACTTTTGCTGTGCATAGTACTACTGCTCCCAGGTGCTCTCCGGTTGGGGCATCCCATTCTGTGACTACACCAGCCTCTATTTACTATAACCCTTTGCACTTATTCTAAAAGTAATTTGGCCTGATAAAGACACTTTTGCTGTGCATAGTACTGCTCCCAGGTGCTCTCCGTTTGGGGCAACCCATTCTGTGACTACACCAGCCTCTATTTACTATAACCCTTTGCACTTATTCTAAAAGTAATTTGGCCTGCTAAAGACACTTTTGCTGTGCATAGTACTGCTCCCAGGTGCACTCTGGTTGGGGCATCCCATTCTGTGACTACACCAGCCTCTATTTACAATAACCCTTTGCACTTATTCTAAAAGTAATTTGGCCTGATAAAGACACTTTTGCTGTGCATAGTACTGCTCCCAGGTGCACTCTGGTTGGGGCATCCCATTCTGTGACTACACCAGCCTCTATTTACTATAACCCTTTGCACTTATTCTAAAAGTAATTTGGCCTGATAAAGACACTTTTGCTGTGCATAGTACTGCTCCCAGGTGCACTCCGGTTGGGGCATCCCATTCTGTGACTACACCAGCCTCTATTTACTATAACCCTTTGCCCTTATTCTAAAAGTAATTTGGCCTGATAAAGACACTTTTGCTGTGCATAGTACTGCTCCCAGGTGCACTCTGGTTGGGGCATCCCATTCTGTGACTACACCAGCCTCTATTTACTATAACCCTTTGCACTTATTCTAAAAGTAATTTGGCCTGATAAAGACACTTTTGCTGTGCATAGTACTGCTCCCAGGTGCTCTCCGGTTGGGGCATCCCATTCTGTGACTACACCAGCCTCTATTTACTATAACCCTTTGCACTTATTCTAAAAGTAATTTGGCCTGATAAAGACACTTTTGCTGTGCATAGTACTGCTCCCAGGTACTCTCCGGTTGGGGCATCCCATTCTGTGACTACACCAGCCTCTATTTACTATAACCCTTTGCACTAATTCTAAAAGAAATTTGGCCTGATAAAGACACTTTTGCTGTGCATAGTACTGCTCCCAGGTGCACTCCGGTTGGGGCATCCCATTCTGTGACTACACCAGCCTCTATTTACTATAACCCTTTGCACTTATTCTAAAAGTAATTTGGCCTGATAAAGACACTTTTGCTGTGCATAGTACTGCTCCCAGGTGCACTCTGGTTGGGGCATCCCATTCTGTGACTACACCAGCCTCTATTTACTATAACCCTTTGCACTTATTCTAAAAGTAATTTGGCGTGATAAAGACACTTTTGCTGTGCATAGTACTGCTCCCAGGTGCACTCCGGTTGGGGCATCCCATTCTGTGACTACACCAGCCTCTATTTACTATAACCCTTTGCACTTATTCTAAAAGTAATTTGGCCTGATAAAGACACTTTTGCTGTGCATAGTACTGCTCCCAGGTGCACTCTGGTTGGGGCATCCCATTCTGTAACATACCATACCCCTCTTTATTTACACTAAGCAGCTCTCTTATTTACACTAAGCAGGCCTGTTGGAGGCTGAGTGTTACTGCTAACTTTTGGTGTGCATTATACTCTGTTTCATATAGACCCACCGCTGCCTGGGGGTTCTTAAAATATCACCTACTACCACGCCAGTTAGACTATGTCGGGCAGACAAGTGCCTGGAAGTGAAAAGAGGAGTGGCAGAGGCCAAGATTCCGCAGGCAGAGGTCGCAGCAGACTGGGGGCCAGTAGCAGCAGGAGTCACGCTGAGAGACCTAATCTGCCAGTATCTGCTAGCGGTCGGGACTCCACCAGTAACGCATCTGCCGTGGTAAATTGGTTAACGCGCTCATCAACAACATCATCACAACTTACGTCTGAGACCCCCAGTCTAGGGTCGGTAGGTTCCTCTGACACAACCCTGAGTTGGCATGCCCCGAGAGCAGTCCCTGTCCTCCCATTGCCTCTGTCCTACGCCGTTCCCTCCCCTAGCGACGTATCCTAAGCTTTGGGTTCAGCTCCACTATTTAGTGAGGAGGACGATCAGATAGAGGACAGTCAGCAGCTACTGCCCAGCCAAGAAATGGAGGTGGCTTCTTTAGCTAGGCAGACAAATAGTGATGTGGACAGTGTCGTGGGTGCTGCGAGCGTTCCAGCTCCTGCGCCAGACACTGTTGACGAATCCACGAACATCAGTGACGTACAGCCACAACTCGGTGATAATGATGATGGCGATGAAGCCGATCGCACTTGGGAGCCGGGTGATGAAGGGGCTTCATCGTCATCATCAGGAGAAGAGGGGCGCAGGTTGCCCCGGAGTCAGCAGCTCAGGCAGCAAGGTGTTAGCAGCATGGTTGGCAGGCAGCATGGGGGCACAATTGTAAAGCCTGGAGCCAAACGGGGCCGGGGCCGGGGTAGAGCACCTGCTGCGTGGCAGGCTACCTTATCGGGAGCTGGTGGGGCAGGGGTTCCTGGAGTTGGCGACAATAGCAGCGAATCAGTGAGGCCTGTTGGTGGGAAAAGTAGCTACTCGGCAGTGTGGCAGTTTTTCCTGAAGCATCCGCAGGAGGGTAACATGGCCACATGCAAGATATGTAGGCAGAAGGTGAAGCGTGGCCAGGGTCCAAATGTTGGCACCACGGCCCTGCGTCAACATATGCAGCGTCACCATAAAGCGGCCTGGGAGAACCTAGGCTCCGGAGAGGTGGGCCAGACTGCTTCCTCACCGAGTGGCACGCCGCTCCCAATTTCTGCCAGCCAAGGCTCCAGCACTTCAGCCGAAGGCAGCTGTGCGTCATACCCATCCTCTGTCGCTCCTGCTCCTCCTCCTCCAAGTCATGCATCCCGCCAGCAATCCATCAGCGAAGCCATGTCCAAGAGACAGCAGTATGCGTCCACTCATCCTACGGCGCACAAGCTGAATGTGCTCCTGTCCAAGTTGCTGGTGCTGCAGTCGCTCCCTTTTCAGGTGGTGGACTCTGCACCTTTCAGAGAACTGATGGCTTGTGCCGAGCCGAGGTGGAGAGTCCCAAGCCGTCATTTCTTTGCCAAGAAGGCAGTACCAGCGCTGCACACTTTTGTTGAACAGAAGGTGGGCCAGTCCTTGAGCCTGTCGGTGTGTAGCAAAGTGCATGGCAGCGCCGACGTCTGGAGCTGTAACTACGGTCAGGGACAGTACATGTCGTTTACGGCCCACTGGGTGAATGTGGTCCCTTTGCAGCAGCAACTTGGACAGGTCACGCCGCTTCGGCCTCCGCGTTCCCTGCCTCTTGGGCCTGTGACACTGTGCTACTCGGCCTCCTCATCCTCCGCCATCTCCTCACCCTCCACTGTAGGCTCAAGTCTCAGTGCCCCTCCAGTCTACCATGTGTGCAGGGCACGGAGGTGTCACGCAGTGCTTCACATGGTTTGTCTTGGCGAACGGAGTCACACAGGGGAGGAACTGCTTAAATTTATTCATCAGGAAATCCAAACATGGCTTACTCCAACAAAACTTAAAATGGGAATCATGGTTACCGACAATGGGAAGAACATTTTGTCTGCGTTGCGCCAAGGAAGCCTGACCCATGCCCCCTGCATGGCTCACGTCTTCAATCTGGTTGTCAAGCGGTTTCTGAAGTGTTCCCCCCCATCTGCAAGACATCCTAACAACTTCAAGGAAACTTTGCATGCACTTCAGCCACTCATACACCGCCAAACACACCCTTCTTGAGCTACAGCGTCAGAACGGTATCCCCCAACATAGTCTGATTTGCGATGTTTCCACCCGTTGGAATTCCACCCTTCACATGTTGGACCGATTATATGAACAGAGAAAAGCCATCACGGATTTCCTGATGATCCAAGCAGATAGGGGGGACTCCACTGTGTAACTTCAATATCAACCAGTGGCAGCTCATACGTGACACCTGCCGTTTGCTCAGGCCCTTTGAGGAAGCCACTTTATTTGTCAGTCGGCAGGATTACGGGATGAACGACGTGATTCCACTGCTTCATGTACT
The DNA here is from genome assembly GCA_027917425.1 of Gastrophryne carolinensis. Classification (NCBI taxonomy): domain Eukaryota; kingdom Metazoa; phylum Chordata; class Amphibia; order Anura; family Microhylidae; genus Gastrophryne; species Gastrophryne carolinensis. Next base: position 186,872,478 of record CM051239.1, on the reverse strand, counting down.
ACAACACATGTTGGAAACCATGGCTGGTCAGGGCACTGGAGACATGCCGTTTACATCTTACGGCCACATGAACTCCGTTGGAGCTGAACTGGAGGAGGAGGAGGAAGAGGAGGAGGAGTTGCCCAGCGAAACACAGTTTAGGCTTGGCGAAATGGCTGGTTTATCTAGTCAGCGGACAGGAGAGGAGGAGCAGGAGCAGCCAGAGGAGCTAGAGGTTTTTGAGGAAGGCGAGACAGAGGACCCGGGCACACCGTGGCAGTATGCAGTGGAGATGGAGACAGGTAGTCCATCCGAGTCACTTGCGCAAATGACAGGAAGCATGCTCACGTGCTTGCGTAGTGACCCCAGAATTGTTTCCATCTGTCGGCGGGATGACTTCTGTCTGCCCACCTTATTGGACCCTCGCTTCCGGCACAAAATGGGGGCATTTTTTAAACCCACCGAGAGGGAGGACAAACTGAACTACTACAAAGACATTCTACGTAGGCAGTTGGCCGATGCCTATCTGCGCCATGGTCCATACTCTCGCAGGTCTGACTCGAGGGGACCTCTGCGCTCACCTTCCACTGTCATGGCTGCTGGGGGGGTTGGCAGGAGCAGCAGCAGCAGCTCCATCAGCGGCAGCCTCAGTCTTCGGTCGCTAATGAGTAGCTTTCTACACCCGCATAGTGAGGCTACTCATGAGCAGCAGGAAGACCTGGAGCAGGACCTGAACCAGCAGGTCATGTCATACTTTGACATGACCATGCCAACACACCTTGAGGATCCGCTGGACTTCTGGGCAGCCAAACTTGATTTGTGGCCGCAACTAGCAGAGTTTGCCCTGGAAAAGCTGTCCTGCCCGGCAAGTAGCGTGCCATCTGAGCGGGTGTTTAGTGCGGCGGGGGCCATAGTTACGGCGAGGAGAACTCGTCTGTCAACTAAAAATGTGGAGAGACTCACCTTTGTCAAAATGAATCAGGGATGGATCAGCCAGGATTCCCACCCACCAATGGCTGATGCATGCGACTAGATTCAGCATGGTGCCACGTTTTACACTTTCCAAATGGTGCAAAACATATTTATGTCTTTAGACCAATTTTTGGGCTCCTGCTGATGCCAACTCCAGGGTGTGATTCATCCAATTTTTGGGCTCCTGAAGCCAACCCCAGTGTCTCTTTAAAGTATTGTTTGGGCTCCTGCTGCTGCTGCTGCTGCCAACTCCAGGGTGTGAATCATCCAATTTTTGGGATCCTGAATCCAACTCCAGTGTCTCTTTAAAGTAATATTTGGGCTCCTGCTGCTGCTGCTGCCAACTCCAGGGTGTGATTCATCCATTTTTTGGGCTCCTGAAGCCAACCCCAGTGTCTCTTTAAAGTAATATTTGGGCTCCTGCTGCTGCTGCTGCCAACTCCAGGGTGTGATTCATCCAATTTTTGGGCTCCTGAAGCCAACCCCAGTGTCTCTTTAAAGTAATGTTTTGGCTCCTGCTGCTGCTGCTGCCAACTCCAGGGTGTGATTCATCCAATTTTTGGGCTCCTGAAGCCAACCCCAGTGTCTCTTTAAAGTAATGTTTTGGCTCCTGCTGCTGCTGCTGCCAACTCCAGGGTGTGATTCATCCAATTTTTGGGCTCCTGAAGCCAACCCCAGTGTCTCTTTAAAGTAATGTTTTGGCTCCTGCTGCTGCTGCTGCCAACTCCAGGGTGTGATTCATCCAATTTTTGGGCTCCTGAAGCCAACCCCAGTGTCTCTTTAAAGTAATGTTTGGGCTCCTGCTGCTGCTACTGCTGCTGCCAACTCCAGGGTGTGATTCATCCAATTTTTGGGCTCCTGAAGCCAACCCCAGTGTCTCTTTAAAGAAATGTTTGGGCTCTTGCTGCTGCTGCTGCTGCCAACTCCAGGGTGTGAATCATCCAATTTTTGGGCTCCTGAAGCCAACTCCAGTGTCTCTTTAAAGTAATATTTGGGCTCCTGCTGCTGCTGCTGCCAACTCCAGGGTGTGATTCATCCAATTTTTGGGCTCCTGAAGCCAATCCCAGTGTCTCTTTAAAGTAATGTTTTGGCTCCTGCTGCTGCTGCTGCCAAGTCCAGGGTGTGATTCATCCAATTTTTGGGCTCCTGAAGCCAACCCCAGTGTCTCTTTAAAGTAATATTTGGGCTCCTGCTGCTGCTGTTGTCAACTCCTGCCAACTCCCGGGTGTGATTCATCCAATTGTTGGGCTCCTGAAGCCAACCCCAGGGTCTCTTTGAAGTAATGTTTGGGCTCCTGCTGCTGCTGCTGCCAACTTCTGCCAACTCCAGGGTGTGATTCATCCAATTTTTGGGCTCCTGAAGCCAACTCCAGTGTATATTTGGGCTCCTGCTGCTGCTGCTGCCAACTCCAGGGTGTGATTCATCCAATTTTTGGGCTCCTGAAGCCAACCCCAGTGTCTCTTTAAAGTAATATTTGGGCTCCTGCTGCTGCTGCTGCCAACTCCAGGGTGTGATTCATCCAATTTTTGGGCTCCTGAAGCCAACCCCAGTGTCTCTTTAAAGTAATATTTGGGCTCCTGCTGCTGCTGCTGCTGCCAACTCCAGGGTGTGATTCATCCAATTTTTGGGCTCCTGAAGCCAACCCCAGGGTCTCTTTGAAGTAATATTTGGGCTCCTGCTGCTGCTGCTGCCAACTTCTGCCAACTCCAGGGTGTGATTCATCCAATTTTTGGGCTCCTGAAGCCAACTCCAGTGTATATTTGGGCTCCTGCTGCTGCTGCTGCCAACTCCAGGGTGTGATTCATCCAATTTTTGGGCTCCTGAAGCCAACTCCAGTGTATATTTGGCTCCTGCTGCTGCTGCTGCCAACTCCAGGGTGTGAATCATCCAATTTTTGGGCTCCTGAAGCCAACCCCAGTGTCTCTTTAAAATAATATTTGGGCTCCTGCTGCTGGCAACTCCAGGGTGTGATTCATCCAATTTTTGGGCTCCTGAAGCCAACCCCAGTGTCTCTTTAAAGTAATGTTTGGGCTCCTGCTGCTGCTGCCAACTCCAGGGTGTGATTCATCCAATTTTTGGGCTCCTGCTGCTGCCAACTCCAGTGTCTCTTTAAAGCAATGTTTGGGCTCCTGCCCCTCATAGTGATGCCACTTCAACTCTCTTGAATTCAATTGTGCCGCTCTGCGATTCTATTAGCGATGCCTCTGATCTGCATGTGATATTTCTTCAAAGTATTATTTAACTAACCCAGCACGCATCCTGTGCGTGTTACAGCAAGGCAGAATGGTTTACAACCCTATTGAGGCTCTAGGAGGCTCAGAAATAGCCGTTTTTAATAGCGATTCGTCGCGAATTTATTCGGGTCGAAACGATTTTTGTCGGAAAATTCAGCGAATCAGTCGAATCGAATTTTTCAAAAGTTCGCTCATCTCTAACAATAACGTGCTTAAAAACAACCTATCTGGTCCTCACTCCAGCTGTTGTCACTGAATAAATGTCCTAAGAAGGAAAATAGCATGCTCAAAAACAACCTATCTAGCCCTCACTGGAGCCACTCTCCCTAAATAAATGTCCTTACAAGGACAGTTGTTGTAGCAAACAGCTCTATCTGTTCCTCAGCAGCAGCAGACATCCCCTTTCTCTATCTACTGCAGAGCACCAGCAAGATTGGCATGATGCGGACCCCACCTTTTAAGCGGCAGGGTCACTTGTCCTGTCTGGCCAATCACAATCATGCCCAGAATGGATTGATTGCAGAGGGCATTAATATGCAGAGGCATTTATATTCAGTATAAACTGATCTCTCAAGCTGGAGCTTGTTTCCTCTTCTACTGTATAAGGGCTAAATGGTTTCTCTGCAAAATAAATATGGCTCCCAACCACTGCTGAATGGGACTTTCTTGGTGAGAAAAGTGTGGGCCCCCTTATCAATATAATGAAGAGCCTCCGTTACACAAATACCAGGTTACTCTGCAGCTTTATATACGGAATAGAATATAGTTGTCATGCAATATACGTGAAGGCAGTGTTGTTACAACGCACAGAAGAATGTGTCATTGTAGGGTTGATTCAGATCCATGTTGTATTTGTCTCGTTATGTGTATTTTTCACTGCATAGGTGCATATGCATGATTCAGAGCCGCCATCGGGAGCCTTCTGTTTACTGTTCGTAGCTGCGTACGCCAACGAGAATGCCATTTTCCAGCTCTCGTTGCATCCTCGAGAGGACAAGGTTTCCATTTACGTTACTTAGTAAACCTCGTATACTACCGTTTCTCTGCGTTTTCCAACGTAGCATCCAACGAAGTTTTTCGGTGTCCCGCTATATTCAGTAAGCATCTTTCTCTAAAAATATGTCCAAACGGAATTTTGTTGGACAAGCTGATATGTTTGCATGCATGTACGCATGCGCACAGCTATTTAACTCATTCATGTCCCCCTTCTCAACTATTCTCTAACTCACTTCTGCTCCAATGCTTACCTTAACTCACTAGCGGTTCCTGTTTTTCTGTTCTCCTGCGATTCATGCTTACCCTAACTCACTAGAGGTTCCTGTTTTTCTGTTCTCCAGTGATTCATGCTTACCTTAACTCACTAGCGGGTCCTGTTTTTCTGTTCTCCCGCAATTCATGCATACCTTAACTCACTAGCAGTTCCTGCTTTTCTGTTCTCCCGCGATACATGCTTACCTTAATGTTCTGCATTCTGTAGTTATTTTTCTATTCCTTCTTGATGTCTTCAGATTTATGTTCTTTAGTGGATGTGTTCATGCATTCATTTTTTGGTTGTTTGCAGAAATGAAACACAAAACCTGGTTAAGTTTAAATATATTTGTTATGAAAGGTTTTTTTTTTTTTGGTTTTAAAAACCACGTTTTTTTAATTTTTTAAAATGTCAAATGGTTACATTTTTTTTTTTTAAATTTTTAAAACAGTAAAAGTTGTTTTTTTAAAACAGATAAAATTAGCAAATTTGTCTAAATTAGTATGTACATATTTACAAATTGTGGTAGGCCCCAGGATTTTATTTTTCGCTGGTCCCCAATGAAGCTGCAAGCTCCTGGATGTCGCCGACCAGCCTATACACAATAGCCGTCAAAGCTTCCAATCTCTGTTGTGGTGTTGCTGTGAAAAGAAATCAAAATTTAATTTTTCGTATATACATTTTTAATACCTGTTGAATGAAATATTATTAATTTTATAGGCTAGGGATTAGGCCATAAATTAAGATAAATTTTGTAGCCTAGTGAATTTGAATACTTGTTGATGAAGCCATGTAATTGAAAATCAACTAAGTAGACTACAAACTTACTAGGATGGTGGACGACATGATCCTGGGGGACCAGCTTCCTCGCTGGGGCCTGCCACTCGTCCTGGTCTGAGTCTGTTAAGAAATCAAAAATATGGTTACTTTTAATGTCAGATTGTTTAATGAAGAGATTTTAATTAGAATGTGTGTGTGACATCACCCACCTTCTCCATGCACCTCAGGGGCTTGTCCTTCTGGCATCTGTAATCCTAGCTCTTCACCCGCTACATCATCATCTAAAAGAATATAAGCAGGAAATGAGTGTGTGTTGGCAGTGCATGTACCTGTGTGTGCTTCTGTCTGATAATCATACTGGTGTGGTGCTGCTCCGCCATAAGTTGTGACTCCCTGGCGAGCCGCTGATGAGGGGGAAGACCTTGGCACCTTCACTTGGGCCAGATCTATCCCGCACTGGCCGCACTGCTCTCCTCTGGATGGGTCGAATGCGGTAATCCCATTCGCTCACTAGAAGAGAATAGCATTCATAAACAGAGGCCTGCCTAAGGGCTTTTGTAGTTATAACATGTAATAGTAATACTTACTTGGGAAATGTTTCCCGAAGAATCGCCTCACCCGGGGCCTCTTCCTGCGCTTCAGGTCCACCAGTGTTGAATTATCTGTATATAAGTGAAGGTGGTGTCACTGTCTTTGGCTATTTTGGCCACTATCTCCAGTACCAAAGTCTTCTTTTGAAAGTCACTCGCGCCAGGAAGTCATACCTGTTGGACATCATCATCTAAAAGGTCAAACAAAAACACATTTCCTTAATTCAAACATCATACGAATCACAATGTAAATGATAGCAGTTTAATAAGTTACATTCCCCCTAACATTTCAATCCTTGAGCTATCCTTCTAGATGCCATTTTGAGGTTGCGCACATGTGCACACTAAGTTTCGCTTGGCGCGGCATTTAAAATCAAATTTTGTCCCCACTGTTTTGGGCCGTGCTGCCTAATCGCATATGCATGCATTTTGCGTGCAAATAAATGCCTGCACAAACACTTACTAGCATGATAGTCTCCTACTGCTAGCAGGTGAAGAGCGTGGGTGCCATCTTGGATTACAGCATCTGCATTTGTGTTGTGCCCCAGCGGTTTTCAAGGATGCGCACGGCCATACACACGCGTACGCATAAGCGTCATACACAGTCATAACTATTTAAAGGGTACTTGGACACACAGCTGAGTGTCTTTACAGATATTGCTATGCCTGCCAAGAAAGGTAGCCGCCAGACCCCCAAGTCCCATTAATGGCATAAGCGTCATGCCGAACGGCATGAAAAAACTTCAGCCACGCCTGCAACTAGGTCCCACAAAACCAGTGGCCACTCACATCCGTCAAGGACATCCACTCGCCACATGAAGGATCCATTGGGCCACACTCCAGCCCCCTCCAAATCTGGGACATCCCGGAAGGCGAAGGAGACTTCCTCCAGGAAGAATGCTCCCCAGCCCACAACATCCAAAACCCAAGGGACACTACTACTAAGGGCAAGGGTAAGACTAGGCCTAGAATCCATAGCCCTCCAACAACACCCTCTCCTGCTCGTGCCCAATTTCACCATTCCAACGTGGAGAGCCCTGAGTCACTGGGCAGCTCAACGGCTGCAACTTCTTTGGCCAGACAGCCTATGACACCCAGCCCCCATGCAAGTCCAGCACAATCATTTCTGAGCGAAAGGTCTGGCTATTCCACGGCTGAAAATCAGCCAAGAATGTCACCAACTATTCCACCGACCCAGGAAGAGCCAGGCAGGACATCATTAGCCAGAAACCTGTGGCGTGAGACCTTGAGCGGGCCCTTTACTGAGCCCCAAACTATGGCATTGGCAAGTGGGGTATCTGACCACTATGATGAGCTGTATGGGAGAAATTCTAAAGCCACAAGCTAAGTGTGCAAGACACAAATCTGGGAGGATATCACCAGACAGGTGAATTGTGCTGGGACCGAGAGGAAAGATGTGGAGCAAATCCAGCGCAAATTTTCAGACCTAAAATATGCCGCCTGCCAGAAGCTAATTAAACGCAGGCAGCACGGGTACAAATGGGTGTTTGAGTTGGGCAGGTTGTTGTTGAGCATGACCTTATAAGTAATGTTTTTTATTGGTATAAGGTTGCAAACAGGAGGTGGATTTCCATCTAAACTCCAGTACAGCGCAGCTGAGGAGCTTGTTCTGGGCCTAATACACTCGTCTTCACTACAGGGCTTGTCCGGGGGCATAGACACTGACAGCAATGTCATGGCAGAAGGTTAGTATTTTAAGGAATGGTTATTTTGCTTTGCCTTTAACCCTTTAAACGCCAGCCACGTAAATTTTACGTGGCTGCCTCTCCAACAGTTAAACGCCAGCCACGTAAAATTTACATGCCTGACTTTCCCCAGAAATAAAAAAAAAAGTAAAAATAAAAGACACTTACCTGACCCCTCGTTCGATCCGGTCAGGTCTCCTCTTCAGCCAGAGGGGCTCCGATCGCCCATCGGGGCTCCTCCGGCTGCAGGGGAGGGCCCGGAATAGGGTGCCCCCCCCCCCCCGTTTCAGCAGCCGCCCGGTTTCCTGTAAAAAAAAAAACAAAAAAAAATGACAGTTACCTACCTTCTTTGTCCCCGCCGGCTCCCGCAGGCTCTCCTCTTCACGGGGGGGGGGGCTCCGATCCCCCCTCCCCACTCTTCTGTCTTCTGGAGGGGGCATAACAGCCCTCCTCCCTCAGCAGCGTCTTCCGATGGCGGCCCCTTCGGGGCGGGGCCGGTGACGTCACGCCGGGTGTCATCGGGGCACCCGGCGGTTCAGCTGTTAGATGCCAGTGACGGCTGGACAGAGGAGGAGGGAGGTAGGCGATCGTGCGATCGCCTGTCTCCCCCCTCCTCTGCCCAGCCGTCACTGACAGCAGATCGCCGCAGGACACAGGAAATGAAGATCGGGGGTGAGTAAAGTAAAACTTTTTTTTTTTTTAATAAAGTTATTTTCAAAAACGTGTGTGTCTTTTTTTTTTACCTTTTAACCCTTTGTGAACTGGTAAGGGGTCCATGTGACCCCTATACCAGTTCACAGGGCTCAGGGGTCTGGCAAATCACCTGCGGCTGGCGGGTGACTTGCCATTAACCCCTGGCCCCCCAAATTACCTGCCTCCCCAAAGCCCAGGGAGGGGCAGAAGAGCCGTGGCCCTAGGCTATGACGGCTTGTAGCCGCAGGGCCAGGGGCCAATAAAGCTGGCCCCTGCGCCCTGTTCTACAAGCCCCCATAGCTGGTCACAGGCTGGTTACGCTGGGTAGGGGGGACCTCACGCCATTTTTTTTTATTTTTAAGGGTTTTAACCCTTAAAAATCCAAAAAAAAATGGAGTTCCCCTCCCTTCGAGGGGGGACCCTATGTCATTTTTTTTTTAATTAACCCTTTGTTACCTGTAGCCCAGTAGGTATAAAAGGCTTCCAGCAGCAGCAGGAGAGCAGAAGCCTAAATGATCAGCGTGGGACACAGGGATGGATGGGAGGTAAGTATTAAAAAAAATATTAAAAAACATTTTTTTTTTTAATAAAGATATTTTTTAAAAAGTGTGTCTGTGTGTTTTTTTTTACTTTTAACCCTTTGTGAACTGGTAAGGGGTCCATGTGACCCCTATACCAGTTCACAAGGCTCGGGGGTCTGGCAAGTCACCTGCGGCTAGCGGGTGACTTGCCATTAACCCCTGGACCCCAAATTACCTGCCTCCCCAAAGCCCAGGGGGGGGCAGAAGAGCCGTGGCCCTAGGCTATGACGGCTTTTAGCCGGCAGGGCCAGGGGCCACTAAAGCTGGCCCCTGCGCCCTGTACAAGCCCCCATAGCTGGTCACAGGCTGGTTATGCTGGGTAGGGGGGGCCTCACGCCATTTTTTTTTTTTTTATTTTTAAGGGTTTTAACCCTTAAAAATCCAAAAAATAAAATGGGGTCCCCCTCCCTTTGAGGGGGGACCCTATGTCATTTTTTTTTTAATTAACCCTTTGTTACCTGTAACCCAGCAGGAGAGCAGAAGCCTAGGTGATCAGCGTGGGACACAGGGATGGATGGGAGGTAAGTATTACAAAAAAATAATTTAAAAAATATATATTTTTAATAAAGTTTTTTTAAAGTGTGTCTCCGTGCGTTTTTTTTTTTTTTTACTTTTAACCCTTTGTGAACTGGTAAGGGGTGACCCCTATACCAGTTCACAGGGCTCGGGGGTCTGGCAAGTCACCTGCGGCTAGTGGGTGACTTGCCATTAACCCAGAGACCCCCCATTACCTGCCTCCCAAAAAAACCTTAAAATTCCCCCAAGAAATTCCCCCAAGAAATGGTGTCCCCCCCCCCCTTCCTGTGAAGGGGGACCCCACACCAATTTTTTTTTATTTAACCCTTTATTATGTGGATAGTAGTTGTATTTTATTTGTAAATGTTATAAAGTGCTCTTCTCAGTTTATGGGATCACCTGGACAGGAACGGGGGGCTACCGATACATATGTGGTATCATTGTAATCGGGAGAAATGGGGCTTTCACGTGCAATATGGTTTCTTCAATAAAATAAATGTTTTTGTTTAAAATAAAGGAGACAATTTTAAAATTATATATATTTATTTATTTATTTATTTAAAAATATTTTAAAAAGTAGAAAAAATACAAACAAGACATTTCATGTTAAAGCCTAAACTCTGCCACAAAAAGAAAATATGCCATTTTCTTGGAAATTCCTGCAAAAATCACAGTTAAACATCACGCAAAATGGTGAAAAATATCCTGTCAGGAGAGGGTGACAAAATCTCAAGTAGACTGGCAGTCAAAAGGTTACAGGTACCTATGCATGTTGGGTATTGTTCTGCTCGGGGGACCTTGCGCTTTCAGATTTAGCTTGTTTTTTCTTATTTGCATATTGATATTTTAGGAAAATGTGTTTTTTATTCTGCTTTTTTATACATTTTTTTGTGAAACCCTGTGCAACCTAAGAATTCTTCGAGATATTAATAAGATATTAGAAAGCTTAACATGTGTACTTTCAGGGAATATATGGTTTATTTATTTATATTCCAAATGTAAAGGGTTGGTTTGGTAGAAAAAGCACAAGGTGCGCACTTTGTCTGCAGAGCTGAAAATCGGAAGTAAAATTACCGTTATGCGCATGCTTTACTTAGGTGTGTTTGGCAACTCTTTCCTTGACAGAACCTATGCATGTTGGGTATCATTCTGTTTGGGGGATGTTGCTTTTTCAGATTTTCTGTTTTTTTCTGGTTTGCATATAGGTTTTTTTAGGAAAATGTGGTTTTGATTCTGCTTTTTTATTCATTTTTAGGGAAACCCTGCGCAACCAAAGAATACATTGAGGGATTACTTCCAGAAAACAGCACCCATGTCAACAAGCCTGGTACGCCTAGAACGCTTGAGGTGTGTACTTCTAGGGAATATATAGTTTGTGGGGGGTATTTCAAATGTAAAGGGTTGTTTTTCTTGAAAAACTGCAAGGTGCGCATATTGCAAAGCATAGTTGTATTTTATCTGAAAATCTCCTAAAGCGTTGTTTCAGTTTGGGGGAGTCTCCTGGGCAGGAAAGGGTGTCTACCTATACATATGTGGTATCGCTGTAAGCGGGAGAAATTGGGGTTTCACACGCAATAAGATTTTATTGACAAACTTACATTTTTTATTACAAAAAAACACTACAAATTGTAAAAAATAGTTTTTTTTTATTTTTTTGCACAATTTTCACCCAAAAATATTGAGAATACACTTAGAAAATGACAAACAAGACATTTCATGTTAAAGCCCAGGCTTATATATCACTTTCCTGGGAAATCCCTTCAAAAATCACAGCTGAACATGGGGAGCGCAAAATAGTGCAAAATGGTCTGGCAACAAAGGGTGACAAAATCTCAAGGTAGGCTGGCGGTTAAAGGATTAAAAATCGTAGGTTAAAAGCTTAGGTACACACAGGGCCATAGCTAGGGGGGAGCAGGGGGGCAACGCTCCCCGGGTGCAGCACTTCAGGGGGGAGCAGGGGATGAACGCTCCCCGGGTGCAGCACTTCAGGGGGGCGCCAAAGGGGGTCCTGAAAACAGATTTTGAATCTTTGCCCCGGGTGCAAGAAAGCCTAGCTACTCCTATGGGTACACAAGGTATGTTTATGTGTTAACTTGCCTTTACTTTTACATTCCAGCACCTCAAACTACTCAAGCTACTGTGCAACCCTCCACCACTTTGCCCACTACCAGTATGTCCCGCCAGCCATTAATAACATCTCCTACACAGGAACAGCTCGATCTGGTAAGTGTACTCTGCACTAACTGGTGATGCATGTGAAGCAAGATGACTACTTGCCACAACATATATTTGAGCAACTATCTCACACATTTTTTTGCCTGTCCCTACAGACACCACCCATAATGGAAGCTATACACCATATGAAGGAGGAGGAGAACATTTCCATACCCCCCAAATGCTAACCCAGCATCATCATCTGTCACTGCACCAGCAGCAGCCGCCCACAAATCCTCTACAGTAGAGTCAATCACACCCTCTGCTGACAGACCAGCATGGCCAGCAGTAAGAGACAGAACCAACTGTCCCATGTGCTAGCTCTGCTGCAGAGGATTTGCCGACACCATCTGCTCATGTTGCTAGGCCTAGAACTCCATCAACTGCACGCGACAAACCCGGGGAAGAGGAGGACGCCCTCATCCACATCGCCATGTCACCCAGGTGAGGAGTGTGCAGATCCTGGAGACAGCATGGAGAAATGACAGCCACTACTTCAGGGAACAACCCAAAGATTAAACGAAGAGCTGGGTACACAATTACAAAACTTCAATACCAACTTTCACAACCTGTTGGATGAAATTACGACTAGCAACAGGCAGATGCGGGAGCAGTGGCAGATGACGAATTCCACCCATGCACAGGTGTTGGCCATCCTACAAGGCCAACAACAGCATTGTTATGGGAATCCACCATATTAAGAATTTGCATTGTATTTGCTCCACATCTTTCCTCTCCATCACAACACTATTCACCTGTTTGGTGATCTCCAGCCATATTTGTGTATTTTTGCCTTTGCTGGTGGCTTTAGAATTTCTCCCATATAGCTCGTTATAGTGGTCAGAAACCCCACTTGCCTAAGCCATAGTTTGGGGTTCAGTAAAGCGCCCACTCAAGCTCCTACGCAGCAGGTTTAGGCCTAATGAAATCCTGGCTGCCTCATCCTGGGTGGTTGGCATAGTAAGTGACATTGTTGGCTAACACCCCACTAATAGCAACAACTTTTGCTCTGAAAGGATTGTGCTGGACCTGCTTAGGGGCTGGGTGTCATAGGCTGGCTTGCCCAATAACTTGCAGCCGTTGAGCTGGCTGCTGACTCAGGGCTCTCAGCATTGTAATGCTCAAATAGGCCTCGAGCAGGAGAGGGTGTTGTTGGTGGGCTATGGATTCCTGCCCGACTGTTCCCCTTGCCCTTAATACTAGTGCTCCCTATGGCTCTGGATGTTGACGGTGAACGGGGAGCATTCTGCCTGGAGGAAGTTTCCTTGGCCATCCTGGATGTGCCAAATTTTGAGGGGGCTGGAGTCTGGCCCAATGAATCCTTCCTTTGTCTAGTGGATGTCCTTGTGGGCTGGGAGTTCCCTTCCCCACCTAATTACTCTATGGAATAGAAAATTATTTAAATGAAGTTTCTCTGTTCTGTGTTATTTTTAGGCATTTTTGATCTGGTTGGTTACAAAAAGATGAGTGTTGTTAAAGAAAATCTTTGTTAATAAGAATTCTTTAAGCTCAAATCTGTTCCAAATGTTTTCTGTATTAGTTTTTGACCTAAGCAAATCAAAGTATAAATAATAGAAAATTGTTCAATCACAATGAAATAACATAAATCATGACACCAAAAATTATCCAAAATGAATAAAGTTTACGTGAAATAATTGGTAATAAGGTGGGCCAGGACTGACTGCCCAGAAGCACTCTGGGTGCCCTCATGTAATTCGTCCGGAATGTCCATTACTGCTGGAGAGGGGGACACGTCGACATATTGGGGACCTTCTGCATTATTGCAAAATTATGCAGAACGCAGCAGGCAATAATGATCTTAATGACCTTTCTAGGGTCATATTGCAGGGCCCCCCTGTATGGTCCAGGCATCTTAATCTGCTCTTCAGCAGGCTGAAGGCCCTCTCCACCACAGCCCGGGTCTTCCTATGTGCATGGTTATAGCCCTCCTTTGGCTGCGTCTGAAGCCGCAGGATTGGTTTCATGAGCCACGGCAGCAAAGGATAACCCGAATCCCCTGAAAATTAAAAATAAAAAAAATAGTGTGTACTTCATAGTTACATTGTATATCATGTCATGAGAGTGAAAGAACATCATATGTTGAGACAGGGTTATCCAAAAACATTCATAGTCATACAGTGAAACCCTAATGAAACTATTTGTAAAAACTTACCCAGTAGCCAACCACCAGACATGTTTCCTGATTCAAACCAACCATAGAGGCTGGAATTCCTCAGGATAGGATCCTGGAAACCCTGCCATGACACTGAGGAACCGAAGGTCCGGGCCAACCACAGCTTGCATGTTAATAGAGTGGCCCATCTTCCGGTTCCTGTAATAGCAGAAATACAGGTTTTTAGTACCCCAAAACAATCCATCAAATAACCAGGTAAAAAACAAAAATATAAGGGACCCTTATTGTTTATGATTGTTTGTTTCGAAATAGTAATTATCACTACAACCAATAATTAATAGTTGGTCACTCAGGATTAATTAAGGTCTACATTAAAATTATTAATTAAGGGCTACATGAAAATGATTAATTAAGGTCTACATGAGAATGAATAATTAAGGTGTACATGAAAATGAATAATTAAGGGCAACATAAAAATTATTAATTAAGGTCTACATGAAAATTAGGGATTAAGATACATTAAAACATACTGTGATTCGATGAGTTAATACAAGTCAGAATGTTCACCTAAACCACATACCTAAACAGATATTCGTCAGCTGCTGGAAGCACCAACGCAACATGCGTAAAATCGATCGCACCCATGACGTTGGGCATATCGGCTATATCAAAAAACCCAACTTAAGAGCATTCCAGGCTACCATGTTGTCAGGGAAATATATGTATTTTTGACACAGGGTAGTCATGCCATCCAAAAACTTGTTGAGCGTGCGGCTCAGCGTAGGCTGGGACATCCCCACGAAGAGGGCACCCAGCCTCTGGAACAAGCCGTTCCCCAAAAATTGCAGGCAGCCAAGTATTTTGGTCATACCTGAAATTGCATGCCCCTTCCTTGTTAGTACCCCAAAATAATCCATTAAATAACCAGGTAAAAAACAAAAATATAAGGACCCTTACCGTTTAAGATTGTTTGTTTCGAATTAATAATTATTACTACAATCAATAATTAATAGTTGGTCACTCGGGATTAATTAAGGTTTACATTAAAATGAATAATTAAGGGCTACATGAAAATGATTAATTAAGGTCTACATGAAAATGAATAATTAAGGGCTACATGAAAATGATTCATTAAGGTCTACATGAAAATGAATAATTAAGGTCTACATGAAAATTAGGGATTTAGATACATTTAAACATACTGTGATTCAATGAGTTAATGCAAGTCAGAATGTTCACCTAAACCACATACCTAAAGAGATATTCGTCACCTGATGGAGACACCAACACAACATGCGTACAATCGATCGCACCCATGATGTTGGGCATATCAGCTATATCAAAAAAACCCAACTTACGAGCATTCCAGGCTACCATGTTGTCAGGGAAATATATGTATTTTTGACACAGGGTAGCTATGCCATTCAAAAACTTGTTGAGCGTGCGACTCAGTGTGGGCTGAGACATCCCCACGGAGAGGGCACCCAGGCTCTGGAACGAGCCGTTCATCAAAAATTGCAGGCAGCCAAGCATTTTGGTCATACCTGAAATTGCATGCCCCTTCCTTGTGGTGAGGGCTAACCATGGCCGCAGCTCACTATACAAGTTATGGAGGGAAACGAGGTTAAGTAGGGCTCGAACAGCTCAACGTCATGCATGCGATCGATGTCCATACGTGCGCGGTGCAATCTGGATTCGACCATGCTGATGCAGAGCATGCCGTTTAGCTGCAATCGCTCGTATTCCTCCACGTATGCAGCAAACATCATCTCCTATCTCAACAGCAAACTTTCTCCTACAAAATGACCCATTAAGTAGAACGAAAACTAACCCGTTTTATTGGCCAGGTTGAAATCAACAATCAAGGCTCTGAATCATGCCCAAACCAATAACATAAGTTGCCCGACATAACGGAAATTTTACGATAAAGATACGACCATCGAAAGTGCGTATTCGCCTTAGCGTAAACGCATATACACATGAAAACTTTAAGGAAAATTCTGAGAAAGCATGCAAAAACTCAAAAAACGTACACAAACACATGCGAAAGTGCATGTGAAAGAGGCTCTGAATCAGGGCTATTGTCCAAAAAGAGCTTGAAATGATTGTTTTACTCAACAGTACTATTAATGGAAAAATGTAATAATTGGCAGCACGAGGATTATATTAGGAAAATATTAGTAGTATATTGTAATGGGAGCAAAATGGACATTATTCTCAGTACCCTCAAGTACTCATGAGTGCGAGTGAAAACATCACTATTTAAAAACTGATTCACCCCTTACGAGCATACAATTTTATTAATAATGCAATTAGAGATGAGCGAACTTTTGAAAAATTCGATTCGACTGATTCGCCGAATTTTCCGACAAAAATCGTTTCGACCCGAATAAATTCGCGACGAATCGCTATTAAAAACGGCTATTTCTGAGCCTCCTACAGCCTCAATAGGGTTGTAAACCATTCAGCCTTGCTGTAACACGCACAGGATGCGTGCTGGGTTAGTTAAATAATACTTTGAAGAAATATCACATGCAGATCAGAGGCATCGCTAATAGAATCGCAGAGCGGCACAATTGCAGAGAGTTGAAGTGGCATCACTATGAGGGGCAGAAGGAGCCCAAATATACACTGGAGTTGGCCTCAGGAGCCCAAAAATTGGATGAATCACACCCTGGAGTTGGCAGAAGTTGGCAGCAGCAGCAGGAGCCCAAACATTACTTTAAAGAGACCCTGGGGTTGGCTTCAGGAGCCCAACAATTGGATGAATCACACCCTGGAGTTGGCAGCAGCAGCAGCAGGAGCCCAAATATACACTGGAGTTGGCTTCAGGAGCCCAAAAATTGGATGAATCACACCCTGGAGTTGGCAGAAGTTGGCAGCAGCAGCAGCAGGAGCCCAAATATACACTGGAGTTGGCCTCAGGAGCCCAAAAATTGGATGAATCACACCCTGGAGTTGGCAGCAGCAGCAGGAGCCCAAATATTACTTTAAAGAGACACTGGAGTTGGCTTCAGTAGCCCAAAAATTGGATGAATCACACCCTGGAGTTGGCAGCAGCAGCAGGAGCCCAAATATTACTTTAAAGAGACACTGGGGTTGGCTTCAGGAGCCCAAAAATTGGATGAATCACACCCTGGAGTTGGCAGCAGCAGCAGCAGGAGCCCAAATATTACTTTAAAGAGACACTGGAGTTGGCTTCAGTAGCCCAAAAATTGGATGAATCACACCCTGGAGTTGGCAGCAGCAGCAGGAGCCCAAATATTACTTTAAAGAGACACTGGGGTTGGCTTCAGGAGCCCAAAAATTGGATGAATCACACCCTGGAGTTGGCAGCAGCAGCAGCAGGAGCCCAAACATTATTTTAAACAGACCCTGGGGTTGGCCTCAGGAGCCCAAAAATTGGATGAATCACACCCTGGAGTTGGCAGCAGCAGCAGCAGGAGCCCAAATATTACTTTAAAGAGACATTGGAGTTGGCTTCAGTAGCCCAAAAATTGGATGAATCACACCCTGGAGTTGGCAGCAGCAGCAGCAGGAGCCCAAACATTACTTTAAAGAGACCCTGGGGTTGGCCTCAGGAGCCCAAAAATTGGATGAATCACACCCTGGAGTTGGCAGCAGCAGCAGGAGCCCAAACATTACTTTAAACAGACCCTGGGGTTGGCCTCAGGAGCCCAAAAATTGGATGAATCACACCCTGTGGAGAGTCATGTGGAGAAAAAGTAGCTTAGTTAGTAATATCTACATAAAATTATGAATAAACAAATGCAAAAGTTTGCCAAAGTGAAGTTTTGTTTGAGGGTGTGTTTCCACCTTTTAATTAAATCAGAAACAAGAAGGTATCATTGCCTCTGACTAATTAGCCCTCAAAAATTCTTGGAATTTTTAATCTGGAATCATGTCTGATCCGTCTTATCCGAAGAATATTAATAAAAAGTAAGAGTAACGTAAAGGATTTTTTATCAATACTTACTTGTGGTCCGATGCGGAGGAATGTCTGTAACTGGAGAGCAGCGCCTTAAATCTGTTTTGCACGATCCATCTTTCTTGGTCTGGCCCCGTCATCAATCTACTGGAATACATCAGGCATTGTTGGGAGGAAAGCTTGGCTGATCCATGCGCCATTCATTTCCACGCAGGGCAGTCTCTGGAAAAAAAAAGTCTGTATAAACCAGGGTCTTTTTCATATAAAAACAAATGGTTATTCTTGCTTTTCAACCATATGTTCCACAGCTTTACCAGTCATTGTGTCAGCCAATGAAGCAACTTTGTCTCGAAGTGCTGCAAAAGCAGTCCACTGCATCACAAGTGGCATCTGACACCCCCAGTCAACTGTCTGTCTGTTATGCTTTGGGTTCAGCTCCACTATCCATTGATCTGATATCCAAGATCTGATAATCATAAAATTCAGCAGCTACTGCCCAGCCAAGAAGTGGAGGAGACACTCACCTCTTCTTCCACTATCCGGCAATTAGTGATGAGGAGAGTGTCGTGGGAGGAGGTGTTGCAAGCCGAGGTAGTGGAAGAGGGTCCCTGGAGTCTGCGGCGGTGGCGGCGGCAGCAGCAGCGAATTATTGCGGACTGTTGGTAGGAAAAATCAGCTACTCAGCGATGTGGCAGTGTTCCATGCAGCATCCTGTGGAGAAAAAGTAGGTTAGTTAGTGTATATACATAAAATTATGAATAGACAAATGCAATAGTATTGCGAAAGTGAAGTTTTGTTTGAGGGTGTGTTTCCACCTTGCAATTAAATCAGAAACAACTAGCTATCATTTGCCTCTGAATAATTAGCCCTCAAAAATTCTTGGAATTTTTAATCTTGATGTCTGAGGGATTTCTCCTCTCAGACAGCGTCACCATAAGTCCAGCCTGCTGCATTACCCAGTGGTGGACCTTTCAGAGAACTGATGGCTTGTGCCGAGCCGAGGTGGAGAGTCACATGGCATGGTTGTTGAACAGAAGGTGGGCCAGTCCTTTAGCCTGTCAGTGTGTACCAAAGTGCACAGTGTTGTCTACGCCTGGAGCTGTAACTATAGACTCATGGTGGACAATATATATCCTTTTAGGCCCCCTTGGTGATTGTGGTTTCACGCTGTTCTTCACATGGTTTTCCTTGACCATCAGAGTCACACATGGGAGGAACTACTAAAAATGAGAACTCAATCCATGAAAGCATTGCTTAATCCACGAAAACTGCAAATTTGGACCCATGGTGACTGACACTTGGAAGAACATCTTGTTTGCGCTGCGACAAGGAAGCCAGAGTCATGCGTCCTGACATGGCACACGTGTTCAGTCTAGTTTTGAAGTCTTGCCCCCATCTGAAAGACATCCGAACAACAGGAAAGAAAGTTAGCATGCACTTCTGGCACTCCTACACCACCAAGCACAACCTTATTGAGCCTCAGCGTCACAACGGTGTACCCCACCATAGTCTGATTTGCGATGTTTCCACCCGTTGGAATTCCACCCTCCATATGCAGGATCCACTATAGCAGTGGTCCCCAACCCTGTCCTCAAGGCCCACCAACAGGCCAGGCTTTGCAGATCTCCACAAAGATGCTCAGGTGGAGTAATTAGTGCAGCTGCAGAGCAATAGAGCTGGCTATTTGGAGATCCAAAAAACATGACATGTTGGTGGGCCTTGAGGACAGGGTTGAGGACCACTGCACTATAGGAACAGAGAAAAGCCATCACGGATTTCTGGATGATCCAAACGGATAGGGGGACACCCCTGTGTAAATTCAATGTAAACCATTGGCAGCTCATACGTGACACCGACCGTTTGCTCAGGCCCTTTGAGGAAGCTACATTATTAGTCAGTTGCCAGGACTATGAGATGAACGATGAGATTCCACTGCTTCATGTACTACAACACATGTTGGAAAGCATGGCTGGTCAGGGCACTGGAGACATGGCACATACATTTCACAGCCACATGAAGCCTGTGGGGGCTGAAGTGGAGGAGGAGGAGGGGGTGGGGCACAGCAAACCACAGTTTAGGTTTCACAAAATGACCATTTTATCTAGTCATCTGACAGGAGAGGAGGAGCAGGAGCAGCCACAGGAGCTAGAGGGTTGTGAGTAAGGCGAGACAGAGGACCCAGACACACCATGGCAGTTTACAGTGGAGATGGAGACAGGTAGTCCCTCCGAGTCACTTGCACAAATGGCACGATGCATGCTCACATGCATGCGTACTAGTGAGCGCAGAATTGTCTCCATTTGTCAGCGGGAAGACTTCTGGCTCTCCAACTTATTGGACCCTCGCTTCCGGCACAAAATGGGGGCATTTTTTACGCCCACTGAGAGGGAGGACAAACTGACCTACTACAGAGACATCCCACGTAGTCAGTTGGGCGATGTCTATCTGCGCCATGGCCCATACTCCCGCAGGTCTGACTCGGGGGGAAGTCTGCGATCACCTTCCACTGCCATGGCTGCTGGGGGGGTGGAAGGAGCAGCAGCAGCAGCTCCATCAGCAGCAGCCTCAGTCTTCAGTCGCTAGTGAGTAGCTTTCTACACCCGCATAGTGAGTCTACTCATGAGCAGCAGGAAGACCTGGAGCTGGACCTCAAACAGCAGGTCATGTCATACCTTGACATGACCATGCCAACACACCTTCAAGATCCACTGGATTTGCTGGGAAGCCAAACTTGACTTGTGCCCGCAACTAGCAGAGTTTGCCCTGGAAAAGCTGTACTGGCCGGACAGTAGTTGATTTAGATGGCAACTGGGCTGCTCTATATAACGAAGCAAAATGGCAAATTTACCTCACTATATAAGCTATTGCCCCTCAGATTTACACAGGGGCTGCTCTATATTATGCTGCAAAATGGCAAATTAACCTCACAATATAAGCTATTGCAGCTCTATATAAATAAAAATAAATAAATAAAAAAAGGGCCTGTAGAAGCTTATTTAGTATAACAGATAGGGTGACATGTGCTGGTTTGGGATGCCCATATGGGCTAGTGTTTTGGCAGCAGTACAAAAACCAATGCAAAATGCAATAGCTTAATAAAGCTGATGCTGATCAACGCTTATTTAGTATAACAGATGGGGTGCAACATGCAGGTTTGGGATGCCCTGCGGCCTGGTGTATTTAAAGCAGACCAAAACAAATTCAAAATGCAATAACTTAATAAAGCTGAGGCTGTAGATGCTTATTTAGTATAAACAGGTAGGGTGCAAGGTGCAGCTTTGGGGTGCCCTGCGGCCTGGTTAAATGAAAGCAGTCAAAAAGGAAGTGCAAACTGAAGTAGCTTAATGAAGCTGATGCTGATCAACGCTTATGTTGTATACCAGATAGGGTGCAAGGTGCAGCTTTGGGGTGCCCTGCGGCCTGGTTTATTAAAATCAGTCAAAAACAAGTGCAAACTGAAGTAGCCTGATCAACGCTTATGTTGTATAACAGATAGGTTTAAAATAGCATGTGCCTTGGGATGCCCGTGTGGCCTGTTATATTTCAAGCTGAACAAAAAGTAACAATAATCCAAGTATGAGACATCATTTTGACCTTCTTCACAGCGCCATACTTTGAAAAAAAAAAATTAATTTCATGCCGATCAATCCAAAGGTCAATGCCCCTAACAAAAATAGTGTTCAGGATAAGTTTTCCTTCTGGAAGGACGTAACCTTTAGTTTACATGCTTGGGGTAGGTTATCTTACAAATTGGGATACCCCAGGCAGCAGTGTCATTGAAAGAGACAGATTGTAATGCAGGCCATACGCAAGCAGAGAAACTCAGGCTGCAACAGGCCTATTTAGTTTACATGGTTGGGGTAGGTTATCTTACAAATTGGGATACCCCACTGTATATGAAACCGAATATAAATGCACACCCAAAAGTGGACACTCAGCCTCCAAGAGGCCTGCTTAGTTTAAATAAGAGAGCTGCTTAGTATGGTAGGTAGGTTATGTTATGTTACAGAATGGGATGCCCCAAGCAGACTTGAGATCAGTATATATGCACACAGCAGCAGTGTGTTAGCAGGCTCATACAGGCCAAATTTCTTTAAATAAATGTGCAGCTTACAGTAAATGCAGAGGCTAATGGTATGTTACAGAATGGGATGCCCCAAAGCTGACTTGAGATCAGTATATATGCACACAGCAGCAGTGTGTTAGCAGGCTCATACAGGCCAAATTTCTTTAAATAACTGTGCAGCTTACAGTAAATGCAGAGGCTAATGGTATGTTACAGAATGGGATGTCCCAAAAACCAGAGAGCACCTGGCAGGCAGCAGTAAGACTATGCACAGCAAAAGTGTCTTTATCATGCCTAATTTCAATTAGAATAGGTGCAAATGGTTAGGTTCTTAAATAGAGGCTGGTGTAGTCACAGAATGGGATGCCCTAAAAACCAGCAGTAAGTACACCTGGCAGGGACAAGTTGTGCTTTGGCCAGCAAAAGTGTCTTTATCAGGCCTAATTTCAAATATGATAAGAGCAAATGCTTATATGGTCTTAAACAGAGGCTGCTGTAGTCACAGAATGGGATGCCCCGGGCAGGGATGGACCTGGCAGGGTCCAGTAGTGCTTTGGCCAGCAAAAGTGTCTTTATCAGGCCTAATTTCAAATATGATAAGAGCAAATGCTTATATGGTCTTAAACAGAGGCTGCTTTAGTCACAGAATGGGATGCCCTGGGCAGGAATGGACCTGGCAGGGTCCAGTAGTGCTTTGGCCAGCAAAAGTGTCTTTATCAGGCTAATTTCAAATATGATAAGAGCAAATGCTTATATGGTCTTAAACAGAGGCTGCTGTAGTCACAGAATGGGATGCCCCAACAGGAATCGACCTGGCAGGGTCCAGTAGTGCTTTGGCCAGCAAAAGTGTCTTTATCAGGCCTAATTTCAAATATGATAAGAGCAAATGCTTATATGGTCTTAAACAGAGGCTGCTTTAGTCACAGAATGGGATGCCCTGGGCAGGAATGGACCTGGCAGGGTCCAGTAGTGCTTTGGCCAGCAAAAGTGTCTTTATCAGGCCTAATTTCAAATATGATAAGAGCAAATGCTTATATGGTCTTAAACAGAGGCTGCTTTAGTCACAGAATGGGATGCCCTGGGCAGGAATGGACCTGGCAGGGTCCAGTAGTGCTTTGGCCAGCAAAAGTGTCTTTATCAGGCCTAATTTCAAATATGATAAGAGCAAATGCTTATATGGTCTTAAACAGAGGCTGCTGTAGTCACAGAATGGGATGCCCCAACAGGAATCGACCTGGCAGGGTCCAGTAGTGCTTTGGCCAGCAAAAGTGTCTTTATCAGGCCTAATTTCAAATATGATAAGAGCAAATGCTTATATGGTCTTAAACAGAGGCTGCTTTAGTCACAGAATGGGATGCCCTGGGCAGGAATGGCCCTGGCAGGGTCCAGTAGTGCTTTGGCCAGCAAAAGTGTCTTTATCAGGCCTAATTTCAAATATGATAAGAGCAAATGCTTATATGGTCTTAAACAGAGGCTGCTTTAGTCACAGAATGGGATGCCCTGGGCAGGAATGGACCTGGCAGGGTCCAGTAGTGCTTTGGCCAGCAAAAGTGTCTTTATCAGGCCTAATTTCAAATATGATAAGAGCAAATGCTTATATGGTCTTAAACAGAGGCTGCTTTAGTCACAGAATGGGATGCCCTGGGCAGGAATGGACCTGGCAGGGTCCAGTAGTGCTTTGGCCAGCAAAAGTGTCTTTATCAGGCCTAATTTCAAATATGATAAGAGCAAATGCTTATATGGTCTTAAACAGAGGCTGCTGTAGTCACAGAATGGGATGCCCTGGGCAGGAATGGACCTGGCAGGGTCCAGTAGTGCTTTGGCCAGCAAAAGTGTCTTTATCAGGCTAATTTCAAATATGATAAGAGCAAATGCTTATATGGTCTTAAACAGAGGCTGCTGTAGTCACAGAATGGGATGCCCTGGGCAGGAATGGACCTGGCAGGGTCCAGTAGTGCTTTGGCCAGCAAAAGTGTCTTTATCAGGCTAATTTCAAATATGATAAGAGCAAATGCTTATATGGTCTTAAACAGAGGCTGCTGTAGTCACAGAATGGGATGCCCCAACAGGAATCGACCTGGCAGGGTCCAGTAGTGCTTTGGCCAGCAAAAGTGTCTTTATCAGGCCTAATTTCAAATATGATAAGAGCAAATGCTTATATGGTCTTAAACAGAGGCTGCTTTAGTCACAGAATGGGATGCCCTGGGCAGGAATGGACCTGGCAGGGTCCAGTAGTGCTTTGGCCAGCAAAAGTGTCTTTATCAGGCTAATTTCAAATATGATAAGAGCAAATGCTTATATGGTCTTAAACAGAGGCTGCTGTAGTCACAGAATGGGATGCCCCAACAGGAATCGACCTGGCAGGGTCCAGTAGTGCTTTGGCCAGCAAAAGTGTCTTTATCAGGCCTAATTTCAAATATGATAAGAGCAAATGCTTATATGGTCTTAAACAGAGGCTGCTGTAGTCACAGAATGGGATGCCCCGGGCAGGAATGGACCTGGCAGGGTCCAGTAGTGCTTTGGCCAGCAAAAGTGTCTTTATCAGGCCTAATTTCAAATATGATAAGAGCAAATGCTTATATGGTCTTAAACAGAGGCTGCTGTAGTCACAGAATGGGATGCCCCGGGCAGGGATGGACCTGGCAGGGTCCAGTAGTGCTTTGGCCAGCAAAAGTGTCTTTATCAGGCCTAATTTCAAATATGATAAGAGCAAATGCTTATATGGTCTTAAACAGAGGCTGCTGTAGTCACAGAATGGGATGCCCTGGGCAGGAATGGACCTGGCAGGGTCCAGTAGTGCTTTGGCCAGCAAAAGTGTCTTTATCAGGCCTAATTTCAAATATGATAAGAGCAAATGCTTATATGGTCTTAAACAGAGGCTGCTGTAGTCACAGAATGGGATGCCCTGGGCAGGAATGGACCTGGCAGGGTCCAGTAGTGCTTTGGCCAGCAAAAGTGTCTTTATCAGGCTAATTTCAAATATGATAAGAGCAAATGCTTATATGGTCTTAAACAGAGGCTGCTGTAGTCACAGAATGGGATGCCCCAACAGGAATCGACCTGGCAGGGTCCAGTAGTGCTTTGGCCAGCAAAAGTGTCTTTATCAGGCCTAATTTCAAATATGATAAGAGCAAATGCTTATATGGTCTTAAACAGAGGCTGCTGTAGTCACAGAATGGGATGCCCTGGGCAGGAATGGACCTGGCAGGGTCCAGTAGTGCTTTGGCCAGCAAAAGTGTCTTTATCAGGCCTAATTTCAAATATGATAAGAGCAAATGCTTATATGGTCTTAAACAGAGGCTGCTGTAGTCACAGAATGGGATGCCCCGGGCAGGGATGGACCTGGCAGGGTCCAGTAGTGCTTTGGCCAGCAAAAGTGTCTTTATCAGGCCTAATTTCAAATATGATAAGAGCAAATGCTTATATGGTCTTAAACAGAGGCTGCTGTAGTCACAGAATGGGATGCCCTGGGCAGGAATGGACCTGGCAGGGTCCAGTAGTGCTTTGGCCAGCAAAAGTGTCTTTATCAGGCCTAATTTCAAATATGATAAGAGCAAATGCTTATATGGTCTTAAACAGAGGCTGCTTTAGTCACAGAATGGGATGCCCTGGGCAGGAATGGACCTGGCAGGGTCCAGTAGTGCTTTGGCCAGCAAAAGTGTCTTTATCAGGCTAATTTTAAATATGATAAGAGCAAATGCTTATATGGTCTTAAACAGAGGCTGCTGTAGTCACAGAATGGGATGCCCTGGGCAGGAATGGACCTGGCAGGGTCCAGTAGTGCTTTGGCCAGCAAAAGTGTCTTTATCAGGCTAATTTCAAATATGATAAGAGCAAATGCTTATATGGTCTTAAACAGAGGCTGCTGTAGTCACAGAATGGGATGCCCCAACAGGAATCGACCTGGCAGGGTCCAGTAGTGCTTTGGCCAGCAAAAGTGTCTTTATCAGGCCTAATTTCAAATATGATAAGAGCAAATGCTTATATGGTCTTAAACAGAGGCTGCTGTAGTCACAGAATGGGATGCCCCGGGCAGGAATGGACCTGGCAGGGTCCAGTAGTGCTTTGGCCAGCAAAAGTGTCTTTATCAGGCCTAATTTCAAATATGATAAGAGCAAATGCTTATATGGTCTTAAACAGAGGCTGCTGTAGTCACAGAATGGGATGCCCCGGGCAGGGATGGACCTGGCAGGGTCCAGTAGTGCTTTGGCCAGCAAAAGTGTCTTTATCAGGCCTAATTTCAAATATGATAAGAGCAAATGCTTATATGGTCTTAAACAGAGGCTGCTGTAGTCACAGAATGGGATGCCCTGGGCAGGAATGGACCTGGCAGGGTCCAGTAGTGCTTTGGCCAGCAAAAGTGTCTTTATCAGGCCTAATTTCAAATATGATAAGAGCAAATGCTTATATGGTCTTAAACAGAGGCTGCTTTAGTCACAGAATGGGATGCCCTGGGCAGGAATGGACCTGGCAGGGTCCAGTAGTGCTTTGGCCAGCAAAAGTGTCTTTATCAGGCTAATTTCAAATATGATAAGAGCAAATGCTTATATGGTCTTAAACAGAGGCTGCTGTAGTCACAGAATGGGATGCCCTGGGCAGGAATGGACCTGGCAGGGTCCAGTAGTGCTTTGGCCAGCAAAAGTGTCTTTATCAGGCCTAATTTCAAATATGATAAGAGCAAATGCTTATATGGTCTTAAACAGAGGCTGCTTTAGTCACAGAATGGGATGCCCTGGGCAGGAATGGACCTGGCAGGGTCCAGTAGTGCTTTGGCCAGCAAAAGTGTCTTTATCAGGCTAATTTCAAATATGATAAGAGCAAATGCTTATATGGTCTTAAACAGAGGCTGCTGTAGTCACAGAATGGGATGCCCTGGGCAGGAATGGACCTGGCAGGGTCCAGTAGTGCTTTGGCCAGCAAAAGTGTCTTTATCAGGCCTAATTTCAAATATGATAAGAGCAAATGCTTATATGGTCTTAAACAGAGGCTGCTTTAGTCACAGAATGGGATGCCCTGGGCAGGAATGGACCTGGCAGGGTCCAGTAGTGCTTTGGCCAGCAAAAGTGTCTTTATCAGGCCTAATTTCAAATATGATAAGAGCAAATGCTTATATGGTCTTAAACAGAGGCTGCTGTAGTCACAGAATGGGATGCCCTGGGCAGGAATGGACCTGGCAGGGTCCAGTAGTGCTTTGGCCAGCAAAAGTGTCTTTATCAGGCCTAATTTCAAATATGATAAGAGCAAATGCTTATATGGTCTTAAACAGAGGCTGCTGTAGTCACAGAATGGGATGCCCTGGGCAGGAATGGACCTGGCAGGGTCCAGTAGTGCTTTGGCCAGCAAAAGTGTCTTTATCAGGCCTAATTTCAAATATGATAAGAGCAAATGCTTATATGGTCTTAAACAGAGGCTGCTTTAGTCACAGAATGGGATGCCTCACAGCAGACTTAAGATCAGTTCAGTATATATGCACAGTTAGTTACTATAAGCAGCCTGAAAACGCTAACAAAGGCTGGATGAAAAAAAAAAAATCTCCCTGTCAGCCAGCTCCGTTTTTCCTACCTTTCCCTGGCTTTCTGTCTGTCTCCTGTCTGTCTCCTGCCTGTCTCCTGCCTGTCTCCAGCCTGTCCCTGTCTGTCCCTGTCTCCAGCCTGTCTAACTGCCTCAGCTACACAGCGTTCTGTCTGTCACGAATGCAATAGAGAAATGAGGAAAAGCAAGATGGCCGCCGTTAAATACCGCTGTGTGACGTCACCGGGCTTGCTGGCTGCTGATAGGCTGCATGTGACTGCCCCAGCTTGCACTGGCGCGGGATACATGTCCAGACATGTCCCGTCCGCCATCTTAGAATGCCTGTAAATGTAAATGAATGGATGTTAAAGGAAAACTTCGAGTGATCGAATCGCGGGGAAATTCGGATTCGATCCGAATCGAATTTTTCCTGAAATTCGGATCGAATCCGGGTTCGTCCGGATCGATTCGCTCATCCCTAAATGCAATGTCAACAAAGTGGTCATATTGGCCCCATTACTGAATATACAAGTCACTGTCCAATATATTAACCTTAAGGAATACAAAAAAATGACATTTGTAATTACAAATCATTTTTTTTTCGTTCTCAGCCTTCAGACCAGCTCTGAAAAACTGTATTTTAAACAGAAATGTATGACCTATGCACAGATGTAATAATAAAAAAACTCAATAAACAATCACTAGCAGGGTCTGTAAGCTTTAATTTGATTTATGTAAGAGACTAAAGTCCTACTAAATTAAAACTCTACTATTTTAAAATTTGTCTTTCCTATGGTCATTTCCCAGGGCTGGCATTACATGGCAGCATAGTACACTTAGGGGCTGATTTAAAAAGTGCACCTTTCTCTGCTGCATTAAAATGCGGTAAGAGTGTGCCAGACAGCGTAAAATGAGTTCCACTGCATGGAGTCCCAGTGCAGTGAAGCTCAGTATGGTACACCCAGCACAGCATATAAAGGGTAATTCATTGTTGACTGCGAACACATTTGTGCACGTCTTTCGGAGCGCCACGTCACGCTTAAGCTTCTGCCTGATTCATGGCTGTCCAAATAGAATGAGCATATTTTTTGTACACGTGCGCATGCACAAGCACAAATTACCGCCTGTAAATTCCCCTTCACCAATTTGTACCTGTAATTTAGCACATGTGCCTGATTTATTACATTTGTTTGTAAAGAACCAGCACTCCAAAATGTTCATGCAACAGGTTGTATTCGCTACATCATATAGATATTACAGCGGTGGAAGTGAGTCGACGTTTCGGGGTGCACTGGGGCCCCCTTCATCAGGACCCACCACATGTACAAGAGGAGAACAGATTGCCATCAACTGTAATGCATAAATATCCTAACTGACCAATCAAAACGCTAGAAAAGGTGCAATTTCGCGCCTGATGTCACTGGTGACGTAATTGGCGCTGTCAAAACATACTAAGTACAAAGCACATTGGTAATAATGATAATGACATCAATAACATACGGCCTTATTTATCAAGGGCTAGCGCCAGGTAGTGTCTGACGAGCGCCAGGTACCGCCAGCTAACGGCGGCTACCGATTCAAGTACGCCCGGCGGCGGTCACAATGACGCATTTATCATGCTAAATGAGGCTAGCGCCGGCGAGAGCGTCAGCTAGCGCGGGATTCATCATATAGCCGACTGCAACGAACAGCGCCGCTGCTAATCCCATCACAGCGACAGGTATGACCTGGCGCTCCCTGGCGTGGTCCAATGCATTTCAATGGAGCAATCTTTAAATAATCATAATTAATTGCTATTACTGTTTTGAGCGTGATTTGTTAATGAATCTGCAGCAAGCCGTTCGCTCTGGCCATTCGCTGTCAGGCGCACCCATACAACGCGGAACCTGTGAAACAGCGACCCCTAACCCCGTATTCAACATTACCGCACACCGACTGAGTCGCTGTCAACAAGCAAACCCCAGCCAAGCACAGCGAATACTAGCTGGCGCTGTGAAAATCACGCTACTGGCGCTCATCTGTCGCTACCTGGTGCTATTAATGAATCGGCCTCCCCGTACACTAAATGTCATGCTGCATAATACAAATAAACTCACCCCTCTTCATGGACCCCTGATGGGTCAGAAGCTCAGGGCGCGCCAGTCACTGCAGTCCCGGTCGGCGGGGAGGCTGCTAAGCTACATCCCTCACCGTCCCCTGATAGGGGGAAGCCAGGACTGACGTCACCCGTCCCGGGAGTTCCACCCTTCCTATTGGCTCCCGGGCGTCGCGAAGCTAGCGCTCTATCCCCGGCCCCCTGACAGGCCAGAGACAGTTCGCCTGCCACGTCCCGGCCCCGGGGCGGCAGGTGGCCAGCGCGCCCCCCGCTCCCGGACCTTGAATCATATGGGGTAGATAGGAACAAAAGTGGAATAAAAATACATATAAAAAAGGCAGTATTGGAACAGGAGAGGACGTATGAGGTGATGAGAATCAAGAGTGAAATAAAAATGGAAGTCAGTATTGGAGCAGGAAGGGACATAACGGGGAGCATTATGGAGAAGTGGATCCCAGGACGGGGAATAGAGGCCCAGTGTAAGAGGAACTGGTGCCCCAGAAACAACAGAAACATCCAGGGGGGCCATACAGAGGGACAGTAAGTGGGGCTGCAGCAGGTGCGGCAAAAAAGGGGGGCGCGCTGGCCACCTGCCGCCCTGGGGCCAGGACGTGGCAGGCGAACTGTCTCTGGCCTGTCAGGGGGCCGGGGATAGAGCGCTAGCTTCGCGACGCCCGGGAGCCAATAGGAAGGCACCTGGGCGCCGCGTCACTTGTCACCGGGCGGAACTCCCGGGACGGGTGACGTCAGTCCCGGCTTCCCCCTATCAGGGGACGGTGAGGGAGGTTGCTTAGCAGCCTCCCCGCCGACCGGGACGGCAGTGACTGGTGTGCCCTGAGCTTCTGACCCATCAGGGGTCCATGGAGAGGGGTGAGTTTATTTGTATTATGCAGCATGACATTTAGGCCCTTATTTAACAAGGGATAGCGCCAGGTAGCGAATGGTGAGCGAACGGTAATGACGCTCACCGCCACGAGAACGCCGGCTCCCCTCCGCAATCACACATTTATGAAGCCGATCCTGCTTAGCGACTGACAGAGCGCCAGATGGCGAATCATTCATCATTATTCCAGCCTCACCCCACAGCACCAGCGAGCGACCTTGAACAGCGACAGATATGACCTCTCGCTACCTGGCGCTCTCCAATGCATTTCAATGGAGCTAACTTTAAATATTCATAATTAATTGCTATTAATTTTTTTTTTTTTTTTTAAATGTCAAAAATTCTGCAATGTTAGATTTTTTTTTTAAGCTAAAAAAAATAAATAAAAAAAATTGTGCAGAATTGATATTACAGGTCTGATATTTATGTATTCATATTACAAAATGTTTTGAAAAACATGTTTTTTTTTTTCTAAAAATATAGTTGTTTGGGGGTTAAAAAACTACTTTTAACCCATCGCCGCCAGCGCTCTGGGGTTTAAACAAGCATTTCACAGCGCGAGAATTTTTGGAGCGTGATTTGTTAATGAATATGCTGGGAGCCCTTCGCTATGGCCGTTCGCTGTCATGCGCTCCCATACAGCGCGGAACCTGTCAAACAGCGACTCATAGCCCCGTATTCAACATTACCACACAACGACTGAGTCGCTGTCAACAGCCGAACAACGGCCAAGCACAGCGAATACTAGCGGGCGCTGTGAAAATAACGCTACTGTCGCTCATCTGTCGCTACCTGGCGCTATTAATGAATCAGCCTGCCTGTGTACTATGTTATTGATGTCATTATCATTATTACCAATGTGCTTTGTACTTAGTATGTTTTGACAGCGCCAATGACGTCACCATTGACATCAGGCGCGAAATTGCACCTTTTCTAGCGTTTTGATTGGTCAGTTAGGATATTTTTGCATTACAGTTGATGGCAATCTGTTCTCCTCTTGTACATGTGGTGGGTCCTGATGATGGGGGCCCCAGTGCACCCCGAAACGTTGACTCACTTCCACCGCTGTAATATCTATATGATGTAGCGAATACAACCTTTTGCATGAACATTTTGGAGTGCTGGTTCTTTACAAACAAATTTGGTTATATGCGGCGTCTCCGCGAACCGTGCACCCACGCAATACTGAAGGTAAGAGTGCGGCTGTTCCCAGAACTATATGCCTGATTTATTAAAGATGCGGCACTTAATTGCAGTTATGACCAAATTGGTTGGCTGCCTGCAGTTTCTGGCGAACAGCTTGTTCCAGAGGCTGGGGTCCTTCTCTGTGGGAATGTTCCAGTGCACGACGAGCTGCTATATATTTCTTCGGGCCATGATTCACGTGGCTCCTTGCTACACTTCCCCCACAGCTTCAGTGAGTGGAATGCCCTCAAAGTAGGGTTTGGCTCCCAGCTTGGATTCCCTAATGTGCTTGACGCAATCAATAGCATTCATGTGTCTCTGTTGCTGTATGTCGCTAATGAGTACAAGTTTCGGTGAATGCTTCACTTTAGTTGCCCATAATGTTTTAGCATCTGCCTTTGTCTCTCCCTGTTACTGTGTATGAAAATCGCAGTGGACCTACTGTCCCCTACCAGTGTGTTGCCGGTTTGCATGTGTGTCCCCAGTCTAACGTACTCTGGTTCCCCCCCCCCCTTTTCCCTTCTGTGTTGTTCTGCTTACATTGCTTGTTTCTGCCCCCAACATACTTCCCAACAGTGTCATTTGTGCCTGCAAACTTGGGATGCCCTAACTAAGCCAACTCTTGTTCCTCTTTGTGTGCATCAGGCCCTCCCAGGTGCTCATTGTGCTTTGTGTCCACTGGGTCTTCTTCCCAAGTTAGCCCATGTGTGTTAATTTCAAGTGGATCCATACTGTTGCCTCTGTTAGGTGTGCCTTGCAGGTAGTGAATAGTCCTAGTGTTGCCATGTACATGTGTGTTGTGTTTATTTTTTATTTTAGCCTTGTGTGTATGTTTAATTTTGGTGTTCCTTTAGTAAGATGTTTTCCCCTCCTTATGTGCATTCTGCTCATCCACATCTCTTAGTTGTTTTGTGCAGGGCCTACCCCTAACCCTCGCCCCAAAATGTCTTGCACAATCTCTCAGCTCTGTCTGCACCCGCTATTGTTTTGACATGCCCCCACTAGTGTTTTGTCCTGTTTTTTGTCCAAGCAGCCAACACCCACCACTAAATGATGTCTCTACTTTGCTGACACACCACAGGTAGCTTCACCATAGCCTATTTATTTTGTTCTCTGGTGGCCTGCTGTAGCTTGCCTAGTGTCTTGCTAGGTAAACAGCTCAAAGGATTCAGTGGCATTGTGCAGGGATAACAGTGTGTTAACTTATGTGTTTTCTAACCCCTCATTCACACTCCTCCCACCCTGAAGTCCTTTGCCCCAATAACTGATCCCTTTGTGCCTCACACCATGTTAATGTCCGAGGCATTTGGTTGCATGCGGTAAATCTGTGCCTTTCTTGGACCTTTGCCTGCATAGAGCGTCCATGTGGAAGGCCAGATTCTGTGGCTTGGTGCTACTGGAGGCACACTCCAGTATGCTCTTGCCAAGGTTACATTGCCCTGGGGATAAATGTGGCAGCCTACTTGGAGGAGGATGTCCCTGCTATACCCCCCCCCCAACATGCCACCTGCCACCTTTGCAGGGCAGCAAAGCCAGGCCAGACAGGCTGTCCACCAACAAGTGGTCCACAATTATTTTTCGTGAATATTATTTGATTATTTGATTTCTGTTATTTGATTTGTTTCTTTGGTTTCTTTATGGCTGGTGTGTCTTACTTATTAATTTCGTCCATTTCTGGAGTAAAACCCTCAGTTTAATGATGTACTTTAGTGTGTGTTCTTCATTGGTGCAAAAGCCACCCCCCTGTTATAAGCCAGGCCCATACACAAGCTATGTGATGCATTTCTGATCAGTTTAATTTTGTGCTGTAGGCACTTCAACACACACGCTTCCACACATCAAGGCCAGATTTTAGGAGCAGGGGCCAAACAACAAATGAAAAAATGGGTACATCTCCCCTAAACTCAAATCAGTAAATATGCAACAACCCAACAACCACCCCCCAATGTTCAAGTCCACTGGACTAGTCCCATGGTCAATGCCACACCCATACCCATCTGTGCTGTCTGTTGGTTCTTCCTGGGTAGATGGGGGATTTGCAGCTGTCCCTACCCAACGCTCCAGCAACTCCTCCATCTGCTGGTTGTGCCACACATACTCTGCCAGGACTTCGGAGAGCTCCTTTACCAAACATTCCCATGCACCAAGCGTAAGTACATTAAAAACAGGTTGCGAATGGATCTTTTTGAGCTGGATCTCGGGTATCCTATGGACATGGAAAAATGATACTGTCAATGTATAGTCCCAGTTCTGTTACAGCCCACTAACTATCCGCTGTTTGGTTTGTTTGACATCCTTCATACATTTTTAAGCAGAATTCCGTGCTCTGGCACTGCCCGCAACTCCCTATTTGCTCTTGACCTTGCCCCAGTTAAACAGGTGACACACCCTTGCCCATCATTTGTGTTAATAGCTCATGTTGCAGGGTGGATTCCTCCGCCCTTAGCTATTGCCAGTGTCACATAAGCTGAAGGATAGGCTTAGCATCTTAGGGTGTATTTGCTAAATTGGGACAGGTGAGTAGGGGCGCTAACTTCACTATCTTCCACACCAACATACTTACCTAGCCACCCATGCAGCCTTGTTCCTCCTCTCTTCCGCTGCCCTGTGCATACTGCCCGGCCTTCTCGCCAGGGAGCGGGCGCCGTGTGTGCAAGTGACACATGCTGTCCTGCATGTACTGCCGCCTCCATCTGTGATTTGGGCCTTCCCTGCCTCCCTCACCGACCTTTTCTCACTGACAAGCACGTATCTCCTGCCGCTCGCCATTGGGATCAGTGTGTGTTCACGGGGTGAGCTAATGGGGCCTGTGATGGGGGCCCCACTATGGGGGCCCAACTGGGCTGTGTATGCCACTGCAGGGGAGCATTGGCATTCCTTCCTCAACCTGTAATTGACTAGTGTAGCAAATGTATGTTTAGGTTGTTGGGCCAAAAGGATGTTTCCCCTGGCCATGTGTGAGTCATTTAGAACACGCCCCCTTACCACCATCAATGTAGGGGCATGCATGTGCGAACCTGCCCCATTTGTCTTAAACATTAGCTACCAACACATCTGCAGCAAGCCTGTGTGCCAGTGTGTGCCAACACAGAACAGATTACTTCCTAGTTATAGCATATGTGTTGGTGGGTAACTGCTTATTTTCACTGCAGTGTGTATTTTTGATTCTCAGAATGGTTTGGTCTCCCCTGAGCTGCTATCGCCTTTTTCCAGTTGTGCCCCCTCATTCACTCCCCCTTGCAGTTTTTGGCAAACTGGCAGGCTGATTCATTACTAGTGCCAGGTTATGGCAGATGGGCGTCTGTACAGCGGCGCTAAGAGCGACCGCTAGTGGTCGCTCTGATGGGCCATGAGATGCTATTAGAGAGCACCTCAGTCGCTCTAGTAACATGGCCGGCATTGATGAATTTGATGTGTGAGTCGCTATAACACCAGTACAACAGTATATATAGGAGCAAACGGTAGTACTGGTCAGTGTGAGCGACTCAAACCATATTCATAAAAAAAACTGCCTCACACAGCGCCAGCACTCAAAATTGGGTCGCTGTAGCCCAGAGCACCAGAAGCTGTGTGGTTACAGTCCGTTTTTGAACACATATCCACTAGTAACAAAGCGAAAACATATGGAATTACATTGTTATTACATTGTGACATTAACACTTTAATGCCAGACCTGTAATGACAATTATGCATTAAAATATAAAAAAATCAAAAATGTTTTCAAAAATTACATTTAATAGGTCAGGAGAGGTCACACAATGATTTGAGCCAAAAAAAAAAAGAAAACCCTGTTTTAAGTGAAGAAAAGTATTGTCCATTGAAATGTATGGGAGAGCGATAGGTAGCGACAGGTAATACCTGGCGCTCTGGAAGGCAGAGCACCGACATTATACGCTGAGCCGTCTGTGATGATGGACGCTGCATGGCGCTGTTAGAGTCGTTCACCGGAATCACTTTGATAAATGTGGTATTGCGTACAGCACCCGGCTTTCACCGTTCGCTACCTGTCGCTACCAGGCACCACCTGCCGCTATCCCTTGATGAATAACCCCTTAGTGTGCATGTTGTTTTTGTTTGTTTGGGGTGGTTTGGGAACAGAATGTAAAAATACTTACCCATATTTCCAGATGGTATTATATTTGTTTCGGATCACCTTTAGGTCCTGAAATTGTTTCTGGACTTTCTTTAGAGTCTTGGGCCCACAAGGTTTACCGCATGGCAGATTTGCTCCCAGACAATATGCTTGATTCACAGCTTCTTTTACCTTTTCTTTCACATGAAAAGCATGTGTATTTGTAATCTTTCCGTTCATTTGTGAGTTTCTCAAGCATTTTTTCCTTCGTATTTTCGTTTTTGTGGTTGTGTGAAGCCTTTTCGATAGCATCTCTAATGTGTAATAGCGTTGTATTTTTTTCACATTTATGTGTAAAAGTTGGGATGAGTCAGGGCTTCCACATGATTCATAGGCCAGATGGGGAGGCTGATTCATTAATAGCGCCAGGTAGCGCCAGATGAGCGACTGTAGCGTGATTTTTTCAGCGCCAGCCAGTATTCGCTGTGCTTGGCCGGCGTTAGCTTGATGACAGCGACTCAGCCGGTGTGTGGTAATGTTGAATACGGGCTTAGGGGTCGCTGTTTCACAGGTTCAGCGTTGTATGTGAGCGCCTGACAACGAATGGCCAGAGCGAACGGCTAGCTTCCTATTCATTAACAAATCACGCTCCGAATGTGCTGTCGCTGTCCATTCCTTGTTTAAACCCCAGAGCGCTGGCGGCGATGGGTGTTAACTAGTTTTTAACCCCTAAACAACCATATTTTTTGAATGTAACATTATACATGTTTATAGAATCATTTTGTAATATGAATACATTAATATCAGACCTGTTAGATCAATTCTGCACAAATTATTTTTAACATTTTTTTTTACTTAAAAATAAATCCTAACATTGCAGAAGTGGTCTCCGAATTTTTGACATTAAAAAAAAAAAAAAAAAAAAAAAATTAATACCAATTAATTATGATTAATTATAGATTGCTCCATTGAAATGCATTGGACATCGCCAGGGAGCGACAGCTCATACCTGGCGCTGTGAAGGAATTTGCAGCGGCGCTGTTCGGTCCAGGCGGCTTCATGATGAATGCCGCGCTAGCCGTCACTCTCGCCGGCGCTAGCCTCATTTTGCTTGATAAATGCGTCATTGTGACCGCTGCCGGGCGTACTTGAGTCGGTAGTCGCCGTTAGCTACCGCTACCTGGCGCTCGTCAGACACTACCTGGCGCTAGCCCGTGATAAATAAGGGCCTTAGCGTGTGAGAGAGGGCTAAAAAACACTGGTGTTCGTGGTGTGGGAAAACAGAATGGAGTTCTTAAGGCACTGACAGGCTGTCACCTTCTTTTAACCCCCCCCCCCCTTAAATAATCATTTTTAAATATTTTTGAATAAAATTTTACCTATTTTTTTTTACATATATATTTTATAAAAATAATTTTTGTAAAACATTAACCATCCAAACAAAATAATATAAATACCATTTAAAAAATACATTATAAATAATAATTTAATAGTGCAATATGAAATAAAAATAACACAATAAAAAATTTAGACTAGTGGCACATATTGCCATTTGAGTGTCTATGTCGCGGCGCTTAGAGCAGCTGCTAGTGAAAGCTGCAAGTGGGATGTCTGATGCTATAACCTAACATAGCGGCCAGACAAGTGACGCTGTAGTATTCACTTTTACGTTGATAAATGTGATTCTTTGAGGGCACTGTAAAAGCGCTCTCCCTCAATCTATGCAGCGTCTGAGCGTTCCAATGCTGCTATATTTTTATAATCAATCTGCAGCAGTGTTCTTTTCCACCCACATTACTCAAACAGCTTAAATCACACCTGACTTCTATTTTTTTTTTTTTTTCATCTTAAATGTGTATCTAGGCAATATATATATATATATATATATATATATATATATATATATTCTAACACAAATATATTATTTATACTACCCAAGCCATGCACCCTCCTCAAGAAGGCTTAAATGATAAATTGGGTTGAGAGGATTTAACCCTTTGCTCCTCCTATTAAGCCCAGCAGTGCCCAACTCCGAAGGGCCACCCTTCTCCCTCTCACTGCCAGAAGTCTTAGAGAGTGTGGTAGAGTCCATGACCTCCTCCACATCTGGACTCTCCACTTGAGAGTGGCCCCAGTGGTTGGCAGACTCTGCGCATCAGAGGAGCTGAGGCACCACACTGCCCCCACAACACCAGCACATTCCACTCCACTAACACATCCCCTTCCTCCCCTGGGTCCACTGCTGACTCATCTGAATCTGCAACTCTGATGCCCTTCCCGTGCTTCCCCAGGGGAGGGCGCTTATCTGTGGAGACATAAATTAAAAACAGAAAATACATAAAAAAATACAGCAGGTTAAAGTAACCATATCTAAGAATTTTTAATGTGTATGTGTAGTCAACTTACCAGAAGCGTAGACATTAACTACAGCCTATAGTCTACATCGGCCTCCCGGTGCTTAAAATCTGACCACCTCTGGCTGATGGTCTTTGCCTGAAGGTTGGAAGCGCCAGGAGATTGTGGCCTTCACCTCTTCCACAATCTTGCTTTTCTGGGCCTTGACGTAGACATATTCCTTTACACAAAAATCCTAGATGCACAGAAAGGAAATAAAAAACATTAATATACACAATGATTTCACTATTACATATTTTATTCACCTTAATTAAAGTGTTCTAAAACCCAGCATTTTGACTATCGTTGGTTTTGGTCCTCTTTAATCACACAACAAAGGTTATAACAATAAATGATCAACACTAAAATACTATACAAAACAATTAAAAAACAATTACAGAACATAAAAATAGTCAAAAATTAAACAACAAACGTGGAAGCTGAATTTACATGAAATTTGAACACAACATCAAAAAGTAAAAAAAAAGTGTCACACAAAAATAATTTAAAAAACGCTAATCAACAGG
Source organism: Gastrophryne carolinensis (assembly GCA_027917425.1). Classification (NCBI taxonomy): domain Eukaryota; kingdom Metazoa; phylum Chordata; class Amphibia; order Anura; family Microhylidae; genus Gastrophryne; species Gastrophryne carolinensis. The sequence continues at coordinate 186,834,169 of CM051239.1, read as the reverse complement.
TAGAAACGCTAACACATCTTTAGAAGGCCACAACACAAAGGAAAAGATAGATTTACAAAAAAAAAGTACCTATTTGTCCAATAACCCTAGGATCCACATGCTACCTCTTCTTCTTGTCCTCTGCCTCCTCTGTGGAACTGGAAGAGGCGCTGGGAAAATGGGCAACGCGGCATCTGGCGGGAGCCATCTTCAGGAAAGCGAAACTGAAAGCAAATCTCTACGCTGCTAAAAAAAGAACACTATGTAGCGTCTCGAGGGCAAAGCCCCCAAGACGACGCTACTTCTAACAACAGGACAGAGCTCCAGAGAACGATAGGCAGCGCTATGATTTGATCCTAAAATTGAGGTTGAAATACCAAATAATTACAAAAAGTTATTCATACACAAACCAAAAACAACAAAAAATGTATGGGATTCGACTGCTCACGTTCTGGGGGTGGGGGGGGTGATTTGTATCCCTTAGCTGGGGTGGGATCCTTCCACCGGGGGGGGGCTATGTGGGTCCATGGGGGGGCGGTGGCCCTGGGCCTGCCCCCTGGGTGGGCCTCTCCCAGGTCAGCGTTTACCCGCGGGCATTGACCTGCGCCCGGGGCCTCGGGGGGGCCTTCCGGGGGGAGGCGGCCGGGGCTTACTGGGGTCCTGGATGCCTGTTGGGTGGGGCCCGGGGCGGTTCTGGGGGGGTGGGCTCACATGGGTCATTGATGTGTTATCTTGCTGCAGATCCTGCTCTCCGTTTACTGTTTGTATGTTTATGTTTAAATTTTATGCTGTTGTGGCGGTGCTGGACAGTGGATACCCCTCCCTTGCCGTGACGGAGCTCCACCGGTCAATGTCACGGCAGTGATGGCCGGCTCTAATCCTTGCCGTGTGGTTCCGTGGGGCGGAGGGGGCCCGGCGCTGGCGTGGGTGGAGGTGGGGGGGCGCCTTCCTGCCCCCCCCCGGGACTGGGGCTGACTAGCGTGCTCTGCTCCTGGAGGGTCCCCTCTGAATTTACTGTTCACCCAAGTTTCAAGCGCCTTTCTATGGTTCTTCAATTTCCAAGTTCAATATGAGTTATGTCATTATCTCTCAATGAGTGCATCTCCTATGCCTTCTTCACACTCGACTTACACGTCCCCAATCTAGGCATCCCTGGGGATTCTGTCCTGACTGATTCGAGATTGACCCAATTAAGGGAACGAGGCCAGCAGTGGCACAGTATTCCACTGCTGCTCCTCGCATAGAGTTTTCTGTGGATCTGCCTCACCCCGGCGATCTGCTAATTTGTCTCTCTTCCCCTTTCCCTTTTTTATTCCTACCCCGCTGCTTCTAGGTTGATAACCTGCACATCCAGTAGGGAGCCCTCCTTGAGGCCCTTTCCTGAGGGTTTTTACTGTGAGCAGCCCATAGTCTCTCCTTCTCCCTACGGCCTTTGACCCCCGCCCTGCACCTCTCCTTCCCCACCCCCCTTTTCTTCTTTTTTTTCTTGGCTTTCCTCTATCCCTCCTTTCTCTTCCCATCTTTTGTTCCCCCTCCACACCCTCCATCTTCCTCTTTCCTCCCTCCTCGCTCATCTTTCCTCACTCCGGCCTCTGCCCCCCACCCTAGCCCTCTGGTTCCTGGGAGGCTCCGCGCCGACCCCTTAGGCACGTGCCGGGCCCCGCCCCTCCCGCTGACATGGCCAAGCTGACAGTATGTTCTCTAAACATAAAAGGTTTTAAATGCTCGAAGGTGCTATATGACCTACACAAGCAGAAGGTGAGCATCCTTATGCTCTAGGAGACCCATTTTCAGGAGGGAAAGGTGCCTGCCCTAAGTATCAGGTACTTCCTCTCTTGGTTCCATGGCCCCAATCCATCGGGTAAGTCAAGGGGTGCATCGAAAGCTATCCATAAGTCCGTTCCCTTCACGGAGATCGAGCGACTTGTTGACCCCGAGGGGAGGTTTATCTTTATTAAGGTGTCAATCTACCACAGAAAGTACACACTTGCTAACCTCTACCTTCCAAATCATGACCAAGTGGTGGCGTCTCGAAGATATCTAAGAAAGATGGAGGACTTCATGGAGGGGGTCATGATTCTGGGGGGTGATTTTAACCTGGCGCTAAACCCCTCTGTAGATACATCCGCAGGAAGATCCTCGGTGTCCCTAAGCAAGCTGCAGTCTCTGCGGAGGACCCTACATGGTCTACAGTTGATGGACGTCTGGAGACTGGAGCACGGACCTGCTAGAGACTACACATATTTTTCTCCAGTACATGGCTCGTATAGTCGCATTGACTACATACTACTCAGCCACCACGCCTTGCAATAGCGCCCCAAAGCTAGTATAGGGCCCTTCTTGTGGTCAGACCATGCACCAGTCTTCGTCTTCTTTGACCTGTCCGACGCTGCCCCTAGACAATGGAGCTGGCGCCTGAATGATAATCTTCTCAGAAATACGGTCTGCTTGGGCAAGGTCCGAGAGGCGATAGCTAATTTTGCTGCTGACCACACGCAGGATGATTGCCCCCCGACAATACAGTGGGAGGCGCTCAAGTGCGTGCTCAGAGGGATCTTCATTCAAGAGGGTTCGAAGCGTGAGAGGTCAGCATTGATCACTAAAACGCTACTAACCATACATGAGCTGGAAACTAAGCACAAGACGACCCCATCCCCTGAGTTACTTTCCGAGCTTTCGCGCAACAGGAATAAGCTTCTGAAATTAGATGACCAGAGGTATAGGGACCGGATGCACGCCTCGATGTACGAGCATGCAAATAAATGTGGCAAACCTTTGGCCAGGTCTCTTAGGGATAAAACCGCAGTGTCATTCATTCTGTGCATTAAGACGAAGGGGGGGGGGGAGAGTGTCATGGACCCAGCTAAGATCCCAGAGGTGCTCAGAGACTTCTACAGTGTTCTCTACAACCTTCAGCCGACCGTGGCTTCGGAGGCAGAGTTAGATTTGGGTATACAGGATTACGTGGCCGAGACTCCGCTCCCGGTGATCTCGGAGGACTCCTCAGCAGAGCTAGAGAGCCCCTTCACGGAGCTGGAGGTTTTGAGAGCCATCAAGGATGCACACGCCGGGAAAAGCCCAGGTCCGGACGGCTTTACACCAAGATTTTACAAGACCCTGGCGGACTGTCTCGCTCCCTTTCTGGTGAGAGCCTTCAACCGTGTGGAGGGGTCCAGCCCCCTCCCAAAGCAAGCCTTGGAAGCCACAACAGCTTTAATTCCAAAGCCGGACAAAGATCCGTCAGTATGTGGCAGCTACAGGCCTATCTCTCTACTTAACATGGATTTAAAGCTCTTCGCAAAAATCATAGCCTTCAGGCTCCAACTACTGATCCCGAATCTGATCCACCTGGACCAGGTGGGCTTTATCCCAGGCCGTGAGGCTAGGGATAATACAAATAAACTGTTGAATATCATCTCCTATGTTCGGGACAGAGGTATACCAGCATGCCTGTTGTCCTGTGACGCAGAGAAGGCGTTTGATAGGGTGAGCTGGCGCTTCCTCTGGGCCACTCTGGAGCAGATTTGCCTCGGCCCCAATATCATCTCCAAGATATTGGCTTCGGAGGCAGAGTTAGATTTGGGTATACAGGATTACGTGGCCGAGACTCCGCTCCCGGTGATCTCGGAGGACTCCTCAGCAGAGCTAGAGAGCCCCTTCACGGAGCTGGAGGTTTTGAGAGCCATCAAAGATGCACACGCCGGGAAAAGCCCAGGTCCGGACGGCTTTACACCAAGATTTTACAAGACCCTGGCGGACTGTCTCGCTCCCTTTCTGGTGAGAGCCTTCAACCGTGTGGAGGGGTCCAGCCCCCTCCCAAAGCAAGCCTTGGAAGCCACAACAGCTTTAATTCCAAAGCCGGACAAAGATCCGTCAGTATGTGGCAGCTACAGGCCTATCTCTCTACTTAACGTAGATTTAAAGCTCTTCGCAAAAATCATAGCCTTCAGGCTCCAACCACTGATCCCGAATCTGATCCACCTGGACCAGGTGGGCTTTATCCCAGGCCGTGAGGCTAGGGATAATACAAATAAACTGTTGAATATCATCTCCTATGTTCGGGACAGAGGTATACCAGCATGCCTGTTGTCCTGTGACGCAGAGAAGGCATTTGATAGGGTGAGCTGGCGCTTCCTCTGGGCCACTCTGGAGCAGATTTGCCTCGGCCCCAATATCATCTCCAAGATCTTGGCACTGTACCTGGGCCCGACTGCACGGATCAGGGCCAACGGCATTTTGTCGGAACCCTTTAACATTTCCCGCCAAGGTTGCCCCCTCTCACCCCTGCTATATATCCTGACCATGGAGCACTTAGCTATAGCGATCAGGAACAACCCTGATATCAAAGGTGTGGAGTGCAAGGGTCAACAATACAAAATGTTGATTTTTGCTGACGACCTGCTCCTCCACCTGATCACACCAACTGTGTCATTTCCAGCAGTCCTCAAAGAGTTTGAGCGCTTTGGCCGGCTATCAAACTTTCGTATCAATTATACAAAACCAAAGGCGCTTAATCTCACCTTACCTCAACAACTAGTGAACAACCTCAGAAGCAGCTTCCTGTTCAAGTGGCAACCCGCCACAATAAAATACCTCGGGATACGAGTACCATCTAACCTAAACAAACTATTTGAGCTCAACTTTAAAGAGCTCAAGTCCAAGGTTACCCAGAGCCTCTTAAAATATGACAGGGGGTGATACTCTTGGTTTGGATCCTTCTTTCTTGGAAGAATCGGCATCTTGAAAATGGACATTCTCCCTAGATTCCTCTACTTGTTCCAGACAGTCCATATAACTCTCCTGGGACACTTCCTTAAATCCATTCAATCAACATTCCTTCAATTCATATGGGGCTCTCGGAGGCCACGAATCCAGTTTGATGTGCTTGCAAGACCCAAGAACGCTGGGGGGACCAGAGCACCCGACCTGAGGCTGTATCACTCAGCCTCAGTCTTAATGAGGTTGGCAGATTGGAGGTACAGGGGCGGGGAAACTCTGGGTTCAGCTAGAAAGAGACCTTATAGGCTTCAATCCGAGTATGATCCCAGGGATACTCACTCCGGACAGGGGGGGGTCTTCCCTTCTTGGTTCAGCACTTCACATTGGTCTGGGACTAGGATCCAGAGACAGGGAGAACTGGTGAGTAACCCGGGTCCCCTAACTCCCCTATTTAACAATCTGGAGTTCACCCCGGGGCAATGGGCTTCTCGGTTCCTTATCTGGCGGGAGTCGGAGGATGTCAAGTTAAGAGATGTGTTGGTGAGGGAAAGCTACCTTCCCTGAATGAACTCGAGGAGTGGACTGGGGGGCGCCGGGTGTCGTGGCTTCTGCATCGCCAACTCACGGCCTTTCTTGCCCTTGGGGGGGCGCCTTCAGGGCGCCTCCCGCCCCCCAACTCCAATGGAGGACTATCTTACACAGCCCCAACGGCTAGACCATGTGATATTATGGTTTTATGCTCTGCTGGTTTCCTCCAGATGTGCCTCGCCGCTAGGGTACCTTTCAAAATGGGAAAGATACTTGGGGATCTCTATCACCAGCGAGGAGGCCTGTAAAATTTTTGCGTTGACGTATGGACTATCCAGTGCCAGCTCGGCACAGGAGAGGAGCTATAAGGTCCTTACGCAGTATAGATGCCCGGTGGACATTGCAATTTTCTCGCCGAATGAGACAGGAATGTGCTGGAGGTGTGGCACATCCCAGGGGGACATTCTCCACATATGGTGGGATTGCCTCAGGATCAAGAGGCTCTGGGAAGCCGTCTTTCAAATATACGCGAAGGTGGAGGGCGCAAGTGTCCCAAACAGGCCTGAGGTTGCTCTTCTGTCCCTGTTCCCAGGACCATTATCCAGAACAATAAAAAGGCATCAAGCATCCTCAAACACTTCTTGACAGCAGTGAGAACGATCATACCCCGACGCTGGAAATCCCTGGTGCCTCCAAGTCTAACAGAGTGGTTTGTTGTAATGGACCACATACAGGGAATGGAAGAATTGATATCAGAGGACAGAGGAACCACAGAGACATTTCTATTGACCTGGAGAGGATGGATCATGTATAGAGAGTCAGATGCAGCGAAGGCCCTCTTGGCGGCGGGTGCTTGATGGGACCGGGCGGTTCCCTCCGTTGCGGGACCGGGTGGATGGAACGGCGCCTTCTGGTCTTGTGCTGGTAGAGGGCTGAGGCCACCCTTCCTCCCCTAACCTATCCCCCCTTGCCCCCTATGTGCTTTCCTTCTTCTCCCCCTTTATGCCCTCCTCTTGCCCCTTTGTGTCCCCCGTCTTTTAGGCTCATATTTTAGGCTCTCGCTGCCTCCCGCCGGTCGCCCTTTCTGACGTTTTTAGAGCCAAGCTCATCTTGGTGATCTTGCAGGATGACCGGCTGGCTTGCCCCCTTCCTCTTCTCTACGTGGGGGCATGGCTCTCTCCCCCCGGGCCTTCCCCTTCGGGGTGCCTGCTGCCCCTCAGGGGTGTTTTACGGTTCCAGGGGTTGGCGGGCCCCCGTGGGGGATAGCTGGATGGGTTGGCGAACTACAAAACCAAAACTGGCCTCCATATGATGGGGTGTGCTGTTACATTAGGAGGGGATGTTGGTGCGCTTGCCTTCCCTCGCGCTCTTTGCGCTCCTCACACTCCATCCACAGTTGGTGCCCTCCGCAGGGGGGGGAGGAGTACGTGGGCGGCAGATCCGCCCATGCCCATTGCATCCTGGTCATTGTGGACCGGTGACTGGAGTGGCACGGGGGGCGAGCGTATCTGGATGTTGGCTTGGCTTCCTAGCCTGTTTGCGCCTCTTTTCGGAGGCGGGCGGGGGATCAGCGCCATCATACCCGTGGGTGTGCTGGGGTGGCCGAGGAGATGAGGACTGTCTCTCTTTCCTCATTTGTGCATACTCCTTGTACACATTCATGTCTCATGTCCATGTATGCCTATAATGTTGAATATTAGGCTTGATTCAGAGGCACATTCGTCTGCACTTCCGTAGCTCCCTGTGAAAGTTTTAGTGGGTGTTTGTCATTTTTTTTATTTTTTTTGTTCATTTTTCATTCGTACAAATGTTCGGGCAAATGCGTATATGCGCTTTCGATGAACGAAAGCAAATCGGAACAGTTTGGGTCATTTTCCAAACCAAATCTGATATTTTTCATTGGTTCAGATAACTTACGTTATTGCTATAGGCTTGCGTCTCATTCAGAGAGCTGATTGCCAATGGACCACCACCCTATAAATCCGTTTCCTTTGCGATCTCCTTACGGGACCATTTTGACCTCGAGACTAGCAGCTATGGATGACTCTAGTGTATTTGAGGAGCATGAGGATCTGCAGCTCATGGGCATAGAAATTGTCCGGAGGGCTAAGACCAAATTGCACCGGCGACGCATGCACATCGATGGCATGCATGACGTTGAGCTGTTCGAGCTCACCAGACCCGCACCACAAGGAAGGGGCAAGCAATTTCAGGTATGACCAAGATGCTTGGTTGCCTGCAATTTTTGGTGAACGGCTCGTTCCAGAGGCTGGGTGCCCTCTCCGTGGGGATCTCCCAGCCAACGCTGAGCCGTGCGCTATCCAAGTTTTTGGAAGGCATGGCTACCATTACTCGCAAATATATTTGTTTTCCTGACGACATGGTAGCCAGAAATGCGATTAAGCTGGCATTTTATAACATTGCCAACATGCCCATGTCATGGGTGCAATTGACTGCACCCACGTTGCCCTGATCCTTCCGACAGTCGACGAGTATATCTACAGGCAAGTACAATCAGTCACATTTTGTTTCTTAATTATTTTTTTTTTATGTCACAAAAAATTCATAAAGTCCCTCCTTGTAAAATGTCCCTTCTTAGAATTATACCCTCCTTGTAAGTTATCCATCGTTTCAAATACTTCCCTTATTTTAATTAATCCCTCTGTGTAATTTATCCATCCTTGCAATTTATCCCTCCTTTTAATTTTTCCCTCCATTTACACAATGCCTCCTTGCAATTAATCCCTCCTTGTAATTTAGCCCTCATCGTAATGTATCCCTCCTTTTATGTATTCCCTCCTTGTAAAGAGTCCCTGTGGAACCATGGACCGTATTTAGTTGCATATAAATGTCACTGGAAAGTTAATCTTTCCTTTTTCAAACATACATGTTCTTTTTTGGCAAGACAAAATACTTATGTACTTGTTTATTGCTATTTTAATTAGACCACAGGTTTTGCTTAGGGTGTGATTAGTTAGTGTTTCCCTAGTTTTCCTTCCCTTTATAATGTTTTTGTTGTTTTTTTTTATCCCAGGAACCGCAAAATGGGCCACTCAATGAATGTCCAAGCAGTGGTGGCCCCGGACATGCGGTTCCTTAGTCTGCTCGCTGGGTTCCCAGGCTCATCCCATGATGCCTACATTCTTCGAATATCTGGATTGTACGGTTGGTTTGAGTCTGGGGAATTTTCCGGTGGATGGCTCCTTGGTAAGTTGACGCCAATAACGTTCTTTTTTTTATATGTATGGCTATGAATTTAATTTGTGTTCCATGTATGAAACTATGCCTATTTGAACACCTTGTTTACATGTGAAACACGACCTTAACCATTAGATTTTTCAAACAACCAAGCCTTGCCAAATGTTAGTCCTGCATTAGCAAAATGTTGAAATTGAATTTAAAGTAAAGTAAGAATTAGTCTTCCCCACACTCTACTTAAATTATGTCCTTGAATTTATAATAGGGTCTGCGCCATTAGATGCATTACACTTACTGAGTATAGGTGAGCGGGATAAAGTGCAGGGGGCGGGTTCGAGCTGTTTTGGACTCATACCAAGCAGATACAGGGTCCTGAAAATTTAAGACATCCAATAATGCTGAGCAGCACAGTCCGAAACCAATACCTGTTAGCAGTCTGGCTGAATGGCCCTCATCCGCCATCTTGGATGTTTAATTTGTTTCCACATCTATTTGAATTTTTTATTTTTTTGTTTTGGCCTGTGCATTATGTATGCTCATGCTGTGTAGCAAATGGGACCTAGCTTCTTAGTCATGTTGATGGGCCGTTTAGGGGATTCCATTTATTGAGTAATGTGTAATTTATGTATTTTAAAATACATTTTGGCAGGTGATTCCGGCTATCCACTCCTTCCGTGGCTGTTGACGCCGGTCCTCCGGCCCCAGAATGCAGCCGAGGAGGCATATAATAGGGCGTACAGGAAGACCAGGGCTGTGGTGGAAAGGGCGTTTGGCCTATTGAAGACCCGCTTCCGATGCTTGGACCATACCGGGGGAGCACTTCAGAATGACCCCAAAAAGGTCATAGATATTATAATGGCCTGTGCAGTGTTGCATAATTTTGCTATTTTGCAGCCTGTCCCCCGGTATGTGGACTTGCCCCCCTCTCCACCCACCGATGACCCAGACGAGGACTATCGTGGCCCCCCGAGTGCGTCTGCCCAAGCCGTGCGGTCTAATTTAATTGAGACACATTTTGCTTAATTTTGTGTTCCTTTGTTTGTTTTGTCCCTTTATTTTTTGTTAATTGTGTTTTTGGACCTTGGTGTTTTTATGTTTGTTTCTTACTTTTACAAACAGTAAAGAAATAATTGCAAAGAACCTCACACATGATTGTATTTTTTTTTTTTTGGGGGATGTTCAAAACTTGTTACTGCCTACTTTAACTCATCTTTATTCCCCAAAAACATAAAGGCAGAAACTTAGTCCATAAAAGGTTAATTACAATTTTAGGTAGTTTATTTCCAAAGCAAACATTGGAGTTGATGGTCACTTCCATAGTTGCATAAAATACATGGCCAAAACACAAATGAAAGTTTAGGCAAATCAGGCCACATAGCAATTGGTCAGAGGCAGGAGTTTTAAAGTAAGGCCCTCCTGTGCAAAGTTTTGGACAAATGAAAATGTAATAAACATAGGTGACTGACAAGCATTGCCATGTCCACATTGGGCAGCAAACAAATTGGCCCACAGACACACCCTCTCCTGCTTGGCCACATTTGCCACAGGCACAGGTGTAAAGCAGCCAAACCTATGCCACATCTACACCTGTTACTCAGTGGGCCACCCAAACAAGAACCCCCAGTCCCAATCCAAGTCCAGTTCAATCTCAGCCAGAGGTCAAGGTAGTAGTTTGCCAGCCCAGAATGTCCCCCAATCATGCCTACAAACAGGAGGAGCCTGAACCAATGTAATTTGCCACAAGCATGCAGCGCAACAGCTTGAGTGGCAGGTTCATTGAGGCTTCACCTCCGGCATTGGCTAGTGGGCTACCTCAGCACTCTAATGAGCTATATGGGCGCAAATCCAAAGCAAACAAGCAAAGCCATCCCAAAAGGGTATATTGGTAGGGCTCACCAGACAGGTCAATACAATGGGGATGTAGAGCAAAGATGTGGAGCAGATACAGGCCAAATAGGCCTTAAAATTGGGGATGCCCATAAAACCCAGGTTGGGGCCCTTGGAGGTGGGCCCTCACCTGGGCCTGTGTGGCATTCAGAATCTGCAACTGTTCCAGCATGTTTCTATTGGAAGTTCGAAATTCAGCCATCATGGCACTGAGATTGTTAGTTAAGGTGGCCATGTGGCTGTTGTTGGACCTAAATTCAGTCAGCATGGAGTTTAAGGTGTTGTTTAATGTTTCTAATTGCCCATGAAGATGCTCGTGGTTTCGTTGATTTTGGAGGTGAAATAGCCGCCTCTCATGGTGCCATGCTGACTCCATCATCGGCGCGCCCCTCCCTGGGCAACTGGGCAACGTAGTCGACTGCGCCACCCTATTCCCCGGGTTGGGGGGCATGCAGATGATGTGCCTCTAGGTCCACCAACAGCCACAGGTCTGCTTGGCAATCCCTCAGCAGCAGAGCTATCACTGGGGACTTTCGGCTCAGTCTCTGCATGCTGCCCACGATGGGCTTGCAGCATGCAGCCAGCTTCACTCTGCTGCTGAGGATTTGGTGTAGAAACATGTGGGTACAGTTGCAGATTCTGTCCCAGGGGGAGCTGTTCTGAAGGTTTAGTGAAGGCTCCATCTTCCTCCAGCTCCTGGATTTCCTCCATCAGTGTGTGGGTCTGTTGGGACATGTAGATAACAAAGGTTCAGTTTGGGGAATACATATGTAATTCAGTAAAAAGAAACATGGCAAGGCACATGCATAAGCAACATCATAAAAAGACACTTACCGTATATATATTGGATCCTGGGTCCGAGGCAGCACGGAAGTAGACGGCATGGTAAAATTGGCAGAGGATTCCCCACTAGCTGAGGGATGATGCTGGGCTGCATTGGGGAAAAGAAGGCATGTTAAGACACAACTAGGCATTGCTGGTGTGTATTAACACATATGGTTCTCTAAAACACGGGCCCATGCATGAATGGCAACTACCCCAACGGACCAAGTTTAACTTGACTATGAATGCCATTATCTGTTAGATGTATTAGTCAACAAGTACATACACATTAGTCTCCTTAACCAAAGTAAACATGCATGTACTGGCTGTTCTGAGGCTCCACACATCCCTAAAAGCCCATTATGGGACCACCCTCAGCTTTCAAATAGCATTTGCCATTAGATTAGGCTGTTTGCCATTCTTTCTAGGTCAAAGTTTCAAGCACCCCAGATCAAGTCTTTCTGAGCAAAGCACAGCTCAAAACCAAATTGGCTACAGATAAAGCTGGGAGTGTTGTATGTAATTGACTCTAAATACATAACAGGCAGTCCTTTGCTAATCTCAATAGTGTTCTTCAAGACTCTCCCAAATAATGTATGAGCAAGGAAAAAAGCAAATGATGAGTCGCCACACATAACACACCCTGTTTAAATTGTTACCTCCACTACAAGGCACACCCTAGGGGCATGTGTTAATATATGGGTTTGTGCCTAATTTTACACGTAGCTCACATTTCACATACACACGGGGAGGCCGATTCATTAATAGCGGCAGGTAGCGACAGTAGCGGTATTTTCACCTAGTATTCGCTGTGCTTGGCCGTTGTTTGGCTGTTGAATACGGGGTTAGGAGTCGCTGTTTGACAGGTTCCGCGCTGTATGGGAGCGCATGACAGCGAATGGCCATAGCGAACGGCTCCCAGCATATTCATTAACAAATCACGCTCAAAAAAACATTGCAGAAGTGGTCACAGAATTTTTGACATTTAAAAAAAATAAATAAAAAATAATAGCAATTAATTAAGAATATTTAAAGAATGCTCCATTGAAATGCATTGGAGAGCGCCAGGTAGCGAGAGGTCATACCTGTCGCTGTTCAAGGTCGCTTGCTGGTGCTGTGGGGTGAGGCTGGAATAATGATGAATGATTCACTATCTGGCGCTCTGTCAGTCGCTAAGCAGGATCTGCTTGATAAATGTGTGATTGCGGAGGGGAGCCGGCGTTCTCGTGGCGGTGACCGTCATTACCGTTCGCTCACCATTCGCTACCTGGCGCTATCCCTTGTTAAATAAGGGCCTAACATTACTAACCTGCAGGAATAGTCGGAATGTCCGTGTCCTGTCGGGCCGAGTGTCCCTCTAAGGCCACAGGATGTAGCAGGCCCAGCACCATCTTCTCAGCTCGGGTAAATTGCAGTTTGGTGGGGAATCCGCCGCCAGTTTGTAAGCTGAAAAAGAGAGTTGCACACATTTAGATAAATGTTTCCAATACAAGACGAAGTATATATGTACCTGTAATTACGCCGTTTATTTTCTTTCTTCCGTGCTGCATACTTTAGGTCCGATATTTTCCTTTGTATCTGCTCCACATCTTTGAGCTCTTCCCCCGCTGCATTGACCTGTCTGGTGAGCTCCTCCAAAATCTTGGATTTGCGTTGCTTGCTTGTAGCTTTGGATCTGCGCCCATATAGCTCCTCATAATACAAGGTGAGGCGAATAGCCAATGCCAGAGTTTGGGCCTCACCAAACCTGCCACTCAAGTGGCCTCAGCGCAATGTGCGCCTTGTTGCAAAACGTTCTGGCTCATCAGTGGTTGACGGCAAATTGGGGGACATTCTGGGCTGGCTGTGTTGGGGAGAAATGTAGGACAGGTGGCTGGCTTCTGATTGAACTGGACTTGGATATGGACTCGGGGTTCTTGGCTGGGTGGCCACTGAACTAGCAGGCGTAGCTGTGGCATATTCAGCCTGCCTTTCCACCTGTGCTGGTGCCAAATGGGGCCGAGGAGGAGAGGGTGTTGTGGATGAAGACGTGGTTGGGGCCCGGTGCCTCTTAGGGCCCTTAGAATACCCATGCCCCTTGGAGGTAGACGGCCGGTCCAGGGGTGACCCAGAGCTTGGGCTTCGGGGCCTGTGCCTTGCCCTCTTGTCCGATGATTTGGACACCCATGCAGGTGGGGAGGGCGAACTCTGACTTCTGGCTCTGTGCCTTGCCCTCTTGGCATGAGCCTTGTGGCCCCCGTGTGGGTGGTGTTGATGGGGAGGTTGAACTGGTGTGGCTTCTTTCCCGGTGTTTCCTTTTGGTTGTCTTGCCAAGGATAGCCATGTGGGTGGGGTGATGGTGACCTTGGGGGGCTGGGGCTTCGCACCCTCTTGGTCCCTTTTTTCCCCTCTGTTGGGGTTGGCTTCCTGGCCTGTGGCTTACTTTTTCCAGCAGCCTCCTTTTATTTGGCTAGTTGTGCTGGGTGCCTTTGCCTGGGCAATACGGGTTTGCCGCAACTTAGCTTTGATCATCTGGGACCGAGTCTTGGGCCCCCCACCAGGCTCCTGCCATTTGGCTGCCTGTTTGGTGGTGGCCTCCTTTGCTGCTTTTTGTGGAGCTTTTTCTGTGCCATTGCTCATGGACTCTGAAAGAGAATGAGCTGTGTGTCCAGGACCCTTTAAATAAGATTGCCGGGGTCTCACGCTATGCATACACGTGCGTATGGACGTGCGTACGGCCGTTCGTCCGGCCGTGCGGAACCCGGAAACCGCAGGGGCATTACTTATCTGCTGCAGACAAGAGGCAAGATGGCGCCCACAATCTTCACCCGCCAACAAGAAGAGATCATCATGCTTGTAAGTGTCTTTTAATGCCTTTGATATGCCATCTAAATGCATGCCTAGCCCTTAAGGAAGCGCATGAAGAAACGATTTGTTTAAAAAGTGTCTCAAACTCCATGCCAAACTGAAGTGAGGGCCCACACGTGCGAACCAACAGTGAGGTCAGCTTAAAGGATTGTATTAGGCTACAAATGTGTCTGTTAATGTAATTTAGTCAAATGATCAATTGTTGACAGATATTTGTATGCAGTTTGAACTAAAACCTAGCATTATTTTGTGTTTTGTAGACCATGCTGGAGCGCAGGTACGACTACCTGCCCTACTCTTTTGAGAAGCGCACCGTCGCCCTGGAGATCATTGCCCAAGTTCATCATGAGACGGACACCACCTTCACCCACACGCAGATCATGCAGCATTGGTCGGACCTGAAACAGCTGCACATGCCCCGGGTGTGGCGCTTTTTCAGAATCCATTTCCCTAGTAAGTACATAGCGATTGCATGGCAGATGTAACTCATGCAGAAGGTAGGCATTTATTTAAAATGTATTTTCTTTTCTAGTGTTGGAAATGGATTACGGAATCCGCCGGAGGTGCACAGGCCGACCAGTGCTGCATGAATCTGCAGCTAGAAATAAAGGTGGTGGATCTCCAGTGCGACTGTCCTACCCCTCCTCTGTGGGGTCCTCCAACCAGCCCCTGGACCTTTCCACAGAGAAGGGGCGGCACGGCGTGGGCAGGGAGTCGTACCCAGCGATGCAGGCGGGAGCCTCTGGTATGTGACTCTTCATGTAACCGCACACACATATACATGCTATTTCCACCCAAGCTGATTCCCTTAATCTGTTTTTGTAGATGCTTCTGGAGCGGGTGAAGATGCGGAGGCTGCAGCAGATCTCGCCCAGGAGGCACAGGGAGAAGGTGAGTGATGTGACACACACATTGAAAATGAATTTTGATTACTGTTGACTAAGACATTATAAGTGACCCTATTTGCCATGTCTCGACAGCCTCTACTTCACAACAGTGGCAGGGCCCAGGACGTAGGGCTGTCCCCAACGAGGCATCCGTCGGCCACCAACCAAGTAAGTTGTAATGTCATTCTTTGCAGTATGTGTTAAGTGACATGATCACCCACATACATCAAGCCATAGTCAATGGCATTGGCAGACTGACCTGTGCCCACTTGCTTAGAGTAATTACTTAGCAGACTGACCAGTGCTCACTTGCTTAAAGTAATTACTTAGCAAACTGACCAGTGCCCACTTGCTTAGAGTAATTACTTAGCAGACTGACCTGTGCCCACTTGCTTAGAGTAATTACTTAGCAGAATGACCAGTGCCCACTTGCTTAGAGTAATTACTTAGCAGACTGACATATGCCCACTTGCTTAGAGTAATTACTTAGCAGACCGACCAGTGCCCACTTGCTTAGAGTAATTACTTAGCAGACTGACCTGTGCCCACTTGCTTAGAGTAATTACTTAGCAGAATGACCAGTGCCCAGAATGTCTCAAAAATTTGATACAGGGACCACACGGGCAAGAGTGGAAGAAATGAATCGAAGGGTCCTTGAGTTGTTGCCCGATATGCAGCAGCTGGTTGACTGGTTGGGGACAACAGAAGAAGAATAGTGTTCTGGGTCCTGTCACTGTTTTTAATTATGACAATAGTTTAAAAGATTTTAAATTTTTAATATTTTTAAAGTTTGTGTTTTTAAAATCTGTTAAAAAAATTGAAAAAAAACATCTAATGGGCCAAAAAAATGGCCTTCAAGTAAAAAAATAAAAATAAAAACAAAGTTTCAGTGTCATTTTTTAACACAAAGTGGTTTGGGTAAGTTTTAGGGGCCTAAAATGGAAGAAGAACCTTACCGGGAAGTGGTTCGGGTAAGTTTTAGGGGCCAAAAATGGAAGAAGAACCTAACCGGGAAGTGGTTTGGGTAAGTTTTAAGGGTCCAAAAGGGAAAATGGAGGATAGCACTAAGTGGTTGGGGTGAGCTTTAAGGGTCCAAAAGGAAGATGGAGGATAGTGCTAAGTGGTTGGGGTGAGCTTTAAGGGTCCAAAAGGGAAGATGGAGGATAGTGCTAAGTGGTTGGGGTGAGCTTTAAGGGTCCAAAAGGGAAGATGGAGGATAGTGTTAAGTGGTTGGGGTGAGCTTTAAGGGTCCAAAAGGGAAGATGAGGATAGCGCTAATTGATTTAGCTAAACATTGTAGTAGAAGTGAGGGTGGCAAATATGTAGGCGAGCACTTTAATGAGTTAAGTTTGTAGTGCGCAGGCGCAAGATCGTAAGGATTTCCGTCTGGACGATTATTTATTGAAAAAGGAAAACAGAATTTATCGGGAAACGTAAAGGATTTGTGGGAGGAGACGATGGAAAAAGGGCAAAAACGAAAGCCTACGTTGTAACGTGAGAAAATTAAACGGAAAAGTCACGCGGGAAAATCCTCGTACGCGTACTCTGCCGTACGAACGGACGGAAACTTTACAGAAGGATTGCAATGCATGCATAGAATCGCTCGCACACTCATACGAGAGCAGGAAATTTAAAAAAAAAACAGATCGGCACTAAAACGAAAGTATTTTTTTGTCTCTCTGAAGCCTATTGTCTGTATTTGTTTTTCTTTTCCCCTGCTAAAACAGTTAATAAAAAGAGATTAAACAAAAAAATGTATGGGATAACACTACTGAGTGGCAGATGCTACATGACGCTGCTGAACATGAACATGGACAGCGTCAGCGCTTTACACTGCGCCACTTTCATATATATGTGTTTCACATACTGTGGCCGGCATTCACCTGATGCCATGTGGCGTTAGAGTTTCTTAAATAATGCCCTGTATAACATTGTGTTGTATTTCATTTAATATTATAAACAATCAGAGTAATTTTTACATTATTTCCATGTGGGCATCCCAAATATTCAACTAGGACAAAGTAGAGAAGAAGGCATGGCAAATGAAAGTGGTTAAGGTATGCTTTAGGAAGACAAATGCATTAAAGTGGTTAAGGTTTGCTTTAGGAAGAAGAATGCATTAAAGTGGTTAAGGTATGCTTTAAGAAGAAGAATGCATTAAAGTAGTTGAGGTATGCTTTTAGAAGAAGAATGCATTAAAGGGGTTAAGGTATGCTTTAGAAATAAATAATTAAAGTGGTATGCTTTATGAATAAAAAATAATGCATTAAAGTGGTAAAGGTATGCTTCAGGAAGAAGAGGGCAATGAAGTGGTTAAGGTATGCTCTATGAATAAAAATGAACAATGCATTAAAGTGGTTAAAGTATGCTTTAGGAAGAAGATTGCATTAAAGTGGTTAAGGTATACTTTATGAATAAAAAAGAAGAATGCATGGCGAGCATGGTATGCTAGGTAGTTTGGTACAGAAGAGATTTGGCACAGCAATAAGTAAGTAATGGGCTAGCAGGGCCAGGGTATGTGAAACAGTTGATAAAAGAGCTTTGCATATGTGTACAAGCCAGAAAAAAAACAGCATCTGTGTATAAATTTCACCAAAACGAAAAGATTGCAGAATTTAGGGGCTAAATGAAGGTACAAACAGGATTTTTCAGATGGGAACCAGGAGGATCTCCCCTGACTCTCAAAAATGTTGTGCCAAAATACATTAAAAAACGCTAGAAAAATCCTACAAGACGAGTATTTCACATCAACGTATATGAGAGCATCGTCTGTGCAATAGGCTTTGTGAGCCATACTCACAGCGTTCTCAATGGCTTACACACATTACGAGACGCAGAAACAGTACTCACGATGGAGGCTCTGAATCATGTGAACGCTCCAATACTGAACAAAAGCCACGTGTAATGTTCACATTGAGAGACAAAAACAAGAAGGATTATAGAAAGCTCTGAATCAAGCTTATCAGCATTCCAGGTGTGGTGAGATTGTTTACCGAGGAGGCTGTCAAAGCATTCCCTCACCTCCTATGCCACTGCCAGTGAATGTGTCACTTTAAAGCACATCCCAGGATGGTAAACACATCTGTCTGTTGATGTGCTGGTGTGGTCCCCTCCTGGGTCTGTGGGACATGGCTTCTGGGGTTTGTTTTGGAGGCAGACAGAGCGGTATGAGTTGTGCCAGGTATTGCCTGCTGGTATCCATTTTCCTGGGTGGAATAGGGGCTCCAGTGTCTGTTCACAGAGTTTGCCCGGTAGGAGCCCTGTGTATGCGTGGTGGGCTGCTGCTGAGAGATTTCCTGGATGTATGTGCATGGGAGTATTGTTGCTGGGGCTCCTACCATCCCTCTGCCTGTGCCTGGGGCTTCTCCTGGGGCTGTGCTCATGGCTTTGCCTGTGTCATTCTGAATGTTTCTTCTTGCTTTTAGGCATAGCAGTGCTGTTGCTAATGGCTAGTATGGCTTTGCCTGGCCAAATCGGTGTGCATGCTGCAGTAAGGTGCTGCAGGCATTTGCCTTATCTTTGTTATTGCGGTGCGTTCATGCGGGCGCACGTGCGCATATACGGCGCACAAACGCATAGTGGGTGCACCACTAATGATGTCACTTCCAAGGTCTGTCTGCACGTCAATATAGTTCTGCATGGGACTGGACTACAGCTATGGCGCCCACCATCTACTCTAGGCACCAGGACCTCATGATCATCCACAGAATATCTGAAATGCTGCTATGTGTGCACTTTATATTTTAAGTTGTTTGTTGTCTACTTTAGGCACATTAGTGCACTGAACATGGCTACATGCGCACAGTTTGGCCTGGCCATGGCTACATGCGCACAGTTTGACCTGAGCCAAGCTCTTCCACATACACTGTGTGCATGATGGCTCATTGGACAAGTTTATTGTTAAATGTAATGTTTGTTGATGTGTTTACCTTGACAGTAATGCAGTGTGCTGTGCATGCATGCACGTGGGATGCCCCAAGCATGCACATGGGATGCCAGGTGCATGCATGGCCATGCAATGGAAACCCACACAGGATGTGAGGAAGGATAGAAATAAAAAAATACCCAAACACGTAGAAGTAATGAATGTTTCTGTTTATTTTCTTAGGAGCCTGAATCGACTAGGGATGGAGGAAGACATTCAGGCACAAGAGGAATTTATTTCCTCCTTGTGGAACTATAGCCTCGATTCAGAGACACATTCGTCGGGACTTCCGTAGCTGTCTGTGAAAGTTTTGGTGGGTGTTAGTCTTTTTTTTGCTTTTTTTCGTCTATTTTCTACTCGCACGAACGTTCCCAACGTTTCCAACGGACCCCCACCCTATAAATCCGTTTCATTTCCGATCTACTTAAGAGACCTTGGAGGGCTCGGATTGCTATTGTTGAACATGTTTTGTGGCTATGTGGAGGAGTCTGCGCGCCTTTAGCAAGGCATTGCATGTATCAGCATGCCCGAGGCCATAAATTGTATAGCAATGCATACCTGAATCAATACATTTCATGTATGCCTTATAGATGCATTTTAATGCTGACCTAAATTAGTCCTTAGCATGTAAACATTAATTTTCCCACACATCCATATAATTGCTATATTTTTTAGACTTATGTCCTTTGTGAATTATATTAGGATTGTTGAACTTGAATCTTAATTTGTTGTAGGAGTTATTGTTTTAGTTGGTTACCTTTGCTTTGTGTAATTATTTTATATTTGGTTGCAGGAACCGCAAGATGTGCCACTCGCCCTTGCTCCTGATGCCCGCTCTTTGCCTGCAGAATGCGGGCCAGGGGTTCTCTAATCGGGCACTATGCAAAACCCGGGCCGTGGTGGCAAGGGCCCTCTGGCTTTTGAAGTCCAGATTTAGGTGTTTGGACCATACTGGGGGGGGGGGGGGGGGGGGTCACTGCAGTATTACCCCAACAAGGTTATACCAAAATTTTAATTTACGTTTTTTAACAGGGACCACACGTGCCAGAGTGGCACAACTGAGTGTCAGGGTCCTTCAGTTGGTGGACGAGATGCAGGAGCTGCGCAACCCGTTGGGGACCACAGATGAAGAATAATGTTCAGTGGCCTGCCATTGCTATGTATTTTGTTTTTTATAGTTGTAAAAATGTTACATTTTCAAAATGTTTTAAAATTTTATATTTTATGATGGTATAAAAAAAATGTTACATTGTCATTTCATTTACAAAATACATTAACACAAAACTAATGGGCCCAGAAATATTTAAAGATGAATATTCACATGACCGAGAAGTGATTTGGGTAAGTTTTAGGGGGCAAAATGGAAGAAGAACCTAACCTAGAAGTGGTTTGGGTGAGCTTTAAGGGTCCAAAAGGTTAGATGGAGGAGAGTGCTAAGTGATTTAGCTAAACATTGTAGTAGAAGTGAGGGTGGCAAATATCTAGGCAAGCACTTTAATGAGTTAAGTTTGTAGTGCGCAGGCGCAAGATGGTAAGGATTTCCGTCTGGACGAATATTTATTGAAAAAGGAATCGAACGGGAAACGTAAAGGATTCTTTGGTGGATACGATGGGAAAAGGGCAAAAACAAAAGCCTACGTTGTAACATGTGAAAATGAAACGGAAAAGTCTGGATGGAAAATGACATCCTCGTAATTCGTAATCTGCCGTACGAACGGATGGAAAATTTACAGAAGGTTTTCAATGCATGCATTGAATCGCTCGAACGCTCATACGAGAACGGAAACATTTCACAAAAAAAACAGATCGGCACGAAAACAGAGGTTTGTCTGTGCAAGACAAGAACAGCTCCCCTCTATGTTTTGTTTAGAAAAGTTGGCCAGCCCAGGCCAAAGTTGCATTTGTATAGCCTACCGGCCAATGTTACTGTTGCCCACATTGGACCCAGTTTGTAATTTTAATTAATGTTTTTAGATTTCACAAGGATTTCATATTTAACACACACAACCACACTAACTGGGGGAGTTGAGAAGACACAAAAACACTTCACAGACGCACTTAAGGGTGAGAAGACGAATTAGCTAATGCCACTGGAATTCTAAAACCAAGTCGAGTTTGAGCTCCAAGTGTTGTTTGGCCTTTAAAGGACACTTCAGTAGTGAACACTCAGGTGCTAACTCTTCAACTCCTGTTTGGGGAATTCAATGGGACTTCTGTAGTCAGCACACAGGTGCTGGAGAGATAACTCTCCAACTCCTGTTTGGCCCAAACCTGGCCATGACTAGTGAAAAAAGGGGATGCAGGAAAGCTAAATCTCCAATTCCAGTTTGGGGAATTCAATGGGACTTCTGTAGTCAGCACA
The DNA here is from genome assembly GCA_027917425.1 of Gastrophryne carolinensis. Classification (NCBI taxonomy): domain Eukaryota; kingdom Metazoa; phylum Chordata; class Amphibia; order Anura; family Microhylidae; genus Gastrophryne; species Gastrophryne carolinensis. The sequence continues at coordinate 186,813,015 of CM051239.1, read as the reverse complement.
CAGGTTCTCAAGAGATAACTCTCCAACTCCTGTTTGGCCCACACCAGGCCATGACTAGTGGGAAAAGAGGTGCAGAAGAGTTAACTTTCCAACTCCTGTTTGGGAAATTCAAGTGGACTTCTGTAGTCAGCACACAGGTGCTCAAGAGATAACTCTCCAACTCCTGTTTGGCCCACACCAGGCCATGACTAGTGGGAAAAGAGGTGCAGAAGAGCTAACTTTCCAACTCCTGTTTGGGAAATTCAAGTGGACTTCTGTAGTCAGCACACAGATGCTGAAGAGATAACTCTCCAACTCCTGTTTGGGCCAAAACTGGGCATGACTAGTGAGAAAAGAGGTGCAGGAACTGTCCAACTCCTGTTTAGGAATTTCAAGGGGACTTAATAGGGGACTGTAGTCAGCAAACATGTGCTGGAGAGATAACTCTTCAACTTCAGTTGGGACCTTAAAGCAGACCAAAACCCACAAAAAATAATAAATCTATTTGGCCTCCACACCCCAGGTACATTACCATTTTGAAGTTTTATTCACTCAGTGCAGCCTGGAATTCATTTAATAGTGAGGTTTGAACCCTTAACAATAAAAAAAAACATGGGGTCCCTTCACCTGAGGAGGGGGACCCCACGTAAATTTATATTCCACCCTTTATAGTGTGGATAGCAGTTGTATTTTATTTGTAAATGTTATAAACTGCTCTTTTCAGTATGAGTGGTCTCTTGGGCAGGAACAGGGGGCTACCGATACATATGTGATACCAGAGAAATGGGGCTTTCACATGCAATATGGTTTTCTTTAATACAAGCATTGTTTTATTATTTGTTTGTATTTGTTATTTATTTTTTACTGTTTTAACTCAAAAATATTTAAAAACTGGAAAAATTACAAACAAGACATTTAATGTTAAAGTATAAACACACAAAAGAAGAATACATTTTTTTCAGTTAATTACAGTTAAACATAGCATAAAATGATGAAAAATGACCTGGGTTACAATAACTCCAGTAGGCTGGCAGTTATAAGGGTTAAAAGTAGCAACGCATGTTGGGTATTGTTCTGTTCGGGGGACCTTGTATATTCTGCTTTTTTATAAATTTTTTTAGGAAAACCCTGTGCAACCTAATTTTTCAAGGGATTACTTTCAGAAAGATTAGCCCACTACAACAAGCTTGGTACACCTAGAAAGCTTAATGTGTATACTTTCAGGGAATATATGGTTTTGGGGGGTATTTCAAATGTAAAGAGTTGTTTTGTTTGAAAAAGCGCAAGATGTGCCCTATGTCTGCAGAGCTAAAATTTTCAAGTAAAGTTACCGTTATGTGCATGCTTTACTTTGGGATGTTTGGTAACTCTTCTTTTGACAGTACTTATGCATGTTGGATGTTTGAGGGATCTTGGTTTTTCTACCTTTACAGCCTTTACAAGCCTTTACATGAATGCAAAAACAACAACAAAAAAGCTTACATTCCCAGTTCCCACACCTCAGCAGTCATCTCCAGCCGACATAAAAGAATAAACCAAGTTGCTGGTGCACACTTACTAGTTTTGCGTGGGTGCCAGGTCAGCGGTGGCCCCGCTGTGAATCCAATCTGTACAAATGACCAGCACTCCGTTATTTTTTTTTTCTAAAATATTTTTTTATATTTTTTTTATTATTTTTGTAATTTTTTTTTTATTTTTTTGGTGTTTTTTTGTTTTTTTTCAAATGAGCTTTATTCCTGACTACAATGTTTATAAGGACCTCCCTCTTGGCACATGTCTGTTTGTCTGTCCCTGATGAAGGGGGCTGCTCCCCGAAATGTTGGAATTCAGGACACTGCTTACCATTTGACCTAATATGGACTTTCGACACTTTGTGATGGATGTTTCATACCACATTTGTCTTTCTATGATACACTTGGTGGACTTATATAACGGAGTGCTGGTCATTTGTACAGATCAGCCGACATAAAAAAACACACACGGATGCACATACATTACCGGCTTCCACTGCCCTGGCCGCCGCTGCCGCCTCAGTAGTTGTCCCTGTAGCTGCCCGCCCCCGCCGGCCATTGCCACAAGTTCTCAGAGACCTGGTTCAGGCAAATGGGTGGGGCTTGGCCTGTGACTCACAGGCGACACCCACCCAGAAGTCGGAACCAGTGGGAGAGTGAGGCAGCAGGTAGCGGCGTTGGCAGCAGGGATTGTGGAGGCAGCGTTTGCTGGTAAGGATAGTGTGGGGTTTGTGTGTGAGAGTGTGTGAGAGTGTGTGTGAGTGTGTGACAGTGTGTGTGTCAGAGTCAGCTGCTGGGGAATGTGTTTTTTTGGGGGGGGGTATGCTGCACACTGTCTGCATCTGGGATGCTCGCACACTGCCTGCATTTGAGATGCCCATACACTGCCTGTAATTGGGATGCCCCTCACTGCCTTTAATGTGGGATACTGCTCACTGCCTTTAATGTGCGGTCTGTAATGTTGTGACTGGGGGAATTCTGCATACTGTCTATAATTGGGTGATTGGGATTTATTTTAGCACATTGGTTCAGAATATTTTTTTCTAATTTATCTCCTTCCAATTCTGGGTGCGTCTTATATTACGAAGAATATGGTAGTTTTCAAATAAAGAATTGTTTTTCTTGAAAAACTGCAAGGTGCGCATAGCATAGTTGTATTTTAACTGAAAATCCCCTAAAGCTCGGTTTCAGTTTGGGGGATTCTCCTGGACAGGGAAGGGAAATTGGGCTTTTACACACAATATGACTTTATTGGGATACTTCCATTTTTTATTAAAAAAAAACTCTACAAAATGCAAAACATTGCAAAAAATATATATTTTTTAAGTTTGACTTAACTTGCAGGCATTATTCTTTCTCTTAAATTGCCCACAGCATGTTTTGCGTGTAACTACTGAGTGTACACAGGGTTTTAAGTATCTGAATTGTAATACCATGCACGGAAGGAGTTTTAAAGTAAACAAGTGATACACATGGGGGGTCGATTCAGGGCCAGGTGAGAATTCTCACTCCTTTTTAGGAGAGAAAACTGCCATTGACTTTTATTGTCTATCTTGAAGCTGATCCAGAGCCAGGTGAAAATTTACACAACAGTAGACAATGAAAGTAAATGCCAGTTTTCTCTCCTAAAAAAAATCTCACCTGGCTCTGAATCGACCCCAAAGCAGTTAAGAAATGTCGCAAAGTCAATACCGTTGACACTGAGAAAACAATTAGGCCGATACACAGCCTCTTTTACCTGCACTTACACATGAAAAAAGCAATATTTCTGTCCTTTTTGTCTTCATATTAGTATTTTTGTGGTTGGGTCTAAGCCTTTTCGTTAGTGTCTCTAATGTGTAATTGCTTTGTATTTTTTTAGCGTTCATGTGTAAAAGCCGTGATAAGTGACGGCTTGTGCATGATTCAGAGCCCTGATTAAGCGTGTGAGAGAGGGCTATAAAACGGGATATTTCCGTCTTTTTATTGGTGAGTTTGTGCTTTCGTGATGTGTGGGAAAACGGAATGGAGTCCTTAAGGCACTGGAAGGCTGCCACCTTCTTTTAAACACCCTCCAAAAATAACATTTGTAAATATTTTTTAATAAAATGTTACCTATTTTCTGTTATAGTTTTTTTTTTACTTTTATATTTTCTTACTAGAAAAAACATTATGAATAAAAAATTACACAATCAAACATTTAAAGGCTGATTTAAGACTAGCGCCACATATTGCGCAAAGCACCCAAGATGACGCTACATCTAACAACAGGACCATGCTCCAGCGAATGTTAGGAAGCACAATGATTTGATCTTAAAATTGAGGAAAAAAACACTATTTATACAGAAGCAAAAAAAAAAAAAAATAAGTATAAATGTATGGGATAACGCTACTGAGCGACTGGTGCTACATGGCACTGCTGAACGTACAACGCCTGCACTTTACACTGAGCCGCTGCTAGATAGACATTCGATGCTACATTACGCTATTAGAGGTGCACACCAGATTGACTTTCATATATATGGCTTTCACATACTGTGGACGGCATTCATCTGACGCTAAATTGTACTACGTGGCATTAGCGTTTCTTAATTGAACGCCTATATAATGTTATGTTTAGGGATAAGCGAATCGATCCGGATGAACCCGAATTCATTCCGAATTTCAGGAAAAATTCGATTCTGAACGAATCCGAATTTTCCCGCGATTCGATCGATAGAAGTTTTCCTTTAAACTCCATCTATTTCAATTACAGCCATTGTAAAATGGTGGATGGACATGTCCGGACATATCCCCTGGGGCAAGCTATCATGGGAAGGTCACATTCAGCCTATCAGCAGCCAGGAAGCCCGGTGAGGTCACAGTGCTATATAAACGGCGGCCATCTTGATTGTGCGCATTTCAGCGTTGTATTGCGGCCAGAACGGAGCTTGCTACAGACAGGGAGAGACTAACAGAGAGGCAGGGAGAGGCAGGGAGACCCACGGAGACCCACAGAGTGCCAGGGAGAGCCAGGAAAAGATAGGGAAAGATATAGAAAAATCAGGAAGGATCCAGGCAGGGACAGCAGAGAAAGTGACAGGGAAACTTTTTTTTTATTTTCATTTCACTTGATTTGCCAGATCAGTTTTAAATAGCTTTTGTTTGTGCTGTAAAAATTCCTGGCCACTGTGCATCCCATCTTGGCAGTGGCATATTTAACCCTATCTGTTACACACAAGCATTTCTTATAACTTGATTAGTTTTAATTTTTTTTGTGTCTGCTGTAAAACCCCAGCCCACATGGGCATACTATTTCAGCACATTTGACCCTAGCTTCTAAAGGCTCTGTTTTATTCATATATTGCATTTTGAATTGTTTTTGTGCGTCCTGTAAAAACACCAGGCCTCAGGGTATCCCAAACCTGCACATTTGACCCTATCTTACACTAAAGCAGCTTTTAAAGGCTATTTCTCATAAATATATTGCAGTTTGAATTGTTTTTGTGTGTGCTGGGAAAAAAACAGGCCTCAGGGTATCCCAAACCAGCACATTTGACCCTATCTGTTACACTAAAGCAGCTTTTAAAGGCTATTTCTCATAAATATATCGCAGTTTGAATTGTTTTTGTGTGTGCTGTAAAAACACCAGGCCTCAGGGTATCCCAAACCAGCACATTTGACCCTATCTGTTACACTAAAGCAGCTTTTAAAGACTATTTCTCATAAATATATTGCAGTTTGAATTGTTTTTGTGTGTGCTGTAAAAACAGCAGGCCGCAGGGTATCCCAAACCTGCACATTTGACCCTATCTTTTACACTAAAGCAGCTTGTAAAGGCTATTTCTCATAAATATATTGCAGTTTGAATTGATTTTGTGTGTGATGTACAAACACCAGGCCGCATGGTATCCCAAACCTGCACATTTGACCCTATCTGTTACACTATAGCAGCTTTTAAAGGCTATTTCTCATAAATATATTGCAATTTGAATTGTTTTTGCGTGTGCTGTAAAAACAGCAGGCCGCAGGGTATCCCAAACCTGCACATTTGACCCTATCTGTTACACTAAAGCAGCTTTTAAAGGCTATTTCTCATAAATATATTGCAGTTTGAATTGATTTTGTGTGTGCTGTACAAACACCAGGCCTCAGGGTATCCCAAACCTTCACATTTGACCCTATCTGTTACACTAAAGCAGCTTTTAAAGGCTATTTCTCATAAATATATTGCAGTTTGAATTGTTTTTGTGTGTGCTGTAAAAACAGCAGGCCGCAGGGTATCCCAAACCTGCACATTTGACCCTATCTGTTACACTAAAGCAGCTTGTAAAGGCTATTTCTCATAAATATATTGCAGTTTGAATTGATTTTGTGTGTGCTGTACAAACACCAGGCCTCAGGGTATCCCAAACCTTCACATTTGACCCTATCTGTTACACTAAAGCAGCTTTTAAAGGCTATTTCTCATAAATATATTGCAGTTTGAATTGTTTTTGTGTGTGCTGTAAAAACAGCAGGCTGCAGGGTATCCCAAACCAGCACATTTGACCCTATCTGTTACACTAAAGCAGCTTTTAAAGGCTATTTCTCATAAATATATTGCAGTTTGAATTGTTTTTGTGTGTGCTGTAAAAACACCAGGCCTCAGGGTATCCCAAACCTTCACATTTGACCCTATCTGTTACACTAAAGCAGCTTTTAAAGGCTATTTCTCATAAATATATTGCAGTTTGAATTGTTTTTGTGTGTGCTGTAAAAACAGCAGGCCGCAGGGTATCCCAAACCTGCACATGTGACCCTATCTGTTACACTAAAGCAGCTTTTAAAGGCTATTTCTCATAAATATATTGCAGTTTGAATTGTTTTTGTGTGTGCTGTAAAAACCCCAGCCCACATAGGCATCCCAAACCAGCACATTTGACCCTATCTGTTACACTAAAGCAGCTTTTAAAGGCTATTTCTCATAAATATATTGCAGTTTGAATTGTTTTTGTGTGTGCTTTAAAAACACCAGGCCTGCACATTTGACCCTATCTGTTACACTAAAGCAGCTTTTAAAGGCTATTTCTCATAAATATATTGCAGTTTGAATTGTTTTTGTGTGTGCTGTAAAAACCCCAGCCCACAAGGGCATCCCAAGCCAGGTATCAAAAACCTCAGCCGAAGGCAACTGTGCGTCATACCCATTCTCTGTCGCTCCTCTTGATGCTCCTGCTCCTCCTCCTCCAAGTCATGCATCCAGCCAGCAATCCATCAGCAAAGCCATGTCCAAGAGACAGCAGTATGCGCCCACTCATCCTACGGCGCAGAAGCTGAATGTGCTGGTGCTGCAGTCGCTCCCTTTTCAGGTGGTGGACTCTGCACCTTTCAGAGAACTTATGGCTTGTGCCGAGCCGAGGTGGAGAGTGCCAAGCCGTCATTTCTTTGCCAAGAAGGCAGTACCAGCGCTGCACAATTTTGTTGAACAGAAGGTGGTCCAGTCCTTGAGCCTGTCTGTGTGTAGCAAAGTGCATGGCAGTGCCGATGTCTGGAGCTGTAACTGCGGTCAGGGACAGGACATGTCGTTTACGGCCCACTGGGTGAATGTGGTCCCTTTGCATCAGCAACAACTTGGACAGGTCACGCCGCTTCGGCCTCCGCGCTCCCTGGCCGTTGTGCCTGTGACACCGTGCGACTCGGCCTCCTCATCCTCCGCCTTCTCCTCACCCTCCACTGTAGGCTCAAGTCTCAGTACCCCTCCAGTCTACCATGTGTGCAGGGCACGGAGGTGTCACGCTGTGCTTCACATGGTTTGTCTTGGCGAACGGAGTCACACAGGGGAGGAACTGCTTAACCCTTTAAGTGCCAGCCTACCTGGAGTTTTTGTTACGCTTTGTTGCCAGACCATTTTTCACTATTTTGCACTATGCATGTTCAACTGTGATTTTTGAAGGGATTTCCAGGGACTTCCCAGGAAAATTATATATTGTTTTTTTCAGCAGAGTCTGGGCTTTAACATAAAATGTCTTGTTTGTCATTTGCCAAGTGTATTCTTAATATTTTGGGGTGAAATATGTGAAAAAAAAATTTAAAAATCAATTTTTTACAATTTGTAGTGTTTTTTGTAATAAAAAATGTAAGTTTGTCAATAAAATCTTATTGCTTGTGAAATCACAATTTCTCCCGGTTACAACGGTCCCACATATGTATTGGTAGACACCCTTTCCTGCCCAGGAGACTCCCCCAAACTGAAACAGCACTTTAAGAGATTTTTAGATCAAATACAGCTATGCTAAGCGCTATGTGCACCTTGCAGTTTTTTAATAAAAACAACCCTTTACATTTGAAATACCCCCCACAAACTATATATTCTCTGGAAATACACACTTCAAGCTTTCTAGGCGTACCAGGCTTGTTGATGTTGCCACAGTTTTCTGGAAGTTCTCCCTCAATGTATTCTTTGGTTACACAGAGCTTCCCTAAAAAAGGATAAAAAAAGCAGGATCAAATCCACGTTTTCCTAAAAAAAACTATATGCAAACAAGAAAAAACAAGTTAATCTGAAAAAGCAACATCCTCCGAACCGAACGATACCCAACATGCATAGCTACTGTCAAAAGAAGAGTTGCCAAACACCAAAAAGTAAAGAATGTGCACAATGGTAATTTTGCTTGAAAATTTCAGCTCTGCAGACAAAGTGCGCACCTTGTGCTTTTTCTACCAAAACAACCCTTTACATTTGGAATATCCCCCACAAACCATACATTCCTTGAAAGTACACATGATAAGCTTTCTAAGCATACCCAGCATGTTGTAGTGGGCCCATCTTTCTGAAAGTAATCCCTCAAAGAATTCTTGGGTCGCACAGGGTTCCCTTAAAAAATGTATAATAAAGCAGAGTAAAAAATGAGTTTTCCTAAAATATCAATATGCAAACAAGAAAAAACAAGCTAAATCTAAAAGCGCAAGGTCCCCCGAGCAGAACGATACCCAACATGCATAGGTACTTTTAACTCTTTTACCTGCCAGCCTACTTGAGATTTTGTCACCCTCTCTTGACAGGTCATTTTTAACCATTTAACTGTGAGTTTTTCAGGTATTTCCAGGAAAATGATACATTTTATTTTTGCGGCAGAGTTTAGGCTTTGACATGAAATGTCTTGTTTGTAATTTTTTTTACTGTTTTTTAAAATATTTTTGAGTAAATTAAACAAAACAAAATAAAAAAAATATTTTTTTAGAAAATTGTCTCCTTTTTATTTCAAATAAAACCTTTTTTTTTTAAAGAAAACCATATTGCATGTGAAAGCACCATTTCTCCTGATTACAACGGTACCACATATGTATCGGTAGCCCCCCGTTACTGTTCAGAAGACCCCCCCAAACTGAAAAGAACACTTTATAACATGTAAATATAAACTACAACTACAATCCACACTATAAAGGGTTAAATCAAGAAAAAAATTGACAAGGGGGGGGGGAAACCCCATTTTTTTTTATTTTAAGGGTTAAAAACCCTCTACCATTTACCTGAATCCCGGTCCTATGGCGCATGTGCTGGCCGCATCCCCGCTATCCCTCTAGCAGGGCGCGTGCCCACGCTGGCCATTTATGAATGGCCGGCGGGGGCACGCTCCCTGTTAGAGGGAAGTGGGAGATGCGGTCTCCAGCACGCTCAGAGTGGCTGAGCTTAGACGTCTCTTAGACGTCCATAACTCCATAAGCCGCTCTGAGCTCGCTGATTGGACGAGCGGCCGCGCATGCACCATAGGATCGGGGTGAGATGAGTTATTGTGGGCGATCGGGGGGTTTCACAGAGCGGGGCATCCCCAATCGGGATGCCCCGGGGGAAAGGACCAATACCCAGGATAGTCAAAATCCTGGGTGTTGGTCCACTTTAAATGTAAAAAAAACACAAACACACCACACCACAAAATGCTGGAAGCTGGAAGCCCTGCAGGCTACTAGCCCACATAGCCACTAAGTGGCCCGGGCCCTTCTGCCCCCCCCTGGCCATTGGGGAGGCAGGTAATGGGGGGGCTGGGGGTTAATGGCAAGTCACCCGCTAGCCGCAGATGACTTGCCAGACCCAGAGCCTTGTGAACTGGTATAAGGGGGCTCATGGACCCCTTACCAGTTCACAAAGGGTTAACTGTTCAAAAAAAAAAGACACCAGACAAGTATTTTATTAAAAAAAAATAAAACATTTTTACTGTACTTACCTCCGATTGTAAGCTCTTGTCCCTCGCCACTGTGCTGACAGATGCCGGCCGCCATCTAGGAGGAAAGGGGAGAGAGCCTCCCGGGCTCTCTCCTGAAGATCCGTAAGTCCTGGGGGGGGATAGGAGGCCCCCCAGGTGAAGAGGAGGGACAGCGGGAGCCAGTGCACACGGAGGTAAGTGAATATCATTTTTATTTTTAATTTTTTTTACAGTTAGCAGCTGCTGCTGCCGAAGTGGGGGGGGGGGCTGGCCTATTCCGGGGGCTCTCCCACGGGGGATCGGATGGCACCAAATTAAAGAGGAGACCCGGCTGGATATAACGAGGGGTCAGGTGAGTATTTTACTGTTATATTTTTTTTACTGTGGGGGTTTAAAGTCAGCTATGTGAGTCTCACGTATCTGCCACTTAAGTGGAGTAGAGGCTGCTACGTGAGACTCACGTAGCTGGCACTAGAAGGGTTGAATTTATTTATCAAGAAATCCAAACATAGCTTACTCCAAGAAAACTGAAAATGGGAACCATGGTTACCGACAATGGGAAGAACATTTTGTCTGCGCTGCGACAAGGAAGGCTGACCCATGCGCCCTGCATGGCTCACGTCTTCAATCTGGTTGTGAAGCGGTTTCTGAAATCTTCCCCCATCTCCAAGACATCCTAACAACTTCAAGGAAACTTTGCATGCACTTCAGCCACTCATACACCGCCAAGCACACCCTTCTTGAGCTACAGCGTCAGAACGGTAGCCCCCAACATAGTCTGATTTGCGATGTTTCCACCCGTTGGAATTCCACCCTGCATATGTTGGACAGACTATACGAACAAAGAAAAGCCATCACGGATTTCTTGATGATCCAAGCGGATAGGGGGACTCCCCTGTATAACTTCAATGTCAACCAGTGGCAGCTCATACGTGACACCTGCCGTTTGCTCAGGCCCTTTGAGGAAGCCACTTTATTTGTTAGTCGCCAGGATTACGGGATGAACGACGTGATTCCACTGCTTCATGTACTACAGCACATGTTGGAAACCATGGCTGGTCAGGGCACTGGAGACATGCCGTCTACATCTTACGGCCACATGAACCCCGTTGGAGCTGAACTGGAGGAGGAGGAGGAAGAGGAGGAGGAGTGGCACAGTGCACAGTTTAGGCTTGGAGAAATGGCTGGTTTATCTAGTCAGCTAACAGAAGAGAAGGAGCAGGAGCAGCCAGAGGAGCTAGAGGGTTGTGAGGAAGGCGAGACAGAGGACCCAGACACACCATGGCAGTATGCAGTGGAGATGGAGACAGGTAGTCCCTCCGAGGCACTTGGGCAAATTTCAGGAAGCATGCTCACGTGCTTGCGTAGTGACCCCAGAATTGTTTCCATTTGTCAGCGGGATGACTTCTGGCTCTCCACCTTATTGGACCCTCGCTTCTGGAACAAAATGGGGGCATTTTTTAAACCCGCCGAGAGGGAGGACAAACTGACCTACTACAAAGACATTCTACGTAGTCAGTTGGCCGATGCCTATCTGCGCCATGGTCCATATTCTCGCAGGTCTGACTCAGGGGGACCTCTGCGCTCACCTTCCACTGCCATGGCTGCTGGGGGGGTTGGCAGGAGCAGCAGCAGCAGCTCCATCAGCAGCAGCCTCAGTCTTCAGTCGCTAATGAGTAGCTTTCTACACCCGCATAGTGAGGCTACTCATGAGCAGCAGGAAGACCTGGAGCAGGACCTGAACCAGCAGGTCTTGTCATACCTTGACATGACCATGTCAACACACCTTGAGGATCCGCTGGACTTCTGGGCAGCCAAACTTGACTTGTGGCCGCAACTAGCTGAGTTTGCCCTGGAAAAGGTGTCCTGCCCAGCAAGTAGTGTGCCATCTGAGCGGGTGTTTAGTGCGGCGGGGGGCCATAGTTACGGCAAGGAGAACTCATCTGTCAACTAAAAATGTGGAGAGACTCACCTTTGTGAAAATGAATCAGGGATGGATCAGCCAGGATTTCCACCCACCAATGGCTGATGCATGCAACTAGATTCAGCATGGTGCCACGTTTTACACTTTCCAAATGGTGCAAAATATATTTATGTCTTTAGGCCAATTTTTGGGCTCCTGCTGATGCCAACTTCAGGGTGTGCCTTTCAGCCAATTTTTGGGCTCCTGCTGCTGCTGCCAACTCCAGTGTGTTTTTAGGCTAATTTTTGGGCTCCTGCTGCCAACTCCAGTGTCTTTTTCAAGCAATGTTTGGGCTCCTGCCGCTCCTGCTGCCAAATCCAGTGTCTCTTTCAATCAATGTTTGGGCTCCTGCTGCTCCTGCTGCCAACTCCAGTGTCTCTTTCCGCCAATGTTTGGGCTCCTGCTCCTGCCAAATCCAAGGTGTCATTCGGCCAATTTTTGGTCTCCAGCTGCCAAATGCAGTGTCTCTTTCAAGCAATGTTTTGGCTCCTGCTGCTGCTGCTGCCAAATCCAGTGCCTCTTTGAGCCAATGTTTGGACTCCTGCTGCTCCTGCTGCCAACTCCAGTGTGTCTTTCAAGCAATGTTTGGGCTCCTGCTGCTGCTGCTGCTTGCAACTCCAAGGTGTCATTCAGCCAGTGTTTGGGCTCCTGCTGTCAACTCCAGTATCTCTTTCAAGCAATGTTTGGGCTCCTGCTGCTGCTGCTTGCGACTCCAGTGTGTCTTTAGTCCAATTTTTGGGCTCCTGCTGCCAACTCCAGTGTCTCTTTCAAGCAATGTTTGGGCTCCTGCTGCCAAATCCAGTGTCTCTTTCAACCAATGTTTGGGCTCCTGCTGCTCCTGCTGCCAACTCCAGTGTCTCTTTCAAGCAATGTTTGGGCTCCTGCTGCTGCTGCTGCTGCCAACTCCAGGATGTCATTTGGCCAATGTTTGGGCTCCTGCTGCCAAATGCAGTCTCTTTCAAGCAATGTTTGGGCTCCTGCTGCTGCTGCTGCCAACTCCAGTGTGTCTTTCAAGCAATGTTTGGGCTCCTGCTGCTGCTGCTGCTGCTTGCAACTCCAGGGTGTCATTCAGCCAATATTTGGCCTCCTGCTACTGCTGCTGCCAACTCCATTGTCTCATTGTTCCAATGTTTGGACTCCTGCTGCTCCTGCTGCCAACTCCAGTGTGTCTTTCAAGCAATGTTTGGGCTCCTGCTGCTGCTGCTGCTTGCAACTCCAGGGTGTCATTCAGCCAGTGTTTGGGCTCCTGCTGCCAACTCCAGTGTCTCTTTCAAGCAATGTTTGGGCTCCTGCTGCTGCTGCTTGCGACTCCAGTGTGTCTTTAGTCCAATTTTTGGGCTCCTGCTGCCAACTCCAGTGTCTCTTTCAAGCAATGTTTGGGCTCCTGCTGCCAACTCCAGTGTCTCTTTCAAGCAATGTTTGGGCTCCTGCTGCTGCTGCTGCCAACTCCAGGGTGTCATTCGGCCAATGTTTGGGCTCCTGCTGCCAAATGCAGTCTCTTTCAAGCAATGTTTGGGCTCCTGCTGCTGCCAACTCCAGTGTGTCTTTCAAGCAATGTTTGGGCTCCTGCTGCTGCTGCTGCTTTCAACTCCAGGGTGTCATTCAGCCAATGTTTGGCCTCCTGCTGCTGCTGCTGCTGCTGCTGCTGCTGCTGCCAACTCCATTGTCTCTTTGAGCCAATGTTTGGGCTCCTGCTGCTCCTGCTGCCAACTCCAGTGTCTCTTTCAAGCAATGTTTGGGCTCCTGCTGCTGCCAACTCCAGGGTGTCATTCGGCCAATTTTTGGGCTCCTGCTGCCAAATGCAGTGTCTCTTTCAAGCAATGTTTGGGCTCCTGCTGCTGCTGCTGCCAACTCCAGTGTGTCTTTCAAGCAATGTTTGGGCTCCTGCTGCTGCTGCTTGCAACTCCAGGGTGTCATTCAGCCAATGTTTGGCCTCCTGCTGCTGCTGCTGCCAACTCCATTGTCTCTTTGAGCCAATGTTTGGGCTCCTGCTGCTCTTGCTGCCAACTCCAGTGTCTCTTTCAAGCAATGCTTGGGCTCCTGCTGCTGCTTGGAACTCCAGGTTGTGTCTTTCAAGCAATTTCTGGGCTCCTGCTGCTGCTGCTGCCAACTCCAGTGTCTCTTTCAGCCAATGTTTGGGCTCCTGCTGCTGCCAACTCCAGTGTGTCTTTAGGCCAATTTTTGGGCTCCTGTTGCCAACTCCAGTGTCTCTTTCCGCCAATGTTTGGGCTCCTGCTGCTGCTGGCAACTCCAGTGTGTGTCTTCAGGCCAACTTTTGGGCTCCTGCTGCCAACTCCAGAATGTCTTTCAGCCAATATTTGGGCTCCTGCTGCTGCCAGCTCCAGGGTGTGTTTGCCATCATTGTGATGCCATCTCAACTCTCTGCAATTGTGCCGCTCTGCGATTCTAATAGCGATGCCTCTGATCTGCATGTCATAATTATTTACAGTATAATTTTACTAACCCAGCACGCATCCTATGCATGTAACAGCAAGGCAGAATGGTTTAAAACCCTTTTGAGGCTCTAGGAAGCTCAAAAATAGTCGTTTTTAATAGCGATTCATCAATTCATAAATTCGGGTCAAAACAAATTTTGTCGGAAAATTCGGCGAATCAGCCGAATCGAATTTTTCAAAAGTTCGCTCATCTCTAGTTATGTTGTATTTTATTTAATATTATCAACAATCAGAGTAATGTTTACATTATATTCATGTGGGCATCCCAAATATTCAACTAGGAAGAAGTAGAGAAGAATGCATGGCAAGCATGGCATACTAAGTACTTCGGAACAGAAGAGAGTTGGCACTGCAATAAGTAAGTAATGGGCTAGCAGGGCCAGAGTATGTTAAAAAAAGAGGTTCGCATATGCGCACTAGGCACCAAAAAAGCCAGCGCCTGTGTATGAATTTCACAAAAACAAAAACATTCGGAATTTAGGGGCTAAATGAAGGGTAAAAACAGGATTTTTCTGATGGGAACTAGGAGAATCTCATGAAATGAACCTTGAGGAATATTTTCTTTGCAAGGTACGTGAAAAAACACTATAAAAACACTAGAAGACGAGCATTTCACATCAACATATACGAGAGCATCATCTGTGAAATAGGCTTTGAGAGCCATACTCACAGCATTCTCGACGGCTTACACAGCTACGGAAACAGTCCGAAATTCTCCCGATGGAGGCTCTGAATCATGCAAACGCACTTATACTTAACAAAAGCTATGTGTAATTTACACACTTAGAGACAAAAATTAAATGGAATATAGAAGGCTCTGAAACAACCCTAATGTAGAAGTTTCACAAAGCCAATGAGGGGTAAAACGGTCATAAATCTAATAAGAGGCATAGATGTAGATTAAAATTTGTGGAACATACTGTAACTCAGGGTTAAAATGAGTGTCTCCTTGTCGTCTCCATGCTTTGTCTATTCCCACTGTCTCCTGGATCCCACACTGACATTTACTTCACAGTGGAGACCTTTGTTGTTGAAATCTTGTTGCTTACATTTTGTCTAATAAAACGTGGCAGGGATATGTTATCACTCTGCTTGTTGCAGCCAGTAAGGCACCGGGACTGATGAAGGACACACAGTTCCTGATAAAGAATAGATGATCACAATTCCTGAAAAAAAATCTGGGATACTTAATCTATCTTTAATCTTTAATCTATGAATACATTCAGATACTCTAACTTCATATTTGCACTGTTCTATAACAAATTCACATAGGACACCTGTCAAGAAAAGGTGATCAACACTCCATGGGCCACTGCCCTTAGCTGCCCACCCATACCTATGCCAGATTTCATAGTGATAGTCCTGACAATCCTTCCTCTTCCACACTGGGAGAGGAGCAATGTTGCCACTTCCAGTTTCCAAGAAGTGCAAGGAAATTTGTGAGTGCTACTTTGATTGGACACCCCATGACAGCAATCATGACTAATGAATAATGTGGTCATATTACCAATGTATTGTATGAATTTTTGCTCGACTTTTAATCCATTTGTGCAATTGTGCAACACACAAAGTGAACAAGTCACAAACACAAGGGGCAGTGAGTACAAACATGTGCCGGGAGTGGTGGCCTTCCCTATCTATGGTGCTCGGGAACAGTTGGCCTTGTTCAAGAGCCAAGTCATGCTCTAACAGTTAACTGAACCTGTAACCCTCTGGTCCCAAGATTGGTTTGCAAACCCCTAGACATAGACTGCCCCACATAAATGAACTGAATGTACAGTGTCCCGCATCTGCTGTGGAACAGGGACCAAAAACAGTAAATCTATTTTTTTTTTTTCCTACCCAAATCAGATCAAGTGATTGTGGTGGGGGGCTTCCATGCGTGCTTGAAAATTGTAGCAGGTCCAGTCTTAACTAGCCAACACCAACAATGCTAGAGCAACATGTAGCCATATGCAGCCTTGAGAAAAACAGAAAAGACGAGATTAACAAAACACTGATATCCAGTACAGAGCCGGAGAGGTCAGTTGCTAAAAATAGCGTAGTAACCTAGTGCCAGAGCTTGTAAGAGTCTGTTTGAGTCTGAAATGTGCCACCCGTTACAGGTATCACACTAAGGTAATTTATAGTGATTATAACTTAAGGTGCTTATATTATTAAAAGTAGAACTTCACATCTTGAAAATGTTATTAGTCATTGTCTACTACTAAATCTGGTTTCAGTTTTCTGGTCACCACTTTATACATACCCGAGGATGAAAAAGTACTAAGAACACCACAATTCCAGGATTGATACCTATGAGCTGATAAATGTAGGAATGTGTCTTAAGCATTGAGATGCCTTGTCTAGGTTGTACAAGTTGTAGTCTTTTGACTGCAATCAGCTTAAACAAATTAATAGGATCTGAGGTATGGAATGCACTGTTTGTCAAGTTCAGATCTTGGTCAAGTGTGCTGAACTATGTTTATTTTAGACATACAATCAATGGTTTCATGGTCTCTCTAGTAAATTACCTCTTTATCTAGGAGCACATCAAAGAAAGGTAGTTATTGTTACATAGTTATTGATTACTTGTCTCATGTTACACCAGGCTGAAATGTACTATTTCTTAACAAGGCCAGAATAAAGATGAGTAGACGTTTTGATGGGAGTTGGGGGGAGGCTATGAAAAATTATTAAAAATAGGAGATTCCACTCATTGATTAATGTGCACTGCTCTGGAGACAATCAGGGCAATCCACTAACCACAATAGCATGCAATAATGACAATAGGGATAACTGGTTACCTGTGGGGCTGGCACTACACATGGCAAAATGTTTTCCAAAAAAACACAACAATTGATTATAGTGTTGCACAAGGCCTCTGGCACAGTACAAACCCTTGGACCCCAACAAACTGTAAAAGAGTGAAACATTGTGGTAAATGTTAAAATGACGGTAGGCCTCCAATTCACCCATGCACACCATGCACCCCCACATACACTGCTACTCCTGGAAATCCACTAAAAGTCATTAAAAATAAATGATTTTCAGAGGACAAGATTATCTTAAAGTCTAAAGTGACTGGAACCTTCATCAGTGCCACAGACTGGCTTTAAAGTGCAGTAAGGCTATCCAATGCAGACAGTAGGAAGGCCAAGTCGGTATGGCCAGCTTATGTGTATCAGTGTTGGGCGGCAGCAGGGGGTTACGGACTGGGATCCTCTTCACACTAGAACCCAGTGGCCATTTTTCCACCTTCCACCCAATGCCAATCTCTTTTCTCAGCCACAGGCCCGGGAGCGTGAGTCAACTGCCAGTCTAGCCCTAGACAATTGATTCAATGAGATTCAAGGCTGCCAGAGTCAAATCGTGCAAGGTGGGTGTGGTCAAGGTATGTGTAATATTCTAATTCTGATATAGATAAAAAGCAGCCAAATTACTCCACTGAAAGCAGTAATGTGAAAAAAATAATAATTTAGGAGAGAAAGAAAAATACATTGCAGCATCCATTTATATAATTGAAGTCCAATAATTTATATTAGATTAAGTATGCCTGGTAAAGTAGCTTGAACTGATATGTTTGGATGAGTGTAGATGGGCCATTTTGTCCACCACAATAGTCCCCCTGCCACATCCCTGTGTGTGGGACCACTGTGAGCATCCAAGGGGCCAAACAAGTTCCCAGTGTGGACATGCACAGCGCCATGCATGGCTACATATATATACCTGCTAAGCCCATTGGTTGTTGGTGGTTACATTTCTATAGATGACAGTGGTGCTACTGGCCTCTAATCTGACAGTGTGTAGTAAAAATGAATGTCAAAACCGAAAACATAAACTCAGCACAGGAGAGAGAACCTGCATGGGGTTGAGCTGAAAAGAATAATCAAGAACTTCTGCAAGGTAGAAGCTCCAGTGATTGACACATGGTTCACTATTTAATGCTCGTTAGGAGATTTCTCTAGGTTTTCCTGCAGCTCCTAATCATCTCTTCAAGTTCCAGTGGGGAGGTTTATCATCTTTATTGTAAAAGAATATAATAATTATAATATAATAGAAGTAAAACTCTTCTTCCCTGTCAAAGGAAACTGAGAAAGCATTTGATAGGGCAAATTGATAATTCATTATGTTTACCCACCAACATATTGTTCTTGGGCCTAACATGATGAATAGGAATGGGGCCCTGTATGAGTCTTTTTCCATTTCAGGTGGCACTTACCATGCTGTCCTCTTTCATACCTCTTGGAGCTCTTCTTACCTCATTAGAAACAATATGGATATTGCAGTATTGTCAATAATCCTCATAAGTTGGCAAATTATTTTTTCTTCCCTGTCATCAACACAGACATTGGAAGCACTATATATTGTCATACCCGCTAAGCAAAATAGGCTCCTTAGGGATTCCTATACTTTGAGGATGTATGATACATTTAAAAGATATTTGGAGGTGCATACCTCCCCTGAGATGCCACAACCTTACACATCCAGAACCTTTCCCCCAATGTTCCAAAAATCCTTTATTTGTTCTAATCCCTGAAAACCTCACTTAAAATTAAGCAAAACCCACTTTGGGTGCTCCGCTGGTCCTGCCGCCACCCCCCCCCCCCCCCCCCACCTGAGCAGCCAGGCAATGTGGCTCGCTGGTGGCCCAGTTTGAGAAAAAAACAGGGTTTTCCACCACCAAGGCCACACGCGAGTTGGGGTTATGTGCTAACAGCAGCTGGGCACATCCCCAGCTTTCTCCTGGGCTCCCACGCCCAGCCATTCAGATAGGCTGGGTTTGGGAGCACACATAGCTACAGGGAAGCCAGGGATGCGCCGCTGGCGATCGCAGCGTTGTGGGAGCAGACTGGTGAAGGTGAGTTTACCGACGACCACAGCGAGTTTTTACAGTGTGGCATCCCACTATAGGATGACCCGGGGGTAGGCTAGCAGCCAGCCCTGGAATATTTTAGATTTCAGGGCTGAGCCGAAAGGGATTTGATCCACTTTAACCCTTCTAAATAAACTTTAAAACATGTTTTTAAGTTGTTTATTTAGAAGGTTACATGGGGATTTCTCGGTCTGCTAGAATTTCAAGTTCCCTGCCTTAGATTCTAAAGGGGTGGAATAAGTCTCCAGAATATCAATCAGTATTATTCGATGGTACACTTGTCTTGAATCATGGCTTGGTGAAGGCATGTAAATTTAAAGCAATAGGCAGCAATCGAACAGTG
This sequence comes from Gastrophryne carolinensis, assembly GCA_027917425.1. Lineage (NCBI taxonomy): Eukaryota > Metazoa > Chordata > Amphibia > Anura > Microhylidae > Gastrophryne > Gastrophryne carolinensis. The sequence goes on along the minus strand of CM051239.1, from coordinate 186,793,767 downwards.
GGCCATGAACATCTCCTTACCTGACCTCCCTTTGGGTAGTAGATTCTCCACCTCAAGAAGTAAGAAGACACCCTTCCAAACAGACAAAGCAGACATTATATATTACACAAAGGCAGTTACCGCACTAGAAAAACAATAAAAATCAGAATATAACCATAGATTCAAAATAAGTGTAACACAAGCAAATAAATCTGTAGTAGAAAGATTTTACTTAGTAACATAGTATGTAAGGCTGAATAAAGACTTTAGTCCATCCAGTTCAGCCTGTTTATCTCCTTCCAGTGGTCTAGTAGCCGTAGCTGGAAAGGTTATTACATGCCAGCAAGGCTACCAGGCAACTTTTGAACATTTTTACTGTATCCTTCATTACTACCTCCTCTGGCAGATAGTTCCATAGTCTCACTGCTCTTACAGAGAAAGAATCCCCTCCTATGTCGGTAGAGAAAGCACCTTTCCTCTAACCTTAGTGGATGCCCTCGGGTTATGGTTACACTTCAGGGTATAAAGAGATTGTGGGACAGATCTTTGTATTGACCCCAAATATTTATATACATAGTTATTAGATCACCTCTCAGGCGTCTTTTTCTAAACTAAATAAACCTAACTTTGACAATCTTTCAGGGTACTCTAGTCCCCGCACCCCTTTTATTAACTTAGTTGCCCTGCTTTGAACACACTTCAGTTCTGATATGTCCTTTTTAAGCACAGGTGCCCAGAACTGTACACTGTACTCCATATGGGGTCTGATCAGTGACTTGTACAGGGGTAAAATGATGCTCTGGTCATGAGCACCTATGCCCCTCTTGATGCACCCCATGATCCTGCTTGCTTTGGCAGCTGTTGCCTGCCATTGATTACTACAGTTAAGCTTATTGTTAACTAAAACCCCTAGGTCCTTTTCCATTGTTGTTTTACTAAGTGTTTCTTTATTTAGTGCATATTCATGAAACATATTTCTCCTTTCCATGTGCATAACCTTACATTTATCTGTGTTAAACTTCATTTGCCATTTAACTGCCCATGCTTCCAATTTATCTAAATCTATTTGTAGCTGCCTGCTGTCCACTTTTGTTTTAATTCCTTTACACAGCTTAGTATAATCTGCAAAAATTGAGACTTTACTGTTTAATTTATACTCAATGTCATTAATATATATATTGAAGAGAACTGGTCCCAGAACTGACCCTTGTGGTACTCCACTAGTAATGATGACCTAATGTGAATGTGTACCATTGATAACCTCCCTCTTCTTCCGGTCATTAAGCCAATTTCCCATCTGCACACGTTTTCCCCCTTTTTTCTTCTTTTGCACCAGTCTTTTATATGGAACAGTATCAAATGCTTTAGAAAAGTCAAGATATATGATAGCCAATGACTCCCCTTGATCCACCTTGAACTTACTGCCTCATAAAAGCTTATTAGGTTTGTCTGGCAGGAGCGATTCCTCATAAATGCTGATATGGCATAAATGGCATAATAAGGTCATTTCCCCCAAGATGCTCCAGGATAATATCCCTTAAGAAACCTTAAAACAGCTTGCCCACCACAGATGTTAAACTTACCGGTCTGTAGTTCCCATGTCGCCCCCCCCCCCCCCCAGATCCTTTTTTGAATAATGGCACCACATTCATTTCAGATTAGATGGGTGTGTATTGATGTATACCCTTTTGAACAAGTATTGTAACTACTTTGCAAACCTTTTTTTTTAATAATAAAAAAAATATTAGAACCAAAGGTAGCATTTAGAAGGGTACAAAAATGTCTGTAAAGATATACCATGGAACAAAGTGAAGACGGTCATCAATATGTACAGCGTAAAAATACAGTTTGACCCAGTAGTGACCTTACCAAGAAATAAACATCCCTCAAAAATTGTTGAAATGACAAAAAGTGAAATGATTTAAGAGGCTGCCAAGAGGTCTACAGCAAGATTAAATGAGCTGCATGATTTTCTGGTAAGCACTGATTATGTACTGCATGAGACAACAATCATCTCTCTGTGCTGCGGAGTAGGGGGCAAGAGGGAAGCCTTTTATTTCAAATAAAAAACATGCAAGCCTAGCTATGTTTTGACCAAAACTTCTTCGGGGCCTCCAAAATGATAGGAGAAAACTTGTTATGGTCTGATCAAGGTTGAATTTTTTGGTCATAATTCCAGTATGTTTGGTGCAAAGCCAATGCTGTGCATTAAAAAAGGACATCATACCCACAGTAAAGCATGGTGGAAACACAATTATATGCTGGTTGTTCTTTTTTTCAGATGAAAATGGGGGTTTAGTCAAGTGGGGGAAAACATGAACTGTTCCAAGTATCATTGAATTTTGGCACAAAACTTTTAGATCTCTACTAAAAAGCTGAAGATAAAGAGGGATTTCACCTTTCAGCATAAAAACTAACCAAAGCATACTTTCAACAACAGAATGGCTTCACCAGATAGAGATCAGCGTTTTGAAAAAGTCCAGCCAGACCTGAATCCAGTTTAAATTATATGGGTTAAGCTGAAGAGGTCTTTACACAAGAGTGGGAACAATATGCCATGCTGATAGATTCTTGACTGAAACAAAGTATTAGTTTATGAATTTGCAGATGTATATAGGTGAAAAACTATCAGATTTTTTTCTTCTACTTAACTGGGTGGGTGTCTGTTGATTTTTTATATCCAGTGTATAATTGTAATGGGATTAGAGATAAAGGAGATATTTCATACAAACTGCTATCTAATGTGGAGTTAATTATGCACTTAAAGTGGACTGATCAATCGGGGTGCCCTGCTGTGTGAAACCCCCCAGGTCGCCCAAACAAACTAATTTCCTTCCAGTCCTACGAAGCGGCCGTTCATCCACTCGTCCAATCAGCACGCTTGGAATCACTCGTCTAATACGAGCGGATCCAAGCGTGCTGACGACCACATCCCCCACTACCCGCGTGCCCGTGTCGGCCATTCACAAATCCCTGGCGCCAGCACTCGTCCTGCTAGAGGAATTCTGATCATACGCCCACTGCTCATGCATGCACCATTGGACTGGGAAAGAATATGAATTTATGGGCAACCTGGGGGGGTTCACACAGCAGGGCATCCCAATTCTGGATGCCTTGGGGGGAGGAAATCAATCGTCCCAGGAATCGTATAGATTTCTCGTCCAGTCTCTGTGGGTTTTGGTCCACTTTAATTGTGATTAAGATCTCACACATTTCCAAATAAATGGCACCAATATTGTTCTTTTTTCTGTATTGACTATGATTGTGACAAAGGTCAGTATTTATAAACTCTATTTTAAAGGTAAATCTACTATCAACTCAAAAATTATTAAACTCTAGGACAGAGCAGTGCTATTAATATTAGTAGCTTGGTGTCCGAAAACACGCGTCAGTGTTTTACTAGTATAGGGTCAGCTTGTAACTTCCTAAATAATAGTCACAGCACAGAAAAATTCACACACAAAATGATTTATGAGGTGTCTGTAAATGCAAGGTTGGATTCAATTTCACTACCATCCAAGTGTCAGGAGAAATAAGTAACCTAAAAGCATTTTATTTACATTAACATTTATATGTGTTCACAAGTCTTTACAAAACTTTTCAAACTTTACAAAACTGTGAGCATTTTAGAATTATACAACTAGATTGTCATGAAAAGCAGCCAACCCATAAACATAGGGAATAAATATTACATTTTCCAGAGAAGTGTTGGGTTTTCAACAATTGAGCATGAGCCATAAACACAGCCTGATTTAGCCCTGTGGTTGCTCATGCATTCCAACGTATTATCACTCAGTTTTACATATTCTGCTCATTACTATGTAAGGCTAATCAAGGCGAGATTTGTGGCTTGGGCACATGAATAGGTTTAATAAATTGCTGATTTTCCAGTGGCACTGTTAACTAGACAGATGAAGGTGAAGGCAAAATATTCTTTGAATATGAATTTGTGAGACCGTAGTAAGGAAAATCTCATAGAGAAAGCGCTTTTTTCCAGTTCTGCTTTCCTTATTCCCCATGTGGTTTCCCTATTAAAGGAAATGTTTTATAAGAAGCAATCATTTGTTCCAGCATACAGTTAAACAAATCAGTTAATAAAGGAAATGGCAAGCTGATCCAAAAATGTATATCACAATTGGGTGGTGCAAAGTGGAAAAGCAGAAGGTCTTGTCTAACTGGGGCTCTGTTATGCAAATTTGGTGCATGGGACCTATACAGCATTCTCTGATAGCCTGCAATCTATTTTAAATGAATGCATCACGGACTTTAAGGCCAGCTTCAGCTTCATTTTTGAAACATCAACCCTAGCATCTAGTAATCCCATTTTTTATACAAATCTCATAATCATTAGTAAATCCTAAAAAAAAGCATGACTTTGAATACCCTTTGCAGGTTTCCAGGCATTAAATACATATGTGGCAACACATGGGCAGGTGTGAATGTGAAATGGTAGGAAGGCAATGGATGGTGTGGTGATGTGCAGAGCCACACAACTCCAAATTCTCTATCTATCCCTTGTACTTAGGACTCGAAATTAATCTATAAATATCTCGAGATCCATCCCACAACTAATGAACGTGTTCTCTATCAATATTACAGCAGCCAACAATAGCGATACTAGGCAAACCTATGTCAAAAAATTTAATGTTAATTTTTATGAAAAAGGATGATGTTACATGTCCTGCTGCATCTGCTGAACTTCAGTTGTAAAAATGCTAGCCTAGGAATAAACAATTTTACTAGTGTGCTATTTATATTACCTACACAAACGTTGCTGTGCCCACGATAGGAGTGTTTGGGAGTATATTTTATTGCCATATCATTATTTTAATAAATATTATCGGGTATTATTGCATAATATAAATGTGGTAATGGAATGATGTGATGGCAGGGTATACAAATGTAAAAATAACAGAAAATAGAAAATCTTTGCTATGCTAATTAAAAATGAAAATTTCAATATTCTGAACCTATTTATTGTGGCCTATGACCAGTTTACAAATTGCTTAACATCCATTTTTTCTTAAATAGGTGTTGGCCCCGCAGACAGGGAATAAGAACAAGCTTGGGGGGATCCAGAATTATGGAGCCCCCAGAACACACCCCCCCCAGAACATCTGATCCCCTTACCGTCAACTTCGGGAATGCAGTCCCGCGATCGGCCGCTGGAAGATCTTTGCCCAGTGGCCAATCATGGGACTCCTTTCCCAAAGTTGAAGATAAAGAGATCGGGCATTCTGCGTGACTCATGTTTGGGGGGCTCCAGCATTCTGGATCCTCCCCCAAGCTTGTTCTTATTCATTGTCTGCAGGACCACCTGTTAAAGAAAAAATTTGGTCCGGTTTAAGTGGCCCGTGCTCTTCAAAAGGTTGAGCACCCCTGATGTAAGGCCTTCATTTTTGTTTATGAAGAGATACTAGTAACGTAAGAATAGGCTTCAATTTAATCCAAAGGCCTGCACTGCACTTATATTTACTCTATACATTATAGGCTGTAAATAAATTTTCAAATCCATTAAAATAAAAAAAATACCTTTTAAATGTTTTTCCCTGTCCCTATTTCAATGTGCTCCAGGGGAATACTTAATTTCCAGAATCTCCTTGGAAAAGCTTGCTGATCAGCAAACAAGAATTTGTTTGTTGATCGAGATTTGTATCATTTATTCATCGCAAGCACAAGCAATCTCACAAATGATCACTCTAACAATTAGCCAACGCAAACTGTCCGCTCACATATGAGTTGTAGGTTCTCTCAATGAAAGCCCAATCTATCTGTTCATGGGTGTAGCAATAGAAATTTGTAGCAATAGAAAGATTTTACTCTTTTCTTGACCATCAACCTTCCTTCTTCTCATCACCTTGTCACGCTCTGGAAGGACTGCCAGTCCCGTGTATTACCCCAGCCAGCCTGACTACCGCTCAGTCTTGTCCCTGGTTCATCCGCCTTCACCCTGTAAGTCAGCATCCTTTGTGCTAATTTAGACCTGGGGGCAACTGTGTATGGTGTATCCAGCATCCCTACAAATGGAGGCTTGTCTATAGGCAGAAGCAGCCGCAAGTAATCATGAGCCAAATATGGAAGATCTTGTGGAGAAAGTGCAGGCCATGGCTTCCATTATAAACCAGCTGGCCCACCGTGTGGCAGACCAGGAGAACCACCAGCTGCCTGTACCACAAGTGACCTTACCTCCTCTCAAGCCAAAGTTTCCCTTTCCAGAGAAGTATTTTGTGGATCGTGCGCAGTTTTCAAATTTTAAGAACTCCTGTGAGTTATAGCTCAGACTCCTGTGAGTTATAGCTCAGACTGTGGCCCAACTCTTCAGGTTCAGAGTTTCAGAAAGTGGCTCTGGTCATTTACCTTTTGCAAGGAGACCCGCAGACTTGGAAGTTTGGGTTAGCATCCACAGATGAGGCCCACAGACTGTTTTTGCATTTTTCACAGCCCTGGAGGTCCTGTGTGGATCCAGATTGGGCTTCAACTGCTGATGCTAAACTGCAAAGTAATAAGCTAGGGAAATGCATGGCAGAGGAGTACAGCTCAGAATTTGGTCGAAGGGCAATTGATTCCCATTTGAACGATCCGGCCCTCTGCAGGCCATTAGGTTAGACAGGCATCTCAGAGAACAACACCTGGAGAAATCTAAGGATTAGACCTGGAGTCCCCCCTGCCAAGAGCCTCTCCCCTTGGGCTCCTCCTCACCCCCTTTAGCTCCAGAAGAGCCCATGCAGCTTGGCACGACCTGGCTCTCCTAGGCTGAAAAGACGAGATATAGTACCCAGGGCATGTGCCTTTATTGTGGCAATCCAGGGCACCTTGCAAGAGCCTGCTCAAATAAGAACCGTTGGGAAACTTCAGCTCCTAGACGGGGTTGAGGGAAGTGTTTTTTAGAAGAAACTTAATGATAGAACAAGGGGGCACAACCTGAAGCTTGTTGGAGGGATGGATTTAAGAAAGAGTGACCATCTGGTTCAAGGTCCAGGAGAATCTAAAATAGATATTAAAATCTGCAAGACCTTTACCGACTGACATAGGTCTATAGAACAACCACTTCAGGTGGGCAATATGGTCTGGGTATCCACCCAAAACATTGCCTTGCACCAACCCTCATCCAAACTGGGGCCTAAATACACTGGTCCCTTTCCAATCGTATAAAACTAAACAATGTTACCTTCAAAGTCAAGCTTCCCCCTTCAATAAAAATTCTGAATGCGCTTTATGTATCCTTACTGAAATCTGCTGATAACATTTAGGTATCTTCTCCATCACCAGTCATTGTAGAGAATGAGCCTGGATATGAGATCAATAAAATTTTCAACTCAACAATGTTGCATAACTCATTACAATGGATTATTGCAATGGGATTGGTCCTGAGGAGAGATATTGGGTGGCATCCAGGGATGTTCACGCCAATCGTCTGGTCAAGAAATGTTATCATGACCACCCAGATGAGCCATATAAGAAAATCTTTTCTCCTTCACAATAGAGAGTGATCATAAGTCATAGAAAGCCACAGGTAAGAACAGGTTGAGACAAAATCATATATGCAAGCTATAGCTATGGATCAAAGGAGGTTTAAAGCTAAGCAAAGGTCAACTCCAAAAGAGCAGACAGCCAAAGAATTAAAGCGGACCCTCACTCTGAATTAGAGTCTATCTTATATGTTTCCCACGCCCTGTACATACAGATTGTCCACACTAAAAATCATCTTACCTGCATCTACTGCATGTTATGAGCCTTTAAACATCCAAGATGGCGGCTTATGGAAGCCGCCATCTTATCAGGCAGCCTGCAAACAGGAAGTGCCTCCTGACTGTGCTGCTCTGCATTCTGGGACTGCTGACCTTTACCTGGCCCCAGCTCTGCTCTGTCTGAGCAAAGCACAGCTATAACCGCCCCCCTGTACCTTATCCCACTCTCCTCTCCTCAGTAAGTGTGATGCTTCTGAGTCAAGATGGCGGCGCCCGTATCCTAAATTCCTGAAAAGAGTTGCAGCTCAGTGGGGGAAAGAATAATAAGTTAGTGACTAAAAACGTAAAATATATTAATTTTAGTTGCTGGGGAACCGTGTTTTAAGAGTTTGGGCTTTTCGATTAAATCACCCTGAAGGTCCGGGTTAACAGACTATGGGTATAGGTTAACCAACCAGAACATGTAGCAGTAGAACAGACCAAGAAGGGTTGGTTGAACAACTGACTAGAAAGGATAAATAAGGAATTGTCTAAAGGAAGAACCAACCAAAAAAAGAACAGAAGAACAGAGTGGGAACACATAACAATGCTAGAGAGGAAAACCAACCACCCAAGGCTCAGATGGAACTACACAGTCTAGTCATAACTTGTGGAGACTATACATTTATAAGGCAGTTTTTTGATGATCAAAACCTATAGGAAATAAGAAAATGAGAAGATGTACACAGAAGGCACAAGCCTACTACAGAGTGATTAAATATACAGATAGATTGTTCCTGCAATGTGGCAGGTTTACAACTGACCATTTATACAATACTGCAAGAAGGGAACAGTAAACCCTGAGGCAGGGTGGAAAACAAGTGAGACTGACAGGACAGGTGGTAATCAAGATGACCAAAGAAGACCAGATGATCACATCCTGGAATATATATCCATGGCACTGGATATGTGCATGTCTCCAGTTTTATTCATAAATAATTTCCAAGATCATAAGATGCTTTTTACCGGTGTTTCTTCCGAAGAAATATACATGCCATATCACATATCATTTTACTATGAAAGTTTATTAAGCAAGAAATAGAGTTAAATTGATACTTCCTTTAAAAAAATGAATAATAAATGTTAAAGAAATACAAAATAAGCAATGCATTTGAAAAAGCCTTGATGTCTTGTGCACTCACATAAACTGCAACAAAGGGTATTGAAAATGTACTTCAAAGCTTTTTATGAGTTAGGATATAAACCTGCTATTTCTGGCTTAGAGCCATATTGTTTTTATAGACTTCAGTGTGGAATAAAACACATATTCCATTCATAACAAAAAAGTACAATAAATGGTAGCACAAGGTCATCATTTACAATCAAAACATTCCTACTTCTACCTGGGGTTTATTATTCTGCCAGTCGGCTAAATTGTAACACACAACTCCTAGAAGCTGCTACTAAATCTACAGTTTTAATACATTGGCCTCGATTCACAGAAAAAAAATTCTCATGGTAGTAAAAATTCAATTCATGAGAAAAAGCATGAGAATTTCACTTTTAGTGAATCAGCAGATAGGAAGACAATGAAAGTCAATGGCACATTTTACTACAGAGTATAAAGGAGTCAAAAGCTCAATACTTTTCTCATGATACCAGCTAAATATAAACAAGAAACGCAGACAGATCCAGCCTTAAAGAAACCAAGTCAGACTTATATGTTGTAAACTGATAGAGATCAGCATAAAAAGCCAATAACATAGACTTTATATTGATAAATATCAAACAGGTGGTATTCTCTGAATAATAGTGAGGTTTGCATATGCATAGAAAAAAAACATTAATACATCTTTAATCCATGTTATATCCATGTAATTAATACATGTTATATTTTACCTAAATCATTTGGTACAGAGAAAAAACTCGATTATTTAAAAAAAGACATACATCTAAAATGGATGAGCATTTACAAATATACATAGCAGATATTCTATTTTTAAAAGTTTCTTTTTATTTGCATTTCAAACAAACAACAAAAAACCAAGACACGTCACATATCACAGTTAGATGCCGGAGGCATCAGTCTCAGTTTAAAGCTTCCAATTAACAATTTAGACAAGACAACCATTCAACATAGCAGATATTCAATAGAATAAAAAAAACTGAATATAGATTCCAACACATTTCACATGTGTATTGTACCTTCCTCAAAAGATCCATGTGATACTTCTGTGTGCATCTGTCCAAATACTCATGGACTGAGCACAGCCTACTTATAATCAGCCAAAGCTGGCAAGTAAAGACAAAAAATGAAAGTGAATCCTCAGACCGGATCCTCAAAATTGGTCTCTACAAAAATAGCTCCCTGATTATATTAAATATCAATTCAAGTGATAAATATCCAATCAATATCCAAGTGAATAGATGAACATAACTAAACCCGAAAATGTACCACATAATTGACTAACAAAGTGACCATGCTAAATTAAACGCAATTGAACAGAAATAAAAATATGAATAAATGGCTGTTTACTAGAATTACAAATTAAGCACCATAATGGTGCTTATACATAAGTGCTAATAAAGCTGTATGAACACAAAGCTGTATGAGAGAGAATAATGAGAGGGAAAATAGCATGTTATCATCAAATATAGCTTCAGAGTAGGGAATGCATCAGGGCAAAATGACCCAAGTGTTAAGTAATGGATCCCCTACTTTGCATATGTAAGTGATAACATTCTGCTTCTGTCTTATTATACTCTCTCTGTGTTCATACATACAAAAGCTAAGGGATAGATACCTGTCAGGTACCCATCCGGGTAGGGTGCACAAGGCAGGTTGTTTTTTTGTATTTAGGGGACTGGATCAATGAGAGACTGCTTGAAGCATGATGAAATTATTGGCTGTTGAGGTTAAATATTAACATAAATACCAGCGCTAGTTGGTAGGCACAGGCTCTCAGGACCTTCCCTGAGATGCCATCTGGACTTGCCGCCTTACGTGTATTCACTCTTGCGAAGGCTTTTCTCACCTCATGTTCTATGATAGTGATGGGGGAAATCCCAATATCATCTTTATCCTCCCCTCTTATGCAGTTACATCCTACTCATTCAGCTGACATTGTATCAAAGCGTGTGTAGAATATGTTTAGATTGTCTGCCAGAGACCTGTCATTTTGTATCAGTTTGGGTTGAGGAGCTTTTTTAATCTGTTACTGTCCTTATTACCTGCCAGAGGCTCTTGATATCTCCTTTTAGAAGCTGAGTCTCCTACCTATGTCCGCTTCTTTGGCTCTTTTATGGATTTTAACAATAATCTTGATTATTCAGTAATGAGAAATAAGTAAAACAAAAATAGACAAGAATGGTGACAAGTAAAACCATTGTTCTGCCACATTCCCGTTGTAAAAGTATAATCATTTGTCCAATCAAATTATTATGGAAGCAGTGATGGCACTCTTTTGGGCTTTCCAAGACCCTGTCTTTGAACTTCTGCTCACATAAGCTGCTAAATCAGTGAAAACAATAGGCATTAAGTTAATTGAACACGGTGCGAGGAAATGTGTAAATAGAGTTATAGTAGTATAGTCAGAGCCATAGCCTGGGCTTATTTCTGAATCAGGGCAAATTGGACCACCTTAGCAGGTACTAATTTTATGGTCTGCATCACACACTACAGATAGCGGAACTGTGTATTCTCACATTCTGTGTTCTCCTTCTTGTGGCGGCTAAGTGTGACATGCTTGAGCATTGCCCGGGCTTCCTGGTGATTACAGAGATGAAATATGGCTCATCCCTAGCACTACAATATCAGCTTAGAAAAACAGATCCTGGAAGTTTATTTAAGCATCCCTCTAATCCCCTGTGAATAGATATTAGTATAGAGGAAAATATCTTTGTTACTATACTACAGAAAACCAATATAAGCAATGTGTTTAGGTAGTGACTCTAAGGTGAGCTGATAGATACAACAACTTTGATTAATTGAACTTCGGGGTTTTATTTCAGCAGACTGAGACCAGACAGAAATGTGGCTTAGGAAAGAGAAAGCAGCTGGATTTAGTAAAGCGTGTAAATAGAATATGGTTCATTTAAAACAAACTGAGCTGAAGTTTTCTTTAATGTTCTGTCAGGGAGTAACTACCAATACATGCAGATATGACAGCAATAAACTTTTGTAGCATGGCGACACTATATTTAGGACAGTTTATTTTGATACATCTTTAAATGGCAGTTGGTGGTTACTTGTTTATGTGTTTTGCCTTCACATTTTCACTGTTTGTATGTCTGGCTTGACCCTGAGGTCCATTGTGGTACAAAAACATTGTTTTTTTTATGGAATAAACTACATCACCTGTGAGGTGTGCCAGTGGACCCTGCTTTGTTTGAATATTGTTTATGATGGTGCCATGTGTCATGCGGGAACTACCACAGCACCACAAAAGATATACAAGTCATCTTAAGAAGTGTGTTCTAACCTTTCACATTTAAATAGAAGCTAAGTACATGGAATTAACTAATAAACAAGAATTTCAGAATTGGGCAGTGTTAAAAGAGATCTATATAGAAAAAGTGAAACAAAACCTGTGACTTTCACTATACTGGGTTTTGCTACTTGCCCCAGGGGGTATCCCGATTTGGGATGCCCCGTTATGTGAAACCTGACTGCCAATCCAGCAGGGCATGCAAGGGCTCTCATCCAATCAGTGTTGTTTGCCTTGCATATTAATGATTCACAAATGGCCCTTATTACAGGCAGAGCTCAGCAATAGGGAACAGGAGCAGCCACATCCACGCTGGGTGTGAGAGTACGCCTCAGCCCACAGATGAATTAAAATGTCACAATATTTGAGCAATTTCTCCACATACAAGCAGGCACACGAAATCCACACAGATTCCATCACCTACAATTGATAAATGTCTGTTGAATGTTCAGATGCAATCAGATTGCAATGGTGTGCCAGTTCATACACATACCATAATAGTATACAACGATTCATTCAGGGTCTGCATTCGGCACAGGCATCCCAGGCAAATGCCTTGGGCCTTGGGCTGAGAGGGGCCCCCAGGACAAAAATTGGGGCAATTGCGGGGCCCCCAAGGCTCACAGAAGGGGCCCTACTCTGTGTGGTGCAAAAGTTAAGACGATCAACATGCTGTGACAGACATGCCCCCCGCCATCGCCACTCTCACCGTCTGGGGTCTGGTGTAGCAGTGACTCAGAGCCCCGTGCATCGCTGCCACCACTGCCATAAGTGACGCTGGCAGGCAGTCAGGTGAGTGAGGCACCTGTTGTCCCCTTTCCTTCCTTGGTCTGTGTGGCGGGCGATGTCCAGGGGAGCGTGCCACTCAGGCAGCTGGATTGGGAGCTGAGTTGGGAGCTGGATTGCATGACATCACTCTTCCTCGAAGCCGCACTAACTGCAGTTGTCTCTGTGTGGCTTGCTCCACATTCAGGGAAATGGGCTGGGCATCAGGCTGGCATCTGGAGCTGCAACATGGAGGGAACATGGACATCAATCACCCCTTGACCCCCATCAGGATCGATACAGAAGAGATGGCAGCAGGAGAAGAGAGCAGCGGCAGACTTACCTCACCTGTCTGAACCAAGGTAAGAGGCAGCCTTAAAGCAGAGCAAAACCTGTGAATTTGACTTTCCTGGGTTTAGTTCCATGCTCTGGCACAGGGCATCCTGATTTGGGATGCCACGCAATGTGAAACCCCCCTTCGCCCACCACAAATCAGCTTTCCAGGCTCCAACAGCGCGTGTGTTGGCTCTCGTCCAATGAGAGCTGCCTGCCATGCCTACGTAATTCGGCCACCTGCCAAATTACGTAGTTACGACAGGCGGCTCTCATTGGATGAGAGTCCCTGCATGTACCGGTGGAATCTGGAAACGTGAGTTTATCAGGGGGGATTCCCACAGCAGGGCATCCCAATTCAAGATGCCCCAAGGAAAAGCCAGTGGTCGGCCCTGTAGTCTGATAGATTCCTGTCCAGCCACGTGTGGGTTTTTTTCTGCTTTAAAGAGGATAAAACAAACTAGAATTTCACTTTCCCAGGTGTTGTTCCTCTCAGAGGGGGCATGCTGAATTGGGATGCCCCACTGTGTGTATCCCCACAGGAAATTCACCTTCCTGGAATTCCCATGGTGAAGGTGCAGTCGACACCGTACATGGCGCCCAGCCAATTAGGGTGCTTAATTTCACTTGACTCCATTCAAGTGAATGGGACCGGCTTGCGAATGGGAGCAGCGATGTCGTGGGGGCTGTGAATGGAACCGGCAATCCGGGGGGTTGCACACAGCAGGGCAAACTAATTTACGATGCACCGGGGGCTGGCGGCACTGTGTTTTGTTCAGCTTTAATGCAATTTTGGGCCCCCCACTTCTAATTTTGCCTAGGGCCACACATTGTCTAAAACCAGCTCCGGATTCATTCAGACACTTTTACAGACAATTGTTTATGTGCAATTAACCGCACAATCTATGGGTTAGCAAAATCTCCAGAACTAATATTTGGAGAATAAAAATATAATTTATAATTTTTTTTTTTTTTATCATACTTGCACACGTTTCTGCACTACAAGAAACACATTTACTAAAACATTATTTATGGAACAACATGCTGAGAAATTTAGAAATCATGTTTTGCATTACTCTAATTTGCACTGAAATGGTATTGTCTGTACAATCATCAGGCTCTCAATAAAAACAAAAATTATTTAAAAAAAGCGACAATAGATATACAATTAGCAGAAAAAAAATATTTAATTTTTTAACTTAATCGGAAATTCGTTTTATGCCCAGGGAGTAATGGAAGACGTTAACACCATGGGAAAGAGAGGGGATGACTATTATGACAAATATGGGCATTCCAATAATTCTGCAAATCTGATGGGTATTGAGTGTGGCTTTAAAATATCAACCACTCTCTCAAGCATGGCAAGAGCTTTTTAAATGACCCCAGAAGTTTCCAGAGCACAGATTCTGCATTTCAGGGGTTTGCCTGGAAACACCAAACAATACGCTAAGACCAATACACCTGTCAGACATTCAGAAGTCTTATGAAGGTGTTTACCGTATTTTTCACCCTATAAGACGGACTTATTTTCCCCCAAAGAGGGGGGGAAAATGTCAGTGTGCCTTATCGGGTGAATGTAAAAAAAAAAAAGTGAGGGAGGCCAGAAGAAGTGAAAGGGGCGGCGGGCTCTGTCCCCGCCGCTGCTATTGCTGCGGCAGCGATAGGGACGGAGGCAGCACCTGCTGCTCCGCCATCATCTCTTGCCCTACAGCTGCTGCCTCTTCCGGCAAGGGCAGGAGCGAGCAACAGGTGGGCGTGGCCTGCACAGCGTCCCGGCTGCTCGCTCTTGTCCTTGTCAGAAGAGGCAGCGGAGAAGAAGAAGGAGCGGCTGTCCCTGTCCCCGCCACCCCTTCCTACCGGCCGGGCCACGCAGACACCCGGCTCCATAGAACGGGTGGGTGTGGCCTGCGCAGCCGACGCGGTGCAGGCCACACCCCCCCGATTCACGGGGCCGCGGGTCTGCGTGGCCCGGCCAGTAGGAAGGAGCGGCGGGGACGCTCCTCCATCTTCTTTTGGCGTCCCAGTGTGGCAGCCCGGCCAGCAACGCGGGAGCGGCAGTAACATGTGAGTTGATTTTTTTTTTTTATCATTGTTTGCCTATGGAAACGGGGGGGGGGGGGCTTGCCACACTGCTTCTATGGGGAATCAGAGGGGGTGTGCCACATTGCCAATATTGGGAATGGGAGGGGGGTGCTACACTGCTTCTATGGGGAATAGGAGGGAGGTGCCACATTGCCTATATGGGGAATGGGAAGGGGGAGCTACACTGCTTCTATGGGGAATAGGAGGGGGGTGCCACATTGCCTATATGGGGAATGGGAGGGGGGTGCCACACTGATTCTATGGGGAATAGGAGGGGGGTGCCACATTGCCTATATGGGGAATGGGAGGGGGGTGCCACACTGCTTCTATGGGAAATAGGAGGGGGGGTGCCACATTGCCTATATGGGGAATGGGAGGGGGGCCCTACACTGCTTCTATGGGGAATAGGAGGGGGTGCCACATTGCCTATATGGGGAATGGTAGGGGGGGTGCCACATTGCCTATATGGGGAATGGTAGGGGGGTGCCACATTGCCTACATGGGGAATGGTAGGGGGTGCCACATTGCCTGTATGGGGAATGGTAGGGGGGTTCCACATTGCCTATATGGGGAATAGGAGAGGGGGCACACTGCTTATATTGGGAATGAGAGGGGGGATGCCAAACTGCCTATGGGAATGTGAGGAGGGGAATGTCACATTGCCTATGGGAATGGGATGGGGGAATGCCACACTGCCTATGGGAATGGGAAGGGGGAATGCCACTCTGCCTATGGGAATGGGATGGGGGAATGCCACTCTGCCTATGGGAAGGGGGAATGACATACTGCCTATTGGGAATGGGAGGGGGATGCCACTCTGCCTGTAATTGGAGGATTCTGCACTTTGCCTGTTTTTTGGTTAAAAATATTATTTTTCTTAGTTTCCTCCCCAAAATCCTAGGTGCGTCTTATGAGCAGGTTCGTCTTATAGGGCGAAAAATACGGTATACTGCTCTTTCATAACCTCATATATGAGGTAAATGAATTTGTACTCTAATATTCTAATATCACTCATCATTTATGCACATCGCCAGCTCTCCCCTATTGAAGACAGGTGCCAAGATAATGTTGTGGGCTCTATCCACTATTATGTTATTACCCGTTTGCACTTGGAAGACAACCACCAGCAGATTGTTGGGTGCCCATCTGGGAAACAGGGCAAGATCTTCAAAGTAACCACAGAGAAGGAAATGTAAGAATAGAAATCATAAGTATCTGTTTTGATGCCTAGTAACAGCTTTTGAACTGAATAGAGGACAAAAAAGCACACAAATGCATTCTGTTTTCTGACCTTGTAACAGACTGCAATGGAGAAAATCAGAAGTAAACAAGCCACATAGTATTATAAACTGTCTGATATATCTGTATTTCCCTTTTTCAAATAAACACGTGCAAGCAGATGCAGGGTAAGCAAGCCCTAATCCAGTTGAGCAAAAAACGTGAACAAGCTATTAGAAAGTCAGATGCCAGGTATTGCCTTGATTTCAGAATTATTCAGTCAATAGCTCCACTTTATTTTAAAACATATATGAAGCTTAATGACATTAAAAAAATATTTTTTCTATATTTTTCACAGGCAGGATGTAGCCACAAACCTCGCCAAATTGTTTACTTTAATACAACGTATCTGCATACTTCTATTATTCTGGTTTATGTTTCTGCAATATATTACAACTTTAATGTTATTTATTTTTTTTATGCTATGTTGGTATTAAGAAGAGACCAGGTTTACTGTCAATGCGTCATATTCTGCTAATGAAAAGGCTGATTTATGGGACTTAATGAACCCACAACTGGGAATTTCCTTATTTCTGACTACATGATTGAGAGTGTTTGTTTAATTATTTTTTACAGTTATTTCATATGTCAACAGATGGTAGCTCATTACTGCAAATATGAAAAGACTCAAATTCTTAACACAACAAATGTTTTAAGATAATTCTTCCTTCCCTTTCATACCAGTGAAGCGAAATAACCACAATCAGCAGACATACTATCTGGTGCCTTCCCAACAGATTAGCGTGCAATGACACAGGAGCATACTAGAAAAGATCTTTTCATGTAAAACATAACAAAATAAATTGTTACATTAAAATATAGGTATAACTACATAATGGTTGCAAATATTGGAACCCCAGAAGGTCTTAGAACATTGTGCTGGTTTCTTCATTTTTTAGCTGTATGACCTTATTGAATTCTAAATCATAAAGAATATTTCTCTCCCCCTTAATTATCTCCCTTTATTATACCTTTGTTAAATGCAATGTATCACATGGTCTAATAGAAAAAGAAAAAACGTATAAACATGCTGGATATAAATGGTACTGAAGCTTTTATATTTTTGTGGCAGATTCAGTGGTAAGGGGTAGGTTTGTCCCAGAATTCTGATGACCATTGCTTTAACCCTTTAAGTGCCAGCCTACCTAGAGATTTTGTCACACCATCTTTCACATTTTAGACAATATGGATGTTTAACTGTGATTTTTGACACTTCAACATGAAATGTCTTGTTTGTCAATTTATACTGTATTCTCAATATTTTCGTGTGAAATATGTGCGAAAATCTATTTTTACAAATTGTAATGTTTTTTTGTAATAGAAAATGTGAAATTTTCAATAAAATCACATTGAATGTAAAAGCCCCATTTCTCCCAGTTACAATGGTACCATATATGTATTGGTAGACATTGTAAATCATGTACTTTAAAGTAATTTTTGTTAGATCCAGGGTTACTCCTTACCCCGAGTCCTGCAGCTCCCCTGGTTCACCTGCTGGCGGCTCTCCCTGTATTTCCTGTGTTACTCCTTGCCAGCAGCAGGTGTCTCTGCTGGCCATTCCCCAGTCTGCCAGCAGGTTAATCCAGAACCTGGGGTCGTTAGCCAGCACCTGGGCTTGAGGAGGCTGGCCTTTATTAGCTGGCCAGCCCTCAACCCAGGTGCATGTGCATTAACTGTCATTTGGACCTTCTGGCTAGAGGCTGTCTGAGGAAATTTGATATCTGCCTGATTCTGGACTCTGCAAGGACTTTTGCCTTATAAACTTTGATTATCTGCCTTTGATGAACTTTAATATCTGCCTGATTCTGGACTCCAAATTCAACACCTGGGACCCATTGCTATTATCATCATTTCTGGACTTTGATTTTGACTATCCACCTGCACTCCTGGTAACTTCTCTCACCCCCATTCCATTCTTCTGTGCCTGTATTTTATTTTTTAATCACTGTCACTCTTTACCATTTATTAAATAGAACAATCCTCACTGTATGGGTTTGTTCTTGTTTTTCTGTATTTCAGGTTCCATTTTGTTCCATCTTGGGAATCCCAATCTGGGAATCCCCTGACAAGTTTACTTAAAAATGTCATCTTGAGCTTTTTCAACCAAACAACCCTTTACATTTGAAATCCCCTCCCCTCCACAAACCATATATTGCCTGAAAGTACACCCAGCTTTTTAGGTGTACCCAGCTTGTTGTAGTGGCACATCTTTCTGGAAGTAATCCCTTGAAGAATTATTTGGCTGCACAGGGTTTCCCTTAAAAATGTATAAAAAAGCAGAATACAAAATTAAATTTCAACATCAATATGTAAACAAGAAAAAGCTAAATCTGAAAGTGCAGGGTCCACCGAACAGAACAATACCCAACATGCATAGGTACATTGAACCTTTTTAACTGGCAACCTACTTGGGATGTTGCTACCCTCTGTTAACAGGCCATTTTTCACCATTTTGCTCTGTATAACTGGGATTTTGCCAGGTATTTCCAGGAAAATTATATATTGTATATATTGTTTTTTTCAGGGTTTGGGCTTTAACAGAAAATGCCTTGTTTGTCATTTTTTGTGTTTTATGAATATTTTTGGGTACAAAAGTAAAAAAAAAAAAATGCTTAAACATTATTTTAAAAATATGGTCACGCACCAATCACCTACGACAGCTAAGGTGATTAGTGGTATGGTGGTGGGGAGACAGGGGTTCAGAGTCCCCCTCCCCATCACCCTCTCTCCACTGATCACCACAGCATCTGTAGATTGTCGGCACCAGGAGCGGAATGACGTCAGCAGGATTTTTTAATGGGTGAGTAAACTCAGCTACATGTGTCTCTGGCATTTAAGTGTTGGAGTGGCAACCACGTGAGACCCACTACAATGGTCAAAGCCAAAATACTTAACTATATCATCTTATACAAAAAAGTACATCAGCTATTTATTGAGTTGTAACACGGATTACATACTGGCAGGCAAGGGTAGTAGGCTACACTAGATATGATTTTGTTATTGGATACAGAAATAACTTTTACATTTTTTTCAATATGTAGCTTTATGTTTAAACACCATTTGAAAGACATCCTGAGTGCTTGAAGTTACTATATAGTGTTATATCCCATCTTGTATACAATATGGTTTTAACTCTTCAATAAGCATTTTCCTCTTATTGTAGAAAATGGTGATACAGATAATCATTCTGCTACATAGAAACTGGCAAAGCCAATTACATCTTCCCTACATTGTAGTGCTTTGATGAACAGCTAATATGCAGTTTCATATTAATTCAAACCCAACTACGACAAAACAGCCTTGCTACACTATTATTAGCAACGATACAATCAGTGATGGACTGGGGCCAAAAATCAGCCCTAGATTCAGCCTGAGAAATCCCTGCTGTACCTCCCCCAACCAGGATGCTGGCACATTAGAATTGGGGGCTTGGGTTATTTGGCTGGTGGATACAGTGGGGCTGGGTAAAGGGGGCTGTGAGGGAGACTAAGGCGCAGGGACTGAATGTGGGTGTTTAAAGCAGCAGCCCAACTGGTCCCAAAGCAGTCCGGCCCACCAGGCATAGTCTCGAGTCTTCCTATGGCCATTCCGTCCCTGGATACAATAATGTAATAGACACAGAAAGGTGAAATTATGTATTGATCATGCCCAAGAGCATAATTTAAGCTATGCCATATCACACCAACTCAGCATCCCCGTGGATGGTTACAATTGCATTTATCAATGCCAAAAAAGGTTTGACACCTGCTCCCTGGCCTTACCCTATGCAAGATTTAATGACTTCTTTAATTTTCATAGCACAGACAAGGCATAAATATAGTAATACCAGCTCAAGATCATTTTTTTTGGGTGTGGGCTACAATGCGGCCACGCATACAGTGACTTTTGCTATTTTAGGTAAGGTGCCCAATATTCACAATGTCATAATTAATAGGAGGCTGACTCAGTAGTAAGTGATAAAAGTCACAACTTTTTAGGAGAGAAAACTGCCCTGTTTTTGTCTGCCTTGGGGCTGATCCAGTACCAGGTGAACATTTAAATCCGGTTGCTGAATCACCCTCAAGGTAGATAAAGGAAATGATTGGCAGGTTTCTCTCCTAAAAAGCAGTGACTTTTGTTACCTGGTGCTGAATCGATCTATATATATGGGATTTCGAACACCACATCTCTTATATATATGATCCCGTGTGACTAAAGTTTCATGGACATGAAAGTGGGTGTGCCTATTTGATTTCTTCCTGGCATTAGCTATGTCAGAACTCCTACCGATAGCCTAAGTGTATGAGTAAGGTTATCCACCCCAAACGTGTCACAACCAACAGGTTGTTTTGGATCCTGTATATTGATTTTTTAGCATTGAAAGTAAAAGTTATGTTTAAATTGCAGTGCTCACACTTCCCAGACACTTTGGGGTTTCCATTCTACCTTCACTTTAATCATGATTTCAAGCAAGTGTAATCTTATGCAGTCCTGCAGAGTGGAGCGAATGCTGACAATGAGTTTTTGGCTAGGAGGTAGGCCTTCTCAATGCCTGGATGTGGGGAGGTGGGCATCAAAATGTGTCCAAACTGAGATGCTTAAGCCAAAAGTGAGTTTTAGAAGCCGGAAGTAGGGCAGTTGGTCACTTGACAAAGCAGGGGGCCCCATTACTTGCATCCCCAAAAGCCAGAGGGGTGTAGAAAAGCTAGGGCCTGTGTGGGCAATGTGGGCTGTTAGCCTTTAGGGCCCAGGGCTGGGCCCTCAACCTCCACGCCCTAGTCTACCAGCCCACATAGCTGGTATATGGGCTGGTTTTGCTGGAGAGGGGAGGACCCTACGTCATTGTTTTAAATGTTAAGGGTTTAACCCGTAATAGTTAACTGCAAGGTAATACATTTCATAATAAGGGCTGAACTCTGTTGAATAAAACAATATATTATTTTCCTAGAAATCCCTGTAAATTCCTGCAAATCACAGTTAAACATATATATTACAAAATTCTTAAAAATGTCTGGCAACAGAAGGTGACAAAATCTCTTGGTAGACTGGCACTGAAATGATTAAAGAATTAAAAAG
This sequence comes from Gastrophryne carolinensis, assembly GCA_027917425.1. Lineage (NCBI taxonomy): Eukaryota > Metazoa > Chordata > Amphibia > Anura > Microhylidae > Gastrophryne > Gastrophryne carolinensis. The sequence goes on along the minus strand of CM051239.1, from coordinate 186,772,121 downwards.
AAAAAACTGCTTCGTTTTGTGTGTTTTGGTTATGGTTTCAGGTGTCTGACAACTTTCACACGTCACTCGTGGTATTTGATATAACCAGAAAATGGAAAGTGGTACTTGATGAAAAGAGGTTGGGAACAACTGCACTTGAGCATCATAAATGTTCACTTCTCTTCTATTTAGTAGAAAGTTGTATGTAATTAATAATGCAGGAGATCAAGTAATTTTGCATTTTGCATGGACAATCTCTTTATAATATTTTTTCATTTATTTGTCTAGATATTAGGATTGATCCAGCACCAGGTGCAAAAAGTGTACTGCGTTTCAGGAGAGAAACCTGTCATTCACGTTAGGGGTGATTCAGCACCCCGGGTATTTTTTATTCACTTTCTCTACTATAAAGTGGCATGATTTTTTCACCTGTTACTATGTTGGTAAAACCTTCTACTATTATTTTAATTTTGGGTTGTGAGAGAGAACATACAAGGAAAAGATGCACAAGCACAAATGCAAGCAGATTTAAAGTGGGGGATGCCTCACTCTGTGAACCCCCCCCCCCCCCGGTCGCCCCATACACTTGGAGCCGCTAGCCTTAGATGAAGCTTAGACAACGCGACATCAGCGGACACATATGCACATATAGGACTGGGAAGAGGTAAGCTGGCTAAGGCGATCTGGGGGGTTTCATGGGGGAAAGGACCAAAGTAAAAATCCTGAGTTTTGGTCCACTTTAAACCTAAGATCCTGGCACCCTGGCACTACAGGAGAAGTTTGTTTACCTAGGGGGTGTTTTAGAATATCTAAAGCTTAATTTCTCTTCTGCGCAGTAGGAAGTTTCTGAAGAACTATTATTGGGAGGAAAAGGATAGGCTTTTTAAGGAAGTGTTTTCTGTTTCACAAATCACTTCCTTTTGGCAAACTTAATTCAAAATGTAATATTGCAAATGCAATTGTTGAGGATACAAAAGTGTTGTCAGCCTCATTAACATCTGCCTTAACCCTTTGGATCAGTTCAGGGGGTTATTTGATAGACAGCCCAGAAGTAAAAAATGATGGTTTGACTGTCTTCCTTGAAACTGCTAACACAATATTTCAGGAATGACATGTTATGATTCCTGTTATTTTACTTTATAATGGTAAGATTTTTTTTTTATCATGCTAAATGCTATTAGGTTGCCTGAAGTAATTCAAGTATTTGCAAGGCATATTAAAATGTGTATCTAAATATCATGGAACTTATTTAATTTTAAGAATAGTTATTTTTGTTTCTAAGAATGAGGACCTGTTTTTTATTTTATAAATATATTGGGCGCCCATGTTCTAATTTGTAGCAGAGCCCTGTGGTGTTTAGTTATATCATCCAAAAAATCCCCTTAAGTATACATGGCCTGATCACATCTCATGTTAGCCAAAGGTCCAGTGCAATGAAGTGCAGCTGAAGTCAAACCCTCAAAAAATAAAATTTTATTTCAATTGCCACGTTTCATTGTATATAAAGTTACAATAATATTTACATAACAATGTATATATTTTTGTATATATGTCTGCAGTGACCAAGCAGTTAGTTGTTAAAAAAATAGAAGGGGTTAAAAGGATGGCAAGAGACTTCCTTACCAATATACCAATATATCAAGTTAAAAAGTTCCTTGAAAATGGGGATTTGTGTTACTTAGGGCCTTATTTATCAAGGGATAGCGCCAGGTAGTGTCTCACTAGCGCCAGGTATCGCCAGCTATCGGCGGCTACCGACTCCAGAACGCCAGGCGGCGGACACAATCACGCATTTATCATGCTAAATGAGGCTAGCGCCGGCGAGAGCGTCAGCTAGCGCGGGATTCATCATGTAGCGGACTGCAACGAACAGCGCCGCTGCTAATCCCATCACAGCGCCAGGTATGACCTCTCGCTACCTGGCGCTCTCCAATGCATTTCAATGGAGCAATCTTTAAATCTTCATATTTAATTGTTATTAATGTTTTTTATTTTTTTTTTTTTTTAAATGTCAAAAATTCTGTGACCACTTCGGCAATGTTAGATATTTTTTTTAAGGTAAAAAAATTAAAAAAAAAATTGCAGAATTGATATTATAGGTCTGATATTAATGTATTCATATTACAAAATGTTTAGAAAAACTTGTTTAATTTTTTAATCAAAAAATATGGATGTTTGGGGGTTAAAAACTACTTTTAAGCCATCGCCGCCAGCGCTCTGGGGTTTAAACAAGCTTTTCACAGCGCGAGAATTTTTTGAGCGTGATTTGTTAATGAATATGCTGGTAGCTGTTCGCTATGACCATTCGCTGTCAGGCGCTCCCATACAGCGCGGAACCTGTCAAACAGCGACTCCTAACCCCATATTCAACATTACTGCACACCGACTGAGTCGCTGTCAACAACCGAACAACGGCCAAGCACAGCGAATACTAGCGGGCGCTGTGAAAATCACGCTACTGGCGCTCATCTGTCGCTACCTGGCGCTATTACTGAATCGGCCTCTAAGTTAAAAAGACACTATAGGTCCAAATGTTTTTAAGAATCCCTGCAAGTTATGAGAGACTGAGTTTGGACATATATTCCCAACTAAAGTCGAAAAAATGTTTTTCTTCTAATGTTTTAATTAGGAAAAGAGACACAGGTTAAGTCATACCACTACTCCTGCTGGATCTACTGTCTCAAGAGGGCCACTATTTGGTCGTCCTCTTAAATGAGGATTTGCTCTTTGAATTTTCAAATGCAATTTGGAGGCATTTGACAGCTTTAGTTTTTTTTCAATGCACATAAGCCCAGTCTCACCCTCCCTTAGACTCAATAACATTCAGGTTTGGGTACCTACATAGATATCTTTGTCAGACAGAAAATCACAATGAATCTTTAAAAGCTTTCTTAAAGTATTGTTCGATCCATAAGACGCACATGACATATCATTTAGAGACAATCCCCTTATAACGGGCAGTGTACAGAATCCCCTCCAATCACCCTATAACAGGCAGGGTGCAGAATCCCCCAATAAACCCCTTAACAGGCAGGTGCAGAATCCCCCCATCATCCCATAATAGGCAACATCGCAGAATCCCCCCAATCCCCTATAACAGGCAGTGTGCAGGATCCCCCCTTCCCCCTATAACAGGCAGTGTCCCCATTGTCAGCAGACAGCATGTAGAATCCCCCCAACCCCGTATAACAGGCAGTATGCAGAATCCCCCAAATCACCTGATAACAAACAGTTTGGCAGAATCCCCCCTTTCCCATTCACGTGTGTGAGGAGGTATCGCAATGAAGGACTGTTGGGTGGGCAGGAAGCAGTTAAACTTACACTTGCTTCCTGCCCATACACAGGTCCTCCAATGCCCAGCACTCCCCACCCACACATATACTCACACACACACACACACACACACACGTAAAAGTCCATATCTTACAGCTCTGCCACACCGCTTTTCTGCCTCCAGGGGGTGGACATGGTGTATTCACAGCAAGTGTTCATAAATGGACATGGGCCATGAATAGGTCACACCCCCTGACATGAACAAGTCTGCTGACCACATCCCAACCTTCCCTCTAGTCTGAGGTGCCCACGTCCTTTCTGAAGCCAGGGATGCAGCCATGAGGTGAGTGATTTGGGTGCATTGCGGAGGGTTCAGGCAGCAGGGCAATTGGGTTTCCCTGGGGAGCTAAGCCGCCAACCCTGGAGTCTTTTAAATCCAAGAGCCGGCACTCGTAAGTTTAAGTCTGCTGCATGCTGGCAGTACACTAGATGATCACACACCTACACAGAGTGTACCTCTCTGATCAATATAACTTGTACGGCCTGATTATGAGGAGGGTGCACAGGGGCATGCCCCCGTGCCTCCACTGCTTGCCCTGCAGAGGGGGCCTCCACCAACCTTTGGATTATGGTCTGTTCTAGGAAGCTTTTCAGTATTTGGCCTGATAGCACCCAGGGCCTGCAACAAAGCTATCGGCGGCACTGGCGGCCATCCGCCCCTGGGCAAGCCTTTTTTGTTTTTGCAAAAATGCAGCCAATGCCACCACAGAGCAGGAAGGAGCGCCTGGAGCCGCTGTCAGCAACTCTACAGTGATGGGTGGGTACAGAGCTGTCAGTCAGCGGCAGCTCACTTCCCATAAGCCACCAAGCACAGCCGCAGGCAGCTCAATGCAGGGAACAGTTTTCTGCTGGGCAACTGCACTACCCTCCTCCCAGAATGGCAAAGCAGGAGTTCCCTAACAGCACGAGGGTGGCACAAAGGACTTAATTTGACGTTCCAGCAAGTGATTGGGTGGCAGACAATCAGTTACTTGGCTGGATTATTATTAAATTTTAAACACTATACTGACTATATACAATACATATTCAAGATCATTGGATGCAACATTTCATCTATTCATTATTTCTGGGCCTTTGCTATGTAATGAAAATAACTTTTCTGCTATGCACCTTTAAAGCGGTCCTTCACTCTAAGAATCTATCTTATATTTTTCCCACACCCTGTACATACAGATTGCTCACATTAAAAATCACCCTACCTGCATCTATTGCATGTTATGAGCCTTTAAACATCCAAGATGTCGGCTCATGGAACATCAGGCATCCTGCAAACAGGAAGTGCCTTCTGACTGTGCTGCTCTGCATTCTGGGATTGCTGACCTTTTCCTGACCCCAGCTCTGCTCTGTCTTAGCAAAGCACAGCTATAACCCTGCCCCCCTGTACTTTATCCGGCTCTCCTCTCTCCAGTATGTGTGATGCTTCTGATTCAAGATGGCGGCGCCCGTACCCTAGAGTCCTGATCAGGGTTGCAGCCCAGTGGGGGAAAGAATAATAAGTAAGTGATTAAAATCTTAAAATATACTAACTTTAGATGCTGGGTGTCAGGAAACCGGGCGTCACGTGGTCCCACTACTAACCAGAGACCGCCGCACACGCCCACCGGGTTCCCCAAAACCTTGTCCGACCCTCTTATTATTAGGGTAACCAGGCAAACTGCCTTTGGACACACAAATTCCGGGTTTAAGGCAAGAAGACAGCTCAATTAAATATACATTTTAATGGCTATAAGCACGCTAGGCAGAGTTTACAAGCATTTAACTATAAAGAAGTATGGAATATTACAGATTAAATAACTATGCGGTTCTGAGGTGGGTTACAACAGCTATGCAATACACAGAGACAATAACAAGCAAAGTTTACCTCGAGCATGCAGCGTGGTGAGGAGCTCTTACAAGGGGGTGTGTCAAGAGCTTCTGGTTATGGTGATGGTGATGGACAACCCTGGATATGCCGGCCGCACAACCCCCTTCTGATGAGTCTGGTTTTTGACCATCCAATTTATGCTGCCAGGCTATCCATCTCCCCTCCCCATTGTGGGAGGGGATGTTACCTCCCATTTTTTAGAGGGGGATTTTGCCCTAAAACCCTTTTTGGAGCTATAACTTGGAGCAGGGGGGTCACACTGCCTTGCGAGCGGTACCAACCTATCGGCCAGGCGCACCTGAACGCGTTAAGTCCAGGGACCGGGTCTTAATTCAGTCCAGAACCTTAGTTCTCCGTTTACCGGTCTCTGTCTTGTTTCTAGGCCTGTTTTTTACTATGCTCCGGTGCGGCTTGGGGAGCCGGTTCTGGTTCTGTAACCGGTTTGGCATTAGGACACATGGCGTCCGCGATACGGCCCATAAACTATCGGTGCCGTGCGTCTGCCCTGTTACATGGAGTCCTGACACAATCCCAGCAGGGGATTTCCTGAGACGTAGCCTCACTGGCAACTTCCCAGCTGGGGGTGTTATACAACAGCAGGAGGCATGCTGGCTGCAGCCTAGCTTGTGACCAAAAGGCAGGAATCAAACACCCCAAGGGGTTTGATCAGAGCTTTCACACATCCCTGCCAAACATCTCTTCCGCATCTCGTTAAAATACCTGGGCCATTTGTAATCAGGGGGCTGGAAGGGGGGATTCTAGACTTGACATAAAAACATAAATAATAAAGAAGATATGTGGAGTTTCCTAATCATTCCTTCACATTTGCGATATAATATTTGGCCTATTCTCCACACTGGGGAATCGTTTTTTAAAGTGGACCAACACCCAGGGCCGATCACCTCCCTCACCGCGGGACATCCGAGATCGGGATGTCTCGCGGGGTGAAACCCCCCCAATACCCCAAAAAAACCTTACCTTATCGGCGGCAGTTGCCTCCTCCCGCGCACGTCTAGACGTGCGCGCGCCCGCGCCGCCCGTTTGTGAATGGCCGGCGCGGGCGCGCGCCCTGTAAGAGTGACGTGCGGGAGGTGGCGGCGGATGCGCTGCCTTGTCCGTCGCTGTCACCCGCTTGTCCGTCGGAAGGGATTTGACAGCGCGGTCACGTGGGAGTGTGGTGAGATGAGTTTTTGGGGCTTTCTGGGGGGTTTCACACAGCGGGGCACCCCCAATCGGGGTGCCCCCCCCCGAAGTGGACCAAAACCCAGGATAGTCAAAATCCTGGGTGTTGGTCCACTTTAAGGGTTTGGGCTTTTCAATAAATCATGGTGAAGGTCCGGTTTAATTACTGTTTGTTAAACGTGACCACAGAGTAAGAACACACTGTAGCAACAAAATGAAGGTTCCCAGAATTTCTTGTCACTGCCTTACTGCATGCTTCTTTCTTTTTTCATGAGGACATTTGCAGACTCTTGTTCACAGCACTTAAACCTGATCCTTTACCAAGTTTGTTTCAAACTGACTAATAAGGGCACATGATTAAGCACAAGAAAAAGTACCTTTTAAAGCTCCTATGACATAAAACATTTGTAAAGATTTTGTGTGTGTGATATTTTTACCATGCCACTGCCAGAAAAATAAAGTTTCAAGAACCATCCTTAACCACTCAGCCAGAAAAGGTAAACACAGTCTGTTTTTACAAGACTTACCAGACTGTCACCGCTGTCACTAAATGAGCCTTCCAATATAAGCAGTTACACCACATAAGTCTCTTTTCTTTTCCTGATTATTAATGTATAATAAAGCAGAGCCAAAGTAAACAAATGCAGGGATTTTTTAAGTCAGGAGTCTAAGCCCTGCCTTACAGACATAGAATCTGTTCCATAAAACATGGAGCATGTTACAGCGTTTCATATAACCTTGCTGGCACATAACATAGCTAGAGACCTGTAATGAACTTTTTAATAACTAATAAACCCTGGGACACTATTCATGCACAGTATATAAATGGCAAAGTGAAGAAATAAAATCACACTGAACACACACATACATATCTAGTTTTTGTAGGCATATATGTTGTGCTACGGCTGCAATTTCCTCTAAAAAAACAATTGTTTCTGCTGATCAAGCTTATAACTGTCCACTATCATCCCTTGCATTGTTCATCTTCTCCAATGTTTCCCAGCAGCCCATCAACCAGCTTTTCCGTGTTTGGGCCAAACACAGAACTCAAACACAGACTCCTGGATGAACTCCGTGTTTGGGAATTTTGCGGTTCAAGTTCGCCCATCTCTACTGGTAAATATTGAAGACCAAGCAAAATGTGCTGCATGGGATGTAGGGTGATTTTTTAATGTTGGCTACAGATGGCCTTGAAGCTCAAAGAACCCAGAATAGACCTGTGCATTGATATTTTAAACACCTTTTAAACAGAGGAAGCATTGGTCATTTATGGATATTTATTTATAAAATATATACTGTAGAAACAAGTATTTTCTCTGAATCTCTTTAAAATGATTTACAATATATAAACAGAACACTGTTGTGCAAATCATGCTTCAGCAGTGCATAGCCTTAAAGAATACCTCAAGTCAAAAAAAAGTTCAGTAAATTGTACCCTTAACCCTTCCCCTGCCCCTCTCTGAAGATCAGTAGCATATGCTGTTTGAGATGGCTAAGCCCCATGCAGATGTTGTGGAATAGGTTTGCAGATGCTGCGCTTCTCGGCTACATGGAGGCGGACAGCTTACTTTACACCTGACAGCACTGCTTACACAAGAGTATCAGTGGGGGAATGGGGTAAAACACCTAGGCACACTGCAGCTGAGCTGGCAGCATTCTCATGATCATTCCATCGAGCTAGAAAGAGATCTGTTTCCACACAGAATTTTAGAAAGAGATAAAATCTAGACACACACACTTCCATTCCAAACTGATCTCGGTAGGCCCTGGAACCTAAAAGATGTAAGCTATTTGAGAGGGATTAGCCCAATGCAGATTTTGTGAAATCTCCTGAACTTCATGAGTGGTCATCTTGCTACACACCTAAGAGCCCTGCTTTTGAAAAACCCAGTCCTACAATCATTCACTCAATTTTTTTGGGTTTTGGTCCAGCTCCCTATTTGGAATGAATCACTGTGTGAAACCTCGACGATCGCAGCTTTAACTCACATCGTGGCCGATCACATGGCACATGCATGGGTCATTGTCATGGCCAGAAATACCTTTAGCTAGGCACATACCAGCTAGAGGCGAGTGTGTAACCACCTCACTCCATTCGGTTTTATAGAAGTTGGATAGAGCTGAGCATGCTGATTAAATGTTCACCCTCGCCTGTGTAAGTTGAGTTTTATGGTTGATCTGTAGGGGCATCCCAAATAAGAATGCCCCTGTTAAGTGGTGAAAATCTCCAAGTAAGTGAAAATCCTGGGTTTCTTTTCACTTTAGGGAAATTTTGATATTGGTATGTATCAAGATGGCTGCTCTCATGCAGTTCAGGAGTGCAACATCTACATGCTATTCCACAACACCTACATGGGGTTAAGCCCTCTGAAATAGCTTACATCACTGATTGGAAGAGGTGGCTTTAGGGGAGCAATTTATTAAGCTTTAATGTTTTTGATTGGCGTTCCGCTGAAATCAATACCAATGAGCAATCATAATTTTTTCCACTTCCTACCTAGCAGTGTACAAATGCCAACATATACTAGAACGCCAAAGCATCAGGTTTTATAGGATCTAAGGCATTAAGTATAAATCCATAGATACATATCAATTTCATCACCTCATATATCTTTTTCATTGAGCTAAAGTGCATAACAGGAAGGTTTTTAATTTGGCCTTTTAAATAAGCTTTGGGGAATTTGTGAGCCACCTGGGTCAAATGCCCAGTACCTTTAACCACCTGGAGAGTGGTTTAACAAGATTAGAAAAAAGCATGACCTAGACTTTTGATTGGCAAGCATAATGAGGTGATACTCAAACTGATGATGTCATAGTAAAGATTGGTAAGAGGCCAACAAATGATTCCTTAGTCCTGACCACATCCAGCTTTGTTTTAAGCAAGGGATATCATACGCCTTGCGTTCATCTTTGCTTATGTAGTTGGTAGTTTAAATAAATAAATATATATATATATATATATATATATATATATATATATATATGTCTTATGGAGTGAATGTATAGAAGTCCACGTACCTTACTGGCACTCCCGCGCCACTGATCATGCTCCTGCAACCCTGGTTCCGGCAGTGAAAGTGGCCTGTACATGGCTGGCAATCATTAAAAACAATGGATGCCAGTCATAGACACAGGCCAAGCCCACCCACCACCCAGAACCAAAGCTGCAGAAGTAAGACCAGCAACACAGAAAGCACCGGTATTATGTGATCAGTTGTGTGTTTTGTGCGCACCAGACAATGGAGTATCACTGGGTGGGCAGGGAGCAGTTACACGTACAAAGAGGGTTTGTTTGTAAGTGTAACTGCTCCCTGCCCTCCTCCTTGGTGATGGGGGAATCTGCATGCAGTCTGTTACATGGTTAATGGGGGGATTTCCAGAATATTAACATATTAACATGAGGTGTATTGTTTGCAATTTCTCAGTAGACACACGTTCCTGCCCAGGAGACCCGCCAAGCTGCAAAGAGCACTTGACATACAAAAGAAAAACACTAGCCGCACTATCAAGTCCCCCATCCCTTGCAAAATGTTGTTAAAAAATATGTTTTTTTATAATAGCATGGAGTCCCCCCTTCCTAATAAACTAGGGGTACAGAGACCGAACGGCCAGCCCATGGCCTTGAAGCACCAGGCCTCCACTGATCACTATCAGCTTCTGACAGCTCTGCCTTTGCTGGAAGTGGCCTTTCTTAACCACAAAGTGAAATGGCGCCATCTCACTTGTGACATAAAGGGCCCCTCCCTACGGTGGCCGGCCAAGCTGCCAGAAGCCGGGGGGTGGGGTGGTCTTGCTCCAGCTACATGAAATTCACATAGCTTATGGGCGGAGAGGCTATGTGAGTTTCATGTGTAGCTGGCATTTAAAGGGTTAAAGTGGACCAACACCCAGGATTTTGACTATCCTGGGTTTTGGTCCACTTCAGGGGGGCCGCCGCCGATCAGGTGAGTTCTTTTGGGGTTTTGGGGGGGGTCCCTCACCGCGGGACATCCCGATCTCGGATGTCCCGCGGTGAGGGGGGTGACGGTCCACTTTAATGAACCTGCAATAATATATATATATATATATATATATATACATATATATATATATATATTTTTTTTTACCAAATATTAAAAAGCAAAACTAAATGGTGCACATCTGAACAGGTGTAGTAGAATAATATATACCCTGTTTCCCTGAAAATAAGACCTATCCCCAAAAAATGCCCTAGCATGATTCACACACACATCACGTAATGCCACTGCTGTGTCTACTAAATAAACTTTGTTTTGCAAGATGGAAATTAATATATTGTAAATGACCCTTTGTCTAATTTCAGTCACCTGATTATTGTGTACAGAAGCTGAGATATGTCTTTAAATTACTTGCTATTTTTTGTTTCTTTTTCATTTTTGCCTTTGAAACTGCCTATACAGTGTCTATTGGATTCCTATCTAGGCATTTCAATGCCATGATCATCAAGTAAATCCTGTCCTTGTATATCCATTCTGCTGTGCCCTGTATTTGTGCAAACAGCCCAATAATAAGTAAATAAGTAAATAAGTAAACCTCCAACTTCTTTTCATTATTTTCTGGAGTAAAAAAACAGAAATCATCTAATGCAAACATACAGTACTTGGTAACTGGTCACTGTAGGCATTGTGTGTGTTTTTTTTTTCTTTACTGACTGGTGTATCATACAATTTAGCATAAAGGAGGTACCATGGCTAAATAGTATTAAAGTGGACCAACACCGAGAGGTGATCGGCCCGGAAATCTATAAGATTCCCGGGCCGATCACCTCCCACCCCGCGGGACATCCGAGATCGGGATGTCCCGCGGGGTGAAACCCCCCCAAACACCCCAAATCACCTACCTTATCTTCGGCGGCGGCCGGCCGCCGCCGCCTCCCTCGCGCCCCTGTAGGCGTGCGCGCGCCCGCGCCGGCCGTCTGCGAATGGCCGGCGGGGGCGCGCGCGCGCCGAAAGTGACGCGAGGGAGGCGGCGGCGGCGGCAGCCGCCTGGACGTTCCTGATCCCCGCCTGGACGTTGGCGGGGATTGGACCGTCCAGTCACGTGGGAGCGGGGAGAGGTGAGTTTTTGGGGCTTTCTGGGGGGTTTCACACAGCGGGGCACCCCCGATCGGGGTGCCCCGCCGAAGTGGACCAAAACCCAGGATAGTCAAAATCCTGGGTGTTGGTCCACTTTAAGGCAATTGATGAATAGGCTCCTCACAGGCTGGAATAAGTGCTATCTGGTTTTATTTTTTATTTCAATATAATTGAACATTACATTTTGGCCATTTAGTTCATAATCCACCAAATGGTAACAATGTTCTAACAAAATTGGGTTAGAGCCAAGGCAAGTACAACATAGTCACTAATACAAAACATTAGCTTCCGCAGAACATACATCAGTTTTACGAGCAATGTCTGCTTATCCAGTAAAAGTCCTAAACCTATTACAATGCAAGTTGCATATATGAAGCATAAATACATTACTTCAGTTTTGAATAGAACTCAAAAACGATGTGGCAGGAGGACCTACTTATTTAATCTATTTAGCACATCTAGCACCTTAGGTCTGATCACATCAGCAAAAAAAAACAATAAATACAATATTTTTTCTCCTTTTCTCTGTGTGTTTTTTTACACTTAACCCTTTGCAAACTTGTAAGGGGTCCATGAGTCTCCTGCGGCTAGCGGGTGACTTGCCATTAACCCCTGGAAGCCCAATTACCTGCCTCCCCAAAGGCCGGGGGGGCAGAAGAGCCCGGGCCCACTGAGGGTATGTAGGCTGCCAGGCACGGGGCCACCAAAGCTGGCCCCTGTGTCTTGTTACTACAAGCCCCCATAGCTGGTTATGATGGGAAAGGGGGACCTCATGTAAAAAAAAAAAAAGGGGTCTCCCCCCTGGGCGGGGGTACCCTATGTTTTTTTTTTTAATTAATCCCTTATGTTTATAGTGTGGAAAGCAGTTGTATTTTATTTTCTAAATGTTATAAAGTGCTCTTTTAAGTTTGGGGGGTCTCCTGGGCAAGAATGGGGGGCTACCGATACATATGTCGTACCGTTGTAATTGGGAGAAATGGGCTTTCACATGCAATATGGTTTTCTCTAGTAAAGCAAATGTTTTATTTAAAATAAAGGAGACAATTTTCTAAAAAATATTTATTTATTTTTTTTACGCAAAAATATTTTTAAAAACTAGAGAAAAATTACAAACAAGACTTCATGTTAAAGCCTAAACTCTGCTGCAAAAAATATATATATAATTTTCCTGGAATTTTTCTCCAAAAATCACGGTTAAACATGGTGCAAAATGGTGAAAAAGGACCTGTATAAATAAGGGGGTGACAAAATTTTAAGTAGGCGGGCAATTAAAAGAGTTAATAGTACCTATGCATGTGGGGTATTGTTCTTTCAGATTTAGCTTGTTTTTTTTTTTGCATATTGATTTTTTAAGAAAATGTGTTTTTTATTCTGCTTTTTAATATTTTTTTTAAGGGAAACCCTGTGCAACCTAAGAATTCTTCAAGGGATTACTTCTAAAACGATGAGCCCACTACAACAAGCTGGATATGCTTAGAAAGCTTAACATGTGTTCTTTCGGGGAATATATGATTTATGGGAAGTATTCCAAATGTAAAGGGTTGTTTTGGTAGAAAAGTGCAAGGTGGGCACTTTGTCAGCAGGGCATACCAAATTCAGATACCTCGTGGACAGGCTAGCGTCCATCTCTGGAGTCTGTCAGACATCAGAACCACGCTGTAGGGCTTTACAGATGCTTTAGTGAATTAACCCCTTATCCAAATCCTTAGGATTTCTAATAACCAATAAGGGGTTTCAATGGAATAGTTTACCTGTTCAGAAATTGGTGAAGTATGATTAAAACTAAAGATTTTCAGTTCTTATTAACAATAGATCAGTCACTGGTGAGAATATTTGTGCATTGTACTTATTTACTGACACTTACTGCCACACATTCCATTGCACTACACTACACTACTGACCAAAAACAAGAAAAAAGTTATAGGATCTCTTCAAAACATGACGACATTGTGACAATTATCAATAGCAGCCAATGTAAATAGTTCACTTAATCTCTAAGCTCAGAATGCAACATGAAGGATTTCACAGTTTACCAACCCTTATTTTAGGCCTTACATGACTTACAAATTTCCAGACACACAAAGAGGGCAACAATCTTGACCTCATCTTCCTCTGACTTTGATCAGCCTCTACCCTTACTAACTTTCCTCTCACCCTCTCTGACCACAACATTCTCTCCTTCACTATCACAAACTCTTGTGCCTCTCAGCAAACTTCTTAATTATCACCTCTTTAGAAATCTAAAGGCCATTGACCCTCAAACATTTCTCAGCACATGCAGTCATCTCAGCACATACAGTCATCATTGTCGCTAATCACTTTTCTGCCCTGTCCTGAGCTAGCTACAAATTACTATAACACCAACCGCAGATACACCCTTGATGAACTAGGACTCCCTACACTTGAACTCTCTAAACAGAAAATAAGGGAGCCCTGACACACCACCCAAACACGCTTCCTCCAGCGATGCTCCAGGAGTGCTGACCACCTATAGAGAAAACCACATACTCCCTAGCATTACAAATTTATGTTTTTCACTTATAATTTGGCCCTCCACTTCGTTAAACAGACTTATTTTACTAACTGATCTCCTCATTATCCCACAATCCTAAAAAAAAACTCTTTGCCACTTTCCAATCACTTCTCAGTCCTAAAGTGCACATGCCTATAATTGACGTCTGTGCTAAAGATCTGGTCACCAATTTCAAGGAGAAAACATCCAGCCACCAAGTGTCATTGATCCTTTTCCCTACGGCACCTCACCTAGCTCACTTCCCATATTCCACCCAGTCAAAGAAGAAGAAGTCTTCAAACTCATATCTTTCTCTCACCCTACGAGATTCACCTATGACCCACTCCTCTAACATCTCCCCCTGTTTCTCTCCCTCGTTGTCACTACCAGAGTTTTTAACCTTTCTTTCTCCTTTGGTACCTCCCCTTGACCTGTCTTTAATCTTCCCTTTATCTTGAAGCTACTGGAATGTCTGGTCTACTCCCAGCTTATCCACTACATCTCAGACAACTCTCTCCTTGACCCTTTGCAATCTGGATTTCCGCACTTTACACTCAACAGAAACCGCCCTCAGCAAAGTAAAAAATGACCCCCTGACTGCCAAATGCAACGGTGACTACTCATAATGCTCATTCTGCTTGATCTCTCATCAGCCACTCTCTACTAATACAGTAGACCATAATGTCCTACTTGGCTGCTACTCTGATGCCTCCAACCTTTTCCAGCTAGGATTAAGGTTAAATTGTTCGTTCTCACCCACAAAGTTCTCCATGATGCCATGTCTTTCTTAATCTCTGTCTACCACCCTGTGCTCTGCAAATTAAAGCAGACCAACAGTCAAAAATGAATTAAATCAGATTAACTCAACAAACAGTCCTCATGCATCCTTCCCCAAAGCAATTTAGATTGCTGCATGTAAAAAATAATTTGCCCTTTTCTAACGACTACTGGGATAAATTTTAAAAACAAGATGGCCGTTCATGGGCTCGCAGGCCGCCTGCAAACAGAAAGTCATGCTGGGCTTCCTGTTACTGTGCATTTCAGTTATGTCAGTTGGGAGAGAGGACTCCAAAATGGCTGCTACCTTTCTTTTCCAACTGTGCCAGGCTGTTGGTCCGGTTTAAATAGAACTGACATCTACCTAAGTTCAAACCTCCAACTCCTGCCTACAAGACTTTTCCCAAGCTGCACGGATTCTCTAGAATGTCCAGCCCCCATCAATTAGATTGATTCCAAACGTTATTGGTTTTAGATGCTAACTAAAAATACATCTCTTTGGGATAGCCTACCACATCCTCCTCTCTAAACCATCTTCTACATCATTTTTCCGAACCTTTGTCAGACGCTGTGCACCACAACTTTTGCCCATAAAAGCACTAAATCAACTTGTGGCTGGCCTATACAGATTGTATATACTCTTATTTTTACTCAGATGGTTGAATCATAGTACAAAGACCTTATTACCTTATGTGTTACCCCCATTCTCCTCTTAGATTATAAGCTTGTGGGTCCTCATTACTTTTGTTTCAATGGATACCCTATTTTGCTATGTAATTTTTTGTTCTGTTGGTATATGAACCCTCTGATCGTAAAGCACTGTGTAATATGTTGGTGCTGCTCTCTGGCTGCAATGAGGGATGCTGCTCTCTGGCTGTAATGAGGGATGCCACTCACTGGCTGTAATGAGGAATGCCGCTCACTGGCTGTAATGGAGACATTCTGCACACTGCCTGTAATGAGGGATTCTGCACACTGTCTGTAAGGGAGGATGCCGCACATTGACTGTAATGAGGGATGACACTCACTCGCTGTAATGAGGGATGCCACTCAATGGCTGTAATGAGTGATGCTGCTCACTAGCTATAATGGGGATGCCGCACATAGCCTGTAATGAGGAATACCACACACTGCCTGTAATGGATGATGCCGCTCATTGCCTGTAATGGGGTGATTGGGAAAGGGTTAATTTTAGCACACAATTTGGTTAAAAATACTTTTTTACTATTTTCCTCCTCTAAACCCTGGGTATGTCTTATGGTCAAGTGTGTATATTTAAGCTTCATGTGACAGGTTAAGAAAAGACTTTAAATCCACAAGCATTAGACATCCATGGGTGCCTCATGAATAATAATGCCCAAGTTATACTGTTTCCATAGTGAACTTTTTAAAATAATTATTTTGTGCATAAGGCCATTGTATGCTTGTGCACAATTTAATTTTTACTCTGCATTTAGCTCAAACGTGCAGTGAGACAAACACCAGCAGTGGTGAGTGTACAAATGTCTAGAGTGGTGGGCTGCTTACACAATCCAAGTTGCACTGTAGATTTTTACTTACACATACAAGGACCCCTTAACCATGTGCAATGCCTTAAACAGGAATAATTAGGGGCAGCTTCTAACTATGGTTGGAGGTGATGGGTGAGCAGCACAGCAAATACTACAGAAAGTACAGTACCTAGGTGTCTAGGAGAGAGGAAGCAGGCAGGTCTGACATTTTACATTGGAATTTCATTTTAAAGGACATGAAAGCTTTGTATTTCCTACCTCTGACTTAGCATGTTTAGTAGTGGGATATAGGAGGTGATCCTATATCCTAGCCATAGATTGTGCAATAAGCACTTAGCCAGAAAGCACATACACCTGATAGCCATACACCAGAGAATGACAAAATATGACTTTAATAAGATCATTTAACAGTCAATCTTCTATAAGATCATTTAAGTCAAACAGTTTGGCACGCTTTTAATCCAGTGTATATAAATGCAGCAGGTATGCAATTAGGTCATTTCATATTTTTAAAAGTATTTACACCAGGCTGGAGCTAAAGCTTGACAGTTGTAGTTCTTTATAAATGATTTAAGAGGAAGTTTATTATGCTGTTATATTGGATTAAATTGGAGATGAAATAATGTTCTACAACACATTTTACAATTGGCTTCAGTTAAAATTCTCCAAGAAACTGCATATTTCCAGAGGAATCATCAATCACCTACTTTCAAACTACTGAATGTATAGTAATAACCTTTTAAATTATGTGTAGACTTAAAGGGCCAGTCCAACCAGACTGCTTGTTCTTAAACCACCCCCACCCTGTTTCCTTTACCAAGTGCGAAAGCAGCGCTAAGACACTTACCTTGGAAGTACTGCAGTGGTGACCATTGCTCGATCACCATGCCTGGCGCCACTATCGTCCCTGGTCTGCACAGTGCAGCCACATTGGAAGCTTCCTACACATGCCCCATGCCTGGTGCAATGATCATGCAATGTCAGGGCTCCCTTTCCGTAGGACTGGGGTCAGACAAGCAGCATCGCTGCTGAAATGCTGAAGTGTTGTCAAAGTAATTTACATCCTTGGTAAAGGTCACCACAAAATTTTTAACCTGAAGATAACGTAAAAGCTCAAAGGTAGGAATCTGCTGAGGGAAGTGGGTAATCCCAGCTTCCATTCAGCTCCTGAATGAAGTAGGGGAATGATACCAAGTACAGAACATTGGTCTATGGAACAATTTTGTTAAAGGTATATGGGGGGATATTACAATAGATGATAATTTAAGTGAATCCTACAATGTCAGAGAATGTGTAAGTATGGGGTTGATAAGTTTAACCCAAAAAATGGGTATTGTCCATAAAAGGCCGTAAACTGTTAACGGATCACAAGTTGCTGCCTCTAAACTGACCCATAGTGGTGGTTCAGTGGTTGCAGAAGTAACTGTGCCACCTGCAAGACAATAATAATATTGTGAAAAGTCTGGGGCCTCAAATTCTCCACTTGTATGGGAACGATACATTAAGGATTTAGCATTTTGCTGATGTTTCCCACCCCAAATGAAAGACAGGACCATTGAATGGGCTGAGCACAGAAATAAAAACAGAGGTTTAGGCAGAACAGTGATTTTGACTGCTGCTATGTGTCCCAGACAGAAAATATGGTATCTTCTCCAAGATTGCAACATGCTTCTAATAGATATAAGAATTTGTTGATAGTTTAATATAAGCTACCATAGTCGCCAGTGATGAAAACACCTAAATACTTAATCTTAGAATCCTCCCAATGATATTGAAAAGAAGTGTCAATGATCGATTTTAAGTCTGACGTAAGGAGACTTAATGACCTGGATTTTGAAGCCCTGACCACTAACCCTGAGGTCAACCAAAACACTGGTTAAATTAGGAAGTGAACATACGCCTGCGGTTCCTGATACAATGCCCTAACCAATGAGCTAAGGTTTTTGCCAAACCCCCATTTTCCAGTGCTATATAATGATAAAACCAGGATCCAGTATCAAACTTTTCCTGATGTCCAAAGAAAGGAGCATGCTGGGGATCTTTCGCTGCTAAGATTTTTGAATTACTAAGAGAAGGCACCTAGCACTGTCCCCAGCCTTTCATTTAGGTATTAAACTCACCTGGTCCAGACCATTGAACCGAGACAAACCATTTTTAATCCTACTGGCCAAAATCTTGGCCAGGATTTTAACATCAGAATTCAACAAAGAAACTGGCCGAATGTTAGCCCAGTTCATGTGGTCCAAGCCAGGTTTGGAACTCATGCTAATGACAGCATGTAATGATTCAGCTGAAAACCTTCCACCATCCAAAAGAAAAATAAATAAACCAATCAGACATAAAGCCAATGGGTCAGAAAACCTTTGGTAATAGATGGAAAGCCATCTGGATAATATTAACTTCCCTGATGCAGTGGTTTAAATACCACGTAGACTTCTTAGATTTCCACCTGGAGGATTAGACGCCGCTCTGATAGTTAAAGCTGAATATCCTGCTGTTTTGTCTCATTATTCATTGCTACTTTTTTTCTTGTTTGCCACAATATATGGTATTATTATCCCCTCTTATTTAGTTGTGGGGATGTTTGATCAGGACTTGCACTTTCTTGAGTTATAGTGATAGCACTTTAACCCTTTAACCGCCAGCCTACCTTGAGATTTTGTCACCCTTTGTTGCCAGACCATTTTGCACTATTTTGCGCTCCCCATGTTCAACTGTGATTTTTGAAAGGATTTCCAGCTATTTCCCAGGAAAGTGATATATTGTTCTTTTCGAGTCTGGGCTTTAACATGAAATGTCTTGTTTGTCATTTTTAGGTGTATTCTCAATATTTTTGGATGAAATATGTGCAAAAAAAAAACAAAACTATTTTTTACAATTTGTAGGGTTTTTTTGTAATAAAAAATGTAAGTTTGTCAATAAAATCTTATTTTGTGTGAAACCCGAATTTCTCCCGGTTACAGCGGTACCACATATGTATTGGTAGACACCCTTTCCTGCCCAGAAGACTCCCCCAAACTGAAACAACCCTTTAGGAGATTTTTAGATAAAATACAACTATGCTATACAATATGCGCACCTTGCAGTTTTTCAAGAAAAACAACCCTTAACATTTGAAATACCCCCAACAAACTATATATTCTCTGGAAGTACACACCTCAAGCTTTCTAGGCGTACCAGGCTTGTTGACATGGGTGCAGTTTTCTGGAAGTAATCCCTTAATGTATTCTTTGGTTGCACAGGGTTTCCCTAAAAAAAGAATAAAATAGCAGAATCAAAACCACAATTTCCTAAAAAAAACTATATGCAAACAAGAAAAAAACAGAAAATCTGAAAAAGCAACATGCCCCGAACAGAACAATACCCAGCATGCATAGCTACTGTCAAAGGAAGAGTTGGCAAACACACCAAAGTAAAGCATGTGCGTAATTTTACTTCAAGATTTCAGCTCTGCGGACAAAGTGCACACCTTGTGCTTTTTCTACCAAAACAAGCCTTTACATTTGGAATATCCCCCATAACCCATATATTCTCTGAAAGTACATTTTAAGCTTTCTATGCATACCCAGCTTGTTGTAGTGGGCTCATCTTTCTGGGAGTAATCCCTTGAAAAATTCTTACGTTGCACAGGGTTTCACAAAAAAATGGATAAAAAAGCAGAATAAAAAACACCTTTTCCTAAAATATCAATATGCAAATAAGAAAACAAAAAAAAACAAGCTAAATCTGAAAGCGCAAGGTCCTCCGAGCAGAAAAATACCCAACATGCATAGGTACTATTAACCCTTTTAATTGCCAGCCTACTTGAAGTTTTGTCACCCTCTGTTGACAGGTCATTTTTCCCCATTTTGCGCAATTTTTAACCGTGATTTTTGCCGGAATTTCCAGGAAAATATATATATATATATTTTTTGCAGCAGAGTTTGGATCTGCAGGTTTGGATCTGCAGGTTCTGTTTGCCCGATCCTCCCACATAAATTTTACCTGAGATCATAGTGTACCTTAGTCTGCTTGCTTGTAATCTTTGAGCTGATTTTTGAGCTGATTTCCTGGGCGAAGGTATCTAGGGCTTGATCCAGGAGTGCCTGGAACCTTGAAACTGCAAGTGGTTCCTCCAAAGAAGAAGATGAGCGTACATAAGTGCTGTCCTGGTTGTCCCCCATGCTCACCTGTGAGAACTGACTAATGGCTGCCATGTAGGGGCCTCGCGCAGCAGCCTGAGGTATTTGCACTGCCTGTGAAATTCTGCTTTTCTTCTTTACATGACGGTTCACCATCTCCTTCAATAGGTGGCAAGGGTATTCTAACACCCTGAGAATGCACCCACTAGCGGGTCAGACAGCTGCAAATTGCTCCTGGTTGGTGCAGAGCTTGGCTCTCAGGCATCCATTGACAGTGCACCACACATGTGCCTCCGTTCATGTACATTCCTATTTTATTTTTTCACAATTTACCCTAAAGTGAACATTTTGCACCTGGTGCTGAATCAAGCTTATAACCTTAATGTAGCACTACCAACACTTCTATCTATACAAGCAAACGTATTTGGACACATACAGTATATGTGCCTATTTTGGAACATGACTGGGGACATTTGATGCATCCACCAGGTAAAGTAAGCCCAAATGTTTTAGGTGGGGTTTATCTGGTCTTGACAACTACAATAATGGACTTCTGCATGCATCACATCCTGAGCATCATCCAATGCATCTAGTCCCACAAGAACTTTACATACAGCTTAAAATAGATTCAGGCACTCAGCATAGAGTATTGATTGCAGGTATTTTTATTTTGAAACATTAGGGTTGATTTAGAGAGACATAAAAAGACTTTCGTTTTTGTGTCGATCTGTTTTTTTTTTTACATTTTCCCGCTCGCGTATGAGTGTACGAGTGATTCTAAGCATGCATCGTAATCCTTCAGTAAAGTCTTCGGTCGTTCGTATGCCAACGAGAATTGTAATTTTCCAGCTTTCGTTTTCTGTTTATGTTACTCATGTTACAACGTAGGCTTTAGTTTTTGCCCTTTTTCCATCGTCTCCTCAAGCTTACCTCAATCACATCACGGTCTGTATATTCTTCCCTTTGCGCACCTAATGCTTACCTAAATCACATCGCGGTCTCATTCTTCTTCATTTTGCACCCTTAATGCTTACATCAATTACATCGCGGTTTGTATATTCTTCCCTTTGCGCACCTAATGCTTACCTAAATCACGGTCTGGATATTCTTCATTTTTTTAATTTTGGGTTGTTCCTACGTTTTGCTGTAAACAACCCTTAATGAATGTATTTTGAACAGAAAATTAAACAGAAACAAGTTTTAGGTTTGTTTTTTTACTAGCAACTGGCAATTTTTGTTGCCTTTTTTGGGGGAAAATGTTTGCAAATGTTTACAAAACTTTTTTTTTGTTAAAAATTTAAAAACTTAAAAAATATTTACAGTATTTTAAAACATTTTAAAACAATAAAACTATATACAAAGCAATGGCAGGCCCCAGATAATTATTCTTCATCTGTGGTCCCCAACAAATCGCGCAGCTCCTGCATCTCGCCCACCAGCCGAAACACCGTGGCACTGATTTGTGCCAATATCGCATGTGCGGTGTCTGTAAAAAAAAAAAAAAAATTATTGTTCTGCAAATACATGTTTAACAGCTGTGGGTGGAATGATTATTAGCTTGCAAGCTAACTTAAGAGGCCATATGTCATTATGCTAAGGCATTTCTTAAAGGAAGAGGCCATATGTCATTATGCTAAGGAATGTCTTAAAGGAAGAGGCCATATGTCATTATGCTAAGGCATTTCTTAAAGGAAGGGGCCATATGTCATTATGCTAAGGACTGTCTTAAAGAAAGAGGCCATATGTCATTATGCTAAGGAATGTTTTAAAGGAAGAGGCCGTAAGTCATTATGCTAAGGAATCTCTTAAAGGAAGAGGCCATATGTCATTATGCTAAGGAATGTCTTAAAGGAAGAGGGCCATATGTCATTATGCTAAGGACATTGACAATGTTTTTAGGTTGATTGGTGATGATGTTAATTTACACATACTCAAAATATTTACATTACAACTTACTTCGGTGGTGGGCGACCTCTGCTTGGGGGACCACCCTACGGTCTGGGACCTGCCACTGCTGGGAAGGTGAGGTAGAGACATTTAAAATAGGCTCACTTCTAATGTCTGATTCAACAGTAACCAAATGACACTTAGAATGTGTGTGTGACATCACCCACCTTCTCCATGTTCCTCCTGGGCATGATCTGCTGCAGTCTCTGCTCCAGGTCGTTCACCCGCTACATATTCACCTATAAAAAGAGATTAAGGGAATTAGTTTTGGTTTCAATAGCATGTATGTGTGTGGGGTTACAATAAGAGTCACATACCAGAGGCTAATGGCTCAGTCGTTTGGTACGACTGCCTGCCCATGCCGTGACGCCCCTCCACTGTGGATAGGTCCAGGGGCTGGTCTGACGCAGCTACAGAGGAGGGGTAGGCCCTGGAGATCCACCACCTTCACTTGCTGCTGCAGATTCATGCCGCACTGGCCGGACTGCGTGCCTCCGGGTGGGTCTGATGCGATAGTCCATTTCCGACACTATAAAAGAAAAGCATTTATAAATAAAGGCCTACCTAAAGGCGGTATGTTCTTACTTGGGAAATGGTTAGCAAAAAATCGCTGCACCCGGGGCATGTGTAGTCGCTTAAGGTCCGACCAATGCTGCATGATCTGCGTATAGGGGGGAAGGTGGTGTCTGTTTCCTGCTGCATCTGAGTCACGATCTCCAGGGCCAGATTCCTCTTCTCAAACGCGTTGGGCAGGTAGTCGTACCTGCACTGAAGCATAGTCTAAAAAACAACAAATAAAAAATAGTTGTTAGATCAAACAGCATACAAATATCATTCACAATTAGATCAGTGGACTAAATGACATTCCCCATCACATTTCTAGCCTTAACCTATCCTTGTAGATGCAAGTGAGTTGGTTCGCACATGTGCGCATTAACTTCTGTTTGGTACGGAGTTTAAATCACTTTTAAAAACAACAGTTTTTTCCTGCGCTTCCTTAAGGCCTATGCATGCATTTAGATGGCAAATCAACGTCCTTACAATACACTTACGAGCATAATGAGCTCTTGTTGTTGGCGGGTGAAGTATGCAGTAAAGAAGAAGCAGAATAAACGGCGCAATCACACGTACATCTTTTAGTTTTGCATTTTGCTGCTTGTTGTAGTGACCACAATGGCAAATATTTTTTAACCTCTATTTTTCAGCTTTCAAACTGGCGGAGGCTTCCCCACCAAATTACAATATACCAGAGCTGAAGAAATGGTCCTGGCTTTAATACACCCCGTAGCATTAGAGGGCCTCTCTGGCAGACACGACTAGGACATCCAGGACATTTCTGCAGGTTAGTAATGTTTGTTTTAATGTGAACTATTGTAAACTTGTGAAATGAGGCTCACAGGCACATATGAACACAGGCCCCTAGGGAGTGCCTTTGAGGGGAGGCTAATGTCTGAGGAATGGACACTCTCCCAGGGTGCAGTAGTTAATGGTCCTTCAAAAGGTTGCCAGCCCATACACGACCTTGGATTTCTGTTCAGTATTTCTGTTCAATATTAAACAATTTATCAAACCAAAGCACTGCATGTGATGTGAATATAGTCAATAATAGACAACACTTACTTCTTTGTCTTTCTACCACTGGGGTTGTAGCTGTACTTTGGTCAGACAAACTTGAGCTGGGGTCAGTGAAAGGTCAACATAGGAAGAATGCACAGCAGCATACTCTGAAGCCAAATGCTATTTGCAAGCTGACTGTGGGCCCCTAATGCGCCATTTTGGATCTGTAAAGCCTCCTAACATGCAGTACATGCATGTTTGTATTATTTAAGGTGACCAATCTGTATGTACAGGGTGAGGCATACATATAAGAGAGACTCACATTCAATGTGAAGGTCAACTTGGACCATTGGGGGAGTTGTCATTCCTGCTTGCCCACATGTATTCTAAAGCATATGTACTCATCAGGCTCATCAATGGATGTTTGTGTGTTTACGTGCCTTTTACTTTTTAACACAGCCCAGCATCCAGCCTCTGGAAGTGTGGAAGCCTCCTCCAGTTTGAGCATGCGGTTTACTTCCCTGCTGCCTAGGACACAGGACCAGACGTCTAGGGTAAGTGGACTTGCTGAAAATGGTGATGCATGTGAATGCACATGACTAATTTTGTTCTTAAAGATATTTAGGCCCCAATCTGACACACTTTTTTACATATCCCAACAGACTCCCCCACTAATGGATGTCATCCAGGAGATGGAGGAGGAGGATGCCAGCCATATTGGACCTTCGCTAATTACCCCCCTGGAACCTAATCTGCCACTGCCCCAGCATCCTACTGCACCAAATCCTGTGCAGCAGAGGGAAGCTGGACGCATGCTGCCAGCCCATCGTGGGCAGCAGGCTGAGACTGAGCCTACAGTCCCCAGTGCTAGCTCTGCTGCAGAGGTTTTGCCAAGCACATCTGGTACTGTTTCTCACCCTAGAACTCCAGCATCTGCAGGCGCTCAAACCCGGGGAAGTGGAAAATGCAGTCAACAACGTCGACCAGTTTCCCAGGGGAGGCGCATGCCGATCCTGGAGTCAGTATGGCGCCATGACAGCCGTTACTTTAGGCAGGTGACTCAATGAACAACAGAGCAGATTACTGCACAATTAGAGAACTTCAATACTACATTCACCCCCATGCTGACTGATTTTAGGACGAGCAACAGCCAGATGGCTGAACAGATGGCCACCTTAAACAGACAGATGGCAGACCAAACGGACACCTTAAATGAATACTTCACTGCCATGCTAGATGAATTTAGAACTAGCAACAGATGCTGGAGCAGTGACAAATTATGAATGCCACACATGCCCAGGTGTTGGGCCACCTCCAAGGCCCACCACAACCTTATTATGGGTAACATCAATATTAAGATCTATTTGACCTGGATCAAATTGACCACATCTTTCCTCTACATCCCAACTCTATTTACCTCTGTGGTGAGCGCTACCAAGATTGGGTTGTTTATGGCTTTGCTGGTTTGTTTTGGAATTTGCCCATATAGCTCATTAGAGTGCTCACATACCCCACTAGCCAATGGCTGAGCTTAAGCCTCACTGAAGCGGCCGCTTAAGCTTCCACGCTGCAGGCTTGGGCCTAATCAAATGCTGGCTTGCTCATCCTGTTTGTTGGCAATATTGGGGGACATTCTTGGCTGGAAAAAAACAACATTAGCCCATGGCAAAGATTGGACTGGACTGGCATTAGGACTGGGGGTCATTGGCTGGGTGGCCACCGAACTTACAGGCGTGGATGTGGCATAGGTATGGCTGGTTTCCACCTGTGCTGGTGGCAAATGTGGCCGAGCAGGAGAGGGTGTGTATGTGGCCCTATGTATTCCTGGCCGACAATTCCCCTTGAAATTTGTGCTCCCTATGGTTCTTGATGTTGGTGGGCGGGTAACCTTCGGCCTGGAGTCAGTTACCTTTGAACTCCTGGATGTGCCAATTGCTAGGGGCCAGGAGTCTGCCCCAATTTATAGTTATGTTTTAAAATGTATGTACATGGAGTCTGCGAGTGCCCTTCAAATATAAATTTACATATTTCCAGAAAATAGATTGAATGTGACTTTAGCTGTTCTTGCCTAAGTGGATGCATTAATGTTTGTGTTGTTTTGATATTAATGAAGGTTTTTAAGGACAAACATGAGAAAATAAACTGCATGAGGCTCAAATCAGGTGTAAATTTTTTAGTAATTAACTCATTTCTATATTGTTTTTACAAAAGAAAAATGCCTTCACAGAGGCAAATAATATTCAAAACACACAACAACATAAAAAAACAAACAAACAAACCAAATGTTATGAAACATAAGATGAAATCACATGTGCACGCACAGATTGGCCAGAGGCACTAGGGGTGCCATCATAAATGTCATCTGCCTCCTGGCTGGGTGGAGAGGGGGGCAGATCGACATAACGAGGGACACGCTGCATGAAGGCAAAATTATGCAGCACGCAGCATGCAAGTATTATTTGGATGACCTTGTTGGGGTCATATTGCAGTGCCCCCCCCCCCCCCCTGTATGGTCCAAACATCTAAATCTGGACTTCAGGAGTCCAAAGGCCCTCTCCACTACGGCCCGGGTCTTCCGGTGGGCCCGATTATACGACTCCTGGGCCTCATTCTGCGGACGAAGAACGGGCGTCAGGAGCCAGGGCATAAGCGGATATCCTGAATCTCCTGAAAGGATCACAAAATACATAAATTACACATTCTAAGAAACATTATTGTTTAAGATGTCATCAATGGAAATAAACAACCATAGGTTAAGACATGGGTCATCAACTAGATTCATAGGCATACAGTGAAAAGGGAATTATGGAATTTGAGCAAACGTACCCAGGAGCCATCCACCAGATAATTCTCCAGACTCAAACCGATGGACTAATCCAGAGCTCCGCAAGATATAAGCATCATTGGATGAGCCTGGATACCCGGCAAGTACACTAAGAAATCGCATGTCCGGGCCAACCACTGCTTGGATATTCAGTGAGTGGCCCATCTTGCGGTTCCTGAAACAAAAAAACAAAAAATTACAGCAAGCCAAGGTAAACAACTCAAACACTAACTCCTAACACCCTCAAAAAAACCTGTTCTACAATGCAAATAACATTAACAAAGTGCATAAGTAGTTTAAATAACAAATTGTATATGTATGTGGTAGAAAATAAAGATTAACATTCTAATGACTAATTAAGGTCAGCATTAAAATGGTTTGCTAAGGCCTACATGAAAATAATTGATGAAGGTATGCATTGTAAAGTGGTTCACAGGGACACTTTAGAAGGAGGGATTAAGGTATACATTGTAAAGTGGTTCACAGGGACACTTTAGAAGGAGGGATTAATAGATAGCTACAATAAAGTTTGGCTAAACAATAGAAAAAATAACAATTAACTTACCTATAGAGGGATTAAGGTATATATTGTAAACTGTTTCACAGGGACACTTTAGAAGGAGGGATTAAGGTATACATTGTAATGTGGTTCACAGGGACACTGTAGAAGGAGGGATTAAGGTATACATTGTAAACTGTTTCACAGGGACACTTTAGAAGGAGGGATTAAGGTATACATTGTAACGTGGTTCACAGGGACACTTTAGAAGGAGGGATTAATGTATACATTGTAAAGTGGTTCACAGGAACACTTTAGAAGGAGGGATTAAGGTATACATTGTAAAGTGGTTCACAGGGACACTTTAGAAGGAGGGAATAAGGTATACATTGTAAAGTGGTTCACAGGGACACTTTAGACAGAGGGATTAATAGATAGCTACAATAAAGTTTGGCTAAACAATAGAAAAAAATAACAATTAACTTACCTATAGATGTACTCGTCAGCTGCGGGAGGGACCAATGCAACGTGGGTGAAATCAGTCGCACCCATGACGTTGGGCATGTCGGCGATATTAAAAAAACCCAACTTAAGCGCGTTCCAGGCTACCATGTCATCCGGAAAGGAAATATATTTGGGACTAATTGTAGCCATGCCCTCCAGAAACTTGGATAGCGCGCGGCTCAGCTTAGGCTGGGACATCCCCACGGAGAGGGCACCCAGCCTCTGAAATGAGCCATTCGCCAAAAATTGCAGGCATTAAATAAAGCACTGGTGTTATGCACTGCCGTAAGGGAATATTAACGGGTGCTGGCCTCCCGGGGACCTTGACATGAAATGCCACCGGAATAAACTCTAAACACAATGAGCTGCCAGCACAGACTCACATATGGACCCCATCAAAAATTGCAGGCAGCCAAGCATCTTGGTCATACCTGAAATTGCTTGCCCCTTCCTTGTGGTGCGGGCTAACCATGGTCGCAGCTCCCTATACAATTTATGGAGGGAAACGCCATTAAGTCGGGTCAGCTCGAACAGCTCAATTTCATGCATGCGATCGATATGCATGCGTCACCAGTGCAATCTGGTCTCGGTCATGCTAATACATGCAATGCCTTGGAGCTGAAGGCGCTCATACTCCTCCACATAGCCACAAAATATGTTCAACAATAGCAAGGCAAAAATGGTCCCGTAAGTGGAGCGGAAATGAAACCGTTTTATACGGCCCATAAGCCCATCCCAATAACTAGAGATGAGCGAATCGATTCGGACGAACCCGAATTCATTCCGAATTTCAGGAAAAATTCAATTCTGAACGAATCCGAATCCCCGCGATTCGATTGATCGAAATTTTCCTTTAAACTCCATTTATTTCAATTACAGTCATTGTAAAATGGTGGATGGAAAGTTATCATGGGAAGGTCACGTGCAGCCTATCAGCAGCCAGGAAGCCCGGTGATGTCACAGCGCTATATAAACGGTGGCCATCTTGCTTGTACGCATTTCAGCCTTGAATTGCAGACAGAACGGAGGTTGCTACAGACAGGGAGAGACTTACAGACAGGCAGGGAGAGTCAGGGAGACCCACAGAGACCCACACAGTGCCAGGGCGAGCCAGGGAAAGATAGGGAAAAATGGGGAACGATCCAGGCTGGGACAGCAGAGAAAGTGACAGGGAAACTTTTTTTTTATTTTCACTTCATTTGCCAGATCAGTTTTAAATTGCTTTTTTTTTGTGCTGTAAATATTCCTGGCCACTGTGCATTTCATCTTGGCAGTGGCATATTTAACCCTATCTGTTACACACAAGCATTTCTTATAACTCGATTAGTTTTAATTTTTTTGTGTCTGCTGTAAAAACCCCAGCCCACATGGGCATATTATTTCAGCACATTTCATCCTATCTGTTATACTAAATCAGCTTCTAAAGGCTCTGTTTTATTAATATATTGCATTTTGAATTGGTTTTGTGCGTCCTGTAAAAACACCAGGCTGCATGGCATCCCAAACCAGCACATTTCACCCTATCTGTTATACTAAATCAGCTTCTAAAGGCTCTGTTTTATTAATATATTGCAGTTTTGAATTGGTTTTGTGCGTCCTGTAAAAACAGCAGGCCGCAGGGCATCCCAAACCAGCACATTTCACCCTATCTGTTATACTAAATCAGCTTCTAAAGGCTCTGTTTTATTAATATATTGCATTTTGAATTGGCTTTGTGCGTCCTGTAAAAACACCAGGTCGCATGGCATCCCAAACCAGCACATTTCACCCTATCTGTTATACTAAATCAGCTTCTAAAGGCTCTGTTTTATTAATATATTGCATTTTGAATTGGTTTTGTGCGTCCTGTAAAAACAGCAGGCCGCATGGCATCCCAAACCGGCACATTTCACCCTATCTGTTATACTAAATCAGCTTCTAAAGGCTCTGTTTTATTAATATATTGCAGTTTGAATTGGTTTTGTGCGTCCTGTAAAAACACTAGGCCACAGGGTATCCCAAACTGGCACATTTCAACCTATCTGTTATACTAAATCAGCTTCTAAAGGCTCTGTTTTATTAATATATTGCAGTTTGAATTGGTTTTGTGCGTCCTGTAAAAACACAAGGCCGCAGGGTATCCCAAACTGGCACATTTCAACCTATCTGTTATACTAAATAAGCTTCTAAAGGCTCTGTTTTATTAATATATTGCATTTTGAATTGGTTTTGTGCGTCCTGTAAAAACACCAGGCCGCATGGCATTCCAAACCACCACATTTCACCCTATCTGTTATACTAAATCAGCTTCTAAAGGCTCTGTTTTATTAATATATTGCATTTTGAATTGGTTTTGTGCGTCCTGTAAAAACACCAAGCCGCAGGGTATCCCAAACCAGCACATTTCACCCTATCTGTTATACTAAAGCAGCTTCTAAAGGCTCTGTTTTATTAATATATTGCATTTTGAATTGGTTTTGTGCGTCCTGTAAAAACACCAGGCCGCAGGGCATCCCAAACTGGCACATTTCACTCTATCTGTTATACTAAAGCAGCTTCTACAGGCTCTGTTTTATTAATATATTGCATTTTGAATTGGTATTGTGCTTCCTGTAAAAACACCAGGCCGCATGGCATCCCAAACCAGCACATTTCACCCTATCTCTTATACTAAATCAGCTTCTACAGGCTCTGTTTTATTAATATATTGCATTTTGAATTGGTTTTGTGCGTCCTGTAAAAACACCAGGCCGCAGGGTATCCCAAACTGGCACATTTCACCCTATCTCTTATACTAAATCAGCTTCTACAGGCTCTGTTTTATTAATATATTGCATTTTGAATTGGTTTTGTGCATCCTGTAAAAACACCAGGCCGCATGGCATACCAAACCAGCACATTTCACCCTATCTGTTATACTAAATCAGCTTCTACAGGCTCTGTTTTATTAATATATTGCATTTTGAATTGGTTTTGTGCTTCCTGTAAAAACACCAGGCCGCATGGCATCCCAAACCAGCACATTTCACCCTATCTCTTATACTAAATCAGCTTCTAAGGCTCTGTTTTATTAATATATTGCATTTTGAATTGGTTTTGTGCGTCCTGTAAAAACACCAGGCCGCAGGGTATCCCAAACTGGCACATTTCACCCTATCTCTTATACTATATCAGCTTCTACAGGCTCTGTTTTATTAATATATTGCATTTTGAATTGGTTTTGTGCGTCCTGTAAAAACACCAGGCCGCATGGCATTCCAAACCACCACATTTCACCCTATCTGTTATACTAAATCAGCTTCTAAAGGCTCTGTTTTATTAATATATTGCATTTTGAATTGGTTTTGTGCGTCCTGTAAAAACACCAAGCCGCAGGGTATCCCAAACCAGCACATTTCACCCTATCTGTTATACTAAAGCAGCTTCTAAAGGCTCTGTTTTATTAATATATTGCATTTTGAATTGGTTTTGTGCGTCCTGTAAAAACACCAGGCCGCAGGGCATCCCAAACTGGCACATTTCACTCTATCTGTTATACTAAAGCAGCTTCTACAGGCTCTGTTTTATTAATATATTGCATTTTGAATTGGTATTGTGCTTCCTGTAAAAACACCAGGCCGCATGGCATCCCAAACCAGCACATTTCACCCTATCTCTTATACTAAATCAGCTTCTACAGGCTCTGTTTTATTAATATATTGCATTTTGAATTGGTTTTGTGCGTCCTGTAAAAACACCAGGCCGCAGGGTATCCCAAACTGGCACATTTCACCCTATCTCTTATACTAAATCAGCTTCTACAGGCTCTGTTTTATTAATATATTGCATTTTGAATTGGTTTTGTGCATCCTGTAAAAACACCAGGCCGCATGGCATACCAAACCAGCACATTTCACCCTATCTGTTATACTAAATCAGCTTCTACAGGCTCTGTTTTATTAATATATTGCATTTTGAATTGGTTTTGTGCTTCCTGTAAAAACACCAGGCCGCATGGCATCCCAAACCAGCACATTTCACCCTATCTCTTATACTAAATCAGCTTCTAAGGCTCTGTTTTATTAATATATTGCATTTTGAATTGGTTTTGTGCGTCCTGTAAAAACACCAGGCCGCAGGGTATCCCAAACTGGCACATTTCACCCTATCTCTTATACTATATCAGCTTCTAAAGGCTCTGTTTTATTAATATATTGCAGTTTGAATTGGTTTTGTGCGTCCTGTAAAAACACCAGGCCGCATGGCATTCCAAACCACTACATTTCACCCTATCTGTTATACTAAATCAGCTTCTAAAGACTCTGTTTTAATAATATATTACAGTTTGAATTGGTTTTGTGCGTCCTGTAAAAACACCAAGCCGCAGGGTATCCCAAACCGGCACATTTCACCCTATCTGTTATACTAAAGCAGATCCTACAGGCTCTGTTTTATTAATATATTGCATTTTGAATTGGTTTTGTGCGTCCTGTAAAAACACCAGCCTGCATGGCATCCCAAACCAGCACATTTCACCCTATCTGTTATACTAAAGCAGCTTCTACAGGCTCTGTTTTATTAATATATTGCATTTTGAATTGGTTTTGTGCGTCCTGTAAAAAAACCAGGCCGCATGGCATCCCAAAGCAGCACATTTCACCCTACTAAATCGGCTTCTAAAGGCTCTGTTTTATTTATATATTGCATTTTGAATTGGTTTTGTGTGTCCTGTAAAATCACTAGGCCGCAGGGTATCCCAAACAGGCACATTTCACCCTATCTGTTATACTAAATCAGCTTCTACAGGCTCTGTTTTAATAATATATTGCAGTTTGAATTGGTTTTGTGCGTCCTGTAAAAACACCAAGCTGCAGGGTATCCCAAACTGGCACATTTCACCCTATCTGTTATACTAAAGCAGCTTCTAAAGGCTCTGTTTTATTAATATATTGCATTTTGAATTGGTTTTGTGCATCCTGTAAAAACACCAGGCCGCAGGGTATCCCAAACCGGCACATTTCACCCTATCTGTTATACTAAATCAGCTTCTAAAGGCTCTGTTTTATTAATATATTGCATTTTGAATTGGTTTTGTGCGTCCTGTAAAAACACTAGGCCGCAGGGTATCCCAAACCGGCAAATTTCACCCTATCTGTTATACTAAAGCAGCTTCTACAGGCTCCGTTTTATTAATATATTGCAGTTTGAATTGGTTTTGTGCGTCCTGTAAAAACAGCAGGCCGCATGGCATCCCAAACCGGTACATTTCACCCTATCTGTTATACTAAATCAGCTTCTACAGGCTCCGTTTTATTAATATATTGCATTTTGAATTGGTTTTGTGTGTCCTGTAAAAACACCAGGTCGCAGGGTATCCCAAACTGGCACATTTGACCCTATCTGTTATACTAAATCAGCTTCTACAGGCTCTGTTTTATTATTATATTGCATTTTGAATTGGTTTTCTGCGTCTTGCAAAAACACCAGGCTGCAGGGTATCCCAAACCGGCACATTTCACCCTATCTGTTATACTAAAGCAGCTTCTACAGGCTCTGTTTTATTAATATATTACAGTTTGAATTGGTTTTGTGCGTCCTGTAAAAACACCAGGCCGCATGGCATCCCAAACCGGCACATTTCACCCTATCTGTTATACTAAAGCAGCTTCTACGGGCTCCGTTTTATTAATATATTGCATTTTGAATCGGTTTTGTGCATCCTGTAAAAACACCAGGCCGCATGGCATCCCAAACCGGTACATTTCACCCTACCTGTATACTAAATCAGCTTCTAAAGGCTCTGTTTTATTAATATATTGCATTTTGAATTGGTTTTGTGCGTCCTGTAAAAACAGCAGGCCGCATGGCATCCCAAACCAGCACATTTCACCCTATCTGTTATACTAAATCAGCTTCTAAAGGCTCTGTTTTATTAATATATTGCATTTTGAATTGGTTTTGTGCATCCTGTAAAAACACCAGGTCGCAGGGTATCCCAAACCGGCACATTTCACCCTATCTGTTATACTAAAGCAGCTTCTACAGGCTCTGTTTTATTAATATATTGCAGTTTGAATTGGTTTTGTGCGTCCTGTAAAAACACCAGGCCGCAGGGTATCCCAAACTGGCACATTTCACCCTATCTGTTATACTAAATCAGCTTCTACAGGCTCTGTTTTATTAATATATTGCATTTTGAATTGGTTTTGTGCGTCCTGTAAAAAACCAGGCCGCAGGGTATCCCAAACCGGCACATTTCACCCTATCTGTTATACTAAAGCAGCTTCTACAGGCTCTGTTTTATTAATATATTGCAGTTTGAATTGGTTTTGTGCGTCCTGTAAAAACACCAGCCCGCATGGCATCCCAAACCAGCACATTTCACCCTATCTGTTATACTAAAGCAGCTTCTACAGGCTCTGTTTTATTAATATATTGCATTTTGAATTGGTTTTGTGCGTCCTGTAGAATTACCAGGCCGCACGGTATCCCAAACTGGCACATTTTACCCTATCTGTTATACTAAAGCAGCTTCTACAGGCTCTGTTTTAATAATATATTGCAGTTTGAATTGGTTTTGTGCGTCCTGTAAAAACACCAGGCCAATCGGCAACCCATATTAGCACATTTGACCCTATCTGTTACACACAAGCAGCTTTTAAAGGGGATTTCTTCTAACTAGATTACAGTTTTAATTGTTTTTGTGTCTGCTGTAAAAACCCCTGCCCACTGGGCATCCCATGTTTGCACATTTAACCCTATCTGTTACTCACAAGCAGCTGTTAAAGGGGATTTCATCTAACTAGAGCACAGTTTTAATTGTTTTTGTGTCTGCTGTAAAAAACCCTGGGCACTGTGCATGCCATGTTTGCGCATTTAACCCTATCTGTCACACACAAGCTGCTCTTAAAGGGGATTTCATCTAACTAGAGCACAGTTTTAATTGTTTTTGTGTCTGCTGTAAAAACCCCTGGGCACTGGGCATGCCATGTTTGCACATTTAACCCTATCTGTTAAAGCGGATTTCTTCTAACTAGAGCACAGTTTTAATTGTTTTTGTGTCTGCTGTAAAAACCCCTGGCCACTGGGCATCCCAAACAGTAGCATAAATATTTCAAGACTACCTGTCTAATAGCTGCTTGCATTTTATAATTAACGTCACTTTTCCACAATCAAGGGAGGCCACCTCTGTAGGTGAGCAGGGGGCATCCCAAACACTAGCATAAATATTTCAAGACTACCTGTCTATTAGCTGGTTGGATTTTGTAATCAATGTCACTTTTCCACTATCAAAGGAGCCAACCTCTCTATGTGAGGACTGGGCATCCCAAACACTAGCATTAATATTTCAAGAGTACCTGTCTATTAACTGGTTGCATTTTGTAAAGAAAGTCACGTTGTCAAATTGCCAGCAGCCATTGCATTTAACCGGGGGGCATCCCAAATATGCTAGCATGTGTCTTTTAAAAGTGCTCACATTGGAGTTGGTAGCAGCAGCAGCATTAGGAGCCCATATATTGCCTGAAAGACACACATATG
The DNA here is from genome assembly GCA_027917425.1 of Gastrophryne carolinensis. NCBI lineage: Eukaryota > Metazoa > Chordata > Amphibia > Anura > Microhylidae > Gastrophryne > Gastrophryne carolinensis. The sequence continues at coordinate 186,736,921 of CM051239.1, read as the reverse complement.
AGCTGGCAGCAGCAGCATAGGGAGCCCATATATTGCCTGAAAGACACATCCAGATTGACTACCTGTGAGCGACCTCGGCTTCGGGATACCCTCGTGGTTCATCGGAATTCACCGTAAGCAGCCATCCTTTGTGCCTATTAAGACCTGGGGGCAACCGTGTCCGGTGAGGCGTACCTAGCCTCCCAGCAAACCGGGGCTTGACTATAGGCAGAAGCAGCAGTGGAGATTGGGGGTTGCCTGCTTACAGAAGGCTGGTGTCCCGCTGGGCATCACAGTATGGACCATGGCATCAGCCATGCAGATAGGCATCGGCCAACTGACTACGTAGAATGTATCTGTAGTAGGTCAGTTTGTCTTCCCTCTCAGTGGGTGTAAAAAATGCCCACATTTTGTGCTGGTAGCAAGGGTCCAATAAGGTGGAGAGCCAGAAGTCATCCCGCTGACAAATGGAGACAATTCTGCGGTCACTACGCCAGCACGTGAGCATGCATCGTGCCATTTCTGCAAGTGACTCGGAGGGAGCATACTGCCACAGTGTGTCTGGATCCTCTGCCTCGCCTTCCTCACAACCCTCTAGCTCCTCTGGCTGCTTCTGCTCCTCCTCTCCTGTCAGATGACTAGATAAAATTGCCATTTTGTCAAACCTAAACCGTTCTTCGCTGTGCCCCACCCCCTCCTCCTCCACTTCAGCCCCCACAGACTTCATGTGGCCGTGAAATGTAGGCGCCATGTCTCCAGTACCCTGACCAGCCATGGTTTCCAACATGTGTTGTAGTACATGAAACAGTGGAATCACATCGTTCATCCCATAGTCCTGGCGACTGACTAATAATTGGCTTCCTCAAAGGGCCTGACCAAACGACAGGTGTCATGTATGAGCTGCCACTGGGTAACATTGAAGTTAAACATGGGAGTCCCCCTATCCGCTTGGACCATCAAGAAAACAGTGATGGCTTTTCTCAGTTCGTATAGTCGATCCAACATATGGAGGGTGGAAACATCACAAATCAGACTATGTGGGGGGATACCGTTCTGACGCTGTAGCTCAAGAAGGGTGTGCTTGGCGGTGTAGGAGTGGCTGAAGTGCATGCAAAGTTTCCTTCCCGTTGTTAGCATGTCTAGCAGCTGGGGGAAGACTTCAGAAAATGCTTGACAACTAGGATGAACAGATGTGGCATACAGGGCGCATGGCTCAGGCTTCCTTGTCGCAGCGCAGGCAAGATGTTCTTCCCATTGTCAGTCACCATGGTTCCCATTTGCAGTTTGGGTGGAGATTTATGACTTTTAGCAGTTCCTCCCATGTGTGACTCCGTGGCTCAAGGCAAAAAATGTGAACAAAAAAATGTGTAAAAACATTTAAAAATATTAAAAAAAGACAATGGAAAAAATATATATAAAAAAATACAAAAAAAAAATCTAAAAATATATATTTTAAAAAAATACAAAATATTAAAATTAAACAGAAAAAAAAATTACAAAATTAACCCAAAAAAAAATTGGATACATTTTATATGTTATTATGTTATTGTTATTATGTTATATGTTATTATATGTTATTATAAATGTGTTCAAATAATATAAATGTTTACAATTAATATGTAATTGTCAATTAGGCACTTTTTTCTGTGACACCATTGCTAAGTGCAAGTGCGCTGTCACAGGCACAACAGCCTAGGAGCGTGGAGGCCACAGCCGAGGGACCTGTCCAAGTTGCTGTTGTGGTTGTGCAGGAACCACAATCACCCAGTGGTGCTTAAAGGATATGTATTGTCCCTGACCGTAGTTACAGCTCCAGACGTAGGCACTGCCGTGCACTTTGGTACACACTGACAGGCTAAAGGACTGACCCACCTTCTGTTCAACAAAATTGGACAGGGCTGGAACTGCCTTCTTCGCAAAGAAATGACAGCATGGGACTCTCCACCTCGGCTCGGCACAAGCCATCAGTTCTCTGAAAGGTCCACCACCTCAAAAGGGAGGGACTGCAGCACCAGCAACTTATACAGGAGCGCATTTAGCTTCTGCACGTTGGATGAGTGGGCACATACTGTTTTCTCTTGGACATGGCTTGGCCAATGGATTGCTGGCGGAATGACTGAACTCGGATTAAGAGGAGGAGGAGCATCTGGAGCGACAGAGGATGGGTATGACACACAGGAGCTGGTGGATCCTTGGCCGGCTGGAACAGAGAGCGACGTGCCACTGGGTAATGCAGCAGGCTGGACCACCACTTTGGAGCCAACTCTCCCAGGCCGCTTTATGGTGACGCTGCAAATGTCGATGCAGGGCTGTGGGTCCAACATTGGGACCCTGGCCACACTTCGCCTTCTGCCTACACATCTTTATATAGCCATGTTAAGTGGATGATCATGTTAACCAATGGATGACGGCAGATGGGTTGCTGGTCAAGACACGACCGCTAACTGATACCAGGAGAACAGGCCTCTCACTGAGACTCCTGCTGCCACTCACCCCTAGTCTGCTGAGACCTCTGCTTGATGAATTGAGGCATAATATGTTACCCAGTTACTAATATGTTACTATGTTACTAATTACAAATATGTTACTACTCCATCACTCCAATGGGAGTGGACGTGGAAAATCCACACCTCCCTCCCTATGGGGAGCACCAAAAAATATTCAAAAACCTATATCCTCAAAAAGTTTGACTTTTTATTTATACATGAATATTCAACACATACACAAATACATATAGCACAAGACATTTAAAAACAAAATGCTGATCCCCTTTCATATCAATTAAATATCTCCAATCCACCATTAATGGGGTATCTTATTCAGAATATATGTGATATGTGACTCTGCTCTAATTTCAATAAATCTATTAATATACAAGAATCTGTATGTGTAAAGACACAAATTTTTCTACACATACATACTCAAGTATCTGTGCCGGCACTTGAAAAGAGCCCAAACCGGACCCCTATACTATCCAAAAGCATCTGTCCATTGTTATAAACAATAATAAACTATAAACAAGACTCTATTACATATATATAATCACGCATAAGTCGTAAAACCCCCCTTAAGTAATAAAAATGTGCAAAAGACTATGCTAAAAAAGTGCTTAGAGCTAAGAGAATATTATCATAGACATATCTAACATACCCAACATACCTAAATGTAAACCAATCCTGCTAACAATGAAACCCCACCTCACAAAAACCATTTCCAAGTAAGAACCAATATGACAGGTAATGAGGAAAGCTCAAAAAACACAGTGTTAATGTGCCTGCACAATACAAATGTATACTACCCGTGCCCAAAGTATCGCATATCAGGGGAACAGCATGTCAGCATCACATATCACAACAGGGGATCGCAACCAGGACACCCGCGCCCGCCGCTCCAATGCGGTTTCAAAGGGTGAAGGTCAACATTACAAATGTCCATCCTGCTATTTAAATATCCTCCTACCTATCACACGCCTCGCCCGCGCTCCCGCCAGATCGCCATGCAGAATAGGTGCGCACAGGCACAATTGGATGTACGGACGCATCAGAGCCTGATGACGTAGGCCCCCTCCAGCTGCCGCGTGACCAATTCCCATGACAGCAAGACAACAAGTCCTGCCTCCCAGCCCCCGCAGCTCAGTCACATGACCGCCGTCTACACTAGTTAATGCTGCAGTGAATAACATTCACAGCAAAGAAAATGCACAACTGTCCTGCGCATAGATAAAATATAAATTATGAAGAACGGCAAAAACCAAGCAGCTGGGGCTAGAGGGCATGGAAGAGATGAAAGGGAGGCGGAACCACCAGCGCGGAGCGGGACAAGGGGAGACCCAAGTTCTAAATCTATTCATTCTATTATGATACTACACACTATCAATTTACAAGTTATAACCACATAATGAAATATCAATACCTAAACATATGGCCCACTAAAACCCTTGAACCCCGACAATACATAGCACCAAAGCATATTTACAAGTTATTTACAAACTTAAATGCATGTTGACTATAAAGGCAATAAAGCAATTAACCACTTTATAATGTTAAATAAATTTAGCCTCAAACTATTTGGAGTTGTATCTCTCAGCACAAATACTAACACAAGACTAAAATCGATGTATATCCTGAACAATGTATGGCTCAAATGAAAAAAGGAGGAAAAATTGGCTATTACCTTACAGAACAACGTATAGGGGAGCAAAGCCCGATATATTAAACAATATCATTACAGACTCCAAACAGAGTATGCCACTGAAGTTAAGGTGGAAGACACATAAACACAATTCAATGCTGGTCTTCAATCCTGGCTGATCGTATCCGTAGTAAAGACCCCCTCTTCTTGGTCCCAAAACATGCATATCTAAACAGACTTCTGAGTTCCAAACGGGATGCCCCTCCATATAGGGTGTATTCCTGATGATTTATAATGATTTACAAAGATTTAAAAAGTGGGCTTTCTCTGTCACCTGACCTATCTTATGTTGGGTCCCTTTGGTAGCTCTGTGCTTGAGTGCTGCCCTCGTGAACATTACTAACCAATCTTATATTGGGTCCCTTTGGTAACTCTGTGCTTGAGTGCTGGCTCTGTGAACATAGCTGAAATATTAAACAAAAAATCTGTGAATATAAATATGTGATATATATCAACACTGCTTAAACCATGCTGTGACGGTGCAACCTAAAAATCTAAGATAATAAATTAATGCATTAATTTATTAAATAAGGTAAAATAAAATGGACCTAAACCATAAAAAATAGTGAGATAAAGAGTTATCCAATTCTACAATATTCACCCCAACCTAATATTAAAAATTAAAGAATAAAAAATTAAATTAAAAACCATCCACTACCCACAGCCCCAAGGAGTCATGGTGACAACTTACCTCACCCACCATAATGTAAAATACCAGGATTTGTCCTACTCAGTCAGTGTGGGAAGCCACACTCTCTCTCCAGGAAACACCTCTATTAAGATTTAAACGGACCACCCCACAATAAGAACAGAACCTGCCAGTTCAATAGATCCTTATCCCAAAAAGGGAAGCAAAATCCCCCCCATGAACCTCCAAAAAATGTCTGGCCACTGGTGAAATTGGCTTACCTGCATTTGCGTCCCGCCTTGCCAATCTGATGTTCGACAAATGACCTTGTATACGGGTCCTCAACGCATTCTGGGTTTCTCCTATATACCTCTTGGGGCAATCACAGCAGATTAAGTAAATCAAGGAGCGGGTCCTGCAGTTGATAAAGGATGAAATCCTATAACATTTATTGGTTCGATCATTCCTAATCTCTGTAGTTCTAGTCATATACTGACAAATAGAACATTTACCACAGGCGTAGGATCCCTTCGCTCCAATATCCGACAGCCAGGTATTTGTCACAGATAGGTGGCTCCTACACAATCTGTCTCTGAGGTTGGGGGCCCTCCGAGCTGTCATCTTTATCTGTCTGCCCACAAATAGAGAAATCAATGGATCCGAAGTCAATACATGCCAGTGTTTTGACACAAGTCGTTTAATTGGCTGCCATTGTGCATTGTAATCCATGATAAACCTTACCTCCTTCTCTGTTTCCTTTTTCTTATTAGTGGTGGTCTTGGGACACAAAAGACCAGATCTCTCAGTTTCCCGTGCCCTCACATAGGCCTTATGTATCACCCTTGGTGGATATCCGCGCTCCAAAAATCTCTTCTTCAGGATCTTAGCTTGTTCCTCAAAGTTGGCTCCCTGGGTACAATTCCGTCGGGCTCTCAAAAACTGCCCATATGGAATTCCGTCTTTCTGATGTCTAATATGCGAGCTGTTGTATTCCAAGAAACTATTCACAGCCGTGGGTTTTCTGTATAGGTTTGTACCAATCGACCCATCAGGCTCCAAAGTGAGTTTCACATCCAGAAACGTAGCCACACTAGAAGAAAAGTCTGCTGTTAATGTCACATTCACATCATTGTTGTTAAGATGTTTTATGAAATCCTGACCAGTCCCTTCTGACCCTTGCCATACAATCAATATATCATCTATGAAACGGTACCACCCCACAATATGGGGGTGGTACCGTTCACAATCCGAATTGAAGATGAAAGTCTCCTCCCACCAGCCCAAAAATAAATTTGCGATGGATGGCGCACATTTAGCCCCCATCGCAACACCAGAGACCTGTCTGTAATAATTCCCATTAAAGGTAAATATGTTGTGAGTCAAAATGAAGTCTACAAGAGAAAGAATAAATTGATGTAATTGTCTTCTTTCTTGTGATTCCATGGCAAAAAAAAAATGTACCGCCTCTATTGCCAAGTGATGTGGTATTACAGTATATAGAGCTTCGACATCACACGTAATGAGCATTGTTTCTGGTGATAATTGAATATGCTCCAATTTTGACAAAAGGTCTGTTGTGTCTCTAATTTAAGAGCTGAGGCTCAAAACATGAGCTTGTAAAAAGGAGTCCACGAAGGTGCATGCAGGCTCTAAGAGACTGCCAATTCCCGATACAATCGGGCGGCCTGGTGGTGAGGCCAAGTTCTTGTGCATCTTAGGTAAAAGGTAAAAAGTGGGAGTCACTGGGTACTGAACTTGTAAAAAACAAGTTTCCTTACTATTAATAACCCCCTCTTCTTGTGCTGTTTGAACCAATTGATCTAATTCTTCCTTATAATTGGTCATGGGGGTTATTCGGCAATTTAATGTAATGTGAGTCATTACTTAATTGCCGATTTGCTTCTGCAATGTACTTTGTTCTAGACCATACAACCACATTCCCACCCTTTATCTGCTTCTCTAATGACCACTGAGTCATTACTCTGTAAAGATTTTAAAGCCTGACTTTGTTCCTTTGTAAGGTTATCTCTACCAAAGCCTATGGACATGTCCATGATATCTTTGATAACTAGATAAAAAAATACTTGAACCGATGGTGTGCCTGATAAAGGCGGACAATATGTAGATGGACATTTAAGACCACTATTGACTCTTACCAAACCTCCATCAAGGGGAATTCCTGAGTCCTGTTCCTGTAATAATCCATGTAGATTAAGGAGGGCATCCCGATCTTCTGGTCCCAGAGAGATCACCGATTCTCCTGCAGCCGTTAAATGAAACTGTTTTTTTAGGAGTATCCTCCTGCAGAAAAAGTATACATCCTTGATTAGACTGAACTTATCTAGTCTATGGGTTGGTGAGAAGGAAAGAACCTTAGATAACACTGACTGCCGGGGTGAGGACATGCTCCGAGATATTTATCACTTGGAGGGATCTGTTGTTACTCGATTCGGGCGGGGTGCCAGTCGCTTGTAGCCCCACCGGTCCCTGCTCCTTAGTGACCTTGGGCCGTCTCCTGCCCCCCCTCCTGGTTCGTCCTCCAGTTCGCTGCCCGACGATAAAAAATGAAAGGCATCACTTTTTGAATTATTTTGTGATCTGGAAGAGGGTTCTGTATTGGTTTGGGACGTATATCTAGTTTTCATACGGCGTGCATTACCCACATGCTGCCACCTATATGCTCTCTTTTGTGCAAAGTCAGATGTATTTCTTTGTAGTTTGCGTTTCTTGGTTTCCATGACCACTTGTTCATATCGGTTCATGTCTACCATTAAAGAGTCCAGAAAAGGCTTCACTTGATCCTGTTGATCATACTGTTCAAGTTTGACCTTCAACTCAGAGAGTTGACTTTTGGCAGCTTTTAATAATTCACTATCATGTTAGATCAGCATCTTAAGAATAATGTGGGATGCCTCTAAAAGGCCTTTTTCCCAAATTTCTCTAAAAAATGTGTCAGCCTCCCAAGCTGGGAATAACTGGATTCTTAATCCCCTTGGACATATGTTGTGTGCAACATAGGTTTCAAGACTATGCACATTCCACCAAAGTCATGTGTAATTTTTATGTGCTTGTCTAATTTGTCTGGTCAATGATAGAAAATCACCTGTTTTCTCACTATCAACATTGCCACCACTATCCAATTGCCGTAGTGCCGTAACTTGTTGACCCAAAGGGCCTCTTTGTCCTCAAGGGGCCCGGTTTGGGCTCTTTTCAAGTGCCGGCACAAATACTTGAGTATGTATGTGTAGAGAAATTTGTGTCTTTACACATACAGATTCTTGTATATTAATAGATTTATAGCATTAGAGCAGAGTCACATATCACATATATTCTGAATAAGATACCCCATTAATGGTGGATTGGAGATATTTAATTGATATGAAAGGGGATCAGTATGGAAGGGGATCAGCATTTTGTTTTTAAATGTCTTGTGCTATGTGTATTTGTGTTTTTATGAATTTTCATGTATAAAAAGTCAAACTTTTTGAGGATATAGGTTTTTGAATATTTTTTGGTGCTCCCCACAGAGAGGGAGGTGTGGATTTTCCACGTCCACTCCCATTGGAGTGATGGCCTTTATTAAGGTGTGAGCACATTATAAATAGTACAGGTAGTGTGCCCCATAGCAATTGTTTTACAAATATGTTACTAATTACAAATATGTTAATAATATGTTACTATGTTACTAATATGTTACTATGTTACTAATGTGTTACTATGTTACTAATGTGTTACTATGTTACTAATATGTTACTATGTTACTAATGTGTTACTATGTTACTAATGTGTTACTATGTTATTAACATGTTACTATGTTACTAATATGTTACTAATATGTTACTAATATGTTACTAATCTGTCTCTCCATCACTCCAAGCCTTTAAAAGTGCCCTCAAAACTCACTGATGTCCTCCTCAGCTTCCTCAACAGTGTCTGCTTAAGAATCCAAAACTCTCCTCATCACTACTTGCCCGCCTAGTGGAAGAAGCGGCGAGTGTCTCCTCCACTTCCTGGCTGGGCAGTAGCTGCTGATCATCAGGTCTTCCTCACTGAATAGTGGAGCTGAACCCAAAGCATAAGATATAACCAACAGTTGACTGGGGGTGTCAGATGTCACTTGTGATGCAGTGGATGATCGTGTTAACCAATGGACGATGGCAGATGGTTTGCTGGTCAAGACATGACCGCTAGCTAATACCGGGAGATCAGGCCTCTCACTGAGACTCCTGCTGCCACTCACCCCTAGTCTGCTGCAACCTCTGCTTGATGAATTTAGGCCTCTGCAACTTCTCTGTGCCCATCCTGGCACTTCTCTGCCTGACATACTTAGTGCGTATATGAGGGAAGGACAAAACGCTACACTACACTTAAAGCAGGTGTGTAACTATGGCCTTTCACTAAGTAGTAACTAGGCCCTGAAGACTTTAACAGGAACAAAGTGATGAAACTCTTAGATGTGCATATGTGATGCTCTGATGAGAGCAATTCAATGTGCTCCAGTACGCTTGAAAAATGTTTTTTTGAGAGACTGGCCTGCGTGGAAATGAATCGGGCATGGATCAGCCAAGATTTCCACCCACTAATGCCTGATGCATTAGAGTAGATTGATCATGGGGCCAGACCAACACTAAAGAAATATGGATAGTGCAAAACAGATTAAAGGCGCTGCTCTCCAGTTACAGACATTCCTCCGCATCAGACCGCAAGTAATTATTGAGAAAATGCTTTATGTTAGTCTTACTTTTTATTAATATTCTTCGGATAAGATATATGTGCCGAAAATCTGTATATGTTCTCTTCCTGCTGCTGCACACTCCAGGGTGTGTATTTCAGGCAATATATGGGTTCCTAATGCTGCTGGCAACTCCTGTGTCTTTCAGGCAATATCTGAGCTCTCTATGCTGCTGCCAAGTGCAATGTGTTTTTCAGGCAATATATGGGCTCCCTATGCTGCTGCCAAGTCCAGAGTGTGTCTTTCAGGCAATATTTGGGCTGCTGCTGCCAACTCCAGGGTGTGTCTTTAGGCCAATTTTTGGGCTCCTGCTGCCAGCTCCAGTGTCTCTTCCAATCAATGTTTGGGCTCCTGCTGCTGCTGCCAACTCCAGTGTCTCTTTCAAGCAATGTTTGGGCTCCTGCTGCTGCTACCAACTCCAGTGTCTCTTTCAGCCAATGTTTGGGCTCCTGCTGCTGCTGCTGCCAACTCCAGTGTGTCTTTAGGCCAATTTTTGGGCTCCTGCTGCTGCTGCCAACTCCAGGGTGTGTCTTTAGGCCAATTTTTGGGCTCCTGCTGCTGCCAACTCCAGGGTGTGTCTTTAGGCCAATTTTTGAGCTCCTGCTGCCAACTCCAGTGTCCCTTTCAAGCAATGTTTGGGCTCCCGCTGCTGCTGCTGCCAACTCCAGTGTGTCTTTAGGCCAATTTTTGAGCTCCTGCTGCCAACTCCAGTGTCCCTTTCAAGCAATGTTTGGGCTCCTGCTGCTGCTGCTGCTGGCAACTCCAGTGTGTCTTTAGGCCAATTTTCCGGCTCCTGCTGCTGCTGCCAACTCCAGGGTGTGTCTTTAGGCCAATTTTTGGGCTCCTGCTGCTGCTGCTGCCAACTCCAGGGTGTGTCTTTAGGCCAATTTTTGGGCTCCTGCTGCTGCTGCTGCCAACTCCAGGGTGTGTCTTTAGGCCAATTTTTGAGCTCCTGCTGCCAACTCCAGTGTCCCTTTCAAGCAATGTTTGGGCTCCCGCTGCTGCTGCTGCCAACTCCAGTGTGTCTTTAGGCCAATTTTTGGGCTCCTGCTGCCAACTCCAGTGTCTCTTTCAAGCAATGTTTGGGCTCCTGCTGCTGCTGCTGCTGGCAACTCCAGTGTGTCTTTAGGCCAATTTTCCGGCTCCTGCTGCTGCTGCCAACTCCAGGGTGTGTCTTTAGGCCAATTTTTGGGCTCCTGCTGCTGCCAACTCCAGGGTGTGTCTTTAGGCCAATTTTGGGCCTCCTGCTGCCAACTCCAGTGTCTCTTTTAAGCTATCTTTGGGCTCCTGCTGCTGCTTGCAACTCCAGGGTGTCATTCAGCCAATTTTTGGGCTCCTTTTTTTTCCCATTCAGTATGGATCTTAATTTAGCTGCTCAATAATCATTTCTTATCAAAGAGCTTTAAGATCCCTTATGAGGTACATCATTAAGGGGAGAAGAGAAGCTAAGAGCAGATTTATCTTGAGTGTACATGCCTTCCCTTCCCCCCTTTTTTTTTTTCTCCTTCCTCTCTGTTCCTCTCTCCCTCCCTCCCTCCTCTCCTCTCCCCCCCCCCCCCCCCCTGTATTATGGGAACAAAGCATGCGGAAGAAAAGAGAGAGAGAGAGAAAATAGAGAGAAAAGCATAGCATGTGGAAAGAAGAATGAAAAGCAATAAAGGAGATAGAAAAGGAAAGAATAGAAAAACAAAGAGAAACAAAGAAAAAGAGAGAGGAAAAGAGGAAAAAAAAAACAAACAAAAACAAAAAAAAAGGCAAATGGTAAGAAAATCACTCCCCCCCCCCCCCTCCCCTCTCCCCTGATATCCGCTAAACTATTGACTGTCGGGAAGGTAGGTAAGCGAAAGCTAATTTGTATCTAACCAGTAAAGGCTTCATGTAGTCTCACGTATTTAGGAAGGCCTCGAGCAGGGGTTGATAATTCCTTGTAATGTTTCCAGGCTTTAAGTGTAAAAGTTCAGTTTCTAATGTATCTTTCATCCTATGCTTCCATACTGTGAATATTGAAGGATTTGGGTTACCCCAGCAGCTACAAATATAATGTCTTGTGCCTGTAGTTATCAAGTGTATTAAGGCCACGTTTGTGGGTTCTTGGGTTGTCCATTGAGGTTCTAATAAGATTTTATTTTTAGTATGCATCATGCTGATCCCTCCTTTTATATTGGTAAATTGAACTACTTCTTCCCATAGGCTTTTAGTATATTTACAGTCCCACCATAGGTGACTCATTGTTGCAGGGTGTTCTCTGCACCACCAACATTGAAAGGTGGTCATCTTTTTATTATAGTCCGTTGTTAAGTAGTAGCGTGTTATGTATTTAAAGTTAAAGATTCTGAGTGGTATTGATCGTATATACAAGTTGGCTTTATAGATTTGTTGCCAGTCTGTCTCTCCTAGGGTTTTACATAAATCCTGATTCCATTTTTTTTTTGTATGAATCTGGTTTATTATTTTTATTGTTATTATACTCCAGTAGTAGCTTGTAGTAGAAGGATAATTTTTCTGGAGTATCATCTGATAAGAAAAATATTTTTTGAAACCTTGTTAATGGGTTTAGTGGTTTTGGCTGAGAGAATGTGTTAAGTATGTTACGGGATTTAATCAATTTTAAAAAGATATTCATATCTGTTTCTATTTTTTCCTTAGGATACAGTATATTTAGCTCAATTTCTCTGGTCCAGATGTCTTGGATCCTAATGTATTTCCTGTCGAAAGCCTGAGTTATATTGTTTTTTACTAGTGTTTCGTTCTTGTCTAGGGCGATCAAACGTTGCGGGTAAGGAGATTTTTCTGAGTTTGTGATTAATTTCTTAAGTGTATTGATTGTTGATAGTGTAATGGGGTGAGTTAGGTGTCTAGTTATTTCATTCAGTTTTTTTAAGTTTAGGGAAAAAACATCATCAATATTAATTGGACCTAGTTCCATCCATGCCCAATTTCCTTTTTCCAGCATGTGGTTCCATTTAAAAATTCTTTGCAAGTGTGCAGAGTAGTAATATACTCGATAGTCTGGTGCCCCAAGGCCTCCTTGCTCTAGTGGGCGACTTAGATAGCTGTATTGGACCCTATCCCCTCGATTCAAAGAGCAAAAGTTAATTGATTTCGTATCGAGAATCGTAAGTTTGGGTGGGTGTTAGTCATTTTTTCCTGTTTTTTTGGCCATTTCCGACTCGCACGAGCCTACGTACGAATGCGTATATGCTCTTACGATCAGCGGAAGTTCGTTCCTAAATTTTAGGATCAAAACGTAAAACTTAGGATCAAATCCTAAAACTTACGATCAAAACGTAAAACTTAGGCTAATTGGATGTGTTTAGGTGTGATTCAGAGAAACCTCTAAACGCGTTTTAAAAGAAAGCCACAGCCGACACCTTTTAGCAGCCGGATTGCTGTTCGTGAACAGGTTTTTTGGCTATGTGGAGGAGTCTGCGCGTCTTGTGATCCAATGAACTGCATGTATCAGCATGGCCGAGGCCATTAATTGTATTGCAATGCATACCTGATTCATGTATGCCTTCTAAAAGCATTTTAATGTGGACCTTAATTAGTCCTTTGCATGTAAACCTTTATTTAGCAATATATTTGCGTTAATTAAAGAAACTTATGTCCTTTGTTATTTATTTTAAAATTGATGTACTAGAATAATATTTTTAGATTGCATTTATTGGTGTAGTTGTTTACCTTTGCTTTGTTTAATTATTTAAGCACATCTTTGGTCAGATGCATCACACTTACTGAGGAGAGGAGAGCGGGATAAAGTGCAGGATGTGGGTTACTGCTGTATTTTGCCCCCAGAGCTGGGGGCACGGACAGTCACAAGGCCCTTTCTGTTTGCAGGCTGCCCGAGAATACCTGAGTCGCCATCTTGGCTGTTTCTAGACTCATAACATGCAGAAGTTGCTGGGTGTTTTTTAATATTTGAGAGCAACCTGTATGTAGAGGGTGTGGGTAACCACACACAAAAAATTTAAGTTGTAACATTTGAAGCCAAAATATTAAAATTAAATCCACAAGTAAAAAATGCAAGTTAACTAAAAATTAAACAAAGTAAGATTTTATTATGCAAATGCATTCATTAATGGTTGGTTTCTACAAAATGAATGAAATAAAGAAAAATAAGACCAAATATTTAGAATGCACTTTAATGAGCTAAGTTTGTAGTGCGCAGCCGCAAGATCAGAAGGATTTACGTCCAGACAAAAAAGGAAAAAGGGCAAAACCAATGTTGCAACCTGAGAAATGAAACGGAAAAATCAGGATGGAAACTGACATAGGTCTGATTCCCGAACTGCCATACGAACGGACGTATCTTTTAGGATAGAAACGTATTTGCTTATTGAATCACTCGCAAGTTCATACGAACGCACGAGCGGACGTGAAAAATAGGATGATCGTGAGCCAAATCCAAGCTGTTACATGTTTCTTTGAATCAACCCATATGTCTCTTGCCTCGCCATATAAATCGTGTTGGTGATTCTAGAAAGTTCACTAAAAAAAGTTTCTGGAATTTTTATTGGTAAGGCTTGGAAGAGGAAGATTATTTTTGGAAGAAATGACATTTTAACCAGGGATATCCTTCCCATTATATTTTATTCCACTTTTTGGTATTTTCCCTGAGCCAGGTGAGTAGTGGGATATAGTTTAGTTTAAAGAGAGATCCAGTGTTGCCCGAGATTTTAATTCCTAGATATTTAATAAAGTTTTTTTCAATTTTAAGACTGACCGTCTGTTTAAATTCTTTAAGGTCCGTAGGCGTTAGGTTGAAAGGCAGTATTATTGATTTTTCCATATTTAACTTAAAGTTTGAGTACATACCGAAGAGTCTAATTATTTGTAAGCATCTTAGAAGGGATTCATTTGGATTCTCGAGTATCAATAAAATATCGTCGGCATACGCTAATAGTTTGGGGGGGTGTTTTCCTTCTCCAATTCCTTTAATCAGAGGGTCATTGTTAATTTTACTTATTACCAATTTTTGGTCTCCTGCTGACAACTCCAGTGTCTCTTTCAAGCTATGTTTGGCCTCCTGCTGCTGCTGCTGCCAACTGCAGTGTGTCTTTAGGCCAATTTTTGGGTTCCTGCTGCTGCTGCTGCCAACTCCAGGGTGTGTCTTTAGGCCAACCTTTGGGCTCCTGCTGCCAACTCCAGTGTCTCTTTCAGCCAATGTTTGGGCTCCTGCTGCTGCTGCCAACTCCAGTGTGTTTTTAGGCCAATTTTTGGGCTCCTGCTGCCAACTCCAGTGTCTCTTTCAAGCAATGTTTGGGCTCCTGCTGCTGCTGATGGCAACTCCAGTGTGTCTTTAGGCCAATTTTTGGGCTCCTGCTGCCAACTCCAGTGTCTCTTTCAAGTAATGCTCAAAAAGGAGCCATCCACCAGTGCTGGATGGTAATTATCTCACCATATAGTCAGGCCGCACACAATACTCTAATATCAAAAAATTTTATTGATTCAATGACACATAATGGAACACATCAGACATTTAAAGTGGACCAACACCCAGGATTTTGACTATCCTGGGTCTTGGTCCACTTCGGTGGGGCACCCCCGATCGGGGTGCCCCGCTGTGTGAAACCCCCCCGAACCCCCCGAACTCACCTCTGTCAGCGGCGACGGACAAGCCGCGGACAAGCGGCTCCTCCGCCGCCGCCTCCCGCGCGTCCCTGTTGACGCGCGCGTGCCCGCGCCGGCCATTCACAGACGGCCGGCGCGGGCGCGCGCACGACTAGAGGGGCGCGAGGGAGGCGGCGGCGGCCGGCCGCCGCCGAAACTAAGGTAAGGAGTTTGGGGGGTTTGGGGGGGTTTCACCCCGCGGGACATCCCGATCTCGGATGTCCCGCGGGGAGGGAGGTGATCGGTCCGGGAATCTTATAGATTCCCGGGCCGATCACGGGTGGGTGTTGGTCCACTTTAAAAACACAATAAGTTCAAGTAATGTTTGGCTCAGTGAGTGCCATCTAGATAGCCTGGGTCCTGACCACTGTAAATGGGGTTGAGTCCCGGTTCAGCTGATAAACCCAAGGGTGGGGACTGAGACTGTCCTGGCTGAAGTGCAGGTCTTTCAGGGGCAATTGATTGTCGAGGGGGCCCAAAGCCAGCAAGGTGGGGTGGAGGGAACCTTGGAACAACTTGACTTTGAGGAGGACCAGATCAGTGAGCTGCAAAAACAGGAACTCTGGTCCATGATCCAGGAATTCCAAGGGGTCTTATCCACACATAAGCTTTTTCTGGGGCATACAACAGAGATTCAGCATGAGATCAATACTGGGTATCCCCCCACCAATCCAGGAGAGGTAATGGAACATTCCTCCTAATCTGTACAGGAAGCTTAAGAGCTCTTGGGGAAGATGATAGAATGGGGAGCCAATGAGAGTAAAAACCCTTGGGCAGCCTCCATTGTGCTGGTAAAATATGGAACATTGTGGTTTTGTGTTAACTACCACAGGCTGAATGTTGTGACAGTGCTGGATGCTTACCCTTTACCTCAGATCAAATAGTCTATGGTCGCGTTGGGTCAGACCAAGTTCTTCTCCTCCCTGGGCCTTGCTTGCATTCCTTGTATTGGCAGGTCCCTGTGGTGGAGAAGGACATGACGAAGACTGCCTTTCTCACTTCTGTGGGCCTTCATCACTTTAAAACCTTGCCCTTTGGCCTTATGAAGTGTTCTAGCAAATTTAGCTCAAGTTGAAGCCAAGAAAGTGCCACTTGCTGAAACGAGAGGTACTATATTTGGAGCATATTGTCTCCCCAGAGGCTTTCTGACCAAACCCAGAAAAGGAGTCAGTGGTGAAAGGTCATGGGTGCCCGTGACTGTCATGGAGGTGCCTGCCTTCCTGGGTTTGGTTGGATGCTGTCAAAGATTTATCTCCAATTTGCACAAGTGGCCCAGGCCCTCCGGCCCCTCTTGCAGGGTCAGACAGACTGAAGGGGAACTGTGCCTATTGACCCATAGACTACAGCTCAAAAGGAAGGCTTTTGTGGAACTAAAGTCCCAATTAGCCTCAGGTCTCATATTAGCCCTAGCCGATTTCAAGAGACCTTTTTTTAAGCTGTATACTGACACTTGCATAGTTGGTTAAGGGGCGGTGCTGACCGAGAAGCATTAGGTAAGCAGGTAATTGCTTTTGCCAGTTGTAGTTTAAGGGGGGCTGAACAGGATCCCCCAGTCAATAGATCATTCAGGCTGGAGTTCTTTGCCATTGTATGGGCCATCATAGAATGGTCCAAGAAATACCTAGCGGGAGTCCTCTTTGTGGTGATCACAGATAACAACCCTCTTACCTACCTATCCACGGACAAGCAGGAAGCTCTGGAGCAGCGCAGAATAGCACGGCTGGCTCCCTTTAATTTCCAAGTCAAGTATAGCTCCGCACTGTCCCAGGCCCCCTGGGATCAGCTGCTGGGAGATAGGGATGCAGAGTTGGAGGAGGTGAAACTGCCTCTGGGGTGAGCTGTTGGGAAATAGGGATGCAGAGTTGGAGGAGGTGGAACTGCCCGGTGGTGGGATCTGTCAACCAAAGGTAGTCCCCAGAAGAAGTCGGCCAAAGCTTCCCAGGTTAGGCAAATTCAGCTCCTGGAGAAGGGTGGAGCGAAACCCAGCAAGACAATGCCATCGCAGCCCCGGTTGAGAAGTTCATGGAGGAGTGACACTGCCCTGGGGGAAAGGAAAGGTGCTCTATACCCCCAGAGGTTCAGCAGTTGCTGTGGCAGTGAGACCGATTGATGATCAGTAAGGGAGTAGTAAAGGGAAGAGTGAAACTCTTGGGACACAGCATTCCTTTATGACAAGTTGTCCTATCTCAAGCCATGGCCCACTGGGTGGTAGAACAGGCCCATCAACAGATGAGGCATGGGGGGGGGCAGATAGAACTGTCTGACCTCCCATTTCTAGTGTAATAATTTGAGACAAGTAGTGCAGCAAGTTTGTATGAGTTGTCCTATCTGTCAACAGTCGAAGGGGTCGGAGGTTACCCTGAATACTGAGAACCTTAGAGAGAGAAAAGCAGGAAAACTAGCAAGCCCATGTCGTGGAGATGCTATGGATCTACAATCATTCAGTGTACTTCCACACCAAACATTACCCTGTATTATGTGTTGTGTGGGTTGGAGGGACAGGGCCCTTTAGACATAGACTTTGATTTTGTGAAACCAGATGTACTGTGGTCTCTGGAACCTGGGTGGATCAGCACAAGAAGCCCTTAAAGTACACAAGACAAGTTCTGCAGAGAGAAAAAGGCCTAGAAGGGTGTGGAGCTCCCCTCCTGGGGATTGAGTGTTGCTGAAGGTTAAGGGTGCGCATAGAAAGATGAAGCTAGGCCCTTTATGAGTTGCTTGGGTCTACATTGTCAGAAAACAGCTTGGTACCAGTAATCCTGCATAAGAGATTGAGTGGGGTGACCAGATGGGTGGCTCCCGGGTGGTGCACGGGTCATTACTGAAAAGGATTGGAGATTCCCCTGCACAGGTAGCGGGATGGGCCCAGATGAAGACCTCAGAAATGAGAATGGCTGCTGGGTCCCTATGGCCATTCCTTTAATGGAGACCACCCCCACACCTGAGGTATGTATGGGGTTAAAATGCCAGGAGGTAAGATAAAGGGTGGGTGGAGGTGGAGTTGCAATAGATGTAGAAATATTCTTTTGCTGTTTAGATTGTCCGGCGAGTGGTACCCGGATGGGAAGCCGCAGTCACCATTTTAGTTGTGGGCATAAGGGAGTACCATGGCAGGACTCGCAAGATCATGCAGTGGTATTTAAGCAAGGGGGGGACTCAGGAAGAAAGAGAGTTGTGGGAGCCAGGAGAATGAGTGCTGATGCTGGGCCATAGAGGTTGGCCCCATTGCATTTCGGTACAAGGGTGTGTCCGTAGGTGAACTACCCGTTGGTCTGAGGGGAGGACAGTCCGAACATGTCCGGAAAACGTGACTTGCACAGCACTGTAAGCCTTGTAGGTCCCTGTCCAGCAGGGGACCCTAACCATGAAGTCCGGGGCGGGTGACAGGAGTGCAGTCTCCCATGATAGTGATATTTAAGAGGGTGACCCACCTCTTGCAGGCACCCCAAAAGACATTAAGCCTCCGGTGCTTGTGGTTCGTGCCCACCCATAGAAAGGGGGGGCAGCTGACTGTTAAGGTGTTTGACATATGCTACAAAGTTAACCCCTTGTTGAATTATCTACAAAAAATCAATTTGTTTCTTTGAGAAACACCAATGTGGACGTGCCATGACTACCTCCCCCGTCTCCATTGGAGAGCCTGAGGATTTTAATTAGGGCTCATTTGCAGTGGCAGAGAGGTTCCTGTCCTCCACTGGGGGCACGTGGATTACACTGCACAGACATATTCCATTTTCGCTCTCAGGTAATACTGTATTAGGGGTTCTCTCCACTTTTCAAGGGGCAGGTGACAGTCCTTCTTTCTACAGGAGCAAACACTGATTCATTGATATTTTTTTGTAAAGCACTATATGTTCCTTATACCTCAGATAGCACTTGCCAAAAATGTCTTAGGATTGCCCCACTTCATCTTGAGCCATTTGTCATTTTCCTTAGGTTTAGGATTGTGGGGCAGAGAAACTTTTATTTTCAGCCCCTTTTAAACATCTATCAAGCTATAGGTCAATAACACTTCTTGGTCTGCTTTTAATGCAAAGCCTTTCAGAGTGGCCCAAACTCCATCCAGAGTGAGTATGACTTTGTGGTTGAAATAAACAAATATGAGTGTGTATGTTAAGAAAGTCCCTGTTGCAATGCTTCTGGTTTACAATAATGAGCATAAACATGGCCTCAGAATCAAAGTATAGCCTACAGCAGTTTGCATGCAATAAAGATAACAAATGGAGTGACAACAACCACTTGCAGTCTAAAAGTTGGAACAGGCCTCACACACATCCTCTTCCTGGACTTGCTCTGAGGAGAGTTAGATATTGTCTGAGCTATTGATTTTGAAGACCAGATTTCTCCATACTTTACTTTATGCTCGCTGAAAGCTGTAATGGTTTCACCTCCAGGGCTCATAAAAACCACATTGCACAGGGGACGCCATAGAATATGTTTCATTCTTTCTGTTTAAAAAAAACGTCTGAGCATTTACATCCTTAATGTGTTGGATCCTATTGCTAGACTTCGCAACAATGGCAAGTGAAACCAGGCAACATCACCAGCTAAAATGGCATTTAAAAGCAAAACACTTCAGACTTCCTACTGTATTTATGTTGTCACAGGCCAGCTGTCCTTATAATATATAGGTCTAGTCTTATATATTGCTACAAAGACTTTTATGAACATGTGTATGTTTCCATAAGAAACACAAAGCAGCCAGCTATGATCATATTTCAGGTACGTCACTGTGTAAAAATGTTTGAACATGTTGCTGAAAATTTGCTGCCATATTTTTCTTAAAGTAGACTCAAACCGAACTTGTTGGGCCCGGAAATCTAAATGATTCTCAGGCCGATCCGTTCCCTCCCCCCGGGGGAAAAATAAGGATGCCCCATTGTGTGAAACCCCCCAGGTCACCCGTTACACTTACCTTACTTCCCGGTCCAGCGACGCATGTGCGGGCCGCGGGCGCATCCCCCTCTAGCAGGGCGCGGGCATGCTCCCTGTTAGAGGGAAGCGTATTTACCAATTTTTATTGTGTTGGTAATTGTTTATGATAAAGCTGTAGTTTAAAGTGGAACAAAACCCATCAGCGGCCAACCTGGAATCGAAAAGATGCCCTGCTGTATAAAATACCCCAGTTTGCTCACCTTTCCCTGCTCCGACAACGCATGCCTGGGCTCTCATCCAATAATTGTAGTCCGCTATGACTAGGTAATTCATCAGGCGGATTGTGTGCGCGCCCTCCCACCCCAGACTCATTTAGCTCAATGAGAGAGGCCTGCCGAGTGAGATAGTTACAGAGGGCAGCTTTCATTGGACGTGAGGCCGTGTATGTGCCATTTGAGCCTGGAGGGGGGGGGGGGGTTCCTAGAAGAACAGGGGGGTTTTAACCAGAGGGGCTTCGCGCTTTGAGATTCCCCCGGGGGCACAGAACAAAACCTGGAAAAGTCAAATTCCCAGGTTTTGTTCCGCTTTCATTTTAAATTGGTTTGAATGTTCTATTAGATGAGCTGTAAGCTATCCTGTGCTGGCTGTTGCATTTTCGCAGTGCCACACGTAGCTGTTGGGTCTGACTTGAATACCTTGGGACCCACTCTTGAACTTTCTTAAACACAGGGGATTGGTAAGGGAACCTTCCTGCAATAGTCAGCTTTCCCCATAGGAGGTAGCAGTTTGAGAAAAAGGTATGCATCTGGGATCCCTGTGGTCCATTTTTAAGTAGACCTAAACATGTGTTGTGCTGCAGGACCTTAACCCACCTTCTTCCCCCCGGTGGACAGTCTTTTATTATATTACTCCAATTGACCATCCAATAGGGGTGAAGCCTTTTAAAATATGTGGACTCTTTCTTTCCTCATACTATTTCATGCTCGGGGTCTAATAGAAACTGACCGTACAATTATGAGCTGATATTTTATAAATGCTGCTTTGAACTGTGAAACAAACTAGAGTCATTGATACCCCATTGCGACAGTGCCTTAATATTATCTACACGGGATGATCCCACTTGTATGCTTTGATGTGGTTCTGTTTTGTGCCTCCGCTTTGAAAAACCTAGACCTGTAGTCCGTCAGGCCGCCCCTCAGTATAACTGGAATGAATATGAAAGTAGGACGGCGGTTGGCTGTGAGCGGTCTTGAAGAGGTGTGGTTTGAGGATCAAAAACTGGAGTAGACTGACCACCCATCACCCTGACAAAGCCCTGGTAGGTGGGGCGAAAAATACGTTGGCGGACGGACAGCCTGGCCACGCCCCTTACCACATGAACTGTTCCCATGCGAAACCTAGATGGGAAACTTGAATGCTAAGTATGCAGAAACACACAAAGCACTGAGACTAAGGAGAGGTATTGTTAGGTGGTGCGCCCTGCACCTAAGACATCCTATGTGGATGCTGACCTCATAAGCACTTTCAGCACTTTATCTGGATCTGCACTGAAGCTATAGCAGTTTGGGATACCCAAAGAGACATTAATGTTGTGATTCCTTGTCACGGACCGCTGTTAAATCTCCCCTGCTGGCCAGCTACAGTATATCAATATTAATGTGTGTGTGGATCATGGATTGCATGGCTTGCATTTGGTGTATGGGGGGGCCCATGTTTTTTAGTAAAAAGCAACTCTGCTTTTTAGTTTTTGTATATATGGGGAAGAGGGTGTGATTAATGTTGGGCCAATTTGTGTATGGTTATAATAAATTCACTGTGTTTCATTGGCAATAGGTACCTTTTAGTTATCCTTTGTGCCGGCTTCACACTTAACCGTTGTCATATGTGGGTTAGATGACCATCCAATGGGGAATTACAAGAAAGAGTTGTGGTCTGTGGGGCTCCTAGGCAGTAGATGTGGTAAGTGGTTTTCATGACCTTTTGAAGCAGTTTGCTTCTTATAGTATAGATGGCAGCAGATGAGGCTGGCCTTGCTAAGAACCACCTGATAGGATCTTGCGTACCAGCAGCTGGGGGGGGGGGGGGGGGGGAATTACAATCTGTAATGGAGACCATAAAAGATTAAAGACAATAATTTACTAGTGTGAAAAGCAGGTAACATTTATAGAGCAGGGTCGCTTGGAAGTGGTTGAGTGCCCAAGAAATATATAGAGGGGACAGGACCGTACTTAATGCTGCCCTATGCAGCTGGGGCAAAAACGGGGCAGCATGATGGCTGAGGTCTGGGACATTTGGGTCGATTCAGAGCCTAGTGAGAAATCTCACTTCTTTTTAGGAGAGAAAACTGTCATTCACTTTCATTGTCTACTGGGTGTAAATTTTCACCTGGCTTTGAATCAGTGCCAAGGTAGACAATGAAAGTAAATGCTACAGTTTTCTCACCATGCTCTGAATTTACCCCATTAAGGAAGCAGGCTGGGCCATGTAGGGGGGCAGTATTATGGAAGAGGGTTGAGACATGGATGAGGCAGCATGATGGAAGGGGGCTGGGCATGAAGGAAGGGTACTGGAGCATGAAGGGGGCAGCCTGATGGCCGAGGTCTGGGACATTGAGAAAGCAACATGATGGAAGTGGGCTGGGACAGGGAGGGGGGATATTGATGGAAGAGAGCTGGAACATGGAGGAGAGCATGAGGGAAGAGGATAGTGGCATGGAGGGGGACTACAAGATAGAGGGGGTGGGGCAAGGGGGAAACATGATGGGAAGGGGCAGTATGTTAGTAGAGGGCTGGGACATGGGAAAGGGTTGGGACACAGAGGAGGTAGCATAATGGCAGAGGGCTGGAACATAGAGGGAGCAACATAATGTGGGCTGTGACATGGAGGAGGCAGCATGATGGGGGCAGGACATCATGTGGCATGGTCATTAACAGTGTTAATTTACTTTTATTACCTGTCTGTCTGTGCTGTGCGAGGGGCTCATACACACAGACTCTCTCTTCCACTGGTTCTGGCAGTCATACAATAAAGACAGAGTCCCAGGGCTGGGACATAGAGGATGCAGCATTATGTAAGAGGGTTGGGACATGGAGGGGGCTGTATAATGGGAGGGGGCAGCATAATGGCAAAGGGGCAAGGACATGGAGGGGGCAGCATTACGTGGGATGTGACATGGAGGGTGCAGCATGAGAGGGGGTGGACATAAATGGCACACATCATGTGGCATGGTAATTAACAGTGTTTTTACTTTTATTACCTGTCTGTCTGTGCTGCATGAGGGACTCATACACACCGATTCTCTCTCTTACACTGGTGCTGGCAGTCACACAGCTGCAACAGAGCCCCGGAGCTGAAGGTTTTAGCACAGTGCTAGTGCTGCTAGTCCCAACTAAGGCCTGTGTTGCCTTGTACAATTTGAAAGTATAGCTGCAATAGGCATTAGATCATTATAATTTCCCTTCTCCCACTTTCCCCACGGTCTGATCCTGCCCTAGCGAATTCCTAGATTTACTTAGTTATAAATGCTGCCAGATGGTGGTGCACACCATGGGACTCTATCTCTGAAACATGTCAATTTTAGTGTGTACTGTGTTTTCTACTGATTAAGTTGTGTAAAAAAATCTCTTGTCGCTCTCTTGTGATGACACTATTTTTCATCCTAGCCATAGTTCTGACCACTCATTTTACAGTGCCCATCATATGCAGCATATATAACCTTCATCCTGTAAAAGTGAAGAAAAAGCAAAAACACTTGTTCCATTCTACTGCTTTTTACTTGGATGCATGCATTAATGGCTGATGGTTCCATGTTGCAGTGAGGATGGCGCATGACAGCTTCTTGTTTTTCAGAAGCTGCTCTGGTGGTCTAGCCTGGAGCTCCATGCCAGATACCAAACTTTTCTGCTCTTTGCTTTGCAATGGTGAAGTGGCTCCATTTCCTGGTTTACCTTGAATCTCCTTTGACCTCCTCTAATTTCCCTTCCATTTGCTCCCACAGAGGAAATTAAATCAATTAGGAACCTAAATATGAATTTCAGGGCCCTCATTAATAAACACACATTACCTGGAGCAGTATGACTGTCAAACTCTTTGATCACCATTTTGCAACTACAGACACTTCCACTGTAGCTTTTAGAACATTAGCCCAGTGGTCTATATTGTCAGCAGAGATTGTATTGCCTTTGGAGGTCACTTAAATTGATAGAGTTTATTTCTCATTTAGAATATTTCTATACCATCGGCATGTTCTGTCCCTTAAAAAAGTCTCAGCAGAATTGAAATGCCGAGTGTAGTGAGCCCAAATGCAAGACATGGATGCCCTTAGTTTGGTATAAACAACACGCAGTGTGATTACCAAGAAATAGATACCGTATTTGTGCCTACTTAACCTCTTTATATTTAATACACATTATAGCGACAGTGGATGATGCTATTTTATATGACAATTAATCAGGCTTTACAGTTAAAGACAAAAGGCCACAATCAAAACACATTACACCCAGGGTTAGGCTCCATAATTATTATTGCTATCACCACATTCTCGCCACTTCCTGAACTGTGAAGCTGTGAATCGTTATAAAATCATTCCCAGCATTTGTATGAAGGAAAACATTTGAGGAACATATTAAATATTTAGTAGGGCTTAGATACTCTACCATTACAAATACAAGGTCATTCAATGTAAATGGAATTATTGAATTTTCTCAACTCAGAAGCCACTAAGTACAGGAATAAAAAGTTAAACTTACATTTAAATAGTCTACCACTGAAACCATTTCTAAAAAATTGCTGATGAAATATTGTTCTTTCCATTAGACTGTGACTTAATCTGGGCAACATATATAAATATAGTTCTACCTCATTGCTTCAGGTCAGTAACTTTAAAAACAATTAGTCAACATTAGCACAAAAAAGCAGTCCTGACAGCAGACCATACAACTATATTTTATTTATATGCCTATTGCCTATTGTTTGAGACACAATTAGGTAGTAACAGCAATAATAATAGTATATATTCTGAAAATTGTGAAGATCATATTGTTTGTTGGCTGGTTGTTGGAGGCTGGGGCATGTTTTTGCGGGAGGTAGGCTGGAGCAATGACCAAGGTCAATTAGGAGGTGCAGGGAATGGTCCGAGATGTGTTTCGGGTCTCTGCTGTTTCTCCTGAGAGCTTTTGTCAGACTGGCATGTCTCAGATAGGCAACCAGCCTGCGCCAAGGGAAAAGGAGGGCCCAGACTGGCTGCAATCTTTCAGGAACAGGGGAAGGTGGGTGGTATGGCTGTGGCGCCATGTTCATCAGGGTGGAAGTGATGTACCAGCAATTACGTACTTCCACCTGCAACCAGAAGTGCACCTCCACCATGTGGATCGGAGTGTGTGGTCTTAAATGGCGGGAAAGCGTGATTTGGCATGCCTTCCAAACCACAAGCAACCACAGTCTCCTTCATCTTGTTTGGAGGGGACACAGGCACTGAAAAGCTGCCCTCCTGCACCACTTGGACAATTGTGCAGGAGCCTGGGACCACCAACCTACACAGCCAACCGGTTCTTTTGTGGGGAAGTTTAGGGGGAACAGAGTTGAGTTGAAGTGATGTAAATTGGTTACTCAGTTTACTTGAAGGTAGATTCACATACACTAATGCCATTTAAGGACACGGTAGATATTGCTAACATTCACAGACAGTGAGACAGTAATTTATAGTATAGTACAACTTATACAGGTAATTTGGGAATGTAACAATAGAGTCACAATTAAAATATATATATTTGTTTTTTTGTGGGGGGGGGGGGGTATTAAGATTACATTGGAAATTATGGTTTTGAAGAAACTATGCTATATATTGTGGAAGAGTTTGACTTAGATATGGAAGAGACAGATGATAAGTTACTGGAAGTTAATTTAAATAGTAGGGTAAATATACAGAGGTGAGATAATTCCCTACGGCTTGTTTTATGTAGAGGGGATAGAATGGGTGATTCAGTAACACATATTAATATAGATATTATTAAATCTTGATGACCCTAAAATTCTTTTAGAACACTCTGAAGTCACCCAAGTCTGTAAAAAACATATTTTAGTTGACTAATTATCGTTTGAATTGGTCAATTGTTAATTAGCATGTGAATCGCATGTAACCTAATTAGCATTTCAATAGCCAACCACTGTCTGATAGTTTAAAGCACATAGAAAATTGGGAGAAGCAATTGTGTTGGCGTTCCAGGAAAGTGAAAAGAAGTAATGGCTTTTTACAAGCATTGAAAAATGTGCCCATTTTGGGCATCACATGGTTAAGCTGCAGTTGTGTTGGCCTGGAAGTTGCAGGCAAGCCCTCAAAAAATTATCCCATTTGTAACAGAGGTAGAAGCGGGATTGGCATTAGTAGAGGCTACAGCTGTTGAAGAAAGACTAGGCCATGGCACAGAAAACCTGTGGTGGTTGTGTAGGCCTGGCAATAGCAGGCAAGTCTTCAAAAAATATCCAATTTTTAAAGGGGGGTAGCAGCAGGATTGACAATTTAATTGAAGAAGACAAAACAATGGCTTTTTATAAGCCCGGACACTTCATCAACCTCCACCACCTCCACAACACACTCCAATGCCTGACTGTTGTCAAACAAATTCTTCTCATCACTATCCATAGCAACTGGGCTGCTGAGAACAGCTGGCACCCCACTAGGTGGGGGCAGTAAAGAGATAGATGATGGAAGAGAAAGGCTTCTATTCTAAGTATGTCACACACCCCGCTTCAAGAAATTCATAACGTGTGGGTAATACTGACCTGTAGAGGGCGATATGCAGAGATGCCAGGAAAAAAGAGAGCCCCTCCCGGTCCATAAATACCTGGGACCTCCCACTCATTACCCAGTCTTCATCTCTGCAGTCGGCGAGCAAGTCAGAAGATGTGGTCTCCTCCTTGCACAGGGGGATTTCAGGTAGCCGGGATGACTCCCGGCCCTTTAGTTATCTATTTCCGCCTGGATCTTTTTTTTCTGTTACCTCATGCCTCCCAGCCTAGGCTGACGGTCCGGGTGAGGGTAGAAAAGCACCCTTGGTGCTTAAGAGCAAATGCTCTCCCGTGAGACCCTATATAAGAGGGAAGGCGGTCATCCGGGACAGTGACCCCGGTTTGGGATGCCCCGTCCCTTGGCCTTACACTTTGGGTGGTCCCCCCCTTTGGGTAATGCCCCTCTCTAGCGGGATAGCGGAGGATAGGAGCAGGGCCCCTTATTCGGTGTTAGGTCCAAATTTTGTAATCATTAATTCTTAATAATGTTTTAATGTATTAAATTATCCTCCCAATAGTTATTAACTTATTTATTACTTCATAACAGCGTGTATTTCTCTGTCAAAACGGCGCTGTGGCCGCCATTTTTATGCAGGCTTTCTCCCTGAGGTAAAAGGGGCGGGGCCGGGCATCAGGGTCAAAGCCACGGCCCGCTCCCCTCCTTCTGTCACTTCTGAGCCCGGGGCCGCGGGCGGTGGCTGCCGTGCCGGCCTTTTTGCATTGTCATGGCGGAGGGGAGCTTCTCCCCTCACGCTTTCACTCTTGGGGGCGGGGCCGGGCTTTACAGCGCTGCGGCCCGCCCCTGTGTCACAGGCACCGCTGAGGTGCTTTTCTCTGTGCCTGTTTCCTCAGAAGGAGCTGGCCACGCCCCCCTTCTCTCCTCAGAGCTGCTCTTTACCTCACGGAGAGAGGAAGCTGTCTTCAGGACCACAGTGAGTGGCCCGGTGGGTCCCCCTTCTGTCCCATCACCTATAATTATATATTTTTATGTCATATATATATATATATATATATATATATATATATATATATATTTTATACTCCGCTTTTCTTATTAGCCTTTTTTATGTCTTTCAGATATAACCTACAGTGGTGTTAGAGGGTTTCTCCCGGTCCTAGGGTCCCTGGGTTCTTAATTGGCTTATTGCAAATCCTCCCACTTGGGACATTAAAGGGGCATCCCAGGTTGCTTATATGCGTAATTCCCTCGGTCATTGCAACCAACTATAAGTTCACCTTATGGAGGCATCCCCGGATACTGGGCTCGGGCTCCCCTCGGGGCAATCCCGGAAATGTATGGGGTGTGGGGCATCCCTTACTGGCGATGATGTATTTCTGTGTATACCATGCGCACAGCAGACTATTACGCGCCAGTCCGGACCCCAGGCGTCTGGTTCAGCGCCGCCGGTCTCTCCTCCCCCCCCCCTCCCAGCTGGATCCGTGCCCAGACTGACGTTGTCATGGGCGGGCAGTTGCAATCGGAGATGTGTGCCCGATTGGCCAATCTTGAAAAATTATTCTCCAGCACGGTCACCAGAAAGGCTCCGGCTAAGAGAAAGCACTTGTCGCCGTCTTCACCGGCGGCCGACTTGGATGATCTTGATAATCTGGACTGGTCTGATTACTCCCAACTTGAGGAAGGGGAGGTATATGAAGAATCAGATAATTTAGATGATCAGCAGTTTGTGGGTGCTGATACCGAGCGGGGCTTGGGGAGGTCTTTGGATACTCCTAATGTTCTGACTCAGATCTTTGAGGTTTTGGCTATTTCTCCTCCTGAGGCGGTTCCACAGCAAAAGGGGGAATTTTTCGAAGAATCCAGGCCGCGCTTGGAATTTCCTAACCAAAAGCATTTTGATGGGATTATTGCTAAGGAATGGGAGAGGCCTGCCCGGCTCCCAGGTGTCCCTCAGGGTTGGGACAAAAAATATCCCTTTCCCTTGGATACGGTTAAGCGTTGGGTGTCCCCTCCCGAGGTGGATGCACAGATTCTGGGTTTATCCAACACTACTGTTTTAAATTCTCCTGATTGCTCCACGCTTAAAGATGGTGAGGATAAACGCATTGACCAAATGGCTTGTCATGGTTTTGCCAGTGTTGGGTCAGCCATGAGGCCGGTTTGTGCTTCAGCGCTGCTGGTGGTGGCTACCAGGTCGGTGGTCAGGGACCTGTTGACTTCTTCCGGGTTAGATCCGGATAGTGACGAGTTCCTTGGCCTTAAAAGGTGTGAATTGTTTTTGTCATTTGTACTAGCCGCCTTGGATGACACACTGATGATGTGTGGCAGAACGTCGGCTCTATTGGTGACTATTCGGCGTTCGGTTTGGTTGCGCCAGTGGGCGGCTGACTTTGTGTCTAAAAAGTCGCTGACCGCTCTTCCCTTTGTGGAATTACGGCTCTTTGGTGAGAAGTTGGATTCAGTTGCCAAGGGTGGTAAGTTACCTCAACGCAAAAAAAACAGCGTCGTCCCTTTCGGGGGGTGGGTTCCTTTGCTCCTTCCTTTTGTGGGGCTAGAGCTGGCAGAGGAATTGTTTTCCCCGCAGCCAGAGGAGATTCCTGGAACAGGGGCAGAGGACGTGCCCGCCCAGGATACAGCTGGGGTTCTAAGCCCAAACCCGCTGCCAAGCCAGCTCAGCAACGAGAGGGCGCCCTCACCCATGTGGGTGGGGGGACGGCTGCAACACTTCTCCCAGGTCTGGGACCGGGAGGTCTCGGACAGATGGATCCGGGAAGTGGTGACTTCCGGCTACAAGCTGGAGTTCGAGCTCCGGCCCCCTCCCAGATTCCTCAGGTCTCGGGTGCCTTCGGACCTTCTGGCCGCGCAGGAGCTCCAGGCGGCAGTAAAGAGTCTGTTGCATATGGCAGTTATTTGCCCAGTGCCCCCCTCAGACAGGGGTCGGGGCTTTTATTCCAATCTGTTCACGGTGCCCAAGAAGGACGGCTCGGTTCGACCCATTCTGGATCTAAAGATCCTCAACAGGTTCGTCCGTCCGCGGAAATTTTGCATGGAAACGCTGCGTTCAGCTATCCATTCTCTTCGGCAGGGGCACTTTCTGACGTCCGTAGACATCAAGGACGCCTATCTGCGTGTGCCGATTTTTCCAGCGCACTAGAGATTTCTCAGGTTCGTGGTGGAGGATCGACATTTTCAGTTTGTGGTACTTCCTTTCGGTCTTACCTCAGCTCCAAGGGTTTTCACCAAGGTGCTGGCCGGGGTGATGGCTCTCCTCAGAGCCCAGGGTATTCTCATTGACCCTTATCTGGACGACCTTCTCATTATGGCATCTTCCTTCAGCCAAGCGGTATTGGACACCAGAACTGTGGTGTCCACTCTGGAGAGATTCGGGTGGGTGATCAACTACCCCAAGTCCTCCCTTTCTCTGTCCAGGTTAGTGTCTTTTCTGGGAATGTCCCTGGATACTTCCCAGGCCAGGGTGTTTCTTCCTCAGTCCAAGGTTCTCTTGATAAAGGAGTTGGTTCGACTCCTGTCTATCCCTCGTCCGGCCATCAGACTGGGGATGAGGCTGGTGGGATTGATGGTAGCCTCCTTCAAAGCGGTTCCCTTTGCTCAGTTCCACACAAGGACACTCCAGCTCCATCTGTTGGCGGCCTGGGACGGGTCGCCACTGTCGTTGGATCAGTCCTTCCTGATGACCCCCCGAGTTCGGTGCTCCCATCAGTGGTGGCTGGATCCAATCAATCTGTCGAGGGGCAGATCCTTTCTGGCCCCTTGTTGGGAGACGGTCACCACAGATGCCAGTCTATCAGGATGGGGGGGGGTTCTGGAAGGATCGTCAGTTTCAGGGACTGTGGGGGCCTCAGGAGGCTCACGAGTCCATCAATGTTCTGGAATTGAGGGCCATCAGGATGGTTCTGTTTCGCTTGACTCATCAGTTGCAAGGATTGCCGGTTCAAGTCCGGTCAGACAATCGGACGGCGGTCGCCTACATCAATCACCAGGGAGGGACTCGCAGCAGGAGTGCCCTCAAGGAAGTGTCTTTGATTCTGGCCTGGGCGGAGACCCACGTCCCGTGCATTTCAGCAGTTTACATTCCGGGAGCGGAGAACACGGAGTCGGACTCTCTGAGGTTCTCAGCTCGCCGGGGGGAATGGTCTCTCAGCCCCAAAGTGTTTCGCTTGATTTGTCTCAGGTGGGGGTCCCCGGTGGTGGACCTCTTTGCCTCTCGTCACAATCACAAACTTCCGACATTTGTGTCTCTCTCACGGGATCCACTGGCTCTGGCAGTGGATGCCATGTCTCTGAACTGGAGGGATCTGGGGTTTCTGTATCTGTTCCCTCCGTTACCCTTGGTGGCCAGAGTGGTGCGCAAGCTGGCCCTAGAGGATGCATCAGCAATTCTGGTGGCTCCAAGGTGGCCAAGACAGGTTTGGTTCGCAGATGTGGTAAGGTTAGCAGAGGATCAGTTCGTTCTGCCCCTGCTGCCGGATCTGCTCACCCAGGGTCAACTACGTTATCCCAATTTACCAACGCTGGCTTTGACAGCGTGGCTGCTGAAACCTCCATCTTGAAGGAGGAAGGTCTTTCCGATGCTGTGATTCGAACTCTCATTAGTGCTAGGAAGCGGTCTTCCTCTAATATCTACTATAGGACTTGGAGGTCTTATATTGATTGGTGTGAGATCAGGGCGTTGCCTTGTAGGGAATTTTCCATCTCCAGAATCCTGGATTTTCTTTAACATGGTCTGGACCTGGGGCTCCAGCTTAGTACTCTGAAGGGGCAGGTTTCTGCCCTGGCGGTGTTCTTTCAAAGGTCATTTGCCCTACATCCTTTGGTTAAGACTTTTTTCCAGTCACGCACGTGCGGCCTCCTAGAAAACCTTTGCTCCCTGTTTGGGATTTGAATTTGGTTCTTTCTGCTCTTCAGGATTCTCCTTTTGAGCCCTTGAATGATATTGCCTTATCTTCACTTACGCAGAAGGTGGCCTTTTTGGTAGCCATCACTTCGGTTAGGCGTGTCTCTGAGTTGGCGGCTTTGTCCATTCAAGCCCCGTCCGATTTCCTCCCTACGTTTGTTTCTTCCTTTCACCTAAACCAAGACATTGTTCTGCCCTCTCTGTGTCCTAATCCCAGCAATGACAAGGAGAGGGCCCTGCATTCTTTGGATGTGATTCGTGTTGTGAAGTATTATTTGGAGGTAACGTCTTCCTTTCGTAAGACGGATGCCTTTTTTGTGGTGCCCTCCGGGCCCCGAAAAGGCTTGGCGCCTGCCAAGTCTTCCATTAGTAAATGGATCCGTCAGACCATAGTTGGGGCCTATTCTGCCAAAGGGAAGGTACCCCCTTTTCGTGTTACTGCTCATTCTACTTGTGCGGTTGGGGCGTCCTGGGCTTTTCAGCACCAGGCCTCTGTTGAGCAAGTTTGTAAGGCTGCTACTTGGTCTTCTGTTCACACTTTTTCCAAGTTTTACAAGGTTGATGTTCGGGCCTCAGCGGATGCTGTGTTTGGCCGCAAAGTTCTGCAAGCTGCAGTGGTTTAAGTTGTGCCTTGTTTTGGATCCCCGCCCTTTATGGACACTGCTGTTGGATGTCCCACACGTTATGAATTTCTTGAAGCGCGGTGTGTGACATACTTAGAATAATACCATTTTGTGAATACTCACCTGTAAAATGTGTATTGTAAGTATGTCACACACCCCGCTTCACCCTGCCCTTTTGTATTCTGGATCCTTTATATGGTGAACTTTGCGTTGTTATGCTTTGTGTTGGGCTCTTCCTGGTCCCTTACCTTACTGCTGTTCTTATACTGGGTAATGAGTGGGAGGTCCCAGGTATTTATGGACCGGGAGGGGCTCTCTTTTTTCCTGGCATCTCTGCATATCGCCCTCTACAGGCCAGTATTACCCACACGTTATGAATTTCTTGAAGCGGGGTGTGTGACATACCCATTTTACAGGTGAGTATTCACAAAATGGTATTTTTACTGTGATGTGTAGCTGTAGTGGAGGAAGAATCTACTGAATCCTAGCACAAAGTCATTGCTTCAGAGTCTTTTTCCTCCTGAGATGAGCGAGAGCGAGTCAACCTGTCCACAATGGATGCATTGTGGACAAAATAACATGGAGGAAATGGACAACTCTGGCTTACTGATGTTGCTACTACTACTAGCAGTGGCGGGCCTGGGCAAATAGATGCTGTCACTACTATAGCTGGGCCTGGGAAAATGGCTTATGCTACTACCCCATCCTTTCCCAGACATTTTACCATTCTACTTAGTATTTAAAAAATATTCGTAGCAGCGCACACACCAAAATGACACACTTGCACAGCCCATATAAAATAGATATGCCCTAAAATACCGATTGGTCGGTGAAAAAGATAGATTTTTTTCAAACTGTGTTTAAGAAAGAGGCACCATGGACCCTGGATTAGAGAGTGCATGCTTAAAACAGAGCTGCCCATTGTTTTTTTCTTAAACTGTATTTAACAAAGAGGCACAGTGGACCCTAATTTAGAGAGAGATGGGGCCTGTACACTTAAAACAGAGCTGCTCCCCGTGTTTTTTTAAACTGTATTTAACAAAGAGGCACCATGGACCCCAACTTAGAGCGAGATGGGGCCTGTACACTTAAAACAGAGATGCCCCCCCCAAAAAACTCCTTGGCAGGTGAAAGATTGATTGATTTTAATCTGTATTTAAAGTGGACCAACACCCAGCCGGATTGGATCCAATCCCTCCCCGTGGGGCATCAAAAATCGGGATGCCCCGCTGTGTGAAACCCCCCAGGACGTGGTAAACCTTACCTGAATCCCGGTCCAACGGCACATGTGCGGGCCGCGGCTGCATCTCACGCTTCTCTCTAGCAGGGCGCGTGCCCGCTCCGTCCATTTGTGAATGAGGCACTGTGTACCCCAAGTTCTCCAACATAGTGACAGGGGCCAGCTAAACCAGATAACTGTGGCCAAAAAATATAAAATCCTCACTGAAGTTTTCAGCCTTTACAGGGTGGGCTACTATGACCAGCAGATCCCAACGCAGGCAGAATGTAGTTTTTCTGTTCAGCACACACACCCCCCTCAGCATCCCATTTCCTTTTCTGTACCTTCTTTTCACCTATGCTGTTGTTCAAAATACCCTAAACTGTCCCTGCTCTAAAAGCAATGCTCTCTCTGCAATTGCCAGCTGGATAATGGTGGATATACTGTGCATCACGTGACTATATCCTGCAATAGCGCCTCCTGATTGTTCCAGCTTCCCTGACCTATTAAGCTGCGACCATGTGACCCTGTCTCTCTGCTTCTCCTTGGCTGGCCATGACCTGTGTGGTGCTGTCCTTGAAATCCTGCCAGGTACGTCTTCTGTGAACCATGTGACCTTCAGGTTTGTGGCAAACTGAACTTTTCCTGAAATTTGGGTCGAAACCGGGTTCTACCAGTTTGGTCGCTCATCTCTAATAAAGAGTTATTACTTTTCTGCACTGTCCAGTGCAGGCGGATGTCTACTATACTAGCATTTATTATTCATGCTATGAGCTAACTCTTTTGCTCAAATCATAGTCTGTCAATGTATCTATTGTTATGTATACAAAATGGAGGAAACTTATTTTACAGCCCAAAACAACCCACTGGGCTGGTTTATTCCCCAACCCCTGGACATGCCTGTCTGCTATACATGTCCAAAAAAGCCTAAAAATCAGGAATCTTATACACCATTTAACTTCCAATAACTCTTAGTGTTTACCAGGTGGACATGTATGCAATCCAAAGGCAGTTTCAGTACCTTGCCCCATGTGTGTCAGAAGATAGTGTTTCATAGTATCCCAGGTTCTAAGGCTAGATTGCTATTTTTAGCTTTGCTGAGGAAACTCAAAGCAAAAAATAAGAATGAACAGCTTCCTATATATCCTTTTAATAATGTTATTAGTACATATACACTTTTAAATATATACTGTGTTTAGGATTAATATAACAAACTCAGCCTTTTGGAATAACAGGATATTACAACCAGAGACAGTCTGTCTGTCCCAACAAAAGTGAGAGAGAGCTTTGTCAAGAAGACCAATCAACTAGATCATATTAGCAATAAGCAAAAGTGAAATCTCCATTGAGAACAGTTAGCCTATTTCCTTTAGAACTTCAAAACATTTACGGCTTCCTATATCTTGAGTTGTGACTGAGGATATTGAATGAACACATTTGCATAATACTGTTTAAAAAGGAACTTCTGAGGAAGCTGTGATCTCTGTATCATTAGGAGCTTTAGGTTAGAAATATGCTCAAGAGATGTGTTTACATGAGGAAGCATGTTACTTAAACCATAAAGGGCAGGATGCGAGAACTAGACACCAATCCTATCAGAAACTTTTCCTGATATTAGTAATCTCAGTAAGTAAAAAAATGTTGAGGAATGCTTCTTAGCCTATCCCTAATAAAATGAAGGGGGTTTGTACAAGGGGATAAGGTAAGGGCTCAGTATGTTGCTGCCTTATTGAAAACAATGTTAGATATGGTAAACCTCCTCCAACTCCTTCCACGTTGCCTTCCATTGTCCAAGGTGTTCAAGTAGTAATAGGCTGAACCATGTTGGGCCATTGAGATTAGTAGGATACCCGCTCTTTTCCCCAGGCATTCCCCAATCTCCTTTGACTAGTGTACGGCTAACAAGTTTTGTATCTAAGCATTCAATCTCCTGATTAATAATACGCGAATGAAATGGGCATCTCTTGTTGAGTATCACCAGGCCCCAGCCTGTGAGTTCATTAGATATTCTCAGTTAAATCACTGGATCTCCACCCTCCTTAGGAATGCCCCCCAAGTCCCGCTTGAGGAAAAGTCACTACTGTATATTCCCAGTTTAATGAATGTTCCTGGGCCACTAAACACAACTATTTATCTAGCTGAAGAATCCAGGTCTAGGATGTTGAGAACTGAAGAAAGATGTGGGCATCCATCAAAAGCTGTTTAATCTATGTAACCAAACTCAAAACAGCTTACAAAGTAATGATGGGGTGGTATTTGGTTCTTGCTAGGATAGCCACAACTCTACCTTCTTGCTCAGATAGGTGCATCCAGGGCTGTGGCGCAGAGGTGGGCGTGCCCTAGGGTGGTCCAGTTATGGTCTCGGATCTTCAGGCTCATTGCTTTCCTCTTTAACCCTTTAACTGCCAGCCTACCTTGAGATTTTGTCACCCTTTGTTGCCAGACCATTTTGCACTACTTTGCGCTCCCCTTGTTCAACTGTGATTTTTGAAGAGATTTCCAGGGATTTCCCAGGAAAGTGATATATTGTTTTTTTCAGCAGAGTCTGGGCTTTAACATGAAATGTCTTGTTTGTCATTTTTTAGGTGTATTCTCAATATTTTTGGATGAAATATGTGCAAAAAAACCCCCAAAAACAATTTTTTACAATTTGTAGTGTTTTTTTGTAATAAAAAATGTAAGTTTGTCAATAAAAATCTTATTGCGCGTGAAACCCCAATTTCTCCCGGTTACAGCGATACCACATATGTATAGGTAGACACCCTTTCCTGCCCAGGAGACTCCCCCAAACTGAAACAACGCTTTAGAAGATTTTCAGATAAAATACAACTATGCTACGCGCTAAGCACACCTTGCAGTTTTTCAAGAAAAACAACCCTTTACATTTGAAATACCCCTCACAAACTATATATTCTCGGGAAGTACACACCTCAGGCTTTCTAGGCGTACCAGGCTTGTTGACATGGGTGCAGTTTTCTGGAAGTAATCCCTCAATATATTCTTTGGTTGCACAGGGTTTCCCTAAAAAAGTATAAAAAAGCAGAATCAAAACCACATTTTCCTAAAAAAAACTATATGCAAACAAGAAAAAAACAGAAAATCTGAAAAAGCAACATGCCCCGAACAGAACAATACCCAACATGCATAGCTACTGTCAAGGGAAGAGTTGCCAAACACACCAAAGTAAAGCATGTGCGTAACGGTAATTTTACTTCAAAATTTCAGCTCTGCAGACAAAGTGCGCACCTTGTGCTTTTTCTACCAAAACAACCCTTTACCCCATTTGGAATATCCCCCATAAACCATATATTCCCTGAAAGTACACATTTTAAGCTTTCTAAGCGTACCCAGCTTGTTGTGGGCTCATCTTTCTGGAAGTAATCCCTTGAAGAATTCTTAGGTTGCACAGGGTTTCGCAAAAATTTTTTATAAAAAAGCAGAATAAAAAACACCTTTTCCTAAAATATCAATATGCAAATAAGAAAAAACAAGCTAAATCTGAAAGCGCAAGGTCCCCCGAGCAGAACAATACCCAACATGCATAGGTACTATTAACCCTTTTAATTGCCAGCCTACTTGAACTTTTGTCACCCTCAGTTGGTCATTTTCCCCCATTTTGCGGCATGTTTAACCGTTATTTTTGTCGGAATTTCTTGGAAAATATATATATATTTTTTTGCAGCAGAATTTAGGCCTTAACATTAAATGTCTTGTTTGTAATTTTTCTACTGTTTTTTAAATATTTTTGCGTAAAAAAAACAAAAAAAAAAAATAAAATTACATTTTTTTAGTAATAAAAACCATATTGCATGTGATAGCCCCATTTCTCCCGATTACAACATATGTATCGATAGCCCCCCCATTCTTGCCCAGGAGACCCCCCAAACTGAAAAGAGCATTTACAAATAAAATACTACTATCCACACTATAAACATAAGGGGTTAATTTAAAATGACATAGGGACCCCCGTCCCAGGGGGGGGACCCCAATTTTTTTCTGGGAATTTCTGTCTAAGCCTAACCCTAACCCTTAAAATTAAAAAAAAAATAGTGGGGTCCCCCCCTATTTTTTTTTAAATTTTCTTTTTAATTTTAATTCTTTAAAATTTTAATTATTTTAAATTTTTTCTTTTTAATCCCAGGGGGTGGGGGGACCCCATTTTTTTGGGTGAATTTTAAGGGTTAGGGTCAGCCTAACCCTAACCCGTAAAGTGGACCAACACCCAGGATTTTCACTATCCTGGGTTTTGATCCACTTCCGCGCGGGGCGCCCCGCTGCGTAAAACCACCGAGAAAGGTATAAAAAACTCACCTCAGCCCGCTCCTACGGCGCATGCGCGAGCGCTCGTCCAGAGCGTTCAGAGCCACTGTGGTATGCACGGACAAGGGACGCTGGTGGCCGCATCTCGCGCTTCCCTCTAACAGGGAGCGCGCCCGCGTCGGCCATTCACAAACGTCCAGCGCGTGTGCGCGCCCTGATAGAGAGAAGCGCGAGATGCGGCCCGCGCATGCACCGTTGGAACGGGGATAAGGTAAGGCGAAGGGGGCATCCTGGGGGGTTTCACACAGCGGGGCATCCCGATTTTGGATGCCCCGCGGGGAGGGATCTGATCCGGGCCGATCAGCCTGGGTGTTGGTCCACTTAAAAAAAAAAAAAAGTAGGGGGGGGACCCCATTTTTGGGGGGAATTTTAAGGGTTAGGGTTAGGCTAACCCTAACCGTTAAACATTTTTTAAAAAATGACGTAGGGTACCCCCCAACAGGGGGGGGACCTCGTTTTTTGGGGGAATTTTAAGGGTTAGGGTTAGCCATTTTTTTTTTTAATTATAAGGGTTAGGGTTAGGGTTAGGCTAACCCTAACCCTAACCCTTAAAATTCAAAAAAAAAATGACGTAGGGTGCCCCCTACCCATCATAACCAGCCCGAAACCAGCTATGGGGGCTTGTAGGAACAGAGTGGGGGGGCCAGCTTTTGTGGCCCCCCACCCTGCAGCCTACAAGCCCACATAGCCTATGTGGGCCCGGGCTCTTCTGCCCCCCCCTGGGCTTTGGGGAGGCAGGTAATTGGGGGTGCAGGGGTTAATGGCAAGTCACCCGCTAGGGCAGGTGACTTGCCAGACCCCAGCCTTGTGAACTGGTACAGGGGTCTCATGGACCCCTTACCAGTTCACAAAGGGTTAACAGTTAAATAAAACACACACACACACACACACACACACACACACACACACACACGTAAAAATTATTTTATTTAAAAAAAAAAAAATTACTCTTTACTCACCTTCGATCGTCAGCTCCTGTGTCCCTCGCTGATCTGCTGTCAGATGCCGGTGATCGGCAGCCAGAGGAGGAGGGGAGGCAGGAGATCAGAGGATCTCCTGTCCCCTCCTTCTTTTAC
Source organism: Gastrophryne carolinensis (assembly GCA_027917425.1). Classification (NCBI taxonomy): domain Eukaryota; kingdom Metazoa; phylum Chordata; class Amphibia; order Anura; family Microhylidae; genus Gastrophryne; species Gastrophryne carolinensis. The sequence continues at coordinate 186,698,008 of CM051239.1, read as the reverse complement.
CACCGATCACCGGCATCTGACAGTTGAGAGGCCTGGAGCTGTCAAGACGCCGGCCGAGTGACGGCAAAATGGCGGCGCCCGTCGGAGGAAGAGGGGCCTGAAAGGCTCTCTCCTGAAGATAGAAAGCCCTGGGGGGGGGGGATCGGAGGCCCCCCGGGTGAAGAGGAGGGCCGGCGAGATCAAGCGCACATGGAGTTGAGTAAATGTCATTTTTATTTTTTTTTTACAGGAAAACCAGCGGCCGCAAGAACGGGGGGGGGCCTACTCCGGGCTCTCCCCTTCCTCCGGAGGAGCCCCGACGGGGGATCGGAGCCCCCCAGGGTGAAGAGGAGACCCGGCCGGTTCAAATGAGGGGTCAGGTAAGTGTTTTTTTTAACTTTTTGCAGGCGCTAGCAGGGGGCAAACCAGACACGTAAATTTTACGTGGCTGGCATTTAACAGTTGGAGAGGCAGCCACGTGGCTGGCAATAGAAGGGTTAAAGTACAGGTACCTAGGGAACCTTGTAGTGCCTTATTGCACTGGAAGATCTCTACTCTTACTCAGCTACAACAGAAGTTGGTCACCATCATTTCCTCATCAGCTCAACAATCTATAGCAGAGTCCTGGAATAATTTCTATGAATTCAAAGCAAGACTGATCACCGCCCCCAGTGTCGTCATCTTCCCTGGGCTGCACAATGCTGCCAGATCCAAAGCACCCCGCGCCATGCGAGAGGCCATTCAGATGAATGGGTGGGCAGGAGCGCACACAGATTTGTGGTAATCTTTTTCAGCTTTTCCAGAACCATAGCAGAGCATTGAGCTCAAATCAAAGCCAAAATGCTAAAATTGAGGGAGAATCATCTGTATGCTAAACTCAAAAAATGTGTTTTCGAAGATTTGGGGCACATTTGGCTTGATGCAGAGCCTCCCCGTTCAGTTCTCCCGTGCGTTTTCCCGTTGTATTTGGGCTTTGATCGGGTCAGGAAAGGGTGCTACGTTGATTTTAGTGTGCGTTTATGCGCTCAGGTGTGCGCTCAGCTGTCTTTCCGATTGTCGGCTCGCACGAGGCTGTTTCTCGGCAAAACGGACGCCTCGTTCATTGTTCCGTTTTTTTCAGTGATGCAGAGCCTTGTTTTCCGATTGAAATCAGCCTAATGAAACGGGGCCGCTGAGCCTTCACTTATGGCAAGTCAGAGCAGCCGTATTTGCACTCGGGCAATAATATGCAGTCCTCTGTTGGAGCACATCAGCGGCGCCAGCTCCGCGGTCTTGTCCTGCTGAGTATGGCAGAAACCAGGCTGCACCTATTTGAGCTCACCCGCCTTACTGGGTATGTGTATGAAACTTGTATTGTTTGCCCACCCTGTCTGACTTAGTTTTTTCCCTTAACACACTATTTGCCAAATTACATTAGATGGAAGGAACCCAATATCCAGTAAAAGTCTTAACTAAAAATACTGGGTTGGCTAAGAGGTTAAATTCCAGACAAGCTAGATGGCACATCTCGTATCAGTTCGAGGTGTGCACTCATGTTCTTGGTGGGAAATCTTTTCTCACTTGGGGTTAATGGCATTCCTTTGTTTTGCTTACTACTCAGACTAATGGGCAAAGCAGGCAAATCTACCGAGAATATTGCCCTATGCCAACCAGCAAAATCGGGACTCCAATATCGAACTTTATTCCATTTTACATAGAGTAAAACCCATCACCTATAAGGTGGACCTTCTACAATCTTTAGGAATTCCATTTTTTTCCATGTTTACTTGCTTAACCCTTTAAACGCCCATAAATTTCATGTGGTTGGCTCCCTAAACATTAATCGCCAGCCACATAAAATTCCCCTTCTAGCAGCAAAAAAAGTATAAAAGGTTTCCAGGAGCAGCAGGAAATCATAAACCAGAGTAATCAGAGTGGGACACAATGTTAAGGGATAGATTGATCGGAGGTATTAAAAAATAAAATATCCATGAGACCCCTATACCAGTTCACAAGGCTGGCCCCCCATTAGCTGCTTCCCAAAGCCTAGGCGGGGCAGAAGAGCCCACAGGCCATGAAGGCTATGCAGGCTTGTAGCCTTTAGGGCTGGGTGCCACCGAGGCTGGCCTCCATGCTCTGGTATACAAGTCCCCAATAGCTGGTGCCCAGGCCGGTTATGCTGGGAAGGGGAGACCCCCCACCATTTTTTAAAACATTTTAAGAGCACCTAAAATAACCCCCCCCCCCCCCCCGGGTAGGGGTACCCCACATCATTTTTTTTATTGTGATATATTGTGAATAGTAGTTGTATTTTATTTGTAAATGTTATAAAAATGTTATAAAGTGCTCTTTTCAGCTTGGAGGGTCTCCTGGGCAGAAACGAGAGGCTACTGATATTGTAATCAGGAGAAATGGGGCTTTCACATTTCACATATGGAATATAATACGTGCTTTAAAATAAAGGAGACAATTTAACCATTTCTTTTTCCTTTTTTCACTTAAAAATATTTTAAAAACACTGGAAAAATGACTTCATGTTAAAGCCTAAACTCCAGCCAAAAAAAAAATAATTAATTTTCCTGGAAATTCCTGCAAAATCACAATTAAACAAATGACCAGTCAACAGAGGGTGACAAAATCTCAAATAGGCTGGCAGTTAAAAGGGTTAAAATTACGTATGTTGGGTATTGTTCTGTTTGGGGGAACTTGCGCTTTCAGATTAAGCATGTTTTTTCTTGTTGTCATATTAATATTTTAGGAAAAGTTGTTTTTTATTCTGCTTTCCTATACAGAAAGATGAGTAAAAAAAAAAGAAAAAGTTTTTCAATAAGCAACAAGCTGGGTACGCCTAGAAAGCTGTGTGTACTTTCAGGCAATATGTGATTTGTAAGGGGCGGTAAAATGTGTGTCTTGGTTGAAAAAGCACTAGGTGCGCACAAATTTTCTAAGTAAAATTATCCTTACGCGCATGCTTTACTTTGAGGTGTTTGGCAACTTGTCCCTTGGTGTCTACCAATACATATGTGGTGCCATTGTATCTGGGAGAAATAGGGCTGTTACATGCAATATATTATTGAAAAACTTTTTTCTTTTTTTTTTACAATTTATAGTAATTTTTGTAATAAAAAATTTATTTTTTGCACATATTTCTAGAGATGAGCGACCTTTTTTTTCGATTTGACCGATTCGTCGAATTTTCTGGAAAAATTGGTTTCGGTCCTAAATTAAAAATGGCTATTTCTGGGCTTCTGAGAGCCTCCATAGGGTTGCAGAATGTTTTGCTTGGCTGTAACATGCATAGGATGCATGCTGGGTTAGTGAAATAATATTGTAAAGAAGTATGACATGCAGATCAGAGGCGTCGCTATTAGATTCGCTGTCGCAGAGCGGCACAATTAGAGAGCCTCGAGGTGGCATCGGCATTATGAGCCCATATATTGCCTGAAAGACACACTCTGGACTTGGCAGCAGCATAGGGAGCCCATATATTGCCTGAAAAATACACCCTGAATTTGGCAGCAGCATAGGGAGCCCATATATTGCCTGAAAAACACACCCAGGAGTTGGCAGCAGCATAGGGAGCCCATATATTACCAGAAAAATGCACCCTGGAGTTGGCAGCAGCATTAGGAGCCCATATATTGCCTGAAAGACACACCCTGCAGTTGGCAGCAGCATGAAGAGAACATATACAGATTTTGGGCACATATATCTTATCCTAAGAATATTAATAAAAATTAAGATTAACGTAAAGCAATAATTACTTGTGGTCTGATGCGGAGGAATGTCTGTAACTGGAGAGCAGTGCCTTAAATCTGTTTTGCACTATCCATATTTCTTTAGTGTTGGTCTGGCACCACGCTCAATCTACTCTGATGCATCAGGCATTGGTGGGTGGAAATCTTGGCTGATCCACGTCCGATTCATTTTCACACAGGCCAGTCTCTCAAAAAAAAAAAAAACATTTTTAAGCGTACTGGAGCACATTGAATTTCCCTCATCAGAGCATCACATACGCACATCTAAGAGTTTCATCACTTTGTTCCTGTTAAGTCTTCAGGGCCTAGTTAGTACTTAGTGAAAGGCCATAGATAGTTACACACCTGCTGCTGTTATCGACAAATCCTGTTTTAAGTGTAGTGTAGCGTTTTGTCCTCCCCTCATATATGCACTAAGTATGTCAGGCAGGGAAGTGCCAGGATGGGCACAGAGAAGTTGCAGAGGCCTAAATTCATCAAGCAGAGGTTGCAGCAGACTAGGGGTGAGTGGCAGCAGGCGTCTCAGTGAGAGACCTGATCTCCCGGTATCAGCTAGCGGTCGTGTCTTGACAGCAACCCATCTGCCGTCATCCATTGGTTAACACGATCGTCCACTTCATCACAAGTGACATCTGACACCCCCAGTCAACTGTCGGTTATATCTTATGCTTTGGGTTCAGCTCCACTATTCAGTGAGGACGATCTGAAAATCTGAATAATCAGCAGCTACTGCCCAGCCAAGAAGTGGAGGAGACACTCGCCGCTTCTTCCACTAGGCGGACAAGTAGTGATGAGGAGAGTGGCGTGGGAGGTGGTGTTGCAAGCGTTTTGGCTTATTAAGCAGACACTGTTGAGGAACCTGAGGAGGACATCAGTGAGTTTTGAGGGCCCTTTTAAAGACTTGGAGTGATGGAGAGTGACAGATTTAATGGTCAGCATGGTGGCAGAAGGGAAAAGTATGGAGGCAAATGTGCTCGGGGTAGACCACTTGCTGCGTGGCAGACGACCTTCCCAGGAGGTAGTGGAAGAGAGTCGTCGGTGGTGGCGGCGGCAGCAATGAATTAGTGCAGTTGTTGGTAGGAAAATCAGCTACTCAGCGATGTGGCAGTTTTTCATCAAGCATCCGCAGGAGGTTAACATGGCTATATGAAAGATGTGTAGGCAGAAGGCGAAGTGTGGACAGGGTCCCAATGTTGGCCCCACAGCCCTGCGTCAACATTTGCAGTGTCACCATAAAGCGGCCTGGGAGAGTTGGCTCCAAAGTGGTGATCCAGCCTGCTGCATTACCCAGTGGCACGCTGCTCCCTGTTCCAGCCAGTCAAGGCTCCACCACCTCCTGTGTGTCATACCCATCCTCTGTCGCTCCAGATGCTCTTCCTCCTCTTAATCCTAGTCGGTCATTCCGATAGCAATCCATTGGCCAAGCCATGTCCAAGAGACAACAGTATGTACCCACTCATCCAACGTGCAGAAGCTAAATTTGAGGTGGTGGACCTTTCAGAGAACTGATGGATTGTGCCGAGCCGAGGTGGAGAGCCCCAAGCTGTCATTTCTTTGCGCAGAAGGCAGTACTAGCCCTGTACAATTTTGTTGAACAAAAGGTGGGCCAGTCCTTTAGCCTGTCAGTGTGTACCAAAGTGCACTGCAGTGCCTATGTCTGGAGCTGTAACTATGGTCAGGGACAATACATATCCTTTAAGGCCCACTGGGTGATTGTTGTTCCTGTACAACCACAACAGCAACTTGGACAGGTCCCTCCGCTGTGGCCTCCACACTCCTAGGCCATTGTTTCTGTGACAGTGCACTTGCACTTAGCAATGGTGTCACAGGAAAAAGTGCTGAATTGTCAATTACATATTAATTGTTAACATTTATCTTATTTGAACACATTTATAATAATAACATATAATAACATATAACATCATAACAATAACATATAACATAATAATAAAATGTATCAATTTTTTGGGGGGTTAATTTTTATTTTTTTTTTCATTTTATTTTTTTTATATATTTTGTAATTTTTAAAAATATATATATATTTTAATTTTGTATTTTTTTTAATATTTTGTTACTTTTTTTCAATTTTTTTAAATTTTTTTTTTTTGTATTTTGTTTTTTTTTATATTTTTTTTCTGTATTTTTATTTATTTTTTTATATTTTTCAGTGCCCTTCAAGCCTAGCATGTGTGCAGGACACGCCGGTTTCACACTGTTCTTCACATGGTTTGCCTTGAGCCACACAGTCACACATGGGAGGAACTGCTAAAAATCATAAATCAATAAATGAAATCATGGCTTTACATGAAAACTGCAAATGGGAACCATGGTGACTGACAATGGGAAGAACATCTTGTCGGCGCTGTGACTAGGAAGTCTGAGCCATGCGCCCTGTATGCCACACGTGTTCAACCTAGTTGTCAAGCGTTTTCTGAAGTCTTCCCCCCATCTGCAAGACATCCTAACAATGGGAGGGAAACTTTGCATGCACTTCAACCACTCCTACACCACCAAGCACACCATTCTTAAGATACAGCGTCAGAACGGTATCCCCCAACATAGTCTGATTTGCGATGTTTTCACCCGTTGGAATTCCACCCTCCATATGTTGGATCGACTATACGAACAGAGAAAAGCCATCACTGATTTTTTGATGATCCAAATGGATAGGGGGACTCCCCTGTGGAACTTCAATGTAAACCAGTGGCAGCTCATACGTGACACCTGTCGTTTGCTCAGGCCCTTTGAGGAAGCCAATTATTAGTCAGTCGCCAGGACTACGGGATGAACAATGTGATTCCACTGCTTCATGTACTACAACACATGTTGGAAACCATGGCTGGCAGGACACTGGAGACATGGCGTCTACATTTCACGGCCACATGAAGCTTGTGGGGGCTGAAGTAGAGAAGGAGGGGGTGGGGCACAGTGAAGCACAGTTTACGTTTGACAAAATGGCCATTTTATCTAGTCATCTGACAGGAGAGGAGGAGCAGGAGCAGCCAAAGGAGCTAGGGGGTTGTGAGGAAGGCAAGACAGAGGACCCAGACACACCGTGGCAGTATGCAGTGGAGATGGAGACAGGTAGTCCTTCCGAGTCACTTGCACAAATGGCAGGAAGCATGCTCACGTGCCTGCATAGTGACCGCAGAATTGTCTCCATTTGTCAGCGGGATGACTTCTGTCTCTCCACCTTATTGGACCCTCGCTACCGGCACAAAATGTGGGCATTTTTTACATCCACTGAGAAGGAGGACAAACTGACCTACTACAGAGACATTCTACGTAGTCAGTTGGCCGATGCCTATCTGCGCCATGGTCCATACTCTTGCGGGTCTGACTCGGGGGGACCTCTGCGCTCACCTTCCACTGCCATGGCTGCTGGGGGGGTGGCAGGAGCAGCAGCAGCAGCTCCATCAGCAGCAGCCTGAGTCTTCAGTCACTAATGAGTAGCTTTCTTCACTGCATAGTGAAGCTAATCATAAGCAGCAGAAAGACCTGAAGCAGGCCCTGAACCAGCAGGTAGTGTCATACCTTGACATGACCATGCCAACGCACCTTGAGGACCCGCTGGACTTCTGGGAAGCCAAACTTGACTTGTGGCCGCAACTGGCAGAGTTTGCCCTGGGAAAGCTGTCCTGCCCGGCCAGTAGTGAGCCATCTGAGTGGGTGTTTAGTGCGGCGGGAGCCATAGTCATGCCAAGGAGAACTCGTCTGTCCACGAAAAATGTGGAGAGACTCACCTTTGTGAAGATGAATCAGGCATGGATCAGCCAGGATTTCCAGCTACCAATGGCTGATCCATGGCAGTAGCTGATGCATGGCAGCTCCTTATGCTGCTGCCAACTCCAGGGTGTGTCTTTCAGGCAATATATGGGCTCCCTATGCTGCTGCTGCCAGCTCATATGTGTGTCTTTCAGGCAATATATGGGCCCCTAATGCTGCTGCCAACTCCAATATGTGTACTCTTAAATGCTAGCATATTTGGGATGCCCCCCCAGTTAAAGGCAATGGCTGCTGACAATTTGACAATGTCTTTACAAAATGCAACCAGTTAGCAGACAGGTACTCTTGAAATATTTATGCTAGTGTTTGGGATGCCCCTCTTCAAATACATAGGTTGGCTGCTTTTATAGTGGAAAAGTGACTTTGTTTACAAAATGCAACCAGTTAGTAGACAGGTACTTTTGAAATATTTATGCTAGTATTTGGGATGCCTCCTCTTCAAATACATAGGTTTACTGCATTTATAGCGGAAAAGTGACTTTGTTTAAAAATGCAGCCAGTTAGTAGACAGGTACTCTTGAAATATTTATGCTAGTTTTTGGGATGCCCCCTCTTCAAATACATAGGTTGGCTGCTTTTATAGTGGAAAAGTGACTTTGTTTACTAAATTAAACCAGTTAGTAGACAGGTACTCTTGAAATATTTATGCTAGTATTTAGGATGCCCCCCCCCCCACCCGGCGAAAGGCAAAGTTTGCTTAAAAAGTGACTTTCATTACAAAATGCAAGCAGTTAGTAGAGGGTATCTTGAAATATTTATGCTAGTGTTTGGGATGCCCTCTCTTCAATTACATAGGTTGGCTGCTTTTATAGTGGAAAAGTGACTTTCATTACAAAATGCAACCAGTTAGTAGACAGGTACTTTTGAAATATTAATGCTAGCACGCTTTTTTAAGAATGACATGAGGAAAAAGAAAAGCTGAATAGGCAGGTATGTTATTAACACTAAATAGGCTTGAAAGCTAATGCAAACACTTTAAACTTTCCCTTTCTCTGTCACTGTCACAGCCTCTCTCCTTCTCTATCTGTCCCTCGCTTCTTCTGTACTTTGTTCTATCCATCTATCTCTCCCTTGCTCTATCTATCTATCTATCTATCTATCTATCTATCTATCTATCTATCTGTCTGTCTATCTGTCCCTCGCTCTCTCTCCCTGCCTGATCTGCTCTGGCCGCAATACAGTGTCAGAATGATCTTCGCAAAATGGCTGCCGTTTATATGGGGCTGTGACATCATCAGTAAGCCTGTCTGCTAATAGGTAGCATGTGACGCCTACCCAGGATTCCTTGCCCCATGGGACATGTCCTGACATGTGGATCCACCATTTTAGATGGGCTGGATAGCAGTAAATGGAGTTTTGAGGAAGCGATTCGATCGATCGAATCGCGGCGATATTCGGAATTGTAACAAATCAAATTTTCCCTGAAATTCGTAACGAATTCGGGTTCATCAGAATCGATTCGCTCATCTCTACATATTTCACTGAAAAATATTTAGAATACAAAGACATTTCATGTTAAAGCCTAGACTATGCTGAATAAAACAATAATACCATTTTGTGAGTACTCACCTGAAAAATGGATATTGTTGGTGTGCCACACACCCCGCTTCACCTTTAATTCTTCACGATTGGGTTACTCACCGCCAGGTGACGCTCTTGCAGAGAGGAAGTCTTGTAACGAGCCCCCTTCCGGCCTATATATACCTGGTACCTCCCATTTATCACCAGTGTATCAAAAAGCAGAAAGACAAGGTACCAGTAACTTAACGGTAACCTCAAAATAAACCAATATAAATAAAAGCTTCACCATATAACGGATTCGGAATACCGAAAAGGGTGGGAGTGAAGCGGGGTGTGTGGCACACCAACAATATCCATTTTTCAGGTGAGTACTCACTAAATGGTATTATTCTTGGTGTGCCACACACCCCGCTTCACCTTTAATTCTTCACGATTGGGACATCCAAAAGCAGTGTCCACAAGGGATGGGCATCTCAAGGCCAGGTGAAGCATAACTTAAATGACTGCAGTCTGCAGAACTTTGCGGCCAAAAACAGCATCCGCTGAGGCTCGCACATCAACTTTGTAAAAATTAGAAAAAGTATGAACAGAAGACCAAGTGGCGGCCTTACAAACTTGTTCAACAGAAGCTTGGTGCTGAAAAGCCCAATACGCTCCAACGGCGCGAGTAGAATGAGCAGTGATATGAAAAGGGGGAACTTTCCCCTTAGCAGAATAGGCCTCAGTAACGGCCTGACGTATCCATTTGCTAATGGCAGATTTGGCTGGTGCCAAACCCTTCTTAGGCCCACAGGGCACAACAAAAAAGGCATCCGTCTCACGAAAAGGAGACGTGATAATCAAGTAGTACTTAACACAGCGTACTACATCCAAACAATGCAAAACCCTCTCTTTGTCATTCTTAGGATTAGGACACAAGGAGGGAAGAACAATATCCTGATTCAAATGAAAAGCAGAAACAACCTTAGGAAGAAAGTCTGGCTTGAACCGAAAGACCACTTTATCCTGATGCCTGGATAGACAAGGCCGCCAACTCTGAGACACGCCGGACCGAAGTGATAGCTACCAAGAAGACAATCTTCTGAGTCAGGGTAGACAAAGCAATATCTTGCAGAGGCTCAAAAGGAGGAGCCTGCAGAGCAGAAAGAACCAAATTCAAATCCCAAACCGGGAGTAATGGTTTCCTGGGAGGCCGCACAGGCGTAACCCCCTGGAAAAAAGTTTTAACTAAAGGATGAAGCGTAAAATGCTTCTGAAAAAAGATAGATAAGGCAGAAACTTGCCCTTTCAAAGTACTTAGCTGAAGACCAGAGTCCAGCCCAGATTGTAAAAACTCCAGAATCCTGGAGACCGAGAAGACCCTACAAGGAAAAGATCTAATCTCGCACCAAGCGATATAGGCTTTCCAAGTCCTATAGTAGATGATAGAAGAAGACCTCTTCCGGGCACTGATCAGAGTCGTAACAACTGAGTCAGAAAGACCCTCCTCCTTCAAGATGGAGGTTTCAGCAGCCAGGCCGTCAAACCCAGCGCTGGTAAATTGGGGTAACACAACCGACCCTGAGTGAGCAGATCGGGCCGAAGAGGCAGAACGAACTGGTCCACTGCCAGCCGAACGATGACTGCGAACCACACTCGCCTTGGCCACCTTGGGGCCACGAGAACGGCGGACACCCTTTCCAGAGCCAACTTCCGAACCACCCTGCCCAGCATGGATATCGGAGGAAACAGGTATAGAAATCCCAGATCCCCCCAGCTCAGGGACATGGCGTCCACTGCCAGAGCCAGAGGATCCCGGGAGAGCGACACGAAGTTCGGGAGCCTGTGATTGTGACAAGAGGCAAACAGGTCCACCTCCGGTGTCCCCCATCGGAGACACAGTGAGCGGAAAACCTGAGGATGGAGAGCCCATTCTCCCAGACGGGGAGAGCCCCTGCTCAACAGGTCCGCTTCCTGGTTCTCCACTCCTGGAATGTATACCGCCGAGAGACAAGGAACATGGGTCTCTGCCCAGGTCAGGATCAGGGACACCTCTCTGAGAGCACTCAGACTGCCGGACCCGAGAGGACAACTGGAAGGGCTGATCCCGCGACCGAGGCTGCCGGTCCCAGGACGCCAACAGATAAAGCTGAAGTGTCCTCGTGTGAAACTGAGCAAAAGGAACTGCCTCGAAAGAGGCGACCATCAACCCTACCAGCCTCATCCCCAGACGGATGGATGGCCGAGGATTGGAAAGTAGGACCCGAGCCAACTCCTGAATCAGATGAATTTTGGACTGGGGGAGAAAAACTCTGTGTTGAAGAGAGTCCAACTGCATCCCCAGAAAGGACACCACCCTGGCCGGAGCGAGGGAGGACTTGGGGAAGTTGATCACCCAACCAAAGCTTCCCAGCGTGGAGACCACCATGCTGGTGTCTGTCTCCGATTGATTGAGTAATTTCAGGTCCAGGACGGGACGAACTGACCCGTCCTTTTTGGGGACTGCGAAAAGATTGGAGTAGAAACCGAGGCCCATCTCTAAGCGCGTCTTTACCGACGCCAGGAGCCCCTGTGCGGCCAAAGGAACGATGGGCACCCGAGACCGAAAGAACCGTGAAGGAGGGCGAGACTCGAACTCCAGCTTGTAACCGGACGACACTACCTCCCAGATTCATCTGTCCGGAATCTCCTGGACCCAAACCCGGGAGAAGTGTCGCAATCGTCCCCCCACCCGCACGGGTGAGGGCAGCCCCTCATTGCTGAGCGGGCTTACCGGCAGGCTTGGGCTTGGAGTCCCAGGACTGTGCGGGGCGGCCACGGCCCTTCCCCCGAGTCCAACCTGCACCTCTGGTAGCGGGAAAGGAAGCCCCCCTACCCGCTCTGAATCCCTGAGAGGAAGGCCTACCAGAACCTGCCCCCCGAAAGGGACGACGAGGCCTCTTACGTTGCAGCATTTTACCACCCTTCGCAACTGAATCAATTTTATCACCAAACAGCCGCAATCCCAGAAAGGGAAGAGCTGTGAGCACCTTCTTAGAAGTTGCGTCCACAGACCACTGGCGCAGCCATACAGCCCGACGAATAGCCACCAGCATTGCCGCTGTCTTGCTACTCATAGCCAGCGCATCGTCCTGAGCGGACAGGACATAGGAAACAAAAGACTCACACTGCCTGAGAGCAATAAGCTCCTTGCAAGTGGGATCAAGATCCACACACAGACCCTAAATTACAGATCTAACCGCCAATAGAAGAAGCGCCGAATCACACACCGGGCGCATCGTTGACCCGGCATAACTGAAACCATGGCGAGCGTACTGGTCAATCCGACGATCCTCACCATCCTTAAGGGCAGTAGTCTCAGCAGACTGCACCAGAGCCGTGCTGGAGAGCTCTAATACAGGGGTATCGACGTCAGGAGGAACCGACCAAAGCTTCACCAATTCTGGCGGAAAAGGATAACGTTTCTCCCAACTGGAAGGAATTCCAGTTAACCGCGTGGGATGTTCCCATTCTTTGAGCACAACTCTCTCAAAGTGGTGTTGTCTGGGAAAAACCAAAGGCGGCTGAGGCACATTAAACAACTGACCCTTAGGCAGGTTGACGGCCTCAGGTGGATCTAAATTCAAAATTTCAAACATCTGAGCCAGAATGGAGGGGGTGTCACGAGAACCCCCCGCAGACAAATCGCCAATAGCATCAACCTCAAGCTGATCTGCCGGCTCATCTGACTCCACCAGAAATTCTCCCTCCTCGTCCAGGGAGCAATCGGACCAATCCACAGGCTCACCTACTTCATCCTGTGAAGCCGGAGGTACAGGAGTCAGGTGCTTCCGTTTCGCAGTGGCTTTTAACCCTGCTTTAACGGAAATTATATTCTCGAGGTTGGCCAACCGTGCCGCCACCTCGGATTGCGAATCCCCACTCTTGACAATGTCACGCGGGGTCCGGAACAGGGAGGGAGGGGTAGGGGATGATGGAAGTTGCGAAGAGCCAGCAGCCGGAGCAACGGACTGACGCGCAATACTCTGCTTTGCACAAGGAATGCATACAAAAACATCATCACCTGGGAGCGGAGTCCCACAGCCTCCACACACCCTAGATGGCCCAGAAGAACCATTACCGGTATTATCGGAAGCCTCCATATGGTGATTTATGGTATTCGCAAAATTCTGGGTTTAAAGCATAAGCCACCCGGTATGCCCCTTTATGTTAATGTCCCGGGAGGGAGGATTTAATTAATAATAAAGATCCCCTTAAGATAGTAGTATATATATATTTTTTTTAAATATATATACAAGTATATATATATAAATATATGTCCCAATTTGGAGGAAAAGAGACTAGCCAGGCAAAATAGAACCGGGAGGCCACTGTATTGAGGGAATCCCAGGATCTGTGGGGAAGACAAACCAACAGTAAGACCCCTAGAATGGCAACATGCAATATAAAACACAATACACTGCCCAAAAAGTGCTTTAAAGAGGCAAGGAAAAACCTGGCCTCTGATTTACCTCTTTAATATTTTTTTTTTTTTTTTTTAAATAAAAAAGTATTACTCCATACAAACAGAGACCATGAAAAAAATAGACGGCCTCACGCAAGGTGAGGCCGTTTACCTTGGCCGCAACGATCAGCACAATGGCAGCGGTGGAGCCGAAGCTGCAGAGCCGGTCCAAAGAAGAGGCGGCAGAGCGGGCAGCAGTAGCAGCAGCAGCATTAGAGACATGCGGCCCCAAGCCCCGCACGCAGCCTCCTAATGAACCAGGAGGAAGTGCGGCTGGGGCCGGTAACGACGCGCCGCCGGACCACGCCCCCACCCCTGACGTCATGTGGGCCCCGCCCCCCCCCCCCCGCCAAATATGAAAAAGTAATCAGAGGGCAAAACAAGCCCTCAGAAACAAAGAGAAAGGGGGGAGGGAAAACGGAGACACTAGGCAGCCTGAGCTGCCCCAGAAAATCCTCATGGCCCGCACAAAGAGACAAGGGGAAGGGGGGGAGGGGGAGCTGAAAAGGTCACAACAGTAAACCAGAAAACAACAGCCCGCCCCAGTCCCCCTAAAGCTGACCCAAAGTTCTGGCCCTACAGGCCAGCATGCAGCAAACATACAGTGAAAACAGACACAACATGCACAGCCCTCTACCCCCCCCCCCCTTAGTGAAGGGAGAAGGGACCGCAAGGGAGAGTAAGGGGCTAAGGGGACCCTCAGGACAGGGGCATCCCACCTCCGGATCACCATGCCGGATAGCCGCATTGCCCCCAAAAGAGGGGGTCGAGCGGAGGAGATAAGCTCCTAGGCACCTATAGTGCCATCTACCAATTGCCCAGTGAGCAGCCTAGGCTGGGAGGCTTCCATTCCACCACAAAGGTAACAAACAATCAAAACCGGGCAGAAATAGACCAAAAGGGGGTGCCGGGGTAAAACCCCGGCTACCTGCAAACAGGAGACTTCAATCTTCTGTCTTGTCGTCATGCAGAGAGAAAAACACTGGTGATAAATGGGAGGTACCAGGTATATATAGTCCGGAAGGGGGCTCGTTACAAGACTTCCTCTCTGCAAGAGCGTCACTTGGCGGTGAGTAACCCAATCGTGAAGAATTAAAGGTGAAGCGGGGTGTGTGGCACACCAAGAATATATACTTTTCCAGGAAAATCCCTTCAAAAAACACAGTTGAACATGAATAGCGCAAAATAGTGAAAAATGATCTGACAACAGAGGGTGTCAAAATCCTTCAAAAATAAAGGGTTAAACCTGATTCTCCTATAGATGCTTTGCCACCCTTCTCCCCACAATTTTGGTAGATGCCCAGCTGGGATATGGGGTCAGTCATATTCTGGACATTTTCGATTTCTCCAGGAACTCTGACAGCACACCCCTGCACTCACTGCTGCTCTTTGGTTGTGGACCTGCCAGGGCTGGTTCAAATGAACCAGTGAGCATAAAGTGAACTGGATTCTTAAGGTGGTCTGGGCCAAGTGGCCCAGTATTAGGTGGCAATTGTCAGTATTATGACCAGACCCTCCATTTTCATGTTTTGCTGTGTACTGTCTGCCCTCTGTTTCCTGTTTCCAAAGTCTGAGACCCCCACAGCACGGCCCAAGGAGTTCTCTCTTCAATTTTGGGCACTGCAGAAAACATGGGTATTTTACAGGCTTTCCATTGAGTACCAACTCATCTAGGCCCCAGGTGTTTTCCTCTCTGGTGGTGTAGACGGGCTGTAATGTTTTATGTGTATATGTTCCAAGCCTGCTACTTCACTTTCCAGTCCTCAGCCTACAACTCTGCATACCTGTTCTCAGCCTGTGACCTTGCACACCTATCAAGTGACCTTTGGTATCCCCTCAAGGGAGAAATTGTCTGCCAGACTTCAAGCTGCATCCATGTCTCGTGTTTCAATTCCCAAACCAGGAAACAAACCTCCCTGAGCGCCCAGCAATATAATTCGCATGACAGAAAGCCAGTTGGATGACTATTAAAGAAAAAAAAAACAGCCCACTTGTCCACTTGCCTTAATTTCCTGCAAATATACCTGGACCTGGATGAATGAAAACCTTCAGATACACAAAATAAGCTAATAACCCTAGATCTCCAATACTTGTTGCCAGGAGATCTGACCATAGACTACAGGCTCCACACACACATAAGGGCTGATTCATGGTCATGCACCTATGCATTTGCTTATGTTTTTTGGAGAGTTTGAAGTCGTGTTCGGGCTTCCTTCTGATTTATCATCAAAATTTGAAGCGTGTTGCTTAAGGCAGGAATTTGTGCATGAAAGCGCCAATGTGGAAACTTGGCACCTGCAGCTGATTTATGTGGTGTTTCTAGGGCAGAAAAACATGCGCAAATGTGTCAATGTCAAGAGTGAATTTCCTCCAGCAAAAAGCTGGGGTAAAATGCTGACTTCACTGACTAACAGGCTTATTAAATTCCTAAAACACATGTCAGCAGTATCAGGCATGTTTTTTAGCAATGAAAATGTCAGCCGCAAGTTTGAGTAATTTTGCTCTTTTTTGGGTTTTGGTGAGAAAAAATTGGTAAAAGTTGTCAAAATTGACAAATCCTAAAATGTTTAATGATAAAAACACCAAAACATTGGGCCAAAAAAAGAGTAATTTAACAAAGAAAACATCAGTAGCACAATTTTTAAGCACTAATATGCCAAACAGAGCAGAGAAGGAGGGGTAAAGAGACCATAACTAAACATTTGACAGAACAACACTGGAGATGACCTGAAATCTGGATGTCCCCAATAAAACATGATACCTAAAAAATAAGGAGAAATAAGCACCTATAAATAACAACTAAATATTTGTCCCCTTTCTTTACTGTTTCTCATTTGTGTCTCTGCAGCTTCTGTGTTTTAGGCTAATATCTATTCTCCCTTTCGGAGTGTATTCTCTGTCCCCTGTCTTTCACCTGACAGGGAATACACTCCAAAATGAAGAACAGAGATAGGCCATCAGGACCAGTTAAGGGCTTAGCCAGCCAAATGTGCATGGTGCAGGGTCATTTGCGCTTCAAAATAGCAGAATTTCAGGCGGAAGGCACCTGAAGAGGAATTTTGCACTTGCTGCGAATGCATGCCATTTGGTGCAAGCCACATGTGTGCCCGGAGTGCACACGGAACCATGAATCAGACGCCTAGGTGCATGCAGAAACATTTGCATTTGGTTTGAGTTTTATTGTGCAACGACTAAGAATCGACCCTATACCCTGCCGGCATTTCTTTTACAAGGTCTTAATTTAGTTTTGACATCGTGATAAAGAGCATAGTTACGCTGGAAATGCATTGTGTGATCAATCTTAACATGTGGATCAGCTTTTAACTCTGTTCAACTGGTTACCATTTTATCGTGAGCAAATAAATATGACCATCACACATATCAGTGAGAGTAGTGGTCCCTACAGGTCAAGGAATCATTCACTGCCCCGTAACCATCTTCAAAAATTTCTCATAGTAATCCGAACATATGGCATACAGCTTCTACATAACCATTATATAATTCCTTTTGTCATTAACTGCTTGAAAAGATAATATAGGTGATTTCCATTTAGCAGCCAGCTGCCCCCCGGTGTTCTCACTTATGGGCCCCCCCAGAGGCAGAATTGCCCCCCAAAGTTTGAGTCCCCATCAGGTTACCCGAATTGAACTTTTGGTCAAAGTTTGGCTGAACTTGCCAAACCCGAACTTCTAGGGGTTCGCCCAACACTAGTTTTAAATTCTAATCCATAATCTTCAAACCTTTTAGCAGGTCCACTAAATGCGTGCCAACATCTGAGCTTCTCCGAAAACAATGGGATGGGTAAGAAGGCACTGCTTTGTGGATTCTATCTGGGGTGATATACCAACGCAGCACAACTAATTATTTTCTAATGCTTTAATATAAGTGCTGTGGTTTATATCCTCCCAAAAAAGCCACACACCAGCCATCCAAACGAATTAAGTTTATTCTCAATATTGTTGGGTGAAATATGTGCATATTTTTATTTTTATCTGTTTTTTACAATTTGAACTGCTTTTTTGTAATATAAAATGTAAGTTTTTCAATTAAATCGCATGGAAAAGCCCATTTTTTCTGTTTACAATGGTACCATATATGTATTGGTAGACATTCTTTCCTGCCCAGACTCCCCCAAAATGAAACAGCGCTTTAGAAGATTTTCAGATAAAATACAACTGCTATGCGCACCATGCAGTTTTTTAAAAAAACAACCCTTTATATTTGAAATACCCCCCACAAACCATATGTTCTCTGAAAGTACATACCCCCAAGCTTTCTAGGATTACCAGGCTTGTTGATGTGCGCACAGTTTTCTGGAAGTAATCCCTCAATTAATTTTTTGTTTGCGCAGGGATTGCTTAAAAAACAATAAAAAATCATAATTAAAGACAAATTTTCCTTAAAAAACAATATGCAAACAAGTATAAACAAGTTAAATCTGAAAAATCAAGGTCCCCCGAAGAGAACAATATCCAACATACATAGGTACCGTCAAGGGAAGAGTTGCCAAACACCCCAAAGTAAAGCATGCGCATAACAGTAATTTTACTTGAAAATGCAGCTCTGCAGACAAAGTGCGCACCTTGCACTTTCGGAATACTCCCCAGAAACCATATATCCTCTGAAAGTACATACGTTAAGCTTTCTAAACATACACAGCTTATTGTAGTGGCTTCATCCTTCTGGAAGTGATCCTTCAAAGAATTCTTTGGTTGTACAGGCTTTAGCTAAAAAATGTATAAAAAAGCAAAATAAAATACATTTTCCTAAAATATCAATTTTCAAAAAAGTAAAAACAACCTAAATCTGGAAACACAAGCCCCCCCCCCCAAGTAGAACAATACCCAACATGCATAGCTAGTTTTAACTGCCAGCCTACTTGAGATTTTGTCAACCTCTATTGACAGGTCATTTTCACCATTTTGTGCTATGTTTAACTGTGATTTATTTTTTGGAATTTTAAGGGTTAAAAACCTCGGTGCCCCCGCCCTGCAGGCTACACGGGTGCACAGGCTAAATGGCCCCTGGGCCCTTCTGCCCCCGGATTTGGGAAGGCAGGTAATGGGGGGCTGGGGGTTAATGGCAAGTCACCCGCTAGCCACAGGTGACTTGCCAGCCCCCTAAGCCTCGTGAACTGGTATAGGGGGTCGCATAGATCCCTTATCAGTTCACAAAGGGTTAAATGTAAAAAAAACACACGGACACAGAGAAAAAATATTTTATAATTTACTTACCTCCCACCTATCCTGGACCACTGAGCACTTTTGTTTCTGCTCTCCTGCTGCTGCTGCTGGAAGCTTTTTAAACCTGCTGAGTGACAGGTAACATGGGGTTGATTACTTTATGAAGGTGAAGGTGGTGGCGCCCATGGTGGAAGCAGGGGAGTGGGCCTGTCAGGCCATCTCCTGATACTAGAAGAGCTGGGGGGGGGGAAGAGGAGACCATTCCAGGAACTCTCCTGCAGCCGGAGGGGCCCCGGCGGGGGATCGAAGGGGAGAGCCAGCCGGATCGATAGAGGGGTCAGGTATCTTTTTTTTTGCCACTAGCAAGGGGTAAAGCCGGGTTTGTAAAATTTACATAGCTGGCAGTCAATGGCAATAGAGGCATGTTTGAATGGTTAAACCCTACCAGCATTTGTATTACAGATATGGCCTGCTATTATGAGCTAGGACCATGCTAATGTCACATAAATTATGTCAAATAAAATTAAGGGCACAGCTACATTTACCGTGTACACAGGGGCTAGCCAGGCTGGTCTGAGGTAGCAAGTGGCAAGTGTGAAGTCTGGGATCATGATTGCAAGGCAAGGTGCAATGTGCTGCAGGAGAGGTAATGCTGATGGCTGTTTTTTGAGCCTCTAAGAGCATAGGCATGGAAAAATCTAGTAGACAGTATACTAGTATACTGGCCTGAAATGTGTGTTAGATCAGAATTCTATAGACTAGAATTGGCTATTTGGTAAACTTTTAAAAAATCTAATTCTAGTCCAAACTAAAAAAAAAAGTATAAAAAGCTAGCCAAACTTTTAAAAAACTTTTGGTAACATAGTAAGTCTGTTGATCTTAAGAAGATACAATTCTTCAGAATGCAATATCACTTTTCTTTTACCAAGTGTGTCAACTTTTTAGTACAGGTGAATATCCATCACCAATAATATAAAAACATGTACCAGATTACCAATATCAATTATGGTAATGTGTATGGAAAAGTGATAAATGGTGTGTATTTTTCCCCTGCTATGTTGTATCAGGCATGATCCATGCCGGGTTTTCAGGACCCAGTTCACATTTCCAAGGTTTGTTCCCTGATTCCAGGCCTAGCACAGGTGATGAAGCCGAAATAAAAGGAGCCGCTGAGCCTGTTAGTTTGCTGTTGATCAGCCTGGGGGAAGGAGCCCAGGCTGTACTGCTCAGTGGTGAATGAGAGACTGGATTTAGGCCGAAGGACATGGCTTCTGAGACCCCAAAACTTAGACTTGTGTGGATGAGCAGCGTGGGCGTGTATGCCCTGTAAAGCGGAACCTGATACCCCGGACTTGTAGCTTGCTGGAGTATCAACCCCTTAACTTTCATTAAGTTGGTGAAGTAATCACTTGATTTATTGCATTGCATGCTGCAACCTCTGAAATTAGAGACATTTCTTTTCTGCTGAACATTTTGGTTTCAATAAAACTGGTCTTTAATTTTGAAGAACTGTTGTCCATGTCACTGCCGTTCGCCCCAATCGCTCACACAATGTGCGTAATAATCAGCTCAGCTGGTCTGAGTTACTCCTTGTTTTTACTCCTTGCGCAGGATTGTAGAAACCATTTATTTTTATTATTAACCTTTTATTTTTTATGTAATATTCAATGAGATGTGCACAGTTTCATGAGGGTATCTTTATTCCAGAGTGTTTCTATAACATAGTAGGTCTAAAAAAGATGCTTGTCTCGAATGTTGGATTCGAAACATTAAAAAAAGGGATGCCAATTTTACAGGATACCTATATTTTGATCTGATCGCAACTATCAAGCACGGCATCCATTAAATGTTTTCTATATGTGTCTCCGGTGAACAGGCAGGAAGTGGCCACCAGGTCACCAGGGAAAGATGTAAAAAGAGACATATTTTTCATTACTCAGTATTTTACCCAAAACAATTGTAGAAAGGCTTTAAGTTTATAATTAGTTGATCCTTTTTTCTGTGAAACTGTATGGCATAATTTGCCTCCTATTAAATGTTCTACAGAAACACAGGTAGCTTAGACATTAGCTTAGCTGATGAAAATAGGTTACTGATCCCACAACAGCGTTAGAGAAAGATTAAATACAAGACAAAAGGGATTATTTCTCTGGATCACACATTGCCAGTAAAACTAGGGAGCATCTGCAGAACACCCCAAAGTCAGCATTATTGTTCCATAATGATAACTAAATGTCCATTTGGCTGTAGACTTTTATAACTGCCTCTTAGGTTCTCTAATAGTCCTAAAATTACAATTTATCGTCTGGGCTGACCAATCTACTCAAGCATTTGGACTTACAAAATGTATAAAGTAAGCAGTAGTATCATATCATTCTGCTTTGAGTTCATTGCTCTCGCCAAAATCTTGAGCAAGTATGCTGCTATAAACTTTCACCATATGGTTCAATGAACCCTTTGCATAAACAGAGCAAACACAAATTTTCATCAATTTTTTTTCCACATTCCTGTCCTGTCATCTTGACATTTTCTTAGAATGGGAAAATAAAAAAATACACATGCTATTTTTTAGAAAGAAAACAATTCTACGGGAGCTAAGACTGAACAGATCCTTTATTTAAGAAGCTTTCAAAAAATAAACAAGCAAGGATAACATGGATCCCATAACAGCAGGCACATTTCAAAATTTAGACAATAACATGACCGAGAAGGAACCATCAGGAGACCATTTGCATTAGATCTTAGCTGCGATCATATATACTGACAAAATTGTTGCTTGTACACACAGGGCAGTAAATCAGTGGAAGAGACATTAGAAAACCAATTGGATTACTAGCAAAACGTCTTCAAGGAAATAACATGTAAGTCCAGTTGTCTTGATTTATACATACAGATATGTGGTTTAGAGGAGGAACGAGTAGAAAGCTCTGCTGTATTCACCATGTCTTATGGCATGAAACAAGGAACAGCCAGCACTCCATTAAAGCTTATATTATATCCATAATACATTCATTAGTCCATGGACTAACATTTCTAGTGAAAGCATTATAGATACAATATAAGCCTTGACGCTTGAATGGAGTGCTTTGTAGGAGTTCTGGCTGTTCCTTGTTTCATGTGTTTAGCCGTGCAACTGCCTTCCATTGCACCCATCTATATCGCCAAGGATAAGAGTATCTGTATTGATTCTACAGGTCTTATGACAGGGGTTCCTAAACTTTTTGGCAAAAAGGACAGAAGACACATTTCAGAAGGGGCGGCAGTTGGCAGGCGGTTGTTAGGATAATTGCTGTGGGCGATAACTTTACATTGCTAGTATTATTACACTTAATATTACACTTTATATTGTATTATACCATACCTCCCAACTAGGAAACATGTTCCCTGGTCATTCCCCTAGCCATACCCTCAATATGGGAGAGAGAGAAGCGAAGAATGTGGAAAAGAGCGCAAAGGAGGAAATATGGAAGAGAGAGAAAGAGAATGGGGAAATGTGGCATAGATAGATGGAGGGAATGTGGAAGACGGAAAAGGAGAGAAAGAGAGGAGGGAATGTAAAAGAGAAAAAGAGGGAATTTGAAAGAAACATACCGTAGAAGGTTGATGGCAGAAGGAGACCATATGGTCCATCTAGTTTGCCCTTATGTGTATACTTTACATACTCTTTAGATATATGCTTATCTCAGGCAAGCATCCTGCTTGCTTTTCCTACTGCCTGGCTACACTGTCCACTCATCCTGCAGCTTTCAATAAACAATATCCCTATATCTCTCTCCGCCGAAGTTCTGGCTAACACAGTGCCGCCCATACAGTTCTCAGAGCAGGGATTTCTTCTACCTAAGTGCATTATTTTACATTTAGAGACATTAAACTCCAGGAGAGAGAGAGAAAGATAGAAAATGAGTTAATTTGGAAGGGAGAGAAAATGGGGATATGGAAGAGATATAGAGAACAGGTGGTAATGTGAGGGAGAGAAAAGGAGGACCTGACTCCCCCCCCCCCCAAAAAAAATTATCATGGGTGATTGTGACCCTGCTATGTGCTGCTTTTTTTCAATAGGTGGCCAAGCCTGAGAATTAGCATGTGGCTATGCCTCTCTGCCTGCCCCAAACAAGCCTGTACTCATTCATTCAAGGGCGTACATAGGTTTCACAGGGCAAAAGTCATAGTGGGCCCCCACAAAGAAGTGCACTGTACATTCCCAACGGCACTCTCAGAGCTGCTTTTAAAGCCCAACTAATCTCCTTCCTCCCCCTAACAATCACTCTGCCCTGAATGAGCCCTGGTACTGTCACCTTGTTCCAGACCCCACAAAAATTTAACTAGCAGATTCCCCAGACACATTTTACTTTTTTCCCCAAAAGTAAGCTGGGGGAAATTACATGTCTGCTTTACAGCTGGCCTTCCCATGGTACATTCAGATCTGCTGGGCATGCAGAGAGTGTACAGTAAAGATCCAGAACGAGTTCCAAGGTGAGCATATGGCAAATCCAGGGGGCATCATACAGTGGCCATGGGGAAAGTTTGCACAATCAGAGATGGGACCAGCACAGGGCTTTTGGAAAATAATATCAGACTGGAGACGGAACAGACATACACCTCTGAACAAATCACATCCGTTTTTGCTTTTTTGCATTATTCTAAGACAAATGCTAGACAATCTGGGTGGTTTGTGGTATACGGGCAAAGCCAGAGGCCAACTGAAAGGCATTTGAACTCTGGGATACCAGCCCCTATTTCTGGGCTAGTTGGCTCTGGGGAGAGGGACACGCATTTTTTTAATAACGGCATGCAAAACACGTCAGTTAAAAAAGCCTGCATTTCTTGCCTGATCTGACCACACAGAAACCTGATCTCACCCAAAAGTCCCGGTTGCAAACACTCCCTGAACCCTACAAGTTTACACTTTTGGAGAGAATTTTCATGAGACTTCTTTCACAAAAAAGCAAAAAGTTTGCTGAATCGGAAGAGAGGGGTGGATGGGCAAGAACAGGATTTACTTGCCTAAAACCCTGAGAGAATGTATTTTTGCACGGTGTTGAATTGAGACTTATGAATCTGTCCTCATTAAAACAGACCTACAGGATTTTCAGCCTATTAAGCGCCTAGACCTGACATTTCTAACTGAAAATATACACAGTACAAATTAAGTATGGGTCACCACAACTCAAAAATATATAGACCTGGGTGCTGTAGTATCCAGGGGTGTTTCTCCTGATCATCCTTGCTAAAAACTATGAACAAATATAACTAATGCTTAAACTCACACCAGGGAGGTGAATGTATTAATTATATTTATCTTAAAAAAATGTATTTACATGCAAAGTATTTATAACACCAAGTAATGCCTCCAGCTCTACAAGGTGAGATCGAGCTCCATGATTGGCCATCGGTGGTCAGGTGATATGGAGTCCTCTTCTGGATTTACAGTGGCTTGCAGTGGAGATACCCCCTTTCATAATGCAATTGTGATCAACAAACACATTTCTAATAAATGGATGCTGGATTGCTCCAACTGCTCAGTTGTGTCTTCCATGGAATGAAAAATGGTGTATACAGGGAGTTCTCCTTTTAAAAAAGCTGAAGATGAGAACAGGTACATCATAGCCATAAATGACAGCTCTTCTAAATGGGTCTAGAAGCACTTATTTTAGAATTAGGCCTTAGCATATCAGCAAATAATTAGAGACACATCTGAACACGAAAGAAAGAGCATTTTTTTAAGTAGCTTATAAATCCTGGAGACTGGAGGATGTCCAAACTGTGAGGCTCTCCAGATGTCCTAATGTAAACAAGAATCTCCATAAAGCGAGTTTCCTCATTTATTATTGGCAAGAAAAGCCTAGTATGTCTAAGGTAGCATTATCACCCCTTTAAATTTTGCTGTGTTTAGTTATTGTTAAGTGCACTGTATCTTTTCATCTCATCAGATATGTTAAGACCATCCCAAGCGTGCTATGTACAGAAAATCTGTTTTGGATATCATTGTAGGAATACTTCCCCAAAAAATGTGGACTGAACCTGAAGGCAACTACATTGATTTACACCATTTATTGTTTTAACATATATCTTGGTCTGAATCTCAAAATCACTGAATAAGGGTTGCAAGTATGCAGCATATTAGTATTAGGAGTTTAACAAACCATTCGAGATGGGTTTAGCAAGTTCAGCCGAACTTCAAATAAACTGAAATCAGTGGGGACCCGAACTTTGGGGGGGAGGGGTGGCTTTGGGGGGGGGCTTGCAGAGTGTGCAGTAGAAGCACTGATGTAACTCACCTGAGCCCCGACCCCTGTGCCAGTGGCGGCAGCAGCAGCAGCATTTTAAACTGGCCCCAGCCGGAGCCACGGAAAGATGACCAGCAGCTCCCATAAGTGAGGAAAATTCTAGTGCAAGCACTAGGAGTGTCCTCACTCATGGAAGCCTGCGGCCATTTTGAATTTACAGGGCTGGCGGTTAATGGTCAGAGAAGCAGCCCAGGCATGTACTGCCTAGGCAACAAAATAAAGAAATATATACGTTTTTTTTCTCTCGCAGATCATCCAGCAGTGATTCTGTCTTTCAGTGCCTATGTTCCTGAGACTTGTGTACATCCACAACACACTCACTCTATTCCTTGCTCAGATTGTCCCCTCAATATCATTGAATAGTGTTCAGAGGGATAAAACCATCATAATCGATGCTGCATGTATGCCCGACACTGCAGGATGGAATAGGTTGTTCTCTGCCATCAGTAAGTTCGAAGACACAGCAGCTGCAGTGGACAAAATGTGCCAGTTTGTTGCCTGAGCAGGGACTTGGGTATTTCTTGCAAATATAGGTATATACTGTATACCCTATTAAGTGGATGGAGAATAATCTGTCATTTACAGATGGGTATATATGTCTCAGGTGTTAAATGGGATACCCAGTTGTAAAAAGCAATACAACAAACAAACCAAATAAACATGCCTAAACTCAAAAAGATAATTTCCTCGAAATAAATGTCCTCCTATATTGTTTACCCAGTGCTCCAAATAATTATACTGTCAACATATTTCTCTGTATAGCTTTAAGGTCGAAATTAATACAATTTCTATGTGACTGCTCCTGAAGCAGAGAGACAGTGTGCCCTCCCAGATATTAAAAAAATACTTTGCTGAATATCCTAAAGTAGTGGACTGGAATCTCCACACTAACTCAATGAGAATAATATTGGTTTCCAATGCAGGGCTTCATTGGACCCCAGGAAGTCCCATGCCATCATAGGCTCTAATGTAATTATTTTTTTAAGATACTTTACTAGACCACACATCTCTCCCGAACCCACTCCTCTTAGGCTGGTTCTGGGATTTTTGGATTTTGCTTCAGGGATCCTAGATTCAGAATATAGAAAATAGATATCAGTGGGTCGTAGTAGGGCAATAGCAAAGTGGAATCGGACTGGAAATCACTGACGTCAATGGGTAACCTGCCATTACTTGCTGGAGAGTGCTGAAATGTTCATGTTTCTTGAAAAAACTCACACATTTAGATGAGTCTTGATCCCCTGTTTATACTCAGCCCTCAAAACTCTCTTTTTTATATTCCAACTTGTTTGTGTCCCAGGTGAGGATTTTATCGCAAACTTCATACAAGCCTGAGAGAACTACCTTAATATTTCTTTTATACCCACCCAAAAGAGGGCAATTGTAGAGAATTCTCATAGGGCTTCCATCTGTAATTCCTTCTAGGAAGCTCGCTATAAACAGCTTTGCTATTGCAGTGGATGTAAAAATTTTACATGTCTGTTTAAAAATGGCATTTTTTTGTAAAGCAAAAAATTCTATCCAGGGAAAATCATTGAATCTGAAATCTTTTTGTATGGAAAAATAAAAATAATGTGGTAGCAGAAATATGCACCTGAATTTGAATGTATTAATATTATTAATATCTATTTATAAAGCACCGATTTCCTCGGCACTTTACAATATGGAATTACAAACAAGGTAAAACAAGCAACTTGCAATACATGACAGAAAAGCAAGGTCACAGGTAATATATATGATGGCAAGATATCTGTAGTGGTTAGTTTTATTTAGAGAAAGTAATCTGCTCGTCTAAATAGGTGGGTTTTGAGGGCACCCTTAAAGGCTTGAAGCCTTGGGGAGTGGCAAACTGTATAGAGGCGGACATTCCATAGTAATGAGGTGGCGTGTGTGAAGTCCTAAATGTGGGAGTGGGAGGAGGTGATTAGGGTTAACCCTTTTGTTGCCAAGCACGTAACACCTACGTGCTGGCTTGGCTGGGCCTTAAGTGCCAAGCACGTAGGTGTTACGTGCTTGACTTTCCTCGCTTGTAGTTTAAAAAGTAAAAACAACAAATACTCACCTGACCCCTTGTTGGATCCGGCCGGGTCTCCTCTTTAATTTGGTGCCATCCGATCCCCCGTGGGGGGTCGGATGGCTCCAGGAGAGCCCCCGGAATAGGCCGCCCCCCCCCGCTTCTGCAGCAGCAGCTTCTAACTGTAAAAAAAATAAAAAATAAAAATGACATTCACTTACCTGTGTGTGCGCTGGCTCCCGCTGTCCCTCCTCTTCACCTGGGGGGCCTCCGATCCCCCCCCAGGACTTACCGATCTTCAGGAGAGAGCCTGGGAGGCTCTCTCCTCTCTTCTGCACGATGGCGGCCGCCATCATGCCTCTAAGCCCCGCCCCCTTGGGGGCGGGGCTTATGAAGTCATCCCGGCCCCGATCTCAGGCTTCAGCCTTCTCAGCTTCTCAGATGCCGGTGATCGGCACAGGGGAAGGAGGTGACAGGAGATCCTCTGATCTCCTGCCTTCTCCTTCTCTGGATGCCGATCACCGGCATCTGTCAGCTGAGCGGCGAGGGACAAGAGCTTGCAATCGAAGGTAAGTACAGTAAAAAAAATTTTTTTTTTTTTCTAATAAAATACTTTTTATTATTGTGTAGTGTTTTTTTTCACATTAACCCTTTGTGAGCTGGTAAGGGGTCCATGAGACCCCTTATACCAGTTCACAAGGCTGGGGGGGTGGCAAGTCACCTGCCCTAGCGGGTGGCTTGCCATTAACCCCCGCACCCCCATTACCTGCCTCCCCAAAGGCCAGGGGGGGGCAGAAGAGCCCGGGCCCACATAGGCTATGTGGGCTCGTAGGCTGCAGGGTGGGGGGGCCACCAAAGCTGGCCCCCCCACTCTGTGCCTACAAGCCCCCATAGCTGGTCCCGGGCTGGTTACTTTGGGTAAGGGGGACCCCACGTCATTTTTTTTTTTGGATTTTGAAGGGTTTTTAACCCTTCAAAATCCAAAAAAAAATGGGGTCCCCCTCCCCGGGAAGGGGGACCCTATGTCATTTTTTTTTTTAATTAACCATTTGTCATCCAGCAGCTATAAAAGGCTTCTGGGCAGGAAAGGGTGTCTACCTATACATATGTGGTATCGCTGTAACCGGGAGAAATTGGGGTTTCTCACGCAATAAGATTTTATTGACAAACTTACATTTTTTATTACAAAAAACTCTACAAATTGTAAAAAAATGTTTTTTTTTTGTTTTTTTTCACACATTTCACCCCAAAAAATTGAGAATACACCTAAAAAATACAAACAAGACATTTCATGTTAAAGCCCAGACTCTGTTGAAAAAAACAATATATAATTTTCCTGGGAAATCCCTGGAAATCCCTTCAAAAATGACAGTTGAATATGTGTAGCGCAAAATGGTGAAACATCGTCTGGCAACAGGCAGTGGCAAATGCTGCAGGTAGGCTGGCAGCGAAAGGGTTAAGGACAGGAATAGCTTTTTGGCAGAGTGGAGATTAGGTCTGGGTTGGTATTTATTGATAAGCGAAGAAATGTAGGCAGGGGCCTGATTGTAGAGTGTTTTGTTAGTTAAGGATAGTACTTTAAATGGAATTCTCTCAGAAATTAGAGTCAATGGAGGGACTGACATAGAGGAGCAGCTCTAGAGAAATGTGAGTAGAGATGAATGAGTCGAGCAGCAGAGTTGAAAATAGTTTGGAGGGGTGCCATTCTGTTTGTTTTTGTTTGTAGACCACAAAGGAGAGGGTTGCAGTAGTCTAGTCGTGATATAATTAGGGAATGCACTAGGATTTTGGTGGTCTCAGGTGAGAGCAAGAGGCAGATGTGGGAGATATTTTTGAGTTAGAGACAATAGGAGGTGGCTAGTGACTGAATGTTAGGTGTGAATGAAAGAGAGGAGTCCAGTATAACACCATGTTTAGTTTGAGGGAGCGAGAAAACATGATTGAGGAGATAGCTGTCAGACAGTCAGGAACACAGGATAGGAAAGAAGAGATATCTGGGCAGAGAGGTAGATTTGAGTGACATATTCATATAGGTGATGTTGGAAGCCCAATGGGTTTATAAATCATCCAAGACCATAGGTGTAGACCAAGAATAGAACCTTGTGGAATACCAACGAAGGGTGGGGAAATAAAACAATGTTTGAGCGGGACGCTCTAAAAGTGCGATCAGAAAGGTAAGAGAATATCCATGAAAATACAGTCTTGAATTCCCAGGGCTGTTGACAGATCGTTAGTTACTTTGGTGAGGGAGATTTCAGTAGGGTGGTTGGAGCAGAATCCAGATTGAAGAGGTTTTAGTAAGCTTAGTTAGCAGAGATGTATCTATACCCAAATCTTTGCTTGTGATTAGCCCTGCTCTTCTAGAAGGTTCAAATTGTGCAACATCTTAGATTTGTTTGTATCTGTTAATTTACCTAATTATGCTTAGCTAGCAACATGAGCTTGAAATGTATACACACACTAGAAATAAATGAGAAAAGCATAAAAACCAAATATGAAATGAACATGAATGTATGTGAAAGTGGACCGTCAGTCAAAAATGACTTAAACTGGACCAACACAACAAACAGTGCTCATATGCATCCCTCACCAGGCAATTTAGATTGCTGCACAAAAGGGAAATTTGTGTACTCACTGGTAAATTTCCTTTCCCGTCCTCTTCCATTCCGGGGCACCACCAGTAGCAATGTGTGCAATCTCAGCTGTAGGCGGGGACTGCATGATAGAAAAAAAACTAGCTCCTCCCAGCCTATATAGGGCAGGCTGTGGCAGGATCTCCTCAGTTAATTAAAAAGCAGTTCAACCACAACCCCGGAAGGGGAGAAGGCTAACCTGCGCATTATGTACGCAACTAGAAAACAGTGCACCAAAACTAAAACCATGCAGTCTACTGCCAACAGCCTACTGTGTCAACCTAATCAAGAACAACGGCACTGAAACCTCAAGCTTAGACCCCCAGAGAGGGGTTCACCACCATCTCACCACCTTATGCGCCAGAGCGGCATCAGAAGATGCCCTAATATCATGTCTGTAAAACTTGGTGAAATTGTGGAGAGACAACCAGCATGCCATCTTGCAGACTTTCTCCGCCGACACCTAGTGTTGGAAAGCCCAAGATGCAGCCCTGGTGGAGTGAGTGGTGACCTGGAAGGATGCCTCCTTCCCCTTGCAGGCATAAGCTTGTATGACCACCTGCCTGAACCATCTGCTAAAAGTGGTCCTTCTGGGATCACAAACAAGACATCCATCTTACATACGTCTCTTTATGGCGAGTGGAGCGTGGGCACAAACAAAGAGGGATCACTATCTCCTGATTAGAAGAAGATAGAAGAGCCTTGGGCAATAAAACCCTGCTTCACATGTGGCGGAAATGCAGAGAGCAGGCTGTACCCTGAACAAGGAATGGTCAGCACATTGACCGCCACGGCCAGGGGATCTCGCACTCTGGACACGAATCTCTGGACCTTCCTTTTGTGCCGAGATGTCCACCTCCGGCACTCCCCACCGATCGCAGTGGACTTGAAAAATGTCCTGGTCCAACGTCTCCCTGCTCCAATAATCAGCCTGAATATTCTCTACCCCCAGAATGTAAACCGCCGAGATGTACAGAACATGACATTCATGATGCGACTCACTTCCTAGAACAACTGCCAGCTCCTGGTACCCCCCTGACTTTTTATATAGGCCACAGCCATGGAATTGTCTGACTGTACCCTGGCCATGGAGCTGGGCAGATCAATGCCCAAGAACCAGCAGAATCGCCCTCCGTTCCAACACATTGATTGGAAGGGAGCTCTCTCCCGCTAGAAACCCTGCACCATCTGGTTGTCCAGAACACCACCCAAAGCATCAGACCGGCATCTGTGGTCAGGATGCCCCCCCCCCCGAACTGGCAGGAAAGACTGATCCACTGCCAGTGACTGCTGGTCCAGCCACCAATTCAGGGATCACCGGGCATTGTCAGTTGGAACTGGGCATATGGAACCGCATCCTTTACATCACAACCAACCTTATAGATTACATGCAACCTTCAGATTCTGGAGATCCAGGATCAGACGCGTATTCTTGGGGATGATGAATAGTATTGAGTAGAAGCCACAGCCCCGCTCTGAGGGGTCACATGTACTACAACTCCCCGGTCCAGCAAGAGCTCTATCACACCGTTGTGAGCCGCCACCCTTTCCAAGATGCAAGAAGGCTTGAACGCTACAAACCTGTGTGGAGGCTTGGTCCCTAACTCGATCTTGTACCCAGGAGAAACAACCTCCCAGACGTCGGATATCCATTCCCTCCACCTCGTCTCATAGTGCAAAAGCTGTCCCCCCCGATTGGATGAGGGCGTCCGGTCAACCCTGAGAGGACTTGGCTGGGGGCTTGGGCCAGCTGACCCTTGGGGTCTAAGTTACCTCGGGGCTTCCCTTGTCTGTAGGACCTCCCAACTTCCAAAAGGCACAACAATTCTGTGACCTATGAAACAAGGTCCTCAGTTTCTGTTTCTGTGGAAGCCTAGTTGACTTCCCATCTGTGGCCTTCCAGACCAGGTCATGCAGAAACTCAATGAAAAGACGACCCCCTGAAAAGGGGAGGGCAGTAAGTGTCTTCTTAGAAGCAGTGTTGGTAAACCACTGTTTCTGCCACGAATACAATAGACGATATTGACACCTAGCACACATATATTAACATATTCACACCTAGCTGCCAACTACCTCAATAGCTGGGCTGTTGTCTGGTCTGCAGTTCATTTTCCCTTGAAAAGGAATCCTTGAATTCCTAATTAGATTGGCCTCCGATTCAAACACTCAAATACACTTTAGACACTGCAATTGCATGTTATTTGTGGAAGAGCGGTGTAACTACTGAAATGTGTCAGTTATGACTATATTAATGGGAGAGTCTTATTCAGGATTATAAGACCTTTCATTTGATATCAAACATGGCATATATGTAATGGCCAAAGACTGATAATCCACATAGTAGCATACGCTGTATGATATGTATTTGATGTTTATGTTCATTTAACTGAGAAATTAATGGGGGATCATGAATTTCTTGGTTACAATATGATAACGTGCATATTGTGGGAGTTATACCCTTTATAGAATATTTATCTAATCCCACAGAGGTGGGTTGTAGTCAGGGCAACGACATATACCAGGATGAAGCAACCATAATGGCTAAGTATCTCTCCATTATAACATTTATTGTACTGTAAACTTACTTAATCTTAACATGTAACAACTGCCTGTAATATCTAAGGTTATCTGGGGAAACTTCATGAACATATTGGGTTAGTGATTTACTGTGCTGGTAATTAAACCATTTTCATTTATACATCTTACTGTGTGTGTGTGG
Organism: Gastrophryne carolinensis; assembly: GCA_027917425.1. Classification (NCBI taxonomy): domain Eukaryota; kingdom Metazoa; phylum Chordata; class Amphibia; order Anura; family Microhylidae; genus Gastrophryne; species Gastrophryne carolinensis. The sequence goes on along the minus strand of CM051239.1, from coordinate 186,665,666 downwards.
TGGATACAATATATTGTAAATGCAAAGTATTTGAGGGAAGATATTTCATCTTTGGGACATTTCACTGGATGTATGAGGACAACCTCAGCGACCATTGGTTTGTATCAGATTGATGGTCGTTGGGCCGATATGATTATCAGTATTTGCAATATTTATAATATTGATTTCTAGTAGAAATAAGATAATTCTGTGAATAGTCACATGTAGAATTGATTTCTCTTCCATTACTACTTCAGGACATCAGGATAATTCAGTAACGATAGAGTTAACCACTCTTGACCAAAGGGCGTGACTGCGTGGCTCTGCCTCCCGGCCTATATCCTTCCGGCAGACTTCCTACACTACAGTTAATTAAAAAGCAGTAGAACCAGTCGCCCGGGAGGCATACCTATATCTTCTGTTGGAGACAAAAGGCTGACAAAATTCAAGACTCATCTCTCTGATTATAAATATGTATCTATATAGGTAGCCTATACAGGCTATCTGTATATATATATTTACCACTCCACTAAGACTAGGCATCCAAGACATGGATATATCAACCTAGCAGACAGGGATGGGATGTCCTGAAGTAATAATGGAAGAGAAATCAATTCTACAGGTGAGTATTCACAGAATTATCTTTTCTCTTCCATTTTACTTCAGGACATCAAAATAATTCAGTAATGATAGAGATCTCCAAAAGCAGTACCCTGAATTCGGGTGGGATCCTCAAAAAAACCTTAGCCCTTTTATCAGGAATAAGATATCTTAGCTCTAGGTTACTACAGCCTGTAATAACTTTCTTCAGACATTTGCATCCGCTGAGGCTCAAACATCTACCCTATAAAATTCGGTAAATGTATGAATTGAAGACCAAGTAGCGTTTCATATACTTGTTCTACTGAAGCTTGATGCTGAAGCCCCAGAAACTCCAACAGCTCGTGTCAAATGAGCAGTAGTCCTAAAAGGAGGAGCCTTCCCCTTAGGGAAATAGGCTCTTAACAATGCCTGTCTAGTCCATCGGCTGATGGTAGACTTAGCTGGTGGAAGACCTTTTTGTGGACCCTCAGGTATGACAATAAGGAGTCCAAACTATGGAACGATTGTGTAGTAATTAGATAATACTACACTAAACTCACTACATCCAGCCAGTGAAGAACTCCTCAACGTACTGAAGACCTTCATCAAGACTCTTCTGCAAAAACTTCCAAAATTCTAGCGACAGAAAAAAACTCTACAAGAGAAACCCCTGGACTTTCACCAAGGGATAAATGCATGCCAGACTCTACAATAGATCATTGATGAAGACTTCTTCCTGGCCTGAATCATAGACTGAATGACTCTGGCTGAGAGGCCTCTTTCTGTCAAGATGGAGGTTTCATAACCAGGCCGTTAAGCCAAAAACTCATGAATTGGGATTCCCTAGAGGCCCCTGTGTGTAGAACTTTATTGTCGGTAAACTCTGACATCTTTACTATGTCTGAGAACCAGCTTGTTCTTGGCCACCAAGGAGCCATCGGAATGGTTCAGCCTCCCTCACAAGCTAAGTCTTCTAATACTCGAACCCAGGAGTGGAATCAGAGGGAATGCATAAGGAAGCTAGAATGCTGACCCTGAAGAGTCAGAGCATCTGTTGCATTGCTAGAGGATCCCTGGACCGGAACACAAACTTTGGAAACCTTCGATACAAGAGATCTATGATTGGAATCCCACAGTACATGCATAGAGATTGAAAGACCCCTGACCCCTAAGACCATTCCCCTTGATGCATGGACTTTCAGCTGAGATGATGCAAGTTGTCCACTCCAGGTATATGTACTACTGAGATGCATGGAGCCTGCTTCACGGCACAAGGAACACCTGGCTCATTTCCATGCATCTGGAACCCCCCTGGTGGTTGATATATGCCACCGCCATCTGATTGTCTGTCTGAATCCAGACAGCATGCCCCTCAGATGGAATGTCCAATGTCTGAGACATAATAGAATTTCACTCAGTTTCAGGATATTATAGGAAGTCTGCTCTACCTCGGACAACACCATCCCTGGAGCATCCATGACACTTCTCTGCAGAGATAATCTTCCACTGTACTGGAAGGAAGAATTTGCTGATCTGAAGAGGCAGAGGACGTAGCCGCCAAGCTAGTGACTGCCCTGTTAACTGTGCCATGCAGTGAGTGCGAGCAAATCGTAGTGACATAGTATGTAAGGCTGAATAGAATTTTAGCCCATCCAGTTCAGCCTTCCATCTGCAGGGGTCCTGTGTGAACTGAGCACTGAGCACTGCCTCGAAGCAAGACACCATCAGGCCCAACAGAGGCATTCCTTGACTTATCATCAGGTGAGGGCAGGACAAGAGACCCTGTAACCTGGCCTGAGGTAAAATCTATTCTGTTCTGAAAGAAAAACCTTTTGCCTGAGACGTGTCAAAAGACATTCCCAGAAACTCTATTAGAATTTGACTGGATACTCAGATATGCAATGTCTATAAAACATTCTGTGTATCCTTCTGGGGCCCCTGAAATGATTGGGCCCCTATAAAACAGATCATCTAAGCAAGGGCTTATATGTATATTCTGAATTCTTAGAGTAAACATGAGATCTGCTAGCACCTTGGTAAACACCCTTGGTGCTGAAGATTGCAAAGGGTAGCTTCACAAAACAGAAGAAGTAGGCCACCTACAGCAATGTAGGTACGCATCTATATACATACACTGTGGTAATAAAATCTCCCGGCTGGAGTAACATGACTGTGGATCAAACAACTACTTTTTCTAAAAAGCAAAAAACGGCAGATCTCGATGCTTCTGAACTCTGTGAAATTCGGAGACCCCTGACCAAGTGAATCTCCAAGGAGGTCTGGCTCCTACTTAGATCTTGTAACCTGAGAGTACAACTCATGTATCTAAAGATCTTTTATACAAAGCCTCCAAATCTGCTCAAAATGCAGAAGACTTCCTCTCACCTGGCAGGGTGGAGGTGTCCCTTTCTGTCTGAGCAGGCTCTGAAAGGGGCTTGGCTTTATTCTGCCACCCAATGTCGCCTTATTTAGGGACATTGTTTTATTCAAAATCTCTATGGATCCCAAAGAGGCAAAACCTCTACCTCCAAGAAAAGTCAGAGGATTAGAGGCCCTGCGGAAGAAGCATTAGGCTTCGGCTACTGTGGCAGATTAGTAGACTTACCACTAGGCTCTTTATTATGTCAACCAAGCATTCAGCAGACAGACGCCTCACCTTAAATGGGATTCCTATCAGATTGTTTTTAGAGGCTGTGTCAGCCGGCCATTGCTTAAGTCATAAAGCATTCCTTAAGGCTACCACCAGAGTTAGGCCTCTGGCACTTAACCATGATCAAATCCTCCATAGCCAAGATAACATACCTGTTGATATCAAACTTGTTTTGAACAACTGGGAGCATGACTTCCGTGAATGACCCATGAGTCTTAAAGTCCAGATGCTCGACAAGATTCTATGGATGTAGCACAGGCCGGCCGCAAGGTCGACCCTATAAAGCATGATGTACCACTTGATCCATGTGCTTATCTGCTGGATCTCTTTGAGAAACATTATCAGAAGATGGCATAACTAAAGTCTAAAAAAGACCTGCCACCAGAGTGTCCAACAGGAGGGTGAGATCATAAATCAATCTGATCTGATAGATACAAGTACCAAGCGCTTTAGAAATGGGTGGAAGACAATTGACTTCTGCCGTTCCCTATTGATCAGATTTCAAAAATGCGTATGCACAGCAAAAATCCTCCAAAAAGGAGGAGAAAATCCTCCAAAAAAATCAACCACCCATCTTCTCCTTACCTAAGCGCCTCCTTGTGTAGGAGACTCTGAATCCAAGTCCCTGCTGGATGAATCCTCCCCAACTGGGAGAGTATGGCAGCCACATATATCCTCTTATAATGAAGAGAACCTTTTTTCTTTAAAGGTTTAGGACCACTTGAGGACTGCTGACAGTTTAAAAACTGAGAGGGAGACTAAGCACCCACAATATCCTCATCACAAAACTCAGAGGAAAAATGGCTTGAGGAACCGCGCTGTACCGCTGAGAAGAGCCGGAGATTATCGATGATGCCAGCTACTTTGCTAAGCCGCAAATCTTCCAGCATCCCCGGCTTGAAGAACCGCACTGTACCACTGAGAAGAACTGGAGATTATTGGCGGTACTAGCTACTTTGCTAAGTCGAAAATTTTCCAGCATCTCCGGCCCAAGGAACCGCTCTGTGCCGCTGAAAGATCCGAAGATCGTGGGCAGTGCTAGCTACTTCGCTAAGCCGAAAATCTTTCCACAGAGGCGGACTGAGAAAACATGCAGTGCCGCTGAAAAGAACTGAAGAATCCAGCGGTGCTCGCTACTACGCTAAGCCGAAAATCTTTCCACAGAGGCGGAGTGAGGAACCGCGCCGTGCCTGGTACTCGGAACTTCCATGGTGACGGACTGAGAACATGATTTTTCCTTGCTGCCACCTTAGCTCCGCCCCCCAAAAAGGCACAGGAATTTTGAATTTTACAACCAGTAAACACATAAGCACATGGGAAATAGCAATAAAAGAGTAGAAATAATTCCCTTAGTCACCGCCAATGAGGCTCACCAGACAAAAACCTGTGGCTGCTTTGCTTTTCAATGAAAGACTTCAGCCAGAATGCCGTGGCACTCAAAAACGCCCCAGGACCCTGGCGCTTACCCTTACCATCCTGATCTGGATACAGCTTAGCTGAGGAGGCATAGTGAGTTCATCCAGATTAGAGGAGCATAAGGGACCTAGGAAGCCAGACAGGCTTGCCCCCGCTTCCAAGGTATAATCTTAGAAACAAAAAGTAAAATGGGAGAGGAGTCCAGATAGAGCCCTGCAATCAGTCCGACTGCAAGAAAGAAACTGGAGTGTAGGAAGTCTGCCGGGAGGCGGAGCCACGCCTTTGTCTTGCAGTCGCCCTTCGGTCAAGAGAGGTTAACCCTATCATTACTGAATTATCCTGATGTCCTGAAGTAAAATGGAAGAGAAATTGAAGCTAAAATGTGCAGCAAATATTAATTTAAATCATGTTTCCTTCTTCAACCAGCAAGGCCAGCCCCCTACCCCCACCAGATGCACCAAGTTTTCCATAGCCGACACCATGTATCTGAAGACCTTCATAGTGAAGGAGGTCATAGTGCAGAGGAACGCAAACCTCCATGTCACAAATGCTTCCTTTGCAGCTTCATCCAGATCTTGTCTGCTGTAGCCGCCATGGATGTGGCACAAGCTGAGTGCATGGCCAACCCCACCATGAAGGACGCATGCCTGGCCAGCTGGTCCAACCTCCTATCCGCCGGGTCTCTCAAGGCCGCATCTATCTGGTGTGGGGATAATGGTGTGTCGAGCCAGAGCCTCCACTGGTTCGTCTACCTCAGGTACCAAAGACCAAACCCCTACAGACTCACCTGGAAAGGGGTACTTGGCGTCCAGGATCTTAGGAAGAGATGGAAGCTTATCTGGTTTCTCCCACTTATTTGCCACCAGCCTGCTGAAATGGGCAAGTCTGGAAAAAACCTGCCTGACCTTCTGACACTTGTAGGGTTCACCATTCTTCATCTGCCACTTTGGCTGAGGAGTAGAGAGGAGAACTTCCAATATTGCCTCAATAACCTCCTCAATCTGATCTGTCAGGTGATCGGGAGGGCTCCCCGGAGTATGCACGGCTTCCGGTTCATCTCTGCTGCCGGGCATCACCTCCTCCTCCAACCATCCGGAACTGGATCCGGAACCCCTAAATAGGTCCTTGATGTAGGAGCTAGAATCCTCAGAGGATTCCATCTGAAAATGCCTACACTTGGCCACCACGTCCAAAGGAGCAACCCCTTCTGCGGACGGAGCCTGGAACACAAATGGACCTGACAGCCCCACCCCGAGGGGGTATCCCACTCAATGAGTCAGAGCCTGAAGCCTCAGGGGAAACTGGATGATCCGACTGAGGCGTGGAACCTGCCAGCTGTGTAAGGCGGTGCAGGAAAGTAGTACACAGGAGTCCCTTGCCCGAGGTCAGGTGTATTTGGCACATGGGACCTGCAGCACCACTCTCCATTAGAGTACAAAATTCTGGTGCCTCTGATGGCTCTGACATGGCAAAATGGCTTCTCTAACTGCTAAGCAATACAGCTGGAGCTCTGGTCCCCACATCCTCCTGCCTGTCGATTACTGGTCAGACCTGCCTGCACTACCAGAAAAGCAACCTCCCTGCAGGTAAGGTCAACCCTCTGGCCAAGAATGCAGCTTCTAGACCCCCATCCTGCAACAGCAAGAACAATGTCAGATTCCTAAAGGAATCAGTACAAGTCAAAAGGCTTTGCCCCCAGAGAGAGCCCTACCTAACCAGGGAAAACCGTTGGGCGGCAGCAGTGCTGGATCTGATACTCAGCCCAGGAGAACATGGAGGCAGTGCAGAAGCTGCCAAGCAACAATCTGGAGATGCAGCAGCAACCTCCGAGCACTGCACAAGATGGAGCGGCCTCGTGCTGTTAGTGAGAAGAAGTAGGGTGGAGCCACGGACCTTGCAAATGCGTCCATCCCTCCCTCTCCTCCTGTCCTCCACTGTTAAGCCCCAGATGGCTGATTTAGTGACTCATGGATCTGCGGGCCACCTACAAACAGGAAGTGATGCTGGGTTTCCTGTTACTGTGAGCTGTATAAATGCAGCGATTAATGTTACTTTGCTTTTTTTTTCTTTCAAACAATCAATATATGAACCTAGACTAAAAGGAAAATTGTATTAATGCCTATTTCTGTCTTTTTACTAACAAAGGGTGCACCGCCCAAATCTTCCTACAAAATGTATACAACTGTGTGCTCACCCATAAAAAATGCAATCCACAATAATTTGGAGTGGGCGTGCAAAGAACACACCAATCTCCCAAAGGAAGCACCACTACAATCAACAGTATATATTAATGATTTTATTAGTACAAAAAAACAAAGATTTAAAATACATACACCACAAGACAAATTTAAAAACAACCAGTATGGCCAAATGTATCTATATCAATGTATATGGCCCCTAAGGGCCGCTTAAATAACTGCCCTATGGGTGAATAATATTGATTATCCTAGAATAGTCATAACCCATCCTTTTTGTGCCGGCACAAAAAATCCTAACCACATGTAAATATATGTGCAAATTCATGAAACCAATACTACAAAAATATTAATAATATATATGGCAAAAATATGTGCAAAAACAGTGAATATACAATAAAAAAATATCAATATATAAAGTGCAAATACATGAAAAACACATAAACCTAAAACACTACCTAATATTGCACAGGGAAACCCATACCAATAAGACTTTAAAGTGCAGACAATAACAATATATGATATAAATGCAAGTGCCAGCAGAGAGAAAATAAATGGTTAAATCTCACGTCATAAGATAACACCCAGGGCAACAGTCAGGCCAACCTCAGTGAAAAATGTCTGCGCACGCAGCCCCCATGCTGCTTCAAGGACAAGGGTAATGTGTGTGGAGACAGCTCTCCCTTAAATAGAGAACACCCACTAATTTGTCCCGCCCTCCAAATACATCCAAGCACAGTAATTGGCCAAATCATGCCCTCAATCTCTACTCTGAAATAGCCACCCCGCCCCCGCACGCCCCATGCCTTAATTGATGTCAATACATGGCACCTGACACCGCAGGTGTGAGCACTATCCTCCCCATCGTGCTGGAGAATACACAGCACACACTGAGGATGGCTGTCATCCCCATCCCAATCCCCACAATGAAAAGCACGCAGCTGCACACGCTACAAGGGGAGAGAAACAAAGCCACATCTCCCCGCAGGGGGGGGGGGGGGAAGAGAGAGGGAAGCGGAACGCGTGTCAGGTGCCATGTATTGACATCAATTAAGGCATGGGGCGTGCGGGGGCGGGGTGGCTATTTCAGAGTAGAGATTGAGGGCATGATTTGGCCAATTACTGTGCTTGGATGTATTTGGAGGGCGGGACAAATTAGTGGGTGTTCTCTATTTAAGGGAGAGCTGTCTCCACACACATTACCCTTGTCCTTGAAGCAGCATGGGGGCTGCGTGCGCAGACATTTTTCACTGAGGTTGGCCTGACTGTTGCCCTGGGTGTTATCTTATGACGTGAGATTTAACCATTTATTTTCTCTCTGCTGGCACTTGCATTTATATCATATATTGTTATTGTCTGCACTTTAAAGTCTTATTGGTATGGGTTTCCCTGTGCAATATTAGGTAGTGTTTTAGGTTTATGTGTTTTTCATGTATTTGCACTTTATATATTGATATTTTTTTATTGTATATTCACTGTTTTTGCACATATTTTTGCCATATATATTATTAATATTTTTGTAGTATTGGTTTCATGAATTTGCACATATATTTACATGTGGTTAGGATTTTTTGTGCCGGCACAAAAAGGATGGGTTATGACTATTCTAGGATAATCAATATTATTCACCCATAGGGCAGTTATTTAAGCGGCCCTTAGGGGCCATATACATTGATATAGATACATTTGGCCATACTGGTTGTTTTTAAATTTGTCTTGTGGTGTATGTATTTTAATTCTTTGTTTTTTTGTACTAATAAAATCATTAATATATACTGTTGATTGTAGTGGTGCTTCCTTTGGGAGATTGGTGTGTTCTTTGCACGCCCACTCCAAATTATTGTGGATTGACTATTTCTGTCTTTAGTATTGAATGTTAAATGTTAAGTGGAATTAACATATTTGTTAATCTGTTTATATCAAGCTTAATATCCTGCTGGTTAGGGGTGCTAAAGAATTCATCAAATCTTCAGGTCCCATATTTCCTGTTTAGCCAGCATTTCTTTGCAATGAGTATGGAGTAGAAAGGGAACAAAAGACTGAGATAAGGAAGGGTGTTCTATTGCAAAATGAAAACAGAAAATTGGCAGCTAAAGTGACAGAACAACCAATAGATTGAAACAATCCTAAATGATTAAAATATTACTAATTTCAGCTTCTGCCCCCCGGCCCTTAATTAAATCATGATCCCTGTAAACATCACAAAAGAAAATTAGCATCATGATTCCAGATAACTTTTTTATTTGGTCAGAAACAAGATGATCCAACCATTGTTCAACTGAGATCTGAATGATAAGTAAGACACAGCTTCATCCAACATTTGTAAAACAATTCTGTTTCAAAAATTCAGTTATCATTTGCTATTCATTCTAAGGCAGCAGATGTATAAATCTGCATAACAATAATAAAACTGGTCCTAAACATCCTGTATTACACACTGTCCAACTCGGTTTTGTATCTGAGCCGGGGCAGGGACAATCTGGTTTGGAAACACTCCAGTTAGATAGTGTTCATTGTCTGACCTGCTAGAGTACAATAGCCCCGGCAACTACACATTAGGCTTGATTCAGAGAGACAAAATAAGACTTTCGTTTTTTTGTTTTTTTTTTAATTTTCCCGCTCTCGTATGAGTGTGTGAGCGATTCTATGCATGCATTGCAATCCTTCTGTAAAGTGTTCCTCCATTCGTACGGCAGAGTACGAGTACGAGGATGTAATTTTCCAGCGTGACTTTTCCATTTCATTTTCTCATGTTACAACGTAGGCTTTTGTTTTTGCCCTTTTCCCATCGTCTCCTCCCACGAATCCTTTACGTTTCCCGTTAGATTATGTTTCCCTTTTTTAATAAATATTCGTGCAGACGGAAATCCTTACGATCTTGCGTCTGTGCACTACAAACTTAACTCATTAAAGTGCTCGCCTACATATTTGCCACCCTCACTTCTACTACAATGTTTAGCTAAATCACTTAGCACTATGCTCCATGTTCCCCTTTGGACCCTTAAAGATCACCCCAACCACTTAGCACTATCCTCCATGTTCCCTTTTGGATCCTTAAAGATCACCCCAACCACTTAGCACTATCCTCCATCTTCCCTTTTGGACCCTTAAAGATCACCCCAATCACTTAGCACTATCCTCCATCTTCCCTTTTGGACCCTTAAAGATCACCCCAACCACTTAGCACTATCCTCCATCTTCCCTTTTGGACCCTTAAAACTTACCCAAACCACTTCGCGGTTAGGTTCTTCTTCCATTTTAGGCCCCTAAAACTTACCCAAACCACTTTGCGGTTAGGTTCTTCTTCCATTTTAGGCCCCTAAAACTTACCCAAACCACTTCGCGGTTAGATTCTTCTTCCATTTTAGGCCCCTAAAACTTACCCAAACCACTTCCCGGTCATCTGAATCTTCATCTCAAAATATTTATTTCACCCTTCATTTGGTGTTAATGTATTTGTGTAAAAAATGACACTGAAACTTTGATTTTGGTTTAGTTTTTTTTTTTTTTAGTTTTAAATTTTTTTTTGTACAAATGTTTTTAAAATTGTCTTATTTAAAAAACTTTACAATTTAAAAAAAATTTAAATATAAAACACTATTTACATAAAAACACACAGTGACAGGACCCAGAACACTATTCTTCTTCTGTTGTCCCCAACGAGTCAACCAGCTGCTGCATATCGGCTACCAACTCAAGGACCCTTTAATTCATTTCTTCCACTCTTGTCCGTGTGGTCCTTGTATAAAATTATAACAAAAACATTATTTTGAGACAAAAACATGTTTCTCACCTGTGGATGGAATGTTTGTTAGTTGGCAACTTAAATCATGACGACATATGTCAGTCTGCTAAGTAATTAATCTAAGGAAGTGGACACAGGTCATTGTTAAGTAATTAATCTAAGGAAGTGGGCACAGGACATTCTGTTAAGTAATTAATCTAAGGAAGTGGGCACAGGTCATTCTGTTAAGTAATTAATCTAGGGAAGTGGGCACAGGTCAGTCTGCTAATGCCATTGACTATGGCTTGATGTATCTGGGTGATCATGTCAATTACAACATATTGCAAAGAATGACATTACAACTTACTTGGTTGGTGGCGGCCGGATGCCTCGTTGGGGACAATCCTACGTCCTGGGCCCTGCCACTGTTGTGAAGTAGAGGCTGTCAAGACATGGCAAATAGGGTCACTTATAATATCTTAGTCAACAGTAATCAAATGTCAATTTCAATGTGTGTGTCACATCACTCACCTTCTCCCTGTGCCTCCTGGGCGAGATCTGCTGCTACCTCCACATCTTCACCAGCTCCAGAAGCATCTAGAAAAACAGATGAAGGGACTTAGCTTGGTAGTAAATAGCATGTATATCTGTGTGTGGTTACATGAAGAGTCACATACCAGAGGCTCCCGCCTGCGTCGCTGGGTACGACTCCCTGCCCACGCCGTGCTGCCCCTCCTCTGTGGAAAGGTCCAGGGGCTGGTCGGAGGACCCAACAGAGGAGGGGTAAGACCGTCGCCCTGGAGATCCACCACCTTCACTTCCAGCTGCAGATTCATGCAGCTCTGGTCGGCCTGTGCGCCTCCGGGTGCGGCGGATTTAGTAATCCATTTCCAACACTAGAAAAGAATAGCTATTATAACTAAAGGTCTACCTTCTGTATTACTTCCATCTAGCATGCAATCGCTATGTACTTTCTAGGGAAATGGAGTCCAAAAAAACGCCGCACCCAGGGCATGTGCAGCTGTTTCAGGTCCGACCAATGCTGCATAATCTGAGTGTGGGTGAAGGTGGTGTCCGTCTCATGTTGGATTCTGGAAACTATCTCCAGGGCGACAGTCCTTTTCTCAAATGAGTTGGGCAGGTAGTCGTACCTGCGCTCCAGCATCGTCTACAAAACAAAAAATAAACATAGGATTTAGATCAAACTGCATAAAAATATCTCTCACAAATCGATAATTTGACTAAATAACATTAACAGACACATTTCTAGCCTAATACAATCCTTGTAGCTGCCATAAGTGTTTGTTCGCACGTGTGGGCCCTAACTTCTGTTTGGCAGGTAGTTTTAGACTCTTATAAAACAAACCGTTTATTCCTGTGCATCCTTAAGGGCAAGGCATGCATTTAGATGGCAAATCAAAGGCATTAAAAGACACTTACAAACATGATGATCTCTTCTTGTTGGCGGGTGAAGATTGTGGGCGCCATCTTGCCTCTTGTCTGCAGCAGATAAGTAATGCCTCAGCGGTTTCCAGGTTCCGCACGGCCAGACGAACGGCCGTACGCACGCGTACGCGAACACGTAAACGTCAGACCCTGGCATTAGTATTTAAAGGGTCCTGGAACCACAGCTCATTCTCTTTCAGAGTCTCATCATTATGCCACCAAAAAAATCCGCCGCTAAGGCCAAAGCAGCCAAGGAAGCAAGCAGGAAAATGGCAGAGAAGTGTGAGGAGGCTTCAGAAGGCCCCACCACTCGCTCAAAAAAGCCAAAGGCTAAGCAGCCGGAAACCCGCAGGGTGGGCAGAGGAAGGCGACCACAAAGGCACCCACAGCACAAAAACCAAGGAGCCAGCGCCAAAGAAGAAGGCCCAGCCCAGCAAGCACACAGGTACAAAGCTAAAAAGCACACCAAGAGGGTGAGAAGCCCCAGCCCCCAAAGGTCAGCAACACCCCACCCACGTGGGAAAAGCTCACATGCAAAGAGGCCAAGCCACCGGGCCCGAAGCCCCAGCCCCCAAAGGTCAGCATCACCCTACCCACGTGGGAAAGCTCACATGCAAAGAGGCCAAGCCACCGGGCCTGAAGCCCCAGTAGCCAGAGCTCAACATCACCCCACCCACGTGGGAAAAGCTCACATGCAAAGAGGCCAAGCCACCGGGCACGAAGCCCCAGAAGCCAGAGCTCAACATCACCCCACCCACGTGGGAAAAGCTCACATGCAAAGAGGCCATGCCACCGGGCCCGAAGCCCCAGCAGCCAGAGCTCAACATCACCCCACCCACGTGCATCAACCTCCCAGGGCCATGAAAGTGTGAAGGGGCCACAGAGGCACAGGCCAAGAAGCCCAACATCATCCACCACACCCTCACCTCCGCACCCACATTTGGCACCGGCACAGGTGGAAAGGCACTCTCCATATGCCACAGCTACGCCTGCTAGTTCAGTGGCCACCCAGCCAAGAACCCCAAGTCCATATCCAAGTCCAGTTCAATCAGAAGCCAGCCACCTGTCCTACATTTCTCCCCAACACAGCCAGGCCAGAATGTCCCCCGATTTGCCGCCAACCACTGATGAGCCACAACGTCTAGCAACAGGGCACACATTGCGCCGAGGCCACTTGAGTGGTAGGTTTGGTGAGGCCCAAACTCTGGCATTGGCTAGTAGTGACTCACCTTGTATTATGATGAGCTATATGGGCGCAGATCCAAAGCTACAAGCAAGCAGCGCGAAGCCGAGATTTTGGAGGAGATAACCAGACAGGTCAATGCAGCGGGGGAAGAGCTCAAAGATGTGGAGCAGATAGAAAGGAAAATATCGGACCTCAAGTATGCAGCACGGAAGAAAGAAAATAAACGGCGTCATTACAGGTACATATATACTTTGTGGATTTGTCTTCGTCTTGTATTGGCAACATTTAGCTAAATGTGTACAACTCTCTTTTTCAGCTTACAAACTGGCGGCGGATTCCCCACAAAACTGCAATTTACCCAAGCTGAGGAGATAGTGCTGGGCCTGCTACATCCTGTGGCATTAGAGGGACACTCGGCACGACAGGACACGGACATTCCGACTATTCCTGCCGGTTAGTAATGTTAGTGTGTATGTGAAATGTGATCTACGTGTAAAATGAGGCACAAAGCCATATATGAACACATGCCCCTAAGGTGTGCCTTGTAGTGGAGGTAACAATTTAAACAGGGTGTGTTATGTGTGGCGACTCATCATTTGCTTTTTTCCTTGGCCATACATGAGTTTGGAGAGTCTTGAGGAACACTATTGAGATTAGCAAAGGATTGCCTGTTATGTATTTAGAGTCAATTACATACAACACTTCCATCTTTATCTGTAGCCAATTTGGGTTTGAGCTGTCTAATCTAATGGCAAATGATATTTGCAAGCTGAGTGTGGTCCCATAATGGGCTTTTAGGGATGTGTGAAGCCTCAGAACAGCCAGTACATGCATGTTTATTTTGGTTAAGGAGACCAATGTGTATGTACTTGTTGACTAATACATCTAACAGATAATGGCATTCATAGTCAAGTTAAACTTGGTCCGTTAGGGGAGTTGCCATTCATGCATGGGCCTGTGTTTGAGTGAACCATATGTGTTATTACACATCACCAATGCCTAGTTGTGTGTTAACATGCCTTCTTTTCCACAATGCAGCCCAGCATCATCGCTCAGTCGGCTGCAGTCTACTTCCGTGCTGCCTCGGACCCAGGATCCAATATATACGGTAAGTGTCTTTTTATGATGTTGCTTATGCATGTGCCTTGCCATGTTTCTTTGTGCTGAATTACATATGTATTCCACAAACTGAACCTTTTTTATTTACATGTCCCAACAGACCCACACACTGATGGAGGAAATCCAGGAGCTGGAGGAGGATGGACCCTTCATTGGACCTTCTGAACAGCTCCCCCTGGGACAGAATCTGCAACTGTCCCAACATATTTCTACATCAAATCCTCAGCAGCAGAGTGAAGCTGGCTGCATGCTGCCAGCCCATCGTGGGCAGCATGCAGAGACTGAGCCGACAGTCCCCAGTGTTAGCTCTGCTGCTGAGGATTTGCCAAGCAGACCTGTGGCTGTTGGTGGACCTAGAGGCACATCATCTGCACGCCTCCAAACCCGGGGAATTGGCAGTCGTAGTCGACTATATCGCCCAGAAACCACAAGCATCTTCATGGCCAATTAGAAACACTAAACAACACCTTAAACTCTATGCTGACTGAATTTAGGTCCAACAACAGCCACATGACCACCTTATCCAATTATTACAGTGCCATGCTTGAGGAGGTTCGAAATAGCAACAGCCACATGGCCACCTTAACTAACAATCTCAGTGCCATGATGGCTGAATTTCGAACTTCAAATAGAAACATGTTGGAACAGTTGCAGATTCTGAATGCCACACAGGCCCAGGTGAGGGCCCACCTCCAAGGACCCCAACCTGGGTTTTATGGGCATCCCCCATTTTAAGGCCTATTTGACCTGTATCTGCTCCACATCTTTGCTCTACATCCCCACTGTATTGACCTGTCTGGTGAGCCCTACCAATATACCCTTTTGGTATGGCTTTGCTTGTTTGCTTTGGATTTGCACCCATATAGCTCATTAGAGTGCTGAGGTAGCCCACTAGCCAATGCCGGAAGTGAAGCCTCAATGAACCTGCCACTCAAGCTGTTGCGCTGCATGCTTGTGGCGAATTACATTGGTTCTGGCTCCTCCTGTTTGTAGGCATGATTGGGGGACATTCTGGCCTGGCAAACTACTACCTTGACCCCTGGCTGAGATTGAACTGGACTTGGATTGGGACTGGGGGTTTTTGTTTGGGTGGCCCACTGAGTAACAGGTGTAGATGTGGCATAGGTTTGGCTGCTTTACACCTGTGCCTGTGGCAAATGTGGCCAAGCAGGAGAGGGTGAGTCTGTGGGCCTATTTGTTTGCTGACCAATGTGGACATGGCAATGCTTGTCACATATGTTTTTATAATTTTCATTTGTCTGAAGCTTTGGACAGGAGTGCCTTACTTTAAAACTCCTGCCTCTGGCCAATTGCTATGTGGCATGATTTGCCTAAACTTTCATTTGTGGTTTGGCCATTTATTGTATGCAACTATGGGAGTGACCATCAACTCCAATGTTTGCTTTTGAAATAAACTACATAAAATTGTAATTAACCTGTTGGTGACTAAGTTTATGCCTTTATGTTTTTGGTGAATAAAGATGACTTAAAGTAGGCACTAACAAATTTGGAACAACCAAAAAAAAGAGAGTCTAAAATCATGTGTGAGGTTCTTTGTAATTATTTAGTTACTGTTTGTAAAAGTAAGAAACAAACATACAAACACAAAGGTCCAAAAACACAATTACCAAAAAATATAGGGACAACACAAACAAAGGAACACCAAATTAAGCAAAATGTGTCTCTATTAAATTAGACCGCACGGCTTGGGCAGATGCAATCGGTGGGCCACGATAGTCCTCGTCTGGGTCATCGGTGGGTGGAGAGGGGGGCAAATCCACATACCGGGGGACACGCTGCAATATAGCAAAATTATGCAACACTGCACAGGCCATTATAATATCTATGACCTTTTTGGGGGTCATACTAAAGTGCTCCCCCGGTATGGTCCAAGCATCGGAAGCGGGTCTTCAATAGGCCAAACGCCTTCTCCACCACAGCCCTGGTCTTCCTGTGTGCCCTATTATATGCCTCCTCGGCTGCATTCTGGGGCTGGAGGACGGGCGTCAACAGCCACGGAAGGAGTGGATAGCCGGAATCACCTACCAAAATGTATTATAAAAAACATAAATTACACATTACTCAATAAATGGAATCCCCAAAACGGGCCATCAACATGACTAAGAGGCTAGGTCACATTGACTACACAGCATGAGCATACATAGTGCACAGGCCAAAAAAAAGCCAAAAAACATCAAATAGATGTGGGAACAAATTAAACATCCAAGATGGCGGATGAGGGCCATTCAGCCAGACTGCTAACAGGTATTGGTTTCGGACTGTGCTGCTCAGCATTCTTGGATGTCTTAACTTTTCAGGACCCTGTATCTGCTTTGTATGAGTTCAAAACAGCTCTAACCCGCCCCCTGCACTTTATCCCGCTCTCCTCTACTCAGTAAGTGTAATGCATCTAATCAAAGATGGCGCAGACCCTATTATAAATTCAAAGACATAATTTAAGCAGAGTGTGGGGAAGACTAATTCTTACTTTACTTTAAATTCTAATTCTAAATTTGGCTAATGCAGGACTAACATTTGGCAAGGCTTTGTTGTTTGAAAAATCTCATGGTTAAGGTCGTGTTTCACATGTAAACAAGGTGTTCAAATAGGCATAGTTTCATACATGGGACTCAAACTAAATTCATAGCCATACATATAAAAAAAAAGTACGTTATTGGCGTCAACTTACCAAGGAGCCATCCACCGGAAAATTCCCCAGACTCCAACCGACCGTACAATCCAGATCTTCGAAGAATGTAGGCATCATGGGATGAGCCTGGGAACCCGGTGAGCAGACTAAGGAACCGCATGTCCGGAGCCACCACTGCTTGGACATTCAATGAGTCGCCCATTTTGCGGTTCCTGGGAAAAAAAAAAAACATTAACAAGGCAAGGAAAACTAGGGAAACACTAACTAATCACACCCTAAGCAAAACCTGTGGCCCAATAAAAATAGCAATAAACAAGTACATAATTATTTTGTTTAGCCAAAAAAGAATATATATGTTTGAAAAAGGAAAGATTAACTTTCAGGTGTCTATTTCAGGTACACATTAAAATGTTTCCTTGGTGAACACGTGAAATTTATATGCAACTAAATACAGTCCATGGTTCCACAGGGACTCTTTACAAGGAGGGAATAATTAAAAGGAGGGAATAAGTAAAAGGAGGGATACATTACAAGGAGTGATTATTTAAAAGGAGGGACAATTTAAAAGGAGGGATAAATTACAATGAGGGATTATTTTAAAGGATGGATAACTTACAAGAAGGGATTAATTACAAGGAGAGAATAATTATAAGGAGGAACATTTAACACGGAGGGACTTTTTTGAATTTTTATTTCATAAAAAAAAGAAAAAGAAAAAAAAAATTGTACTTGCCTGTAGATATACTCGTCGGCTGCCGGAGCCACCGGGGCAATGTGGGTGCAGTCAATGGCACCCGTGACGTTGGGCATGTCGGCGATGTTATAAAATGCCTGCTTAATCGCGTTTCTGGCTACCATGTCGTCAAGAAAACAAATATATTTCCGAGTAATGTTAGCCATGCCTTCCAAAAACTTGGATAGCGCGCGGCTCAGCGTAGGCTGGGAGATCCCCACAGAAAGGGCACCCAGCCTGTGGAACGAGCCGTTTGCCAACAATTGCAGGCAGCCAAGCATCTTGGTCATATCTGAAATTGCTTGCCCCTTCCTTGTGGTGCGGGCTAACCATGGCCGCAGCTGACTATACAATTTATGGAGGGAAGCGCGATTAAGTCTGGTGAGCTCGAACAGCTCAACATCATGCATGCCATCGATGTGCATGCGTCGCCGGTGCAATCTGGTCTCAGCCCTCTGGACAATTTCAATGCCCATGAGCTGCAGATCCTCATGCTCCTCAAATGCACTAGAGTCGTCCATAGCTGCTAGTCTCGAGGTCAAAATGGTCCCGTCAGGGGATCGCAAAGGAAACGGATTTATAGGGTGGTGGTCCGTCAGCAATCAGCTCTCTGAATGAGACGCAAGCCCATAGCAATAACGTCACTTATCTGAACGAGCGAAAAATATCATATTTGGTTGGGAAAATGACCCGAATTAACGCAAATGTTTCGATTTGCATTCGTTCATCAAAAGCACATATACACATTTGCCCGAACTTTCGTATGAATGAAAAATGAGCGAAAAAAAACAAAAAAAATGACAAACACCCACAAAAACTTTCACAGACAGCAACAGAAGTCAAGACGAATGTGCCTCTGAATCGAGCCTATTGTGTGAACTGGTATAGGGGTCCCTTGTAATCTCCCACCAATTCCCTCCCCTCTACTGATATCATCATGTCACATGGGGGGATTCCACAGAGGCTCCTCTTCTGGAGCATAAAAGCTTCCTTTCCCTGGCAGGCCAAGATTAGCTTGAGGGGATGCCAAGGAAGGAGGAGAGGAGACACTTCTGGCTGGGTGGCTGCAATAGTGGCTCCCTGGCATCAAGAAGATCACAGCTCATGGGACCTGAAGGGAGCATCTGACTCCGTGGACCTGCAAAGAAGATGCCACACAGTGAAGGGCAAATAAAGGAAGAAGTGGCACTGATGAGTATTTTTATTTATTTTTTTTAACTGTCAAGGTGTCCAATGGACCCCTATATCATTTCACAGGGAAGTGATAGCTGGCATGCTGGATAATTTGACCCAGATTTTGCCAGTATTCGTAATGGGGCGAATCAGAGCGAATAGCTAGATCAGGGTCGAATCTATGTCTTGGCCAGATTTAATCAGTACTAACAGTTATTAATACAGGCTGTTTATGGTTGGCTCAGATTCACAAGGGTATCCCTTTGCTCGTCCACATCTCATTTTACTCTTCAGCAAAGCATTACTTACTCTTCAGCAAAGCATAAATTCTGTTGGCTTCTCTTTACTTTAAATGTTGACCAGCCTATGGGTTACATCTCAGAGGGATAACAATTCCGTGATGTACAGAGGTGCTGAACAGTTATATACCAGAAAAACAGTGAGATTAAGCAGTGAGGGTATTTCCAATGGTGTAAGTAGCATTACACCAACTACAGCCATGTTACATACACAGCTTTGATCTTCTCAGTCAATCTAGTTTATTTCAAATATGCATTTATGTATAATTTATGCCCACAGTCCTAATGTCCACTGCCCAACCAGTCTGAAAATTAGTGAATGCTCCCCACTAGGATATACTATAGAACTCATTACTCTTTATTCCCCCTTTACAAGCACGTGTGAGCATTAGTGTTGGCCCTTGTTTGTGACTGGGGTGCTCAAATCAACGGAGGCATCTCCTATATAACTGCACAATATGCATGTGTTGAGGTGTACATATGTATGCTGCACTAGGTTAGTGTGTAGCAGGTTATTTCATATTGATCTTGGCTCCATTTGGCTTTGAAGTGCAATGGGATGCCCCCCATTACCCCAACCAGCAGTTCAAATGCACACTTTGTTGGTGTTTAGGACATCAACTCATCTGATGTTACTGTGAGAGAAAGGGGACGTGAAGGGCTTCCCAGCCAGCACACCCTTGACACTATAAATAGCCCCTCCCTGTGGGGAAGTGAGCAGGGAGGCAAAGCATGATGGAGAATCATTGTACTCTGTCTGACTGTCTTCAGGGAAGTAGGAAGTCTTTAGCTGCTTGCCTCTGAGCCCAGGGCTACAAGGCCACATAGCTAGTGGGAGGCCCCATCCCATTTTTATTTTACTTTTTAAGGGCTTTCTCGGGCAGCTGGCTCCTCTGGGAATAAAGAGCCCCACCCTGCAGCAGGCAAGCAGACAGGGCAATGGACCTGTGTTTTATGTCTGGCTACAGAACAAAGAAGGGGTCAGTTGGGGTGTTTCTCAGCGAGAAATTTGGCAATCAATTTTCCTCTGAAATTCATAGTGAATTCTGATTTGTCCGATTTGGTTTGCCCATTTCTAATGGACAGCCTTCTAATTAAATTAAAAGTAAAAAAAAAAAGCAATGAAAATTCCTAAACCAACCCCAAGCATGCTCATGCTCAATACAATAAATGTAAAATCGGTGGCCAAGAGGCTAGTGGGGGTGGACTGAGTGCTGCATGGTTGTCTGGCTGCTCATGAGGTGAGCTATTTTGCTGGCAGAAGGTTTCCAACACGGGCATGAGAAGCAGGGCAATCCTAAATTGTATGCCCCTTTCTGTCCAGTTTAGTGACCCTCTAGTCTTTTTTGATTAGGTCACTCTAAAGAGACTGTAAACACATTTTTTAAAAAAGTATACTTGGCTTTTTCCTCAAAGCAGCATCCTCATGTTTAGAAGCTGGTTTCTGCATTAGGATGCCCTGGTGTCCATGCAGGCTTCTACTCCCTATAGAGGGAGCATGCCGAGGCAGTGCCTGGCATGCCCATTCATTTCCGTAAAATGGAGTATGGCATATGGGGGGCAGGGCGACAACAGACTATTCTACAGCAAGTGTTGTTCAGGTGCCCAAGGGATTGGGGGTGTGCACCCTGTGGGACTGGATTTCAGAAATTTTTAAGGGCTGGATCAAGAGGAAGCAACTGCAAGGGGAGGGGGTTAGCTTAAATACTCCATTAATTTCAGTTACTTTACAACCCCTTATAGGATGTTGGGTATACGCAGGAAAATATATTTAGTTTGGATTAACATTTTACTTAGTGGAATTTAGTCTATTATTGCTATTTCTGTCAGAACAAATACTATATGGTATAAACCTATTTTAAGGTTTATAAGCTTTTTATAGTTTACTACTTCCCTTTGGGAAATGCTGGTAATGGGACAGACTATCAATGTACCGAATAATTTGAAGGTGTTGGGGGAACATCTGACATAATAGCTCCATGCTCCACTTAGTGTGTAACACTCAAAAGAGATGAATAGTCAAGCTTGCTAGAAAAGTGAAATGTAAGCTTAAAGAGTAAATATAGCCTTTGACACTTCATTATATTTTTTCATTTCACCTGCAGCGATTTCATTTTACAGGGGGAAAGTCTTAGCTAATTTCTTACATTAATGTTATTAAAAGTCTAAAATTAGATTTGCAGATGAAAAAAACTAATTCATTAATTCCTGTCAAGAAACACAAATACAATGGCAGTGTCAGCATAACCCAGTTGACAATGCAGAAAAATAATACGGTATTTGCCGGCGTATAAGATGACCCCCCAACATTTCCACTCAAAATATAGAGTTTGTTATATACTCACCGTATAAGACTACTACCTCTTCCGCACACCAAATAAAACGTAAAAGAACATCAGATTTTATATCAACATGTTAATTCCCTTCCCCAGAGTCCCTGGGTGGCTTCTTGCAGTCATACTTTCTGGCTTCTTACAGTCATACTTTCATACAGTCATGGGGGCATCCGTCAATACAGTCATGGGGGCATCCGTCAATACAGTCATGGGGGCATCCCTCAATACAGGCATGGGGGCATCCCTCAATACAGGCATGGGGGCATCCCTCAATACAGACATGGGGGCATCCCCCAGTACAGGCATGGGGGCATCCCTCAGTACAGGCATGGGGGCATCCCTCAGTACAGGCATGGGGGCATCCCTCAGTACAGGCATGGGGGCATCCCTCAATACAGGCATGGGGGCATGCCTCAATACAGGCATGAGGGCATCCCTCAGTACAGCCAGCGAGTGGCCCCACTCCCTCCTCCCCCCGCCCCGCCGCTCACACACCCACACGCCGATGGTCGGAGGGACGGTCTGCCCGTCCCTGCTGTTCCTGTTGTCGCCGCCGCCGCCACCGCTCTCATACACACAAACACGCACACACATTCATGCTTACCGGCACTTCCTGGCTGTTGCGTGCTGGTCGTTGGTGGGCGTGCCCCAGATGGCCGGTGTCCACACACCCACCGACGACCAGCGAGCAACAGACAGGAAGTGAAGTAAGCATGAATGTGTGTGTGTTAGTGTGTATGAAAGCGGCGGCGACAAGAACAGCAGGGACAGGCAGGCCAGCCAGCCGCAACGGCCGCCCCTCACCCTCTAGCATCTGTTGTTTTCAGGTTTGCTGCCTTCCCTGGCACCGGCCTACCGGGATATTGCCCGGTACACCCTATGGCCAGTCCGTCCCTGGACCCAGGTGCACCCAGCGTATAAGACGACCCTCCCACTTGGAGGCATGTTTTACAGGGGGAAAAAGTCGTCTTATACGCCGGCAAATACGGTACATAGAAAAAGGACACTTTAAATCTAGCCACCACCTCCTACTTAAGTTAAACCAAGGGACAGGTTAAAGTAAATAACATTATAATGTTTTAAAGACTGTTTATATATCTTATAACTTTCTGTATATAACATTCTGTATATCCTTTTATGTCTATGAGCAGCAATGCAAAAATCAACCAAAATTTAATGGACATATTAAAGGTGGTGACAGCAAAGCAAGATGAAGTTCCAGGTATGGGTATGGCTTGGCCAGGGTGAGCAACCAACCCACTGGGACTGAAATCTACTGGAAGGCCTGGTATTCAATGAAGCCTCCCAGCAGTGGAGGTCAGATTGCTCAGCAGGCACAACCAGGGTAATTCCTGGTAATTTTTAGTGGCTTGTACGCATAAGCGAACCTTCTCTTTTAACTGTTTCCCATACCCTGGCCTTGCTAGCCCATTAATTACTTATTGCTGTGCCAAATCTCTTCTGTTCCAAACTTAGCATGTCATGCTTGCCATGCATTCTTCTTCCTAGTTGAATATTTGGGATGCCCACATGGATATAATATAAACATTACTCTGATTGTTTATAATAATAAATGAAATACAACACAACGTTATACAGAACTTTATTTAAGAAACGATAACGCCACGTAGTACCACATAACGTCAGGTGAACGCTGGCCACAGTATGTAAAAACCGTATATATGAAAGTCAATTTGGCATGCGCCTCTAATAGTGCCATGTAGCGTTGAATGTCTTACTAGCGGCGGCTCAGTGTAAAGTGTATGTTCAGCAGCTCCATCTAGCACTTGGAGCTCAGTAGCATTATCCCATAAATTTCAATGTTTTTTTCGCTTGTGTATAAATAGCGTTATTTTAAAAATAAAAAAGTTAAAAAAAAAGGTAAAATTTTAATATACACTTTACAAATGTTTTTGGGGGGATGTTTAGAAGGTGGCAGCCTCCCAGTGCCTTATGGACTTCATTCCGTTTTTACACACACCACAAAACCACAAACTAACCAAGAAAAGGTGCCCGAAAGTGTAAGTGGAAATATCCTGTTTTATGGCCCTCTCTCTCACGCTTCATCATGGCTCTGAATCATGCACAAGCAATTACAAATTAGAGACACTAACGAAAAGGCTTAGACACAACCACGAAAGCGCATGAGAAACTCAAAAATGGACGACAACATTACACATACAGATGTTTATTCATGTGTAAGTGCAGGTAAAATAAGCTGTAAATCGACCTAATTGTTGGATAATCAAGATAGTTTGTGATTAGACAGAGGATGGGACCTAAAACTGAATAAATGCACAAGCTGACTAGAGATGCGACGATTCTTTTTTGCCGACGACTAGCTGCTAAACTGTGAAGGGGCATGGACTGGCAGGATGTGGATCAGAGTCAAAATTCCATTTATCTGCCAAGTACATTGAGATATACCAGGAATGTACCCATTTTTGCCCAATAAGACGCACCCAGAGTTTAGAGGACAAAAAAAATATTCTGAACCAAATGGTGTGTCAAAATTCCCCTCCCAATCACCCCATTATAGCGAGTGGCTGGCATGCCCCATTACAGCCAGTGGCCAACATGCCGCATTATAGCCAGTGGCCAACATGCCCCATTATAGCCAGTGGCCAACATGCCCCATTACAGCCAGTGGCCAACATGCCCCATTACAGCCAGGGCCAGCATGCCCCATTACAGCCAGGACCAGCATTCCCCATTACAGCCAGGAGCAGTATGCCTCAGCGTGCAACATTTCCCCATCTCTCCCCCTCCCCCATGACCTTACCAGCGGCCACCATCATCGCCCCCAAAGTCAGACACACACACAAACACACATTCATTTTACAATCCGACACCCGCCTCCTATGCCACACACGTTGCTGCCTCTTCTGCTGCCACCATCCGGCACCACTGCCACAGGTCTTCCGGCTGCTGCCTCCCGTCTCCTCCGCCAACACATGCTCCTGAGCTAGAGTTGGTTTGGGCCACAGGCAGGCCTGTGACATGGGCCAGCGGCCACTGTTTTCAAACACTGACACTGTTGTCAGATCTTGTCTTATTATAAACAAGTGCAATTACTATCCTCATACACAAGAGATACCCTTCACTTATTACAGATGCTCCAGAACCTCACAACTTCAACCCAAAGCATACTGGTAACCATAGATGTAGAGGCTTTGTATTCCAGCATTCCACATTCATTAGGACTCCAAGCTGTGAAATACTTTCTAGATCAAACTGACATAATGCAACATGAACATAATACACTGCTACTGCAATTGCTAGAGTTTATACTCACACACAACACGTTCTTGTTCAATAAACAACTGTACCGTACCACCAAAAACAAGGCACTGCGATGGGGACGACTTGTGCCCCATCCTATGCAAATCTTTATTTAGGATGGTGGGAAAACCTGATATTGAATGACGATGACAAAACTCAGTTTACAGACCAAGTGGCCCTATGGCTACGCTACATAGACGATATTTTCATAATTTGGGAAGGATCAGAAAAAAGTTTGATCACATTTGTAGATAAACTCAACGACAACAATCTCAATCTCAAATTCACACTCTCATACGACTGTAATGAAGTAACATTCCTCGACCTCACAATCAGAAGGGAAAACCAAGGAAAGTTGAGCACAAGCCTTTTTTTCGTAAAGCTACAGCAGCTAACAACATTTTAAGGGCATCTAGCTCACACCCAGCCCCCCTCAAGAATAGTATACCCTGTGGGGAATACCTTAGAGCCAGGCGTAATTGCACGGAGCATGTAGACTTTAAAATCATAGCAGATGGGATCAGAACCCGCCTTCTAGCCAGAGGTTATAGTCACAAGACTCAAAAGGGCGTTCAATAGAGCAAAATCCAGAAATAGGGATAGCATACTCCAACCAAAACTGGAACAAACCTCAAAAACAATCAAAAACGCTAGACTTCACTCCTTTTATTTTGACGTACAACAAACAACATCAAGAAATAAAACAGATTTTAGAGAAACATTGGCACATACTCCGAAGAGATCCAGAAGTGGGACAATTTGTTCCAGATCGCCCAAAATTAACCTTCAGGCGATCTAGATCGATCAAAGATGACCTTGTTCAAAGCCACTACTTACACACAGTAAAAAGAGAATGTTGCTCCATTAAAGGCACCTATCGCTGCCAGAGCTGTAATTACTGCAGATACATCAAACAAGGACAAGAAGTAAGGATACCTCCAGATATAGTTATTAAATTACAGCACTTTGGTAATTGTAACACAACAGACTTAGTTTATATCTTGATATGTCCATGTAAAAGATTTTACATAGGTAAAACAAACAGAAAACTAAAAACTTGAATATATGAACACCTGAGAGATATCAGTAAAAAGAACATCCTCACCCCAGTGGGGAGACATTTTGCAAAACATTACACGGGCTCACCAAAAGGTCTTACTTTTCAAGTACTGGATAGGATCCACCCACACCCCAGAGGAGGGGATCCCACAAAAATAACCCTTCAAAAAGAGACCAAATGGATCACCATGTTGAGAGCCACTAGACCCCCAGGACTAAATGAAACTTGTAGTTTCGTACCATTTCTGAAATAAAACTAAACATCCAACCAGTGAAATAACAATATCCCCAATAGGACTACGAAATTGTTCCCATTCTTTAACCAACCATAATATTAAGTTTCATCTCTATACGCCGCTTAAAGTTAAGAAATATACATGAAAAAGAATAAGATAATTGACCTAGCCATATATACTAAATAACAACTGCCTTAGACTGTTTGTAATGCAAGTGCACCTACACAAATAATGACCTATAGATCCCTATAGTGTTAATAGACCAGAAGAGAGCATACACAACAAATAACAAAATACATCTAATATATTGAAATATGTACACATAATAATTCATCACACTAACTGGGTGGATGATATGCAGCAAATAAGAAACTACCATCACATACTAGCATTATTTATAATTAGGATCCCTGACTACTAAGACATAACCTCAGATATACCTAAAATTAACTCCTTAAGGAGTTCCTATTTTAAGTCCCCAATGATAGCAATGCAAAGGTAACAATTACCGCAATACGGGCTCCAACAAAATGGCGACCGCTACATTAATCGGTTTCTAACCAAAGAAATGGCCGCACCCAGCCCAGCGACATTATCTATTATCCGGGAGGGGCCGCCTAGGGAGCGGAAGGAGCGGTATCGTCACATCCGCTGACGCACCTCCCTCCGCCGATGTGAGAGCTGCTTATTGGCCACTCACAGGTTTGGAAGGGGAGATATATTCCCCCTACCCAGCGGCCCCAAGCGACACATCGGGCTTCATTTAGAAAGCGCGCGCAGCGCGCACTTTTAGAAACATATCAGGAAAAGCTTAATACGCGACTGGAAACAGTTACAACTGTAACGCCACGTCACAGTAAGTAATCTATAACTTTTACATTTTGGGGTCTGGGGCATAATAACTACGACAATAGTCAGCTAAACATAAAGGGGTATGCTCTCTTACAGGCTATCTATGACACCCGGATCAAAAGTAAGTCTGAGATCATCTCAGTTTAATTAATTACTTATATCATGTTTAGTTACTAATTTAGATATTTAATCAATTTGCAGATGTACACTAAACTGAGAATAGCTAAGTAGAATACAACCACTAGCCACTACATTAGTAGTGCACTTGCAAAAATGAATATGTAAATGTTGTATGTTAAATGATTACATATATATATATATATATATATATATTTCTATATTTTTACATTGTAGTCTTAAATGGTGTACTGAAGAAGCAATAAGATTGCGAAACGCGTCTACACCACCCCACCATAATATGGGTATAAACCTCTTGCTACAATACTGAAGACCACTTGCTACAAACTAAGAACTTGCTACTAAACTGATTGCAACAGCAAACTGGATGATCAAGAACTAAATACATTTTGTATTAAGATACTACTGAATATCAAATTTTGTTATATGTACCGAATATTATAGAGATCTGGATAAGGTTACATTACTGTATACTACTATATAACACCACAAGGTTGGTAACAAAGGACCCAATTTTGCCTTTTTGACCATGTTCTCCCTCCTTTTTCCCCCCTCTTTAGTGCTCCCACATTTTTGAGGAAGCAGGAGAGGGGGATAAGGTGGATAGGACAGGGTCCCCCCTTTTCACTGTTCATATAGGGTTCCTCAACCTTGTGAAATAAGGGTGTAAACTAGAGTGGGGGATTTGACAGGAACTCACCACTAATTCCAGAGAGTGGGATTTACTGTCAACC
The DNA here is from genome assembly GCA_027917425.1 of Gastrophryne carolinensis. Lineage (NCBI taxonomy): Eukaryota > Metazoa > Chordata > Amphibia > Anura > Microhylidae > Gastrophryne > Gastrophryne carolinensis. Next base: position 186,637,877 of record CM051239.1, on the reverse strand, counting down.
CCCTACTCCCTCCTCCACCAGATTATTATAAACAATATATAATCTTATATCCACCATGGTAGACTATATTTCTCTCATTTGAACCCATCACCAACACTCCTCACTTACCAGACGACATGTGGTACCCAATATGGTCACCAGGTAGTGCAAATTACAATTCCACCAGTTTAATTTTAGATTTTCTTCCAGGCCCTCTTAAACACCACAGGTTCTCTTAAAAGCTGCATATTATCTTAAAAGATACAGGTTCATTTAGAAGCTTCTTAATGATCCCCAGGATTAATGCATAAAACTGCATAGCGCAATACAGTTTATTTTAAATAACTTAAAGTGGACCAACACCCAGGGGGGATCAGCCCGGGAATCTATAAGATTCAACATTTCTCCCCTGTACTAATGTGGTTTTACAGGAGATACAGTTTCCACAGTGGTAAAATCCCTGTTGGTCTTTATTTAGAACATTATTTCTTCCCACTGGCTTATCTATATATGTATATGTGTCTGCTTGTTATGCTGTTTATAAAGTTGGTTTAAAAGAAAAAAAGAAGACGTGACTGTATGCATAGTGTGTTTAACCTGCTCTAAGATCTAAAAATAAAAAACTATCTAAAAGAAACTCGTGAATGTTTTGTGTGTAAAAAGCCTGGTTATCTGAAGGCAAATTGCATAGTGTGCAGGGTTAAGTCTGCTGTGAAGGAATCTGATACTTCTGAATGTATCAAAGCTGATATCAAAGCCACGTTTAATGTAAACACAGGCACAGCGGCAAAGAGTATAGACTCAGTATAGACACAGGTGCCACAAGCCATATGACAAACAACAAAAACTTTTGATAAAAGCAAAGTTATCTGAGCTAATGGTCACTATATGACGTCAGAAGGTGTGGGGAATGTTTTTTATCCACTGTCTAATTTCCCCATCGCAAACCAGGAAGTAAAGGATGTGTTATATGCTCACAGTATTGAAAGCAATCATTTGTCAGTGAAAAAGCTCACTAAACAGGGGAATGTAGTTACCCTTAGGGATGACAGTGGCATAATTTCAAAGAATGGACACACTCTAGCAGAGGTAACAATTAAAGGTGAACGCTATTAGCTAAACTGCAAAGAAAGTGTGTACAGTGCTAGACAAGATCTGCATAAAACTGTATCCATGTATGGCACAGACATCTTGGACATAGACACCCAGAAGCAGTAAGGAAGCTAGCTCAACAACAGCTTGCAGCTAGAATTGCAACTGATCAATGTAGGCAAGTGATGAAATGCACCAGTTGTCTTAAAGGGAAAATGTCTAGAAAATCCTTTCCTAAAAATAGCAGCCCTATATCTGCACAGCTACTGCATTTGATACACACAGATCAAACATCTGGCAAGAAGAGATATTTTCTTAGATTCATCGATGATTTTTCCAGATAAACAATTGTTTACCGGCTGCACAGCAAAGATGAAGTGTCACAGAAACTTAAAAAATATCTTGCTTAAGTATTTCACAAATTTGTAAGAATGCCAAAAGCACAGCATGCAGATAATGGAATGGAGTATACAAGAAGCAAGGTGCAAATCATTTTGAAATAGAAAGGAATTGTGTTCCTGACTACAGTTCCAAACAACCCAGAACAAAATGTGTTGTGGACAGAAAGAACCGCTTACTATGTGAAAGTGAAAGAAGTGTGCTGTTTCATGCAAACCTACCGCTAACAATTTGGGGAGAAGCCAAAATAACAGCATGCTATATTCAAAATAGACTGCCAAGCAGAGCTACAACCGAAACTCCATATGAGCTATGGAACTGCAAGAAGCCTGATCTGAAGCACCTTAGGATATTTGGAAGCAAAACATTTGGGCAAGTTCCCAAAGAAAAATGTGAAAGAAGGGGTTCCTGGTTGGATATAGTGTAACTCAAATGTGATAAAGGATCCTGCACCCAGAGATCAGCACAGAAGTAGTGATTGATGAGAATTCTGTATCACTTCATTTCATTTCATAAAGTGTGGCCAGTAATACAACCTAAACAGAAAGATCAAGAATCTCAGTCATAAGCTCCAGGTGCTGAAAAGGAAAGCGCTGAAGTCTGGATAAGCTCTGAAACCACCAAAGAAGGTACAGAAAAACCAAGTCAACCTCTAGTCAGAAGATCAGAGAGGCAATACAATTCTGTGAAACTCACCTGTAGAATTAGAATTGTTTTTGGATACATCCAGTCCAGGTTGTCCCAAGTGATGACATGTGGGTGTTCGCCCCCAGGGGGCGCTTGACTGCAAGATCAAAGATGTAGCTCCTCCCAGCCCCCTATAAAGGCAGGTGTCCCTCTATCATTCTCCAGTGGTTAAAAAGCAGTAGACAAAAAAGAGGACAGGCCGGGAGGCCCAAGAAACCATGTTACTTCACATAGCTTCAGCTTGTACTCTCTTTAACAAGATTTATGAAAACAATGTCCAATGAATGAAAAATGGTGATCACCATAACAGGCAACAGGAAAAAATGAACACAAGGGCAGAGTGGGACGACCTGGACTGGATGTATCCAAAAACAATTCTACAGGTAAGTTTCACAGAATTATATTTTGCCCTACATCCAGTCCACATCGTCCCAAGTGATGACATGTGGGACATCCAAAAGCAGTGTCCATTTGGGCGGGATCCCCAGTGCGGAACAGCATGTAGTTCATTTCACTACCGCCTGAAGCATCTTTCGGCCAAAAACGGCATCAGCTGAGGCCCTGACATCCACCTTGTAAAACTTAGTAAAAGTATGAACTGAAGACCAAGTGGCAGCCTTACAAACTTGTTCAACCGATGCCTGATGCTGAAAAGCCCAAGAGGCACCAATAGCTCTGGTAGAGTGAGCTGTGATCCGAAAAGGGGGTTCCTTCCCTTTGGCAGAATAAGCCTGCAACACCGCCTGTCTGATCCACTTACTGAGAGTGGACTTGGCTGGTGGCAAACCCTTCCTAGAGCCTTATGTTAGGACAAAGAGCAAATCTGATTTCCCGAAGGATACAGTCGCAGCCAGGTAATACTTTATGGCCCTGACCACATCCAAGGCATGGAGGGTCCGTTCTTTGGAATTAGCTGGTGCTGGACACAAGGAAGGTAAGACAACCTCCTCATTGAGGTGAAAGGGAGAAACAACCTTAGGTAAAAAATCAGGTTTAAAGCGAAAAACCACCTTATCCTTATGCCGCTCAAAATAGGGAGGTTTCATACAAGGCACGGCCAGCTCTTATACACAACGTACCGAGGTGATTGCTACCAAAAAGACCACTTTGAGAGTCAAAATAGACAATGCAGCATCGCACAATGGCTCGAAGGGAGGACCCTGAAGAGCAGAAAGTACTAAATTCAAGTCCCACACCGGTAATACTGACTTACGCGGTGGACGGACATAGGTGACTCCCTGGAAAAAGGTCTTGATCAACCTATGGTTGGATCTCTGGTAGAAGAAGGCAAAATCCGAACGTGAGCCTTGAGGGTGCTCAGCTGGAGACCCAAGTCTAAACCGTGTTGCAAAGACTCCAGAATCCTATAAATAGAAAATGTGTGGCAAGGGAGACTTTTGGTCGCGCACCAAGCAATATAAGCGTGCCAAACTCTGTAGTATATCATGGAAGAATACTTCTTCTGTGGTACCCATTCCTGGGCTACCTTGCGCAGTACTCTGCCCAGGAGTAGAAACGGAGGGAATGCAGAAAGAAACTTGAACTCTGTCCAAGGAATCGCCAGAGCGTCTGTGGCAATGGCCAGAGGATCTCTTGAGAGGGAGACAAACCTTGGAAGCTTGTGATTGTGTCTGAACGCAAACAGGTCCACGTCCGGCTGACCCCAGTGGAGACACAGAGCGTGAAAGGTCTTGCTGCTGAGAGACCATTCCCCCAGGCGCGAGGCGCTCCTGCTCAGGGAGTCTACCTCCAGGTTTTCTACCCTGGGAATGTAGACCGCCGAGATGCAGGGAACATTCTCCTCTGCCCAAGTCAGAATCTGGGTCACCTCCTTGAGGGCGCTCATGCTCCGAGTCATGCCCTGTTGATTGATGTAGGCGATAGCCGTCTGATTGTCCTAGCGAACCTGGATCGCACGACCCCATAAGTGGGAAGTCAAGCAAAGAAGCACCAACCGGATCGCTCTCAGCTCCAAGAAATTTATGGGTAAGCGGTTCTCCTGTGGACCCCACTGACCCTGGATCTTCTGAGTCTGCAAATGCTTCTCCAGCCTGTCAGACTGGCATCCGTGGTAACTATATCCCAATGGGGAGCCAGAAAGGACTTGCCCACCAGCAGGTTCTGGGCGTCCAACCACCACAGGACGGACTGCGTGGCCAGGGGGGACAGCAAAAATTCCAGCCGGTCAGCAGGTTCAATTGTAGAGGTCTCATGTGAAATTGGGCGAAGGGCACTGACTCGAAGCATGACACCATTAGGCCCACCAATCTCATCCCCAGATGTATTGAGGCCGCTGACAAGATAGCAAGGCCTGCACTTGCGTCTGGAGATCCAAAACCTTCTGCTGTGGCAGAAAAACCTTGACCTGAGCGGTGTCTATCGTCATTCCCAGGAAGGATCTCACCATTGAAGGAGTGATAAATTACTTTGGGTAATTGATTACCCATCCGAAGGTCTCCAGGGTTGACAACATCGTCCGAGTATTGCTCTCCGCCTGCTGAAGGGACTGGGCCGTGATCAGCAAGTCCTCCAGATAGGGCAGCACACGAATGCCTGGTTCCTCAAGATATCCATGATGCCCGCCAGCACCTTGGTGAAGACACGAGGGGCTGAGGATATCCTGAATGGAAGCGCCACAAACTGGTAATGCTGATCCTCCAGAGCAAACCTCAGGAACTTCTGATGCCCCTGGAAAATCCGGATGTGCAGATAAGCATCCATGATGTCCACCGTAGTCATGAAGTCGCCAGGCCGAAGCGATCTCACCGCCGACCGTAAGGTCTCCATGCGAAAACGGCTGACTCTTACAAACCTGTTGAGACCCTTCAGGTCCAGGATTGGTCTTAACGTTCCATCCTTCTTGGGAACCTTGAACAGGTTGAAGTAAAAACCCTGACCCTGTTCCTGCCAAGGTACAGGGCAAATCACACCTAACCGCAGGAGATGTTGCACAGCCGCTCTCAAGGCCTGGGCCTTTAGCGGGTTTCGAGATATCCAGGAACGGAGGAATTGTGTGAGCAGCCTGGCTGCCAGCTCTATCTTGTAACCAGAGAACACTACCTCCTGAATCCACCGGTCCGAGACTCCAGATCTGAGCAAACAGCAGAAGCCGTCCCCCCACCCGGATGGGTGAGGGCGCCCCCTCATGCCTGAGAGGGCTTGGCAGGGGGCTTGGACTTAGCTCCACAAGAGGAGTTGGGTCGGCCGCGGGACCTACGTCTGCCCCAGGTATCTCTGCGGGCACCAGAAAATGAAGAGCCTCTTCCTCCTAGAAAGGAACGATAGGCAGAGGGATTCCGAAAGGACCAAGCAGGCTTCCGTCTCTGAGGGAGTCTACCATCCTTGGCCAAAAGGTCCAGACGCTCCCCGAACAGCCTGTTCCCCACAAAAGGGATACTTGTAAGCGACTACTTGGCAGCCGCGTCAGCCGACCATTGTCGCAGCCAGAGCGAGCGGCGGAGAGCCACAAGCAAAGCCAAAATCCTGGCACAGAGCCGGATCCCATCGTCCATGGCAGTAGCAACAAAACCAATGAAATCCAGGCAGGCCTTCAGTTCCTTATAATCCTCCGCCCGCTTGCAAGCCTTAGCTCTATCTACAAGGTGTCTCACCTTCTTTCTGATGGCTAGAAAGACAATCGCCGAGGCGCACACAGGGCGAAAAAGGGCACCAGCAAAGGTGAACGCATGGCAGACCAGCTGATCCATGCGCTTGTCAGCCGGGTCACGTAAGGAAGCATTATCAGGTGACGGCATAACAGTAGTGTTGGACAACCCCGATACGGGGGGATCCACTTCGGGAGGGCAAGACCATAGCCGAACCAGCTCATCAGGGAAGGGATACCGCCTGTCCAGGCCCTTAGGCACTGACGCTAACTTGTTAGGCCTCTCCCATTCCCTGAAAATCATGTTAGAAAAGTGGGCCTGCTTCGGGAAGACCCGTCTTTGCTTTTCAGGTCTAAACAAATCCCCCTGCTTCCTGTTAGCCGCTCTAGGAGGGAAAATGTGTAGTGTCTCAAACACTGAGGCAAGCAATTTCTCCGGGAGCCACGCATCCTCGTCCGAGGAAGAACCAGACATACTGTCATCGCCAGCCGAATAATCCACCGTGGCGCGTGAATCCTCTGGCAACTCACCTTCCTCCACAGAGCCCAGACCATCAAAGAGATCGTCATCATCCGAGTAAACGGGCTCGCAGTGCCATTTCTTACTCGTGGCTTTCTTAGGAGCCATCCGCGAGATCTGTATCTCGAGATTGACCAGCCTATGTGCCAAGTCAGCATGAGACCCCCTGCTGGCTCCCCCCTCGCTGGGGGCTGAGTGCAGCAGCGGAGGGTCCGGAGAGGCCGCCGGCAGCACAGGGCTAGTGGCAGGGACGCCCGCCCATTCATGATCCAAAATAATGCCCCTGGCGCAAGTGGTACAAACAGTGCTGAATCCGCCCAAAGGATTCCTACTGCACAAGGGGCAGAGCCTTTCCTGCCCAAATGGGCCCCCCAGCTCACTATCCCCTGATGCCTCCATTATGGTGATTAAAAATGGTCAAAATCAATAAGTTTCAAGACACTAATGGCCCAAACCTATAAGGCGATCCCTCTTAATCAAAGGGGGGCCGGGAGGAACCACAACCCTCAACCTCAAGCCCAGGACCTATAGATGAGAGGGGGAGAAGGGGCCATGATCAGAAAAGGCACAATGCAAATGGTCAAAAAATACAGCCAGAATAAACAGGGACTCACGACACCGACAGAGGGACAGCGCAGCCTCTGAGCACGAGCGTGATCCTCCAGTAGCAGCAGGACAGACCAAGCTCCGTAATGTTCAGGCAGGCCCCAGGAGCAGCAGCGCAGAGGCCAGAATCTAGAAGGATCCATAAGGGGAGTGCGGCTTCGTAATGACGGTGGTGCGCGTTGGCGCCAGGCTCTGCCCCCCCCCCCGGCTGCGCGTGTGGAGAAGGCACCCACCCCTTTCAGCACAGCACGGTGGTGCTCAAGGCCCACCGGGCCTGTAGCGACAAATGACCCCCCCCGCAGCCCAGGCGAACGACGAGGGAGCGAGGGAGGTGAGTAAGAAGGCTGAAGAACACCATGCTGAGCCAGCGAGGAGCCAAGTGATGAAACACCTAAGCACAAACACACACAGCACAAGTACCAATAAAGCTTGTGGGCAGGGAGGGATACAATCAACAAAAAAATATATAGTGGTTCCCCCTTAGGCTCACCATAAGCCTGTGGCCAGCTACCCTTTAGTATAGGGTCTGCGCCCAGAGCCTAGGCTCTGCCGAACGCCAACAGACCCCGGCGTTCACCCTACCGTCATGATCCCGTAGCAGCCAGAGGCTGGGAGGCAGGAGTGGGTCAGGAGGGATCCGTGGGAATAGGGCCCACAGTGACTGATGGGCTATGTGGCCCCGCTCTGCTACCATTATCTGAAAGAGTGCCAACGATCTTCTGCAGCCAAGACTGCAAGATGAACAACTAGAGAATGATAGAGGGAAACCTGCCTTTATAGGGGCCGGGAGGAGCTACATCTTTGATCTTGGGACGACCTGGACTGGATTTAGGGAAAAAAGGAATCCCAGCTAAGTGCCTTTCTTATATGGACAGAATACTTCCCAGAGATACAGTCTTGGCAGCAGATGTAACAACTACCTGGCCACGAGAAGCAAAAATGGATTAAAGCCACAGATGAAAAGATAGAGTCTCTTTGCCAACTCCAGACATGGAAGCTCATTGAGCTACCACAAGGCAAGAAAGCAATCGGATGAAAATTGTTCTTCAAGAATAAATATGAATTTGAAGGTAAAGTGTACTGGTTTAATTAGTTGCCAAAGGATACTCTCAAAAATACGGTGAAGATTATGATGCTACATTTTTTCGAATCGCTAAGCAAACCACATTCAGACCTTCAATGACTCTAGCTGCTGTTCAACAGTTGACAGTGAGACATTTTGACATCAAAACTGCCTTTTTTAAATGGCGACATTTCAGTAGAGATGTACATGACGCAACCTGACGGTTATATTAGAAAAGTGTGAACATATTGTTTATAGAATGCAAAAATCTCTCCATGGTCTTAAACAGTCGGCAAGAGCTTGGAACTCTAAAATGAACAAAGTCTTCATTTATGAGATTCCAAAGATCTCAAGCTGATCCATGTTTATACACAAAATGTGTATGAGCAAAGTAGACTTATGGTCTTCTATATGTAGATGATGTAATCATTGCCCATCAAGAAGGAAGAGGAACTGCAAAACTAGTTGAAGTTCTCAACCAGCACTTTGAAACTAGAGACCTTGGAAATGTGACATATTAGGAAATCCAAATCCAAGAAGAGGGGAATTTTCTTCTCAACCAAAGTTCCCCTACCCTAAACTAGTTTGGAACGTTAGAAGCCAAAGGTATGTCAACACCAATGGATCCATCCTACTTGAAGTTAGTAGGAGTAGATCTGCTATCCAGCAATGAGAGTTATCTATAAGCAGTGGGAGTAACTTCTATTTGCCCAGATACCACAGCCTCAGTTGGACTTCTTTGTAGACAAGTAAGCAAGCAACGCCAAAGATACTGGAATGCAATTAAGAAACTACAAATGCTAACTCTCAAGATATCTGCATAAGGAGATCTGACTCAGAGGTTATGTAGACGCAGAATGGGCTGGAGATTCAAGTGATCAGAAATCAACAAGTGGTTACTTGTTCAAGTTAGGAGAAACTTCTGTTTCTTGGTCCAGCAGAAAACAGCTGTCAGTTGAGTTGTTTTCAACGGAAGCAGAGTACATGTCTGCTGCTCATGCAAGTCAAGAAGTAAATTGATTGAAACAACTTATGGAAAATTTTGGTAAACCACTAACTCAGCCAACCGTTATCTATGAGAACCAATAATGTATTAATCTTGCCAGCAGTGAGAAGACCAGTGCAAGGACTAAGCATATTGATGTGAATCATCACCTCCTGCATTATTTAGTGGCATGTGGGATACTTGAGTGTTTTTATTGTGAGTCTGACAAAATGATAGCCGATGGCATGGCAATGCCACAATCAAGAGCCAAGTTTGACAAGTTCAGAACTGCAATGGGACTAGCAGGATAAGTAGTTGTTGAGTGGGGGTGTTGGAATAGCTTTCTTGAAACAACTACATCCTGTATGCAACTGTTTGTTTGTTATTCTATTGATGGCGTTAGTATAAAAGAAAAAAACAGGAGTCTAATGCAGACCATGTGACTATGCATAGTGTGTTTAACCTGCTAACAGAAAGGAGCTGTTTCTTTTGCTCCATGTTGCTGATGGGTCCTGTTATTCCTGCATGCTAGAAGAGTATCATGTACAATCTGATGGCAACAATATAGCTCTTGCTCTTAACTATTTTAGAGCTAAGGTTAGGGGCCCTCTGTTCTATTCTGGGTCTGTCAGGCAGCGATGGGCCCAATATTTCGCCCTGTTTTAGGACTGGTCAATGTTTTTGCACCATCTGTACTACCTCCTTATGTTGAGTAGTGTAATCTGTAATAGAAAGAGCATAACGGTTTTGACATACTAGGATATGACATACTAATATTTTTGATATGTGACATATGATATACTAAAATTGAGGGTTTAAGGCTGGCACAGAAGGAGTTAACTGCTGGCAGAGGTTGTTACTAAGTCACTATAAATTTCACACTTTCTGGGGTGCGCTCCATTTTAGACTAAGTCCAGAAGGGCCAAAAATGGTCAGGTGGAACACAAACCAAGTAAGTGACGTCAGGACACTGGGATTCAAGTTACCCAGAACCGGAAATAGAATGAGCTATACACATTTGAATCAGCACTGCAGAGTACTATATCCATAATGCATATAGCATTTGGGGGGGAGGGGAGGCACGAAATCCTTTGTATACAGAGTTTACAGTGTCAATATGCCTACACACTAAGTCTCTTTGGCATTGCTTGCTTACTTGTCTACAAAGAATTCCAACTGAGGCTGTGGTATCTGGGCAAATAGTAGTTGCTCCAACGAAATCCTTTGTATACAGAGTTTACAGTGTCAATATGCCTACACACAAGTGTGTTTGTGAGTAGGTTTTTAATATTTTTCAGGTTATTTAAAATAAATGGTATTATGCTATGCAGTTTTGCACTTTTATGCTTTAATCCTGAGGATCATTAAGAAGCTTCTAAACCAAACTGTGGCTCTTAAGAGGACCTGTTGTCTTAAGAGAACCTGTGGCTTTTAAGATAATCTGCGGCTTTAAAAAAAATCCTGTAGTGTTTAAGAGTACCTGTGGATCTACCTGGAGGAAATCTATAATCCAACTGGTGGAATTGTAATTTGCGCTACCTGGTGACCTTATTGGGTACCACACATGGTCTGGTAAATGAGGATTGTTGGTAATGGGTTGACTGGGAAGAAATATACCCCTCGATTCAAAGAGGAAAAGTTAATTGATTTCGTATCGAAAATCGTAAGTTTGGGTGGGTGTTAGTCATTTTTTCCTGTTTTTTTGGCCATTTCCGACTCGCACGAGCCTACGTACGAATGCGTATATGCTCTTACGATCAGCGGAAGTTCGTTCCTAAATTTTAGGATCAAAACGTAAAACTTAGGATCAAATCCTAAAACTTACGATCAAAACGTAAAACTTAGGATAATTGGATGTGTTTAGGTGTGATTCAGAGAAACCTCTAAACGCGTTTTAAAAGAAAGCCACAGCCGACACCTTTTAGCAGCCGGATTGCTGTTCGTGAACAGGTTTTTTGGCTATGTGGAGGAGTCTGCGCGTCTTGTGCTCCAATGAACTGCATGTATCAGCATGGCCGAGGCCATTAATTGTATGGCAATGCATACCTGATTCATGTATGCCTTATAAAAGCATTTTAATGTGGACCTTAATTAGTCCTTTGCATGTAAACCTTTATTTTGCAATATATTTGCGTAAATTAAAGAAACTTGTCCTTGGTTATTTATTTTAAAATTGATGTACTAGAATAATATTTTTAGATTGCATTTATTGGTGTAGTTGTTTACCTTTGCTTTGTTTAATTATTTAAGCACATCTTTGGTCAGATGCATCACACTTACTGAGGAGAGGAGAGCGGGATAAAGTGCAGGATGTGGGTTACTGCTGTATTTTGCCCCCAGAGCTGGGGGCACGGACAGTCACAAGGCCCTTTCTGTTTGCAGGCTGCCCGAGAATACCTGAGTCGCCATCTTGGCTGTTTCTAGACTCATAACATGCAGAAGTTGCTGGGTGTTTTTTAATATTTGAGAGCAATCTGTATGTAGAGGGTGTGGGTAACCACACACAAAAAATTTAAGTTGTACCATTTGAAGCCAAAATATTAAAATTAAATCAACAAGTAAAAAATGCAAGTTAACTAAAAATTAAACAAAGTAAGATTTTAGTATGCAAATGCATTCATTAATGGTTGGTTTCTACAAAATGAATGAAATAAAGAAAAATAAGACCAAATATTTAGAATGCACTTTAATGAGGTAAGTTTGTAGTGCGGAGCCGCAAGATCAGAAGGATTTACGTCCAGACAAAAAAGGAAAAAGGGCTAAACCAATGTTGCAACCTGAGAAATGAAACGGAAAAATCAGGATGGAAACTGACATAGGTCTGATTCCCGAACTGCCATACGAACGGACGTATATTTTAGGATAGAAACGTATTTGCTTATTGAATCACTCGCAAGTTCATACGAACGCACGAGCGGACGTGAAAAATAGGATGATCGTGACCCAAATCCAAGCTGTTACATGTTTCTTTGAATCAACCCAATAGTCTACCATGGTGGATATTAGATTATAAAGTGTTAATAATAAGCTCTGACATTTATCTTTTGTATGTTAAAGTTCTGTAACACAGTGATTTGATTTTCATACAAATTTTCAGGCAAATCCAGAAATGATGGTAATGGAGCACCCATGATTCTTTCAGTGACTCTGATTGTCCTTTGCAGTCTCAGATTTTTTTATCTTTTCTCCTAGCCAGAGAAAGAGAAGCACACGACAGAGCGTATTCGAATATTGAAAAATAGAAGAAGAAGCAGCTGTAGCATCTTTCTTGAATTGTCTTAGGACAATAACAATGGCTGGCAAGAGAATCTGGGGTGTTGTTCCTCTTTATTCTCTAGAACTCTGGCATCGGTACACCACACACCCAGGCTACCAGACAATCCAAGACACTGTGCAGCATATGCAGTTTAAGGAAAAATAAGTAAAACATTTGAAAAAGGCAAGCTTAAAGGGGCACTATTGCGAAAAAATGGCCAAATTATAAAAATCCATATGAATATGCTGGATAGAGGGGGGAGAGGTCACCTATACACCTGGCACCAAGAAATATCCAACCAGACTTGTTTTTCTTTCTTTTAACGGAAAGAAAAGGACATTCGGGGTGACAGGCTCTGTCATCCCTAATAGACTAAACCTGTCACCCCTGGGTTTTATTCCTACCATGAGAGAATAAACCACAAGCTTGGTGGAAGATTTATTCCGTTCGGGTGTATGAGTGACCCCTCCTCTCATAAGCCGATGTGTTTACATGGATTTTTAATATTACACAATTTTGTGATAGTGCTCCTTTAAGGTCGACAGAAGTCGGCACATCACAGTGAATAGGGAAAGACACCTCATTCAGTGATTACTCACCTTGTAGAATTGGTATTATAAGTATGCAGCACGTCCTGCTCCAGATAACGATTCATAACAGATGGGATTACCTCCACCAGAGGGCGCTTGACTGCAGAGATGGCAAAAAGAGGCCCCTCCCGGTCCATAAATACCCAGGACCTCCCACAAATTCCCCAGTATAGAAAAGCAGTAAGGAGAACCAGAAGCCAATGAAAATTAACAACGTTAACAAGGATAACAATCATACAGAGGATCCAAGATAATGCAAACAGGGTGGGGTGGAGCAGGAAAAGGTATGAACAGAAGACCAAGTAGCAGCCTTACAAACTTGTTCAACAGAAGCCTGGTGCTGGAAGGCCCAGGAGGCCCCAACAGCACGTGTAGAATGAGCAGTAACATGGAAAGGAGGATCCTTTTCCCTAGCAGAATAGGCCCTAAAAATAGCCTGACGTATCCATTTGCTAATAGTAGACTTAGCAGGAGCCAGGCCCTTCTTGGGACCCGAAGGAACCACAAACAAGGCATCAGTCTTTCTAAAAGGTGCAGTAGCCACCAAGTAGAACTTCAAATTCCTGACCACATCCAGGGAATGTAAGGCCCTCTCCTTGGAATTACCAGGATTAGGGCACAAGGAAGGAAGCACAATGTCCTGATTGAGATGGAAGGCAGAGACAACCTTGGTGACACCAGGACACCTTGTCCTGGTGTCTCTCAAAGTAGGGGGCCTGAACTGAAAGGGCCGCCAACTCCGAAACACGCCTGACCAAGGTGATAGCCACCAAAAAGGCAACTTTAAGAGTAAGAATAGACAGAGCAGCCCCATGCACAGGCTCAAAAGGGGGGCCCTGAAGGGCAGACAAAACCAAATTCAAGTCCCAAACTGGCAACAGAGGTTTGCGAGGGGGACGCACATGAGCAACCCCCTGGAAGAAAGTCTTGACCAGAGGATGTTGAGCGAAAGATCTCTGGAAGAAAACAGCCAAGGCAGAAACGTGACCCTTGAGCGTGCTAAGCTGAAGTCCCAGATCCAAACCATGCTGAAGGAACTCCAGAATCCTAGGAATGGAAAACACCCGACATGGAAGGACCCTAGACTCACACCAGTCAATGTAGGCGCTACAGATCCTATAGTAGATGGTAGAAGAGGATTTCTTCCTAGCCCTGATTAGAGTGTTAACCACAGACTCAGAAAGCCCCTCATCCCTTAAGATGGAGGTTTCAGCAGCCAGGCCGTCAAAGCCAGCGTTTGTAAATTGGGATGGCATAGCCGCCCTTTAGTGAGAAGGTCCGGGATCAGGGGCAGATCGTACTGATCTACCGCCAGCTGAACGATATCCGCGAACCACACCTGTCTTGGCCACCAGGATTGCTGGTACCCTTTCCTGAGCCAGCTTGCGCAGAACGCTGCCCAGCAGGGGGAATGGAGGAAAAAGATACAGGAGATGGAACCCCTGCCAGGATAGAGTCAGAGCATCCACCGCAAGGGCCAGGGGATCCTGGGACAGAGAGACAAAGACTGGGTGCTTGTGATTGTGGCGGGACACAAACAGATCCACTTCCGGTACCCCCCAACGGTGACATAAGGACAGGAAGACCTTGCTGCTGAGAGACCATTCCCCCAGGCGAGAGGTCCCCCTGCTCAGAGAGTCCGCCTCCAGATTCTCCACCCCCGGAATGTACACTGCTGAGATGCAAGGAACATTGTCCTCCACCCAGGACAGAATCATGGACACCTCCTTGAGGGCCCTCTTGCTCCGAGTCCCTCCCTGATGATTGATGTAGGCAACCACCGTCTGGTTGTCTGAGCGAATCTGGACCGGCCGGCCCTGAAGGTGAGGAGTCAACTGGGCCAGTACCAACCAAACCGCCCTCAGTTCCAGGATGTTGATGGGGGCATGGGCCTCCTGAGGGCCCCACAGCCCCTGGAATTGTAGGGTTCTCCAGAAGCCCCCCCAACCCGACAGACTGGCATCCGTGGTGACCGTCTCCCAACAGGGGATCAGAAAGGATCTGCCCCCCAACAGGTTCCTTGAGTCCAGCCACCACAAGAGGGACCGCCGGCCCAGAGGAGAAAGAACAAAGGCTTGATCCAGAGACAGGGGACTCTTAGGACTGATAGGAGCTGGAGCTGAAGAGGTCCCTTGCCGGATGGAAGGGCGAGGGCAGGACAGAAGGAAATGAACCAGAGCTTGAAGAGAATCCACCTTCTACTGAGGAAGAAAAATCCTGGCCTGAACAGTATCCAGATTCATGCCCAGGAAGGAGGTCACCAGAGGCGGAGACAGGGAGGATTTGGGGTGATTGATCACCCATCCGAATGTTACCAGAGCAGTCACCACCTGCTGGGTATCCAATTCTGCCTGCTGGAAAGAATGAGAAGTGATGAGGAGGTCGTCCAGATAAGGAAGAATGCGAATGCCCCGAGCTCTGAGGAGAGCCATAACACCTGCCAGCACCTTGGTGAAGACTCTGGGGGCCGAGGTGAGACCGAAGGGCAGTGCTACAAATTGGTAGTGCTGGTCCTCCAGTGCGAACCTGAGGAATCTCTGATGCCCTGGGAAGACTGGTACATGAAGGTAAGCATCCTTGATGTCTATGGAGGTCATGAAGTCCCCCGGGCCCAAAGAGCTGATCGCGAAGCGCAGGGTCTCCATGCGAAAGTGTCTGGTCCTGATGAACTTGTTGAGAAGCTTTAAGTCCAGGATGGGTCTGATGGAACCATCCCTTTTGGGTACTGTGAAGAGATTGGAATAAAAACCCCGACCTCGTTCCACAGGAGGGATCTGACAGATGACCCCCTAGTTCAGGAGATTTTGCACAGCCAGAAACAGCCCATGAGCTGCCAAGGGGTCTAGAGGAATCCGAGAACTGAGGAATCTTGGAGGCGGCCAGGCAGCGAACTCTAGCTTGTAGCCGGAGGACACAACCTCCAGAATCCACCTGTCTGAGACCTGCTGTCCCCAGACATGAGCGAAGAGCCGCAGCCATCCCCCCACCCAGATGGGTGAGGGCACCCCACATGGCTGAGGAGGCTTGGCGCTTGGCGATTTGGGCTTGGACCCCCAGGAAGATCCGGAGCGGGCACAATCTCAGCCCCTGTCCCAGAAGTCTCCCCTAGGACCTGCAAAGGAAACCCCTCTCCCAGACCTGGATCCACGGAAGGAGGGGGCAAAGGCACCTGCACCCCGAAAGGGCCGCAGCTGCTTCTTACGTTGAGGCAACTTACCCCCCTTGGCAAACAGGTCCAAGCGATCACCAAATAGGCGCAGCCCCTATAAAGGGGAGCCCTGTGAGGGCCTTCTTAGCAGCGTTATCAGCTGCCCACTGACGCAGCCAAACAGAGCAGCGTATAGCAACCAACAAGGCAGAGGTTCTACTACACATCCTAATGGTGTCAGAAATGACATATGCAATGAACATTTAACACTGTGACAAGGCCCTGAACTCGGCACTAGAAGTATCATCAGGGGCGCCTTCCAACAGACCCTTGGGGAGAGTCCTAATAGCAACAGCAGTAATAGCAGAAGCACTGACAGGGCGCAAGGCAGACCCCACACAGGCAAAGGCATGGGAAGCCAGCTGGTCAATACGCCGGTCCTCACTATCCTTGAGGGTAGTGGAATCAGAGGAATGGACCACAGATGTGTTGGACAACCCCAATACTGGTGCATACACTTCTGGGGGGGTTGACCAACATTTCACCACATCAGTGGGAAAAGGGTACCTTTTATCCCAGCCCTTAGGGATTCCGGGAAGCCGGCCGGGACGCTCCCATTCTTTGAGAACAAGATTATTGAAATGGGCCTGTTCTGGAAATTCCAGACATGGTTTAGCAGTACTGAAAATTCCCCCTGTAGCTTGGAAGCCGCAGCAGGAAGGGAGATAGAAAGCACATCAAAAATCTGAGTTAACAGTCTATTGATGTCATCAGCATCCCAATAATCAGAGCCATAGTCAGCACCACTGAAATGCTGATCATCAGATAACTCTGAATCCGAGAATAATTACCCCTCCTCAAGTGGGGTAAAATCAGACAAAGCAAGGAAATTCTCAGTCTCCACAGGAAAAGCAGACGCACCCGGCGCCACATGCCGCCTTTTAGCCGGGGCCTTACGGGCCGCAGAGCTAGCAATCAGCCTCTCTATGTTAGTCTACCTGGAAGACACGTCAGGCTGAGACTCCCCACTAGTATTTAGTTCACTGGGAGTCAAAATCAAGCGAGGGGGAGTGGGTGAGGACATAGTGGGCGCAGACCCAGTCACAGATAGCCCAGAATGCAGCGCAAGCGCCTGCTGGGCGCAGGGTACACAGACCCACACAGCATCGCTCACAGGGGATGCCCCACACACTACACACAGCCGGGTTTGTCCCGAGGGGACCCCGAGCACAATATCCTGTGAAGCCTCCATATGGTGATTAAGGTGGCACAACTGGCCAATAGGAATTACGCCGTATAAGCAACCCGGGATGCCCCAAATGTCCGCCAGGGAAGTGTGAGGATTAAACAGTGTAGGCCTCTAATAAAGTTATTATAACTAATAGAGGGGACAGGACTGGGAGAAACCTCTTAAAAACAGTTATTCTGCCTGAAAGACATAATAGTGACACCCCATAAGCACACAGAAATGACAAATGAATAAGAGCCAAGCCCGCAGGGGCACTCACGGACCGCGATGGGAAGCCAGCAATCACACCAGGAGAGGACCAAAATGGGGCTGGAGGAGCCTCAAGGGGCAGGCCGCAGGAGGGTCCGACGCGGAACGCGCCAACAGAGCAAGCCACGCCCCCTCCAAGAAGCGCAGAGACAGGCCAGACGCTACAGCCAATGGGCGCGCAGGGATTCTTGATGATGATGCCACCGTTGACCGCGGACACCAGAAGGCGCGCATGTCAGTGGCGGCAAATTCAAAATGACAAAGTGAAAGACAGAGCGCAGAGCCCTGAATGAAGTGCAATCACACATACACACAAAAGGCAATAAGTGCACATACATCCCCCCCCCCCCCGAACGGGATAACGAGAGAGGGGGGAGAGTGGATGTCAAATAAAAGACCCACCAATGACCAGGGCAGGGAAGGGCAAGAGCGGACGTGGCATCCCAAATCAGGTTCACCATAACCTGCACCGCCTATCCTTTGGTGGGGGAGCCAGGCTCCACAAAGAAGAGCACCTGTGATAGGTGCTGCCTACCGTCACCCGACCAGCGCAGCCAAAGCTGAGAGGCATAAGTAATAAGTGAAACCGGTGGGAATAGTCCTACAGGGCCGCGGGCTGTTAAGCCCCGCTCACCTGCGATAAGAGAAGCCATCTTCTGACCTTCGCAGCCGACTGCAGAGAAGAAACTGGGAAATTTGTGGGAGGTCCTGGGTATATATGGGACCGGGAGGGGCCTCTTTTTGCCATCTCTGCAGTCAAGCGTCCTCTGCATACTTAGAATACATTGAAGACATTGCTAAAGGGCAATCAGTGTTTGAAAGATCTGTTCCTGTTCACATTCCCTTCATAGATGTATCTTTGTATATTGCCAGCCTTCTTACCACCTTAATGATGTGCCCTCTTAGTAAAGTACATTTGTCAGGGAGTCCAAAAGCAGCGCAGAAAGCTGTGACACTGCATAAGAAGGGCATAAGGTCAACAGAACAGACGTTCACTAGGTCTTATCAGGAAATCTCAAGGACTGATGAATAAAAGACACCCTTTGCCTGAAACTTGTCTAACAAATGTTTACATTAACACCTTCCATGCAAAACTTGAAATCTTGAGTTTGGAGATTCATCTTCATGGTGTAATATTGAGCAATTATAGAACGCTTGGTTCTCTGAAAGACTCTCCATTCCCAGCAGCACTATAGGCTTGATTTAGAGCCCCTTTCTCAATGTTTTTATGGTGGTCTTGCTACCAAAAGAAAAATCGCACACAAATGAAAACAAGTCACACAAAATCTGTTGCAGAGAAAAAGGCTCTGCTGAATCAGACTAGGGGGAAAATGGACAAGAACGGAACTTTTCATGCAAAAAAGTGGCCAGAAAGGGGCTCTGAATGTCCATGTGCATGGTCCAAATGGGATAGCATGGCCACCCCTTTCACCCACATGAGCCCAGCAAGGGCAGCCACTGTGGCTTCCCAGATTCATTTTTGCTACACTACAGGACAGTCCCAGCTGTGGGACCCTTTTTCAAGTGTGGTGATAGAAAACTGGAAAGTAAAGGAGGAGCAAACTTTGGAGACCTGCTTCAGTATTTACAAGGTGCTGCAGAAAAGGAGAGACACACGGGACAGGCTTTAGGGGAGCTTCTTGCTCTCTCATTATTTATATTACCTGGAATGACCATTATGTTGTGAAAATGTATCTACTAGTGAAGTACCCTACACGATCTCAGATTGCTCCTGTATGGAAGCCAAACATAAAATGGACTTCACACTGAATAAGAGTCTATCTTATATGTTTCCCACACCCTGTACATACAGATTGCCCACAAAATAAAAATCATCCTACCTGCATCTACTGCATGTTATGAGCCTTTAAAAATCCAAGATGGCGGGTTATGGAAGGCAGCCTGCAAACAGGAAGTGCCTCCTGACTGTGCTGCTCTGCATTCTGGGACTGCTGACCTTTACCTGACCCCCGCTCTGCCCTGTCTGAGCAAAGCACAGCTATAACCAGACCCCCTGTACTTTATCCCACTCTCCTCTCCTCAGTAAGTGTGATGCTTCTGAGTCAAGATGGCGGCGCCCGTATCCTAAATTTCTGAACAGAGTTGCAGCCCAGTGGGGAAAAGAATAATAAGTTAGTGACTAAAAACGTAAAATATATTAATTTTAGATGCTGGGGAACCGTTTTTTAAGAGTTTGGGCTTTTCATTTAATCACGCTGAAGGTCCGGTTTAAGCACACTGGTCTTTTTTGAATACTGTTGAAGAAAAATCTGTGGTTTCAGAAATGCGGACATCTTAAAAAATATGCAACTCTATGGGCCTTTCATTTGATTGGTCATTTTTAAAAATGAAGTCTAATTTTGTATCCATGCCTAGTTGTGCTTTAAAAAGATTGCTGCATTTCAGTTTTATTCTTTTTGATTTCAGCGGCAGTCACTGAATGAGAAACACAAATTGCAGAGTGGTAGAATGCTGAACAAAGATAAGGCACCATGAGAACATTTTCAAGTTGTTAAACGTTAATACGTTATTACTGGATGAGATCATGGATTTATATTTAGCTCTAAGATAACTGCTTTGCATTTTATATCCACATTCAGTGACTTTTGCCAGGAAATTTAGCAATAAAAGCAGTAGTTAAAAAAGAAAAAAAACTTTTTTCTTTTAGTCACTGTGATGATTTGCTGTGGTTTGACTCAACAATTTTGGCTCATTCACACAGCTTAGAAAACTTTGCCTAGTTGGCTCTAGTTGAGGAGAGAAGGGGGGAAGCCTTAGGACAAGTACTTAGTCACTAGGGAGCATTCTTTAAATGAGCGTTATTCCCACCAAGAAGATTACATAAGCCTTATGAATCATTTGTGACCACTTCTGCTAAACCATAGTGCATTAAACTTTAATGAGCCTTACACCAGACCTAGGGGCATGGCTCTTGCACACCCAAGTGTTAATGTGTTGATCCTAATTGCACTTTAGATGAAGCAAATCGAAATCATGTTAAAGCCAGCAACCAACACCAGATACAAGGAATCCAGCTTTACTATAGAGCACTCTTGTTTGATATATTATTCATGATTTTCCTCTATCAATAATTTATCAATGTTTCATTCCACTAATTGTTTGCTCTTGTTCTGCTATCAGCAGTTGGCTTGTTATAGTGACATGACTACTGATGAAAGTTTAAAGGTTTTCCACTTTTTTACTATCCATTATATTGAGTGCTAACAGAGCATCAAAGCGTTTCTCTTCACTGTTCATATTAGAGATGTAGAAAAAAACGAGAATGTTGTATTGTACACAAACATGCTGCGCAGCATAATTAGAATTTTTGGTGCTGTATAAAAATACACTGTAGCCAGTACTGCTCAAAGCAAGCCTTAAAATTTCATTTTTATTGTATCATATTAAAAAATCGTTATTCATGATGTTCCAAAAAGCCAACCATAAAGCCTATATACAAGCATGCCTAAGTGGCATAAAATAAAAAAACTATTTACCTATCCTATAAATGGTGTAAGGCACCGCCAAATATGACACCTGCAAGTCCCTGCCAGCCTTCCTAACCATAGATGGGTACCCACTGCTGCTACTGTTGGTATTAACAGGACATGGCAGTATAAGATCATACAACAGTGCATTTAACAATAAAATACTAAGTTCTAAACCAAGAAAAATGATTGCTGTTGCATTGCCACAAACAACAATAAAAATATATATGAATAGGTCATGTATCACTGTGTGTAAAATAAGTGCGGGGTTACACAAATCAAAGCATTTCTAACTAAAATAGTCCCTAAGTGCAGCTCAATGTCACACAAGTATTGCAGCAACTGATAATATATGTTACCCTCTTATACCAGGTAGTTTGTGGGACGTCGAGGTGCAGGATCCTCTGGGCCCAGGGTGTCTCTAAGGCTGGTTTCACATCAGCAGGCAACCTGCAATCGTTGGTGTCAGTGTATGGAGGGTGTTCCACTTACAAGGAGTCACAAGGGCGCTCTCCGGAAAGTGTGAATGCTCCGCAGTCGTGCAGGTGTGAAACCAGCCTAAGTGTATCTGTGTGGGTCTGTGTGGGTGGGATGCTTGGGCCCAAGTACAAGAGTTTCAGTTACTCACCGTTCTGTTGCCAGTAGACATGCTGACTCCAAGTGGAAAATAGTAGAGTTCCTCTTTATTACCACAGTCTTCAGAGACAGAGGTTTTACTTCTGCTCTACTACAAATAAAGTGGTATAGAACCTGGATTGAGCAGTTTTCTTTCCTTATTTAACTTTCCCTGCACATGTTCACATGCCTCCCAGACATGCTTAAATGTATTTTCCTTACAAAACTTACCAACCAATTGCAGTTGCTACTGATTGCAGTTGCTACTGCCACACTCTCCTCTGTTTTTTACCAGCATACACCTAGAACCGCTCTACACAATTCTCAACACATCTACAGGATTCAACCACTTCTTCTCTTGCCTTTTCTGTGCTGCTGCCCATTGTCAGTTCTTCCAATGGCTGCCGATATCTAGAGTTTTAATTTTAACCTACAAAGAAAGGTGAGTTTACCAGCAACCCCAGTGGCATCATCTTTCAATTATTAACCCTTTCGCTGCCAGCCTACCTGGAGTTTTTGTCACCCTTGGTGCCAGACCATTTTGCACTATTTTGCGCTCCCCATGTTCAAATGTGATTTTTGAAGGGATTTCCAGGAATTTCCCAGGAAAATGATATATTGTTTTTTTCAGAAGAGTCTGGGCTTCAACATGCGATGTCTTGTTTGGCCTTTTTTTTGTGTATTCTCAATACTTTTGGGTGAAATATGTGCAAAAAAATAAAAAAAAATCTATTTTTTGCAATTTGTAGTGTTTTTTTGTAATAAAAAATGTAAGTTTGTCAATAAAATCTTATTGCGTGTGAAACCCCAATTTCTCCCGGTTACAGCGGTTCCACATATTTATAGGTAGACACCCTTTCCTGCCCAGGAGACTCCCCCAAACTGAAACAGCGCTTTAGGGGATTTTCAGAAAAAAATACAACTGTGATATGCAATATGCGCACCTTGCAGTTCTTCCAGAAAAACAACCCTTTACATTTGAAATACCCCCAACAAACTATATATTCTCTGGAAGTACACACCTCAAGCTTTCTAGGTGTACCAGGCTTGTTGATGTGGCCACAGTTTTCTGGAAGTAATCCCTCAATGTATTCTTTGGTTGCAAAGAGTTTCCCTAAAAAAAGGATAAAAAAGCAGAATCAAAGCCACATTTTCCTAAAAAAACTATATACAAACAAGAAAAAACAAGTATAATCTGAAAAAGCAACCTCCCCCGAACAGAACGATACCCAACATGCATAGCTACTGTCAAGGGAAGAGTTGCCAAACACCCCAAAGTAAAGCATGCGCATAACGGTAATTTTTCTTGAAAATTTCAGCTCTGCAGACAAGGTGCACACCTTGCGATTTTTCAACCAAAACAACCCTTTTACATTTGGAATATCCCCCATAAACCATATATTCCCTAAAAGTACACATGTTAAGCTTTCTAAGCGTACCCAGCTTGTTGTAGTGGGCTCATCTTTCTGGAATTGATCCCTCAAAGGATTCTTTGGTTGCGCAGGGTTTCCCTAAAAAATTTATAAAAAAGCTGAATAAAAAACACCTTTTCCTAAAAATATAAATATGCAAACCAGAAAAAACAAGCTAAGTCTGAAAGCACAAGGTCCCCCGAACAGAACAATACCCAACATGCATAGCTACTTTTAATCCTTTTAATTGCCAGCCTACTTGAGATTTTGTCACCCTCTGTTGACAGGTCATTTTTCCCCATTTTGCGCCATGTTTTGCGACATTTTTGCTGGAATTTTCAGGAAAATTATATATATATTTTTTTTTGCAGCAGAGTTTAGGCTTTAACATGTAAATGTAAATTTTATTCTGTTTTTTTACAATATTATTGATATTAAAAAAAAGTAAATAAATAAAATTTTTTTTTAGAAAATTGCCTCCTTTATTTTAAATAAAAAATGTATTTTATTAAAGAAAACCTTATTGCATGTGAAAGCCCCATTTCTACAGATTAGAACGGTACCACATATTTATCGGTAGCCCCCCGTTCCTGCCCAGGAGACCCCCCTAACTGAAACAAGTACTTTATAACATTTACAAATAAAATACAACTACCATCCACACTACAAAGTGTTAAATCGGGGAAAAAAATGACATAGGGTCCCCCCTCCCAGGGGGGGGACCCCATTTTTTGGGGGGATTTTTAAGGGTTAAAAATCCAAAAAAAAAAACGACATGGGGGCCCCCTTACCCAAAGTAACCAGCCCGGGACCAGCTATGCAGGGCTTGTAGGAACAGGGCACAGGGGCCAGCTTTTGTGGCCCCTGGCCCTGCAGGCTACAAAGCCCGCATAGCCCGTGGGCCCGGGCTCTTCTGCCCCCCCCTGGCCTTTGGGGAGGCAGGTAATGGGGGTGCCAAGGGTTAATGGCAAGTCACTTGCTAGTGCAGGTGACTTGCCATCCCCTAGCCTTGTGAACTGATATAGGGGTCTTGTGGACCCCTTACCAGTTCACAAGAGGTTAAATGTAAAAAAAAAAAAACACCACACAGACGCAGAAAAAAATATTTTATTATTATTATTTTTTTTTTGAATACTTACCTCCCATCCATCTTCCCCTCCCAATCACTGGCTTCTGCTCATCTGCTGGAAGCCTTTTATAGCTGCTGGGTGACAGAACATAAGGGGTTAATTAAAAAAAAAAAAAGACATAGGGTCCCCCCTCCCAGGGGGGGGGGGCGGACCCCATTTTTTTTTTTGATTAAAAATAAAAAAAAAAATGACGTGGGGTCCCCCTTACCCAGCATCACCAGCCCGGGACCAGCTATGGGGGCTTGTAGGCACAGAGTGGGGGGGCCAGCTTATGTGGCCCCCCCACCCTGCAGCCTACGAGCCCACATACCCTATGTGGGCCCGGGCTCTTCTGCCCCCCCCTGGCCTTTGGGGAGGCAGGTAATGGGGGTGCCAAGGGTTAATGGCAAGCCACCCGCTAGCGCAGGTGGCTTGCCATCCCCCCAGCCTTGTGAACTGGTATAGGGGTCATGGACACAAGGGGTTAACAGTAATAAAAAAAAAACATCACACAGATTAAAAAATAACTTTATTAAAAATAAAAACTTTTTTTTACTTTACTCACCTCTGATCCTCAGCTCCTGTGTCCCTCGCAGCTCTGATGACAGTTATTGTCATCGCTGGCCAGTGGAGGAGGGAGGCAGGTGATCAGATCATCACCTGCCTTCCTCCTCCTGTGGCCAGCGATGACAAGTGTGAGAATCGCAGCCCGGAGCCAGGACGACACCCGGAGGTGTGACGTCATAAGCCCCGCCCCCGTCGAGCAGGACAGGGAGAGGGCCTTTCAGGCCCTCTCCTGAAGCTGGAGAGCCAGGGGGGGGGCGATCGGAGGCCCCCCTGGTGAAGAGGAGACCTGGCGGGAGCAATCGATCACTAAGGTAAGTAAATGTCATTTTTATATATTTTTTTTTTTTTAACATGTATTTCGGCGGCTGCTGAAGGGGGGGGTGGCTATTCCGGGCTCTCCCCTGCACCCGGGGGGGCCTGGGTGGTGGGATCGAAGCCCCCCCGGATGAAGAGGAGACCCGGCTGGATAGAACAAGGGGTCAGGTGAGTGTTTTTTTTTTTTTACTTTTACTGTAGCAGGGGGGAAAGTCAAGCCCGTAGTTTCTACGTGCTTGGCACTTAAGTGGAGTGGAAGCAAGCACGTAGAAACTACGGGCTTGGCACCTCCCCCAGCATTTGATCATTAATATGTCCTCCAACCGAAACAAAACGTCATTATTTATTCCTCCTCCCACCAGCATTATATATAGGATATATGTCTTTCTAATAAACTTAGATTAGATTTCACTGGTGTGGTAGTGTTTCCTATGGAGTTTTATTAAGACATCTAACTTTACATAAACAAAAACATAAAAACAGGCTAAGTGTAAGCCCAATATGCAAAAACAAAAACTGCTCATTAGGTATGCTATACAGATTAGAACTGGCTTCCACTCTGTTCTCACATACATTTACATAAGATTGGCTGCATATACGCATAGATACTGTATGTGCTCTTAAACCAGTAAAGCACCTTATTAAAATCATGTGTATACATCAATGGAGAAAATACTCTTCTTCTACAAGCTAAAGAGGATAGATACAGGTGGGTTCAACATTGCAGCCCAGATCAGATCACTACTACTACTACTGCAATTGCTCATCTTTAGACAAAAGGAGGACCTTGCCAATCCACGCCAGCTCTATAAATTCTACATTCAATAAGATGGTGGGTGACATCACTCATCATCAAAGAAGCACTAATTTCTTTACTTCCCAGGCAATAAATATATCACTCTATAATTGTGGTCTAGACAAACAACAATTTTGAACTAATGGCACATAACACTAAATGAGCATTAACATATATAATCAGCACAATGAGACTCCTGAGTGTTCTTTACTCCCCTGGGTAACTCAGCAACATTTATTACATTTAAAATACAACTTTCCCACAAGTAATGTTAATGTGAGAAAAACAATTACATTCTTGTTCAAGTTGTATCATTTGTGGGCCTTTATGTATAAAATACAAATTAAAATTGGCTTTGAACCACAGCAGCTCTGATACGCCATCATGGGTTAGTCCAGATACTCTGCACTGCCACCCTAGAAGAACAGATAAGCGTCTCAGGATTCCTACTCAATACAGAAAACAAACAGCCAACACAAGTATAAAGCTTCTCCTCCACATATAGGACAGCTGCAAATACTCATGTAAGTTTGTTTTTATTTTCCAACTAGTGAGTGAAAACTCTTCTAGTTTTATGAACTGGAGAAGTAGTATGATGTGCCACTACTACTGTGCAAATACAGATGGCATAATCCTGTTTTTGTTGCTACAGTCCTCCCATAAGCTTGCCCAGTGAGAAACATTTAGGTATTTACAAGTTAAACAATTTCTTCTGACTTTGGTTAGAGACAAAACTGATACAAGACAGGTCACAGCTTTTCAGAAAATGTATCTACAGAACCCTAGAGGCCCAGGAATAATTTAGAGTATATATCAAGATATGGCTGCTCCACCAACTCTTAGCGCACCCACTTATATTAAAACTTAGAAGGAAGAACTTGGCAAAACATTTTAGGATATGGACTGGGAGGCAATGTGGCAGAACGCATTAAAAAGTTAAATTAGTGTGCCATTGCTAGAGGCAAATGTGAAGCTAATCATGAGATGGCATTTGGGCCCCGAAAGAATAGCTAAACATGTCCTAAACTATCCTTCCTCTTGTTTTGAAGGATGCCCTAATTTAGGATCATTGTTACATATCTAGTGGGAGTGTCATCTAGTGTAAACTATTCTGGGCACAAATCTTTTAAACTATATATACAGTTCTTTATAATACGATACTAAAAGTAGCAACTGAGGCCTTGCTTAATAAACCTATCCAGGGGTGCAATAAAAAACAACAACTGCTTGATATTCACATGCGCTGAACAAACTATAGCAAAACACTGGAAATCCTGTAATCTGCCCTACGCCAAATTCAAACAAAGGATTGACAACTTTATGTGCCAGGAAAAAAATGGTGGCTATCACCACTGGCAAAATTTCATAACTTCTTGATTAGTGGGAAAGAGCAACAGATAAGAGGGGTGTGAAACCCAAAGAGTGCCATTGACTTTCATTGTTTTTCAAGCTGATGATTTAGCAACAGTGAAATTCTCAGGCTTTTTTTAAAAAATATATTTTTTTTACTACCATGTGATTTTTTTTTCAACAAAAAAAAAATGAAAACCTACTTCTATGGTCCCCCACCATTCCACTACCCCACATGACCATTCACAGCCAATCAGGTTTGACAGGCTGACCCTGTCCCTCTGGGTGGTTACTAAGATTGGCTGCTGGCAGTCATGTGGGGCAGTAGAATGGTAGCCCAGCTTCGGTAGCAGCACTTGGACTTGTAGGGAAGGTATGCACAGTGGGGAATCCAAATCAGGATGCCCCCCATACTGCAGGGGTGATAAGATCTAACATTTTTTTTTTTTACTTAAAGCCTTCTAAATATATTATTTATGATATTATTACAATGGCCCAGCATCCACTGTGAAAACTGGAATACACGTTCACACTCTTATCTTACTAGTACAGTTTGAAGAAGGGCCTCAGCCCTCTGCCAGCATAGATATGGCAAGACAGGAGGGCCTCAGCCTTCATCCAGCATAGCAATGGGCAGATAGATTAGTTAATAACAATCTGTATTAAACCGGATGTTGGTGTTGGTCCTGCAGACAGCTAATCAACACAAGCTCAGGGGGCATCCAGAATGCTGAAGTCCCCCCAGGAACAAAACCCAACCAAAACACTCACAATCCTCAGGTCACCACGAGCTAGTGTTGGGAAAGGAGTCCCGCGATTGTCCGCCGGGGCGCACGTGGGCCATGGTCGCGTCCCTGGACACCAGAACAACCCTCCCCCTTGACCGCCCACCAGCCAATTGCGGGACTCCATTCCCGCCGCTGGCTCATAGTGAAGGTGAAAGGTTATGGGCATTCTGGGTTCAGGGGGGACTCCAGCATTCTGGATGCCCCCTAGCTTGTTGTGATTAGCCGTCTGCGGGACCAAGACCTGCTAAAGAAAAAAATGTTTAAATTCACTGTAAATAACCTTACAAACAAAACATCACAATTAAATGCTACCTGCCAATCTTATTACCACATCCTGTAGCTGAGCAGCTGTCCCCTTGTGTCATCCACTACAATGGAGGGGGTGTGCCAGCCCTCAGAACTGAATGATGACCACAGGCCATGAGACAGGAATACTAACTGTAGTTAATTATCAGTGTAGCTGAAAAAGTAAAACATTTTACTGCACTTGGTGTCAGGGAACCGTGGGTCACGTGATCCAACTATCAACCATGGACCTCCGGACACACAGACCGCGTTCCCAAGAAACCCTAGTCCGAGTCCTCCTATCAGGAATACCAGGCCCGAAGCCTGCGGACACACAGATTCTTGGCTTAAGGTAAACAGATCGCTCAAGTTAAATTTACGTTTTAATGCTATAAGCACACTAGGCAGTGATAACAAACATTTGGATATGGTAGAATATGAAGTGATACAAATGCTGTTCTGAGAATGTTACAGGATAGAGTGAGCTACACAGAGAAACAATAGTCAGTTACCTTAATATGCAGTTGCAGAGTAGTGGTGATGGAAAGCTCCCACAAAAGGTAAGTGGCATGCTTGTGGATGGACACCTCTAGCACGTGTGAACCGTGACCTCCCCAGATAAGTGACAATGTTCTCATCCCCTTGGCCTACTTTTAAGCAGGTCTCTCCCCTCCACCCCCTCTCATCTGTGGGACGGGTTGACACCTCCCACTGTTCTGGAGCGTGCTTTAGCCCCATAAAACCCTTTAGGGATTATAACTTTGGGCAGGGGGGGTCGCATGGCTTTGGATACGGCACCAAACGATTGGGCTGGATGCCGGGAATCCGATGAGTCCAGAAATGGGGTCCCTACGTGGGTCAGAACCTTAGATCTCCATTTTCTGGGTTTTCCTTTAATTGGTTTGGTGCTGGGACACATGGTGGCGCAGCTATGGTCCGATTTGTGTTGGTGCCGCTTGTCTGCGGCCCTCATCTTTTGATGTGACAAATTCACAGCCAGGGGTCCAACTAGCTGCAGACCCACTGGAGCCTTACCAGGCTGGAGGTGTGGGAGGATCAGCAGGCAGACTGTGATCTGCGCTGCTCAACCCATAAATGCTAATTCCTCTTCCTGAGGAGATAAGGACCTGTGCATTTATAACTAGGAGGCCTTAACGGGGAGGGGGGGGGGGGATAAAGGGGAACTCCCAAATTGTATATGTGAGTTTTCTGCACTTAAGCTGGATTGTTCCTTCACAGTGGGTAAATATTTTCTTTATCTAGGTGGGCAGTGCTTGTTTCTGCAAAAGTACTACACTGGAGTTACTTTATCCTGAACAGAACAACTTGGACAATACATTTATTTGCCATTATATTATTAAGATGGACAACTTGCATTAACATTGTTTTTTAATTAAAAATATTGTTTTTATAGTGGATTTTATCTGAATATTGTCAAAATGTAATTGAATCTGTGAAATTCTAGTTAAATTTAACTTTAATCAAAATCTAAACAGCAACACTAACAGTGACTTAATTGGCCTTCTCTATATTATCGTAAGTAGAAAGACTGTATTTGCATGAATAAAGGCGGTAAACAATAGGGCCTAATTTACAATGGGTACTAGTTTCTGCTAGTGTAAGCTAAAGGTAATTCTCGACCACTGTTGCTGCTAATGCAGGGGTTGCATGGGAGGAAACTAGAGAAAAGCTGAGCAATCAAGTGAAAACTGGTGGAATGATGACAAGTTCCATCAACCTCAGAGCTCCATCTGATATCAACTACTGACAAAGGCCTCTGCCATTATCTAAAATTGAATTTTACTTTTACTGACCATTCAAGGGATATGTGAAAGTTAAAAAACGGTCAAGTAAAAGTTGCTAGGAGGGAAACCAACTACAGAGGCCTATTCACAGAATACTATGGATAAATGATGAGAGTGATATGAATTTTACATATGATGGACCCTCGTTAAAGATAAACAAAACCTTCTTTGTTTATTTACCTGTCTGCTATTGTCATTTAGACCAGGTCCGACGCTCTGGGTTTTGTTCTGCTTGAAGGTAATTTTTGTTGGGTAAGGTTTAAGATCAGGTTGGGGAATAAGAGCCATCCCTGTTTACAGTCCTTTAGAAGAAAAGAATGAAGAAATCCCAAGGGTTGGGTGTCTATTGACAGGTAAAATCATGGAAATATTAAGAATAAAAATGAAGTAGTACAGCAGCTAAGCATTACAAAGTTACTATACCAAGAAAACTGTTATTTTAGATTTATGTATGGGAAAAATATGCTGAAGGGTTAAATTAGCCTGCTTGCCCCACGTTAGCTGTCAGGGGCGGCATATTTCATTCATCAGCACTTTGCATTCTCTTATAAACCCGATATAACTTTTTTCCTTCTGCATCTTAATATTCTCAGTCCCTAAAATGAATTCACTTGAGGAGACTGGGATATTGAGTCATGGACGAGTCATCCATGCTGCTGCTGCTGAGAAGAGCCCTATAGAAGGGGCAGAGTTACCTAGGATTTATTAAGAAACATAAAGCAGCTGAATAAAGGCTGAATGAAAGATGCAAGCAAGCATGGGGAGAGCAGGACCCAGGATACCTTAACCTTTTGGCTGGAATACGATACGAACTATATAAACATGTGTTGCTAAAAGGGATTCAACTTTTACCCAAATAATAAATTGCATATTTCATTAAATTCATGTATGACTTTCACGTTCTTAAACTGGTAACTTATTTCCATCCCAGGGCAATTCAGATTGCTGTACATAAAAATGTATTTATCTTTTTGTAACGCCTGCCAAAGTTGATTTTCCCCTCTTAAACCGGACCAGCAGCCTGGCACTGTTGGAAAAGAAGGGGAGTGGCCATTTTGGAGGTTCCTCTCCCAGCATCTCAGCCATGCTGCTGCCTGGATTCAACTGATAATGCACAGTAACAGAAAACCCAGCGGCACTTCCTGTTTGCAGATGGCCTACAGCAGGAGCTTGAAAAAGGTAAATTAATTTTCATGTGCAGCAATCAAAATTGCCCTAGGGAGTGATGCATATGAGCACTGTTTGTTATGTTGGTCTGGTTAAAGTCATTTTTGACTGTTGGTCTGCTTTAATGGTGTCCTATAGAGCTGCAGGTAGCCAGCAAAGATGAAGTTCTGCTGGTTTTTGTGCCACTGTGCATTGTGGGTTATGTTGGTTAAATCTAGGCAGCAGCAGCTTGGTCTCTGAACCCTGAGTTACCAGCCCCTATTATGTCTAGTACATGAGACTGGTAGCCTGGAATGAACAAGAGCCACACTTTTATAAATTAAAACTGTAAAAAAAAAGAAATGACAAAACAGAGTAAAAAAACGTGCTGAATCAAACTAATGAACACCTGTTGACTTAGGATGTGTTATTTTTCATGTGTTTGTTTCACCTATGTGATAAATGCAAACACATTTTTCTTCCATTTCTGAACTACACGAATCTGTAAAACATAGTAACATAGTATGTAAGGCTGAATAAAGACTTTAGTCCATCCAGTTCAGCCTGTTTAACTCCTTACAGTGGTCTAGTAGCCATAGCTGGAAATGTTATTACATGCCAGGAAGGCATCAAGGCCACTTTTGAATGTTTTTACTGTATCCATCATTACTACCTCCTCTGGCAGCGAGTTCCATAGTCTCACTGCTCTTACAGAGAAGAATCCCCTCCTATGTCGGTGGAGAATGCACCTCTCCTCTTACCTTAGTGGATGCCCTCGGGTTATGGTTACACTCCGGGGTATGAATAGATTGTGGGACAGATCTTTGTATTGACCGCGAATATATTTATACATAGTTATTAGATCACCCCTCAATCGTCTTTATCTCGACTAAATAAACCTAACTTGGACAATCTTTCAGGGTACTCTAGTCCACGCACTCCTTTTATTAACTTTGTTGCCCTTCTTTGAACGCGCTCCAGTTCTGATATGTCCTTCTTAAGCACAGGTGCCCAGAACTGTACACAGTATTCCATATGGGGTCTGAGCAGTGACTTGTACAGGGGTAAAATGATGCTCTGGTCATGAGCACCTATGCCCCTCCTGATGCACCCCATGATCCTATTTGCTTTGGCAGCAGCTGCCTGGCATTGATTACTACACTTGAGCTTATTGTCAACTAAAACCCCTAGGTCCTTTTCCATTGTTGTTTTACCCAGTTTTTCTTTATTTAGTGTGTAATCATGACACAGATTTCTCCTTCCCATGTGCATAACCTTACATTTATCTGTGTTAAACTTCATTTGCCATTTAACTGCCCATGCTTCCAATTTATCTAAATCTGTTTGTAGCTGCCTGCTGTCCTCTTTTGTTTAAATTACTTTTCTCGGCTTAGTATCATCTGCAAAGATTGAGACTTTACTGTTTAGTCCATACCCAATGTCATTTATATATATATTGAAGAGAATTGGTCCCAGAACTGACCCTTGTGGTACTCCACTAGTAACAGTGACCCAATCTGAGTGTGTACCATTGATAACCACCCTCTGCTTCCGATCATTAAGCCAATTTTCCACCCATCTGCACGCGCTTTCCCCTAGTCCAAGCATTCTCATCTTTTGTACCAGCCATTTATGTGGCACAGTATCAAATGCTTTAGAAAAGTCAAGATATATGATATCCAATGACTCCCCCTGATCCAATCTTGAACTTACCTCCTCATAAAAGCTGATTAGGTTTGTCTGGCAGGAGCGATTCCTCATAAATCCATGCTGATATGGAGTAATAAGGTCATTTTCCCCAAGCTGCTCCAGGATAGAAAACAGAAAAATCTGCTCTTACTAAATCGGACCCAATCTATTTATTTCGTTAGTAGAGGTTTAGTTAAAGGGACAGTCCAGGGGGGCGTGGCTTCGGCATGAGGAAGCAAGTGGAGGAGCTCCCGTCTGATTCTGGCGTTTTTAGTTGATAAAGGCACCCTGACCCTCACCCAAACTGCCCAGATGAGGGGTAACAAGAAAAGGAGGACTGGGGGCAGCATCAGAGGCCCCCCCAAGGCCGCTATTGGGAGCTATTTCCACCCTAGATCCCAGCCGGGATCCGAGGTCCCACTATCCAAGATGGCGCCCGCCGAGCAAAGAGACTGAGAGGAGCAGGAGGACGCGAGGGGACAAGTGTGCTTCTCTGCAAACCCCCAGAGTCGAGTACGGGAGCGACGGGGATGGCACCCACCTTTGATGATGGCGGAGCCCATGTTGTGAGCCAGGCGGGGGCTCTGCGTCCTGCCCCGAGCCCAGTGAGCAGCGAGAGTGACAGAGAGAGAAGATGGCGCGGCAGCGTGGTGAGGAAACCGCGATCTCTGAGTTAGCTGCTGCGAGGGGGGAGCTGATGCGCCCAGTGATGACAGCGCCAGCCCGGAGGTTAGTTGCTGGGGAGAAGAATGTGCAGAGAGCAGCAGGGAGGGGTTGGAGGTGGCTGGCCAGCCAGGAGGCAGGAGGGGGAGAGAGCCAAGTGAGAGGCTGACTGGCTCTACGGAAGTCACAGGTGGAGAAGCACCCGGCGGGACCTTGCCCTGGGATAAAGGGCAGAATCTGGGACGAATTTCAAGGGGCACAGAATGGCAAGCCTGGTCCCTCTAATACGGGTAGGGGTTTCCCCTCACCCAGTAACAAGTGTGGAACGCCAGCAGGATCCAGCAGGGTGGTGCAGGTGGAACTGCACCCTGCCCCGGCAGATGCTTGCACCGGTGCTGACCGGGCGAATCCCCCCTCAAGTCTGGCCCAAAGCCCTTTTACAGTAGTCGATGCAGAGTGGTCCTCGGGGTCCAGTATTGGGTCCCCCGGCATCATCTCCCCCAGACGGGGACATACAGAAGCCTCGGGTTTCTACCTATCCTGATATCCATCAGCATGTTGCGGACGGCCTGGCCGGCTCTCCCCCGGAATCCCCTGCGGGATACCGCCCAAGTGGTCGACCCTCTCCAACCCCAGGGCTAGACCCAAGTCTTCAGGCAATACTGACAAAAGCTGAGCTTAAGGCTGACCTGGAGGCGGTGGCAATCAGAATCGAGAGGGCCTGCGAAGAGAGATTGAAGATATCCAACAGAAATCCTCAGCCCTGGAGACTAAAGTTGCCACTCTTGAAGATTCTCGGGCAGACCATGAGATGCGGTTAACACGCCTGGAGAGAATGCAACATTTGTACCAGCAGCAGATGACCGACCTCTGGCTTCAAGTGGACGATCAGGAAAACAGAAATAGGCATAATAACCTGAAGATCCGTGGCGTCCCTGAATCGGTTCAAGCGGACAATTTTCGTACTTCATTAACGGAATTATTCAACTCCCTGCTGGAGAGGCCTCTGGACGCTGAGCTACTAATCGATCAGGTCCATAGAGTAGTGGGCTTGCATTTTTTTACCGTTAAAGAGGACATCCTGCGGCGGGCATGGGAGCGAGGTAGAATTGAATGGAGGGGCTCGCAGATCTCGATACTACCTGATGTATCTTGCCGCACTTTGCTGATGAGGAGAATGCTCCGACCTTTGCTCGACAAGCTTCGGGAAATGGGGGCCTCCTACAAGTGGGGGCACCAGTTCCATCTCATAATTCGCAAGGATAACACTGTTTTTGCTCTACGCAGCAAAGCGGACTTACCAAACATGTTTGCTTTCTTGGGCTTGGATCCCTTCCCGGTCCCGGATTGGCTGGACTTCGGCCTGCCCCCCCCCCCCCCGCTCCCGCAAAGGGCACCTAGACGCCCCAGATGGGTCCGTGAGCGAGGAGGGGGGGGGGGGGAGTCCCAGAAGGGACCCAGAGCAGTAGGGTCGCCTTGGGATCCCGGCACAGAGCTGCGGATGTCCGATATATATATATATATTTTTGTGTTCTTACTGTTTTACCTATGTTATTGCCTGAGGAAAAGGGTAAGTTACCTTGAATTTTGGATTGGGGGGAGGTGTGATCTGGCCGAGACCAATTCGATTGGACGCCCCCCGCCTCTACCCCTGGTCTGGTGGTGATCCTGGCGGGGCTGAGGGATGCGGGGCTAGTTTTCCCCCTAGGGTCGAATATCTCCCCCTTGATGTTACCTGGTGGACAGTAACCGAAGCAGATGGTCCTGTACGGATTGGACCAGCTGTGACCTGGTGCGACTTTGCTGGGGGGCTCGCTCTCTCTCCTGGCGTGGCAATTCTTTATTCTTGCCCGGCGGGGGGGGGGGGCCTTGGCGGTCTGGTCTCATGGTTGCTGGTGGTTCATAGGTGGTTCCCCGGGGTTCACCCTGTCAGGATCTGAGTTCTGAGAAGGGGACCTAAAATGTGGCGGGGCTGTGATCTTTTGATATGTAGGAGGAGGGTTGGATGGGTGTCTGGGCTCGTGATGCTGAGGAATCAGCGGAAGCATGCTCCCAAGTGTTGAGGTTACTTCTCCAATTAGTTCTCCACGCCATCCCATTGGCTTTGTGCCAAAGGGATTTGCGTGGTTTTGAGGGCTGCGGCCCTCTTAGTTCTCCATTGCCCCCTCTTTAAGGTGGGCTTATTAGTTGTGTCTGTCTTGTTAGTTCTGTCTTTTTTCCTCTGTCTCTTGTTTCCATCTTGTTAGTTCTGTCTTTTTTCTCTGTCTCTTGTTTCCATCTCTCTTTTTGACTTTTTGCTTCTCTCTCTTTTTCTCCGGTCATCCGCTCACCTCTCTCCCTGATCAGGCTCCTGGTCTTGCTTCTCAGGGCTGGGATTACGCAACACGAATAAGACTTTGTGACACTATCTGGCTGGGTAGGCGTCCTCTCCCTGTCACTTTGTACGTTTAACGCAAAGGGGTTGAATGTCCCGGAGAATAGGGCAAAAATCCTATATGGGTTCCATAAAGAAAAAGTGGACATAGCCCTTCTACAAGAGACACATTTTTGTCAAGGGAAAATCCCAGAAATTATAAACAGATACTATGATGAATGGTACCACTGTCCCAACCCTGAGAGTAAATCCAAAGGAGTATCCATTGCCATACACAAAAACGTTCCTATAGAAAACGTGCAGGTTAAAGTAGATCCTGGGGGCAGGTACTTGTTCCTCAAATTTACCTTGTGTGGAGCGAGATACACCCTGGCTAATTAGTACCTACCCAACCAGGGACAGGTAGAGACAGGACTGGGAATACTACGCTTGTTAGAGGACTTCGGGGAAGGAACGCTAATCATAGGAGGAGATCTTAATTTAGTCTTGGACCCAAGGATCGATTCCTCTCAGGGGAAATCTGCAATCTCCCACTCTAAACTTAACAGATTTCGCAAAGCCCTTCAGTCCTTGCAAGTGGTGGACATCTGGAGGATCCTCCATGGGGGAGAGAGGGACTACACGTATTTCTCTCATACCCATAATACGTATAGCAGGCTGGATTTTTTCCTCCTGAGCCACCATGCTCTTGCAATAGACCCTGAATCCTCGATTGGTCAAATGCTCTGGTCGGATCATGCCCCAGTTTTCTTAAGCCTCCCGGTGCTTGACGCGACCCCCAGGCAATTCACTTGGCGTCTGAATGACAACCTTCTGAAGGACACTCTATGCATGGCCGAGATCAAGGCTGTGGTAACTAATTTCCACCTTGACCATAGCAATGACAGTACCTCATTGCCGATACAGTGGGAGGCGCTCAAGTGTATGCTGCAGGGAGTCTTTATCAAACATGGCGCGAGGCTTAAGAAAGAGAGAGCTCAACTGATTGTGGAGACTATGGGATGCATACAGGAGTTGGAGAGGATGCATAAGACCCTCTCATCCCCTCGGGAATTACGAGAACTGATAGAAGCCAGGCAGAAGTTAAAGGGGCTCTACGATCAATGCTACCTCAGATACAGGGATAGGTGCAGGGCACGCCTATATGAATACTCGGATAAATGCGGTAGGCTGTTGGCTAGGTCACTCCACCCAAGGCAGGGCTGTTCATTTATCCCCAGCCTGAAAACGGCAGATGGAGGGGAGGTACACAAGACATCCCAAATTTCAGGTGAATTCCAGTCCTACTATTCGGGCCTGTATAACATTGATAACGATCCACAGGGGAGATTAGCGGGGGACTTGGACAATTATATAGCTGAGACGGCTCTACCAGTCATTCCCCCGGAAGAGAGTGAGGCTTTAGAGGACCCGGTAAGGCAGGAAGAGGTGGTGAAGGCCATAAGGGAGACCCCTGCAGGGAAAAGTCCTGGACCGGATGGGTTTACCCCCAGGTTTTATAAAACGATGGGACCCCTGATTGCCCCTTTCTTGACGAGGGTATTTAACTCTGTATCAGGTCGCTGCCCCTTCCCGAGACAGACCCTGGAAGCTCACATTACGGTCATTCCGAAACCTGGGAGGGATAATACCTTTCCGGGTAACTATAGGCCGATCTCACTGATCAATGTAGATATCAAACTGTTCGCCAAAATTATGGCGATCAGGAACCAGCCCTTGTTACATAATGATCAAGTTGGGTTTGTCTCGGGCAGGGAAGCTAGGGACAATGTGATCAAAACAGTTTCGTTGATTCATTTTGCTCAATCAAAGGGAATCCCATCATGCCTTCTGGCAGTGGATGCAGAAAAGGCATTCGATAGGGTGCATTGGGGGTTTTTAGAGGCCGCGCTCTCCCAGGTGGGGGTGGGACCAGTCATGATGGATAGAATTATGGCTCTCTACCATGACCCCACTGCTAAAGTTAAAATTAACGGCACTCTCTCTGGATCTTTCGACATAAGGAATGGCACACGGCAGGGGTGCCCTCTGCCCCCCTTGCTCTATGTCCTAGTAATGGAACACTTGGCGAACGCCTTGAGAGCCAACCCTTCTATCAAAGGGGTGTCATGCGAGGGGAGGGAATATAAGCTCTCCCTCTTTGCCGATGACCTCCTGTTATATATAACCTCTCTACATACCTCTCTGCCGTCTGTCATTAGGGAGTTTGAAAGATTCAGTAAGTTCAGCAACTTTAAAGTCAACATGGCTAAAACGGAGATCTTGAACATCTCCCTAGAGCAGGGGTACTCAACCACTTCTTGTAAAGGTCCATTTACAGGCATCTGGTGAGAGGCGAAGGTCCGGACGGGGCGCTGTCAGGGAGGCTGGATAGATAGAAATCAGTGCATTGGGGTGGGTTGGGGTGGATTATACATTGCAATGCCACTTCTTGTCCATGCAGTACTTCATATTGCAATGCTAGGTGCAGGGAGGCAAACAACTACATCGCCAATCTGTAACAGGGCAGCGCTGTGCATGGCAACACAAAAGCAACTAAGTGCAGGGCTGTCAGGGCAGGGGGCCAGAAATTTGGCACCGAGGTCCGCATTCGGACCCCGGTCCGCCAGTTGAGTACCACTGCCCTAGAGGAACAGGCCTGGGAGTTAATACAGGTAAATTCCCCGTTTAAGTGGCAGAGGGAGTCAATAAAATACCTTGGGGTACAAGTGTCCACGGACCTGGGGAAACTCTATAAATTAAATGTGCCACTCCTTAACAGCACAATAGGAAGCCTGAAAACGTATGCTAAAAAACAATACTCCTGGTTGGGGAGAACTAACATCCTAAAAATGGACGTACTGCCTCGATTCTTATATGTTTTTCAGACTTTGCCATTGTTGCCGGAATGGGGGTTCTTGAAGCAGCTACAGGCTGCTTTTTTCAACTTCGTTTGGGATGGTAAAAAGCCTAGGGTGAGCAGGAAGACGCTATGTAGACCTAAATCTGCGGCGGGGCTGGGGGTCCCCGACATGAAGTCATACCACGCGGCTGCGGTCCTAGTGAGGCTCGTGGACTGGTTCCACCATAAGGGGAGTAAACAATGGGTGGACCTAGAAAACGATCAGTCTGACTGCCTTGCCTTGGGGGGACCCTGAGCTCCGTCCAAAGAGGCGGGAACTTCCCTACCTTGTGAATCCCCTGTTGACCCTCTGGGACAGGTCACTGAAACTAAGGGGCATATTGTGTAGACCGGGTCCTCTCACCCCGCTCTTCGATAACCCTGCATTTACCCCGGGATTGGGGGTCAAAACGTTTCTCGTGTGGGAGACGTCTCAGGACACAAGATTGGGAGAGATTACCTCTGGATCTGGCCTGCCATCACTATCTGATTTGAGGGATCGGGGTGAGGGGAGGAAACTGTCCTGGTTTTTATATGCCCAGTTAAACGCCTTCATCGGCTCGGTAGCTCATGGGACTATCCTGTCTCGGCCATTAACAGCGCTGGAGACGATTCTCAGGGCTCGGTCACCCCCTCCCGGGCAATCTCGACCTTATATAGGATCAATCAGGCTGGAGGTGTGGAGGAAGGTCTCCCATTATTTTGTAGAAGATGGGAGGAAGAGTTGGGTCGGACGTTTGAGAAGGAGGACTGGGAAAAGACTTTTGCTCTAACACACAAACTCTCGATGGCTTGTAGGGCCCAGGAAAGAAATTATAAAATCCTGGCCAGATGATATAGGAGCCCGGCGGACTTGGTAAGATACGGGGGCTCAGAGACAGAGGTGGGAATGCCCCGCTATTAATACTTTTTGGGAGAGGGTGTTGAGGATATTTGAATGCACAACGCTTGAGAGTGTCCCTAACTCCCCTCAGGTGACCCTCCTTTCGATGACTCCGGGTTCGGTGGTGGCAGGGGGGAGGGGCCTGCTGAGGCACATGCTTATGGCAGAAAGATCAATAATACCCCGACATTGGCGTTCCAATACTGTACCCTCCTTAATTGAATGGTACGGGGAGTTAGAAAATATCAAAAGGATGGAGGAACTGGCACTCGACGGTGTCGAGGGTGGGGCCGAGAAGCACTATAAGACCTGGACAATATGGGAAATGTCTAAGAGTTCCCCGGAGATCCGGGATCTACTGGAGAGAAGTGGTTGATGTGGGCATTTTTTCTTTTTCTCTTTCTTCCTTTCTTTTCCTTTCCTATATTTCTTTCTTCGTGGCTATCTTTCCTGCCTCTATTTCCACATAGCGCTTTATTCTATGGGCATTACTGTCATTACTGTCTTAATAATACATAGTGAGAATGTAAAGTTTTTACGTGGACACCACTGTTGTCATCATTAGCGGCAACTTTCCACAGTTTCGCTATTTCTATGCCCATACTGGATATCTTCATCATATATTTCAAGCGCTGTGATCATGTGCTTTTCTTGCTTGTTGTTTCTACGTATGTAAAGTCTATATGAAACTCAATAAAGATATATTGCAAAAAAAAAAAAAAGGGACAGTCCAGTCAAAATAACTCTTGTGGTTCAGAGGAGCAGTCGTGATGGGAAAACTGTGGTTGTCACCCATGAGACATAGAAGTTAATGGGACGGCACCTGTGGTAATCATATGGTGGCTGCTTGCAATAGGCAAAAGAGATATTTAGACTGGACTGTCCCATTAAAGTCGTAAAGTTATTCCCCCTCATCCCCCTTCTAATCTAACTGCAAATTAATTCTTCAAGCATCTATGCCAAATAAAGTGTGTAATCTGGATTAAGATGCTGTGTCTGTGGGTTATTCTTTGCATTTCTTCATTGCATATTTATTACAATTAATCATTATTGATTAATCTCAAGATAATGTTTAAAGGGACTGTAAACCCAACAGCTATAATTTGGCAGTAAGAAGGTCACCTAGTGCCTGTCCCATGTACCTCTCCTCTATTTCCTGCAGTGAAGGGTAGAAGCTGTAGCATGGCTTTAACATTTCCCCTCCTTTCCATTTCATTCCACCAGGACCATAGAAAAAGCAGTGTAACAGCCAGTTTGTCCCTTGGTGCTCTCAGCGTGAGTGAGCCTGGAAAGTCACAGAGGTCCCACAGCTGTCACTGTCCACAGAAAAGCACGCTGTATGAGTTATAAAGTTGCACATGCCTTTTCCAGCTCAACCACACAGAATTTGAAGAGAAACAAGTGGCTTTTCTGGCCTTAAATGGCTTATTTTACATTGTTCCAATAGGGAATGAGGTTAGGTGTGGCTGGACAGGGACTTTAATTAATGTGCCTAACCTTTGCCACAAGATTTGGTTGCATTGCTGTAAGAACCTGTTTGCCTCTTTGTTGCTTAATTACTGGTATTTTTACAGGTAAATGCAGGTATTACAGAATAAATATTTGTTACCCTTTAAACCCTTTAAGAAATAGCAATAAAAAGGTTTATGTTATATAGAATGTGTGATGAATACAGTGGTGCCTTGAAATCCAATGAAATATTCGCTCTACATAAATATAAAAAAGATACACCTATATAGTGATAAGGAAAAGAAACATATACCATAATGACTAGCTGAGCCAAGAAGGTTTATAAAAATGTTCAGTTCATAATTTTACTTAATATTTTCCTTTGTACAATGTATACTTAAAGCTAACCACCTATAAAATTATATAAACATTTACTACTATCATGACTCCATAATTGTTTAATGTTTTTAAAATGTATTTAAGTAATCTCCATAATGTAAAACATGTCCCTAAATCTCAAAGCCTGTGTTAACATATGGTAATTTTAATAAAATATTGATTATTGGAAAAAACTAACATAAAACACAATTTGACTAATTGCAACAGGGTAGAAATCATCTGGGTTATTGCATTTGGTAGCCCAAGGGGAAAAGTAGCCATCTGTGTTGCACAGATGGTTAGCAATATATGGTCACATTTTTACACAATCTATTCAAAATGCATAGTACATTTTTACATTTAAATTTTAAAAAAGTCTTAACAACATACAAAAACTATGCATTGGCAAGTGCTGAGGGTGGAGTTGAAGGAAGTCCTAAAAAGAGAAAATAAAAAAGACATTAAGAAAATACTATAAACAACATTTTAAAAAAAAAAAACAACAAACTAAAATGACCAAGTTAAAGACAATGTCAAAGTGCAAATGTCTACATAAAATAAACAACCAGAAAAGACCTCAATTTAGACTCCCTATAGCCTCATCAACCTTACTAAACAAAGGCAACTTCATTGCAATGTCCTCCGGGGGCACTGCATTGTGTGGAAGCTGCCATTAGAAATAATTGGCAGGCACTGAACTAGCCAGCCAAGCAGAGTTGCAGCTTAGCCCAGAAGCCAGCTCTGTACCTCCTTCAGTTAATTAGGAAGGCAGCAGTTTGTTTAACTGGGGGGGGGGGGGGGAGCTGGAGCAATTTAGGGGTCTAATTTTAAATAGGGATTTCACATTTAAAAATGAGGCTCTGCCCACTGCAGGACCATATGACAGCCAGATATAAAAACATGCTCCTCCCACCAGTTTTTGGGTTCTCTGGCCGCCATCAGGACTAGGTCATCAGTTCAGTGCTGCAAAGTAAGATGACCCAGTGTAAAGGAATGAGGAAATGGGAGCGTACCAGGACACTGTGAGAGATGGCCCAGTTTTCCATTCCCTGCCTCCAGGCACTATTGTGTCAGGAGAGGCAGATGACCCCAGACATTTATTTTCCCTGACTCTCCCATGGGATAGATTCTAGTCAGAGACAAAGGGAGGGGGTCAGTGTAGGCCCGCAACCCAATTGCTTAAGGTTAGTGGTGTTGAGGGGCAGTCCGGGTCCCTCTTGTATTCTCTTACTCTCTGGGGGGACCACTCACTCTGTGCGGAGGGGTACTCCTGTGCCAATCGTGGAGGGGGTTCTGGGCAGCCTCCCCCCTAAGGCTGCCTAGATGCCCAAGGCAGCAGACATCCTTTCCTCCAGCTGATATGTCTACCACACATTCCCAATATTAAAATAGAAGGCCCATGTGGCCACTTCCCCTCCCCCCATGCCATTTAAAAATGGATAAAAGGTAAAGTGTAAGACACAACACCATACTCTCACACTGTGAATTAATCATCTTTATAATAAACTCGAGAAGTGTGACTTTGAACAGTTTTTAGGGTTTGTGTTGTCTGCCACTGGAACATAACTGAATCCCCGTAAAGTTTCTGCAATCGTGGAATGGCTGGTCCAACGTTTTGTGGGATTTGCAAATTTCTATAGAAATTTCATTTGTGGTTTATTGATGGTTATCAAACCCATAACAGACCTAACCAAGAAGCAAACAACATTTTGTTGGTCTAGGGCAGCCCAAGAAGCCTTTCCCAAAGAACTAGGGAAAACAATACCTTGAATCTTTAAGTTCTGGACAACCTTACGCACAAGTCTCAAATTTTTACTGTCAAGTTCTTTGACATACTATCCTCAGAAAACCAAATGGTGAAATTGAAAGGATGACCCAAACTCTTAAGAAGTACATACGTTGCTACACTACATAACATAACTCATTCCTGCATCTCACTGAGTTCGCTTTTAATAATTCTGCTGCAGTGCCTATCTCTGCATCTCCTCAAAATATCAG
Organism: Gastrophryne carolinensis; assembly: GCA_027917425.1. Lineage (NCBI taxonomy): Eukaryota > Metazoa > Chordata > Amphibia > Anura > Microhylidae > Gastrophryne > Gastrophryne carolinensis. Next base: position 186,594,459 of record CM051239.1, on the reverse strand, counting down.
CTTGCCAGATTCCAGGAATTTCCGATCAAATGTCAAACTTCAGCAACTATCAGCAACTTGGGAGAACCTACCAGAAACTTGCTCCTAAATTCACTGGGCCCTTTAAATCCAAAATAAAATCAACAACATGGCCTTTTAGTTACAGTTACCTCATTCATACAGAATCCATTCAGTTTTACATCCTCCTGTCTCCGCTTTCCAGAACCTGTTGTTATAGAAGGCATCCCTGAGTATGAAGGTTGAAGCCATTCGTGACTTGTGGGAGAGGTTTGCAATACCTTGTCAAGTGGTCAGGTTATGGTGCGGAGACTTCTTGGGAACCCGCAAGTAATACCCAAGCTCTTCAGCTTATTCCAAGGTTCCACCAAGACCATCCTGATAGCACCTGAGGTAGTCCGGAGGCTGATTCCCGAGTTGGGGGGCAGTGTCACAGTGGAAGATCGGATGATAAAAATGTGCACCAGCGTGAGCTTCTTCTGTGCTCCAGTTCAGCGAGTGTGTGGTCAGTCGAGTGTGTGTTCATGGAGGTGATCAATACACCAGGTATGCGCTGTCTAACCTTCGTGATCCCGCTTGCTCTGGTGAGTTTCCATGCAGGCGAAAAACACTATATGCAGTGGGCAAATGCACATGTTTCTGTACTACTGTGCACCACGGTAAATTCTTCTTGGTGCCAAGCAACCTTTAAAAGGAAGCCTAAGGCACTGGGAAGATGCCAGCAGATCTTTATTAAGTGACACCTGCTCCTATGTATGAAAGTAACTGGTTTGACATTGGCTCTGCTGACTACCCGTTTTGGATTTGACCCTTTCCCTCTGGATGACTACCCACTCCAGCTATTACTCTTTGGCTTTGGATGACAACCCTGCTCTGGCTCCTGACCCCTGGCTTTGGATGACTACTTGCGTTGGTTCTCTAAACTCTGGCTAAAATAAAGACTCTGGCTGGATAACAAAAACTCCCTGCCTCTGTTTCAGCAACCTCTCTTAATACCTGACTTGGACTTTTCTCATACTGAGTCCTGGGCTCTGGTCACTGATAATAGTGGAACCCCAGCTTTTTGCAGTTCACTCCATCCTCCCTTGCGGGGGGTTCAGGTGAAAGCTTATTTTGCTGGCAAATTCCCCACACTGGAACAAGTGTGTGGTGCAGGACTCCACCAGTTGCTTATTGCTGTCTCCCCCAGGTACAGACTGTTCTAACACCTTCTTGTCTTTCAGATTCTGCATGTCCCGAGTACTAGCTCTGTATACCAGATCCTACAAAGCATCTATACTTGACACTCTGGCATTTCCTTCTACTGTGTTTCCCTAGTACCCATCATCTAGGGAAGATGCAGGTGGAACGGCCTGGTCTCCAACAAGGTACATGACAAATGGTTCTTCTGACTGACTGCTGGCTGGGTTTTCTGGATGAATCCTAGTCAGGGCATCAGGCAAGTTAAACTGGGCAATCCTAGATGGAGACAAGCCATAGTCATGAGAAGCTGAGGTCAAGGGAAATAAGCCAACAGATACGTATTTTAAAGCAGATCCTGGTAAATTCATGTGCTTTTAAATCTTCGGCAAGTTGAAAAGTTGTAATGAAAAGCCCAAACCCTTAAAAACTATTCCCCAGAATGTTAGATCAATATCATTTTGTAGTCACTTGCTTTCTATTCTTTAACCCACTTGGCTGCAACTTTTTTCAGGACTCTAGGATACGGGTGTCGGCATCTTGCATCAGAAACATCACATGCTGAGCATAGGGGCAAAAGTGCAGGGGGCAGCTTATAGCTGTACTTTGCACAGACAGAGCAGAGTTGGGTTCAGGAAAATGACAGTACTCCCAAAATGCAGAGTGACACATTCAGAATACACTACCTGTTTGCAGGCAGCCTGAGACTCTATGTACCACCATCTTGGATGTTTAAAGGCTCAGAAAATGCAGATGCAGGCAGGATTATTTTTAGTTGGGGCAATCTGTATGTACAGGGTGGGGGAAACATACAAGATATGCTCTTATTCAAGGTGAAGGTCCAGTTTAAGCCTATTTTAGCATTTACACAAAAAATTTGAATACTTAGCTTCAACAACTTAAGAATTGTCTGGCGAAACCCATTTGAGTAAGATTTTAAAAGGCAGGTCCAATTTTGTTTTCAGCTGCAGCTTTTTTGTCAAGATGCGCCATCTGAAGCTTAAGGATATTTCTTGGGGGGTAGAGGAGGTTCTTAGATGCGGTAGATTTAGGGGCTTAACCATGCTTAGTGCCCCATAATAGGATGCCACCTGTGGGGTGGTAAACAGACCCTCCATGCATCTTAAAAGAAGTTTTGGATTGCCCTGCTGTATCAAGGAGGGTGTGACTAGGTTTCTCATTCAAGATTTCTAGTTCCCCTCTTAAAAACATGTTGTGTCTCCTCTTCCATCGGGTTGGACAGAATTGAAGGCGATGGAATCATATCTGACTGAATTTGGGGTTGATAGTTCCAGTCACACCACAAGAAGAAGTTTTATTCCAGTGTCTTTTTCTTAAAGAAATCCACGGGAAGCTTTCCCGATTTATCCTGAAATTTAATCTTATAATTTACAGGAAGTTTCATGTGAAATCCATCTTTTTTGTGAGAAGCCTACTACTTCTGGATTCTTTTATGGTCTTGTCATGCCTAAATGATGCCTATTGACAAATCCCTATGAGCATTATGGCTCAATACTTCCTGTATTTTCCATCCAATTTGGATTTGGGTGGAAAAGTTACCCGCCCCCAGATTCTGCGCCTCCCCCTTGGTCAGGCTTCAGCTGCTAGACTGTTCATGACCCAACTGAACCTCTGGCTATCCTGAGACAGAAGGGTGTGTCAGTGGTAGGCTATCTGAATAATTCATTACACTATGCTCTAAATTCAGATCCAGGATTTGGATCTCATGAAACTGGGGATAATCCAGCTGGGTACCAACTCCAGCGATATTCTTTCCACAGCAAAAGATTCTTAGACTCCTAAAGACAATCTTCTCCAAATGCAGCATTTCAATCACAAACTCTTAGGTCATGAGGCTATTCATTAATTCCTCTTTTCCAGTAGTAAGCAGGGTCTATCTTCACTCCTCGCCCCTTCAGTCTCAAATTCTGAATTTATGTGCATGGTCCTCCGCTGTCACTGGCTCTCCTTTGGTCCTCGTTTTCTTCTGTAGCTGCTGATCATTCTCTAATCCTCACTCACTCTGTATAACAGTAATATGAGGTGGAAGGGTAGATTGCTTGCTGCACTGACAGTAACAGGATCAGGATGCGCAGGACTGGGCTTAGCTGCTTACCTGCTTCTGCTTTACTTCATTGTCTTGGTGTTCCATTTTACTACTAGTGGCTTTTTTGGTGCACAGTACAGGCTTGCAGACCTGTCAGGTGAACTCCAGGGGTCAGGGATGACTAAGCAACCAGCTGAGGAACATGGAAGTGGGTAAGCAGTGCTGCTCAGTCTGGGAATTCTGTGGGGGATTCTAAATCAGGATACTCTCAGCTCCTGAAACATACGTTCCATTGGTGACTGATTCTATAGGTGTGCAGTGCCTCACAGCAATGCCAGGTTAAGGCTACACTATTGCCTTATTTAGCTGTACCATCTGTTGTCTTGCATTTACCATTCATATGCCTTATTATAATACTGTGATCTTGATTGGTGTCATTCACGATTGTGCATAAACTACTGTATAAGCTTCCCCGTAAACAGAACCAAACTATGGGAACAACTGTATATATTGGAACTGCATGTTCACTAGGTTGATATGAGATTTATGTATACTTACTGGTCATGTGGGTAACATTTTTGTATACTTTTTATTTTTGCATTTAATATAATAAGCTCTGATCAAAAGTACTATTGTGTGTGCGCTATTCATTGATCATTGTTGGCATTTGTGGTGTGCTTTGGGACACACCCTATTATAGATATTTTTTGTGTGCTAGGTTACAATTAGGTGGGCATTTCCTATTTAATTTGCAGAGTTGTGAGCATACCCAGTCAGCAGAACCTGTTACAAATGTGCGGGTAACAGACATGTATAGTACAACATATTCGTAAGATTTAAATAATATATATATATATATATATATATTAAAAAAGCAAAAAACACACAGCTCAACGTGAGGTAAGTCCTTCAGCATTAATATGTGATCCCAGAGATTAAATAAATTCAATAGCATAATATGTGATCCCACGACGCATGCTCCATCAGGGACGCACACCAAATGTAGTGCCAACAAGCTTACCAGAACGGAATGATTACTTGGCCGCGACGAAATGAGTTGGAGGGTTTGGACGTTTGGACGTTACTTTGAATTTTTATCTGGATCTTTTTGAAGACTGATATTACCTTGGGGCGGCTGGCGGTGAGAAGTTGCTGTTTCCCTTATTGTTTTCATGTCTTTCTTCATGCATTGTTTGTGAGTGCAATTTTAATAAATCTATTGTTTTAAACTTTTACTGGATATATTGCACTATTTTCTGCTTTGCATGCAAAAAAACTTTCGCCACGTCTTCTCTCATGCAATTCTTTTAAACGAATCTGAGTGTTGGGATTTTTGTGGAAGATTGCTACATTTGGAGATCAGTGGAGATTGAGCACCTGTTTATGTTTTAAAGGCCAAGTAATCATTCCGTTCTGGTAAGCTTGTTGGCACTACATTTGGTGTGCGTCCCTGATGGTGGTGGAGCATGCGTCGTGGGATCACATATTAATGCTATTGAATTTATTTGAGCTCTCTGCTTTTTGCTTTTTTATATATTTATAGAGAGACTGAAGGACTTACTGCACGTTGAGCTGTGTGTTTTTTGTAATTGTTTCAGCGCGGTATTATCTTGTTGTTGTCATATATATATATATATATATATATATATATATATATATATATATATTACTGCTGCATTGTATTAGATTAAAAGTTGCTATCATTCATGTATATAATAATAATTTTTACATTTGTTGTGGAGGTGCAACAGGGTAGAATAATGCAAATATATGATCTTGAGTTTTCATCAAATACATAACAACTGGAGTTGTTACACATTTGTATGATGGAGGAACATATGTATACCTTATACTGAATTAATATGTAACATTGCTTCTGGAATACTTTTTGAATTTACTATAAAAAACAGACCTAAATAAAAATATATAGGACATATTAGGTATTACCTGGCATGACAGTGGCTTGTTGAAATCCAGAGTCTGCACTTAAAGACAACCTCCCACCCTTGGCCAGCCTATCACATAGCAAGGTGATATGTTTCTTCAGCCTAGTTGTATCTTTTGGAATGCTCAGTTGGCTGGTGAGGTTCAGGGCCTGTTCTTTCGAGCTTTTAGAAAGACACGTTCTTAATAGGTGAGACAGCGCAGCATCCACAGCCTCCTCCCAACCCTGGAAGTAATAGAATGAGTAAGAGAAGTGACACAATATATAATTAAACATACCATAGTCAAACTGTTTTAGTTTCAGTCCTTTTATTTAAGTACATAAAAAAGTAGCCAGTACTGGTTATGCATCCAAAATGCCTTGTGAGGAAAAGGAAATATGCAACCAAGATACTGACTTTTTTGATTTTAACAATGGCACATTACCGTTAAAGTGGAACAAAAACTCAGGAATTTTAATTTCCCAGGTTTTGCTTCTCGGCTGTGTGAACCCCGCAAGCACCAAACTCACTTCTTCCATGTACCAATGAAGCGTGCTCTGGCCCCTTTTGCTGTGTTTACCTCTTTTGGCTGCCGCATCCCCCATATCTCCGGCCTCATGCATACTCCCGCCCCAGCGTATCTTCAAATTTAAAACAATGAGCTACCTGCTGAATTACGTAGTCATAGCAGGTGGCTCTCATTGGATGATGCACCAATGGACGGGGTGAAGGTAAAAGACCCAGGGAAAAGCCAGCAGCCGGCTTTGGAATCTTTTAAATTTCAGGCCGACCACTGGTGGGTTTTGTTCCGCTTCACCCCTAGAATTTTCTTGCTGGAGGAGCTAGCTACTTTTCTCTTTTGAACTTTAAAGTGTATCAGGGGCTCCAGCAGTAGCTATAGCCAAGATGCTCAGATGCTCCCCTTTGACGTGTCAGCTTGTTAAAGAACAACACATAAATCAAGTGCAAGGGGGCATCCTGACTGATGGTGCCCCCATTAAACCCAAAAGATCTTACCTTTCTCCCCTGTTGCCCCCCCCCCCCCCCGGCAAAATTGAGTGCTCCTTTTGGATATCCATCCACCAGTAACCAATTTTTATCAGGGAACCGAAGAAAAAAGTAACATTTCTCGGGTTTAACAGGGGTTATTGCTCTTGGGGGTACCAATCCACACCATAAAGCTCTGACGAGAGCCTGCGCATGCGCTGGGGAATGGCATCAAGTTGAGCTGTGTTGGCGATCTTGGGAGTTGCACACAGCTGGATTCCTAAATCCAGATGCCCCAAGTAATCAGATGTAAGTACAATTGGAAGTACAACTGGTATTGGAGGCCCCAATAAATATTATTAAACTTGCACCACACCTCAGGTGAGGCTTTTGGTAAATACTGTAGAACCTTTAAGAAACAATGGAGCTATGCATGGGGTGGGTGGGGAGAATACATTAACCGATCAATGGAGACTAGGAGTGGTTAAAGTAGACCTATACCAAAAAGTGAAGTATGTGCTTCCACTGTGCTGCAGTGTGGGATTTGCTTTCAGAACCCTTGCCGGATGGAGATCCTGTGGGTAATAGGTAGGTATCTGCTTATTGCAGGTTGATAAGTAATGTAAGGGGCACGTTTAGCTTGCAGAAGCAAAGCCAAGATATAATTATGAAATAAATAAAAGTTGTGCTATAAAGAAATATATAAATATTTTGCAGACTTACAACTATTGTGTGAAGTTCAATAAAAAACACAAACATTAAGGATACAAAAGCAGTGATAATTGCTTATTTCTGTGGAACAGAAGTCATTGATAACAAGTCAGGTGACTTAAGGATTGCAAGGACAGTATATGCCAATTAAAGTCAAATGTAATAAAAAATTAGGTTTTTTAGTCCACGGGCTACCAATACATTAAATGCTGCTTTGAAGCATAATGCAGACAGAAAAGACCACCTACATCAATCATTAGGTTATTTTCCAAAAATACATAAGGCTTTATAAATATAATGTAAGTAGCAATAAAATGCCACTGTATACAGTTTAATTACACCCAAAAAGAGCCACCCCACACAGACCGAACCATAAAACCTGCTATTTCTATGTGATGTCAGATCATTTCAAGTAAAAGCAAGCATTCTTTTTCAGCACGTGTCTAAGAACAGCATTAATTTTATGGAGTAAAAATAAACCCATGTAATTATACCTGAAGTATAAATATTTTAAAATATGTATTGCATTGGCTGGTGATGATCTAATTCGCGTCTGGGAAACTAAATTCACCTTCATTGCTTTGGAAAATAAAGCCTATGAATTGACATTTATTAGCTTTATTTTAAAGCAAGTGGTTTCAAAGCTGGTAAAGCAAATTCTAAATTCTAGAAATATGAAGAAAATAAACTGTAATGGAATTGTCCACAGCAACCAGATTAACCATTATCATTTCCTTTTCCTGCAGAAGATATTAAAACTAAAATGTATTTAACTGCTATGAACATACTGGCCACCCTTTTCTAGGAGTCATTAAAGCCCAAATCCAGCCAAAAGCTTTTTAGAGTTTAAAAAGCGTGGAAGGTTTAGCAGATGTGATCATAACTGGATACAGCCTAACTTCTCGGCTGAGGTCACCAAATTATTCCTTTGTCTGGCAAAAAAGCAGTGGGTGTCACTGTCACTTTCTGGCAGCGGTTGTGATGACACTCTTGAAACTTCTGCTAAAAAAACTTCCTGTCCAGCACTCATTTGCTGGAAAATGATTTTGAACCGGGAACCGAACTGGGGTAATAGGAAAAAGGTGAACAGGACAAATCCTAAGTGCAAATTTAGTTCTTCATAAGAAACATAATTGTTTAGGTAAAAATTAATTATTGTTGCATATAACCTGTATGTAATCACTAGCAGTGTTTTACAAAATGAATATAAAGACGAAATGCATATCTGTATAATAAATGTTACTCTAAATGTTACGTTTTTCCCTTTGTATCAGCATTTTCATGGTTGTGTATAAGCCTTTTCGTTAGCATCTCTAATGTGCTTCATATTGTTTCACTTCATGTGGGGATGAGTGAGGGCTTCCACATGATTCAGAGCCCTGATTAAGTGTATGAGAGAGGGCTATAAAACAGGAAATTTCCGTGTACACTTATGGGCACTTTTCCTTAAGGCACTGGAAGGATGCCACCTTCTTTTAAACACCCCCCCTAAAAAAAATTTAAAATATTTTATAATAAAATTTTACCTATTTTTTTGATTTTGTGTTATTTTTGTTACCTTTAGATTTTCTTAAAAAAAATATATATATATATATCTATAAATCTATGTAGCTTCCCGAGGGCAAAGCACCCAAGATGACACTACATCTAACAACAGGCAACGCTCCAGCAAACAATAGGTAGCGCAATGATTTGATCCTAAAATTGATGAAAAAAATTACGCTATTTATACACAAGCAAAAAAAAAAAAAAAACATTAATAAAATGAAAGAAAACAAAATAAAAAAAAACATGAATACAAAAATTGCAGAATTAAAAATTAACTTTGGTGTTGGATAACATGGTGTTGTATTTCATTTAATATTATAAACAATCAGAGTAATGTTTACATTATATCCATGTGGGAATCCTAAATTAAACTAGGAAGAAGTAGAGAAAAATGCATGGTGAGCATGAAAGTGGTTAAAGTATGCATTAGGAATTAAAAAGAAGCAGCATGAAAGTGGTTAAGGTATGCATTAGGAATAAAAAAGAAGCATGAAAGTGGTTAAGGTATGCATTAGGAATAAAAAAGAAGCATGAAAGTGGTTAAGGTATGCATTAGGAATACATAAAGTAGAATGTATGAAAGTGGTTAAGATATGCATTAGGAGAAGAAGAAGCATAAAAGTGGTTAAGGTATGCTTTAGGAAGAAGTAAAGACGAATGCATGGTAAGCATGGCAAGCTAAATAGTTTGGAACAGAAGAGCCTTGGCACAGCAATATGTAAGTAATGGGATAGCAGGGCCAGGGTATGTTAAAAAAATGGAGGTTCAATATGTGTACAAGCCAAACCAAAAGAAGCCAGCATCTGTGTATAAATTTTCACATCAACGTATACGAGAGCATCATCTGTGAAATAGGCTTTTTGAGCCGTACTCACGGCGTTCTTGACGGCTTACACGTACATAAACAGTACGAAGTGCTCCCAATGGAGGCTCTGAATCATGTGAACGCACTTATACTAAACGAAAGCTATGTGTAATGTTCACACTTAGAGACAAAAATGAGATGGAATATAGAAGGCTCTGAATCAATCTTAATATCTGTTAAAAATGTGATCAATCAGTTTACATTCAATTATCAGTCATGGCTTGTGTTTCTGTTTGTAAAGACTTTGGATTCTCTGGGCACCGGGAATTTGGAAAACAGAGTTGGTCAAAAGGATGAATAACTGAAATATTTGTAGTGTTGAACCAAACTTTGAACCAGATGGTCGTGCTACATAGATTTAAATATTGAAAGTCTGTACACAGCCTTATTCCCAGTTGCCAATCATCTATTGAAAGAGTTTGCTAAGGTTTTCCTAAAAATGATTACCAAACTAGTCACAATTGTTCCAGGCAAACTAAGCCTGCTTTTTGCTCTCCCCATGCTGGCCGTGAGGGGCGGCAATTTTCATTCAGCTGTGCTTTATATTTCTTGACTTGAGGGGGTTTGACCGCACTGGGGCACAGAAGGTCCAGGGTCCCCATTATTGTTGCTCCACCAGATATTTTACTATAATTGTGCTAACTTGGCATCATTTAGATGAAGAAAGCAGCATTTGTTTCTGCTACTTTAAGTGGACCAAAACCCAGGATTTTGACTATTTGACTTGGTCTTTGCCACCCGGCCACCCCTACCAGGCATTCCCCGCTGTGTGAAACTCCCCAGGTCGCCGGATCTCACTCACTCACTCGGATTTGCTCCTACCCCTTCGCCCTAAAGCACTGGCAGCCGCATCCCCCGCTACCCTTTAAGAGGGAGGGTGCCTGCTAAAGAGATAGCGGGGATGCGGCCGCTGCTCATGGATGCACCGTTGGTCCAGGAACGAAGGTGAGTTTTCAGGCAACATGGAGGGTTTTATACAGTGGGGCATCCTGAATCTGGATGCCCCGATGGGAGCGAATGTGCCTGTCCTGAAGTCTCATAGACTTCAGGGTGGGTTTTGGTCCACTTTAAGTTTAAAGTTAAAAGCCAGAAAAAAAGTTTACTGTATGAGCCTTGACAGGGCCCCACTTAAAATTCACACCAGGGACCATCACATTTAGTTATGCCACTGTTTCTTAATATGCTCTAATGAACTCTCTCCCTTCTGCTGGGCCTCTGTGTGTATGAGCCATCGTTCTGCTGCTGTCTGACCGTAAAGATCCCTGAAAAGAGACATTTCTTTTTGGAGACGTAGTATGAGGAGTCAGCAGAGCAATTTCAATAGGTTTGTGAAGGTTCTCATTCATCCAGGTCATGGTGTATACGTTCAATAGAGGAAACAGAGAATTAGGAAATAAAAAGTGCTGATGAATAAAAGATTAAGCCCCAGCCAGTATGAGGCGAGCAGAAAACAAGCTAATTAACCCCTTTTCTTGGAATGTTCCTTTAAATCTATTTAAAGAACAAGTAAGATGCTTTTTTATACTAGTAGTAAAGTTTAATAAACGTTAAAGCGTAGTGTACACAGAAGAAACAACAGATTAAAAACACTCCACATTGTAGCCTTACAATGTGCCTAAAGGACAAAGAAATAAAGCACATTAATAACCAAGTCTATGCATCAAGTGTCCAAAGCCAGACGTTAACTATAAACTCAGGCTTAAAAAACTATGCCAGATGGATTAATTTAACAACTTTGTTTTAAAAGACATATAGAGTATGGCTTTCACGTCAGTAAGGGAGGGGCTTGTAATACAGTTCCAGAAATCTCCTGCAGGCCCCTACTGGCACATGCAAGGGTAAATCGCACCTTTTTTTGTGGGTGACCTGCTAAAATTCATTTAGTGGAGACCGTAAAACTAAAGAGAAAAATGAAAAGAAAGGTTATCTGATTTCACATAGACTATAAAACTCTGTGTGCACTGTCATAACAATAATAAGGTGAAAAATTGCACATGCCAAACCCCTAGTAAGGAACCAGTAAATTCCTCTGGAGGTGTTCTGGGTGACATCATAAGCCACATGAGAAGAAACCTGGAGCGGCTGCAGCAACCCGTAAGAAACTTTTTACAACCATTTATGACATTTCTTATAGACTGGAAGAATATTGGCTAAACTTTTTGCTTTTGTAATATGCCATTCCATAATCGTGTTTGCAAGCCATCAGGAGGTATAAAATGACGGTACACAGGCTGAAGTAATCAAAAGATATTCTGCAGACTTGCTTTACGTAACTGCACTTACTTTGATGATCTAAAATGTCAACACTTACACATTGATGGTAATGTATTCCCACACAGTCAAGAGCACAATATGAGACGTCAGCTACTATTTTGCACTGCAGGCTAAAAGATGGTTGCTATCATCTGGATTTCAGTTTATTTGCCTTAAACAGATAAAGTTTGCTTTTTTATAAGTGGAACTACAACTAAAGATTTGCCATAATTGTGTGATGGATTAAGACAGAAAATGTGACTCACAATAGAGCCATGCATGGTATGGCAACACCCACTCCCCCCGTCAGCCACACTGTTCTGATGACTGCACAACAGGGTGCAGAACAACAGCAGACTAACCCTCCGGGACCAAAGTCTACTACTCTTCCAGGTTCATTCTCCAAGAAGGTGGACGCTACTGTGGATGAAGAGGTAAAGTACAGAATCAGTAGGCAGTGGGATGGTTAGACAATCTGAGGCCAAGGTCACAATTATAGGATCATAAACGAGACATAGGCCAAAGATGGGGACACAGGCAGAGGTTCAGCATTGAAAAGAAAGCAGTGCGAAAACAAGATATCAATCCAAAATAGGAGATTCAAGACACAATTCAAGGTAAACTGACAACATAGCAAAGCAAGGCTGCAAGGGCCATTATTAAATGGTCAGTGAGTATGTGAGAGGACCCAAAACAGCCCCTCTGTGGGAATAGGCTTCCAAAGCACAGTGTGCAAGATATAAATCTAGGAGCGGATTTTCTATCAGAATGTAGTGCAGGTTTCCTTTGCGCATAATCTTTGGGCAAATACAGGCAGAGCAGCTCTCTTCTGCGCTCATGTGTGCAACTTTAGGGCCTCCAGATCCCTGACATCCCCTGACAATTAATAAATGCCATTGGATTATGGAGTAGCTGAGCTTCAGGTTGTGGGACAGACTGCTGCTACAGGAGGAAGGTAGCAGGCAGGTGCAGCGTCCAATTAGAAGTTCAGGCTTAAAGTGGACAAGAGTTCCCTTTAAAATATTTATTAAATACTTCCCGACAGACTAGAATGCTTGACAGCAGGGCCACAATAGCCAGAGGGAATGGGTACGGTGTGAGTAGAAGCAGCTGTGGGAATAAGAATTAAGGTGCACTTATGGAAAAACTAAGTGGTTTCACAACAGGTGACAATCCAAATCAGTTTTGGCCCACTTTAATATCTGAGTTAGTCCAGTGTTCCTCTTTAGCCTATGTAAAAAAAAGGACACTAAAGCTAAATTAAAACAAATGTGCCAGCTATCATCTCTAGCTAGTTCTGCCTTATTTAAGGAAAACACATTAATGAACAAAGGGGTAAATATGCTAAGCCCACCCCGCACTTAGGTGCAAGTAACTCTGACTTATTTTCAGGGCCCACACACAGAAACATTATGCCAAACTGTATTGTCTCTCTGTGTGCACCTGAGATGCCAAAAAATATCTATACATAGTGTAGGCTTTGGTAATGAAGCCCCTCAAAAGGGCTCCTGAATCAATTTAAAAAAAAGAAAGATTCACTCAGCACTTTCTTGGCTCATTTTTCTTTTACTCCATGTTTCACTGTTTCAACCGGAAACTGGTTCTTTAAATAAAATATTTGTATGTGTGTATTATATAAGTAATATTTGTATATTTTTTATGTAAATACTATCTTACGGTAAAGGTTACGTTTCATGGTTTTGTCCAGGATAAGTGCAAAACCAAAGCATTCTATTCTAAGTATGTCACACACCCCGCTTCAAGAATCCATAACATGTGGGTAATATCGTCCTGAAGAGGCGTTCCTGCAGAGATGATAGTAAAAGAAAGCCCCTCCCTGATCCATAAATACCTGGGACCTCCCACTCATCACCCAGTTTTCCATCTCTGCAAGACGGCGAGCAAGTCAGAAGATGATGTCTCCTCCTTGCATAGGGGGATTTCAGGTAGCCGGGGTAACTCCCGGCCTGTTATTTGGATTATTTCCGCTCGGGCTTCCTCCTTATCTGTTAGTTTTAAAATACATGCCTCCTCAGTCTTGGCTGCGGGCCCGAGCGAGGGTATACTGGCACCCAAGGTGCCTAGGAGCAGAGCTCCCCCGTGAGACCCTAAATAAGAGGGTAGGCGGTGACGCCGGGTTGGTGATCCCGGTATGGGATGCCCCGTCCCTTGGTACTGGCCCCTGGGGGGTCCCCTTAGTCTTCCCTGGTCAAACAGTGGGGGTTGGGGGGGGTCTCCTCCTACGGGTAGTTTCCTGTCCTGGTAGTCTTTATTCTCATTGTGCTGTGTGTGTTTGTGTTTCACTGTGTGTGCTTGTGTTGTTACTGTTCTTAGCGCTGCACCGCGGCCGCCATTACGGCCGGGGTGCTGGCTCTCTGTGGGGGCGGCTGAGTCTTTGTGAGGGGAGCTTTCCCCTCACGCATTTTTAGGGGCGGGGCCGGGCTGCGGCGGCTGCCGCGGCCGGCTGCCCGCTGTCTGTGGCTTCTGTGGTCCTCGGTACAGGTTGGGTGCTCCGCCGGTAGCGGCGGTCACACCCGCCTGTCTTGTCACGTTGACCGGCGCCGCGGCAGACGGCGGTGCCGGTCTATGAATTCAGCCGCGGAGTCTCTTTCCGTCCGCGTCGGGGGGGAGGGCGGGGCCGGGCCTTCGCGCGTCGCCGCGGCTCCGCCCCCCGCTGCTTCTGACTGACATGGAGGCGCCGATGCGGAGCTTTAGGCTCCTTCCTGTGGGCGGCTGCAGGCGGTACCTTGTCTTCCCGCGGTCCACGCTGCCACGCCCCCTTCTTCCTTCGGTCTGCTTCTCTTTTCGTTTCTGTGAGGCGCCATTTTCCACGCCATAAGGATCAGTGAGTGGCCCTGGGGCCTTATTTATTGATTACAGTGTTTTCCCTATATTGTCCTAGCCTGACATTTATTGGGTTCCTTCTGTTTCTTTCTCTTTCTAGGCGGTGGTGTTATCAGGAGGATCCTCTTTAGTAATTTAGGGGGTTCTCTCCCGGTCCTAGATCCCTGGGGTCATTGTTTTGCTAGAAAATCCTCCCACTCGGGACATTAAAGGGGCATCCCGGGTTGCTTATTAGCGTAATTCCCTGGGTCTTTGAGACTATTAAAAGTTCACCTTATGGAGGCATCCCCGGATACTGGGGCTGGGACCCCTTCGGGGCATCCCAAAAGGTGCATGTTGTGTGGCGCATCCATTACTGGGGATGATGTATTGCTTTGTATACCTTGTGCACAGCAAACTATTGCGCGGCAGTCGGGAGCCCAGGCGTCTGGGTCAGCACCGCCGGCCGAGTCTTCTCAGCCTCCCACCCTGACACGCGCTCCGTGTGACGTTGTCATGGGCAGGGATCTGCAAGCTGAGATGTGCGCCAGATTGGCTAACCTTGAGAAAATTGTTTCCAGTTCGGCCGCCCGTAAGGCTCCGGCCAAGAGGAAGCATTTGTCCCCGGCCTTGCCGGCGGATGACCTGGACGAGTTTAATAATCTCGATTGGTCTGATTATTCTGGGCTAGAAGAAGGTGAGGTTTCTGAGGGCTCAGAGGTGTCGGATGATGAACAGTCCGCGGGTGCTGATGAGGAGCTTAGTGAGTTTGGGAGATCCTCGGATTCTCCTCACGCCCTGGCGCTGATGTTGGAGGTTCTGAAGATTTCCCCTCCCAAGGCGGCGTCTCGGCAGGAGGGTGAGTTGTTTGAGGAATCCAGGCCACGTTTGGAGTTTCCTTCACAACGGCATTTTCATAAGATCATTGATAAGGAATGGGACAGGCCGGCTAGGCTCCCTGGTATCCCTCAGGGGTGGGACAAGAAATACCCTTTCCCTTCGGAGGTGGTTAAGCGCTGGGCTTCCCCTCCCGAGGTCGATGCCCCGGTTCTGGGGTTGTCTAATTCCTCGGTTTTAAATAGGCCTGATTGCTCCACCCTTAAAGATGGGGAGGATAAACGCATTGACCAAATGGCTTGTCATGGCTTTACTAGCGTTGGGTCAGCCATACGGCCTGTGTGCGCTTCTGAGCTTATGGTGTTGGCTGCCAGGTCCGTGGTCAGGGACTTGTTGACATCTTCCGGGCTTCGCCCCGGTAGTGCTGAATTCATTAGTCTCAAACGGTGTGAGTTGTTTTTGTCCTTTGTATTAACTGCCTTGGATGACACCTTAATGATGTGTAGTAGGACGTCGGCTTTGTTGGTGACTATTCGGCGGTCGGTCTGGCTGCGCCAGTGGGCAGCCGATTTCATGTCTAAAAAGTCTCTGACGGCTTTACCCTTTGTCGGATTGAGGCTCTTTGGAGAAACATTGGACTCCGTCACCAAGGGCGGTAGGTTGCCTCAACGTAAGAAGCAGCGCCGTTCCTTTCGGGGGGCGCCTGCCTTTACAACTTCCTTTCGTGGGGCCAGATCTGGCAGAGGATCTGCATTCCACTCTTCCAGAGGAGATTCCGGGAGCAGGGGCAGGGGACGTGCCCGTTCTGGATACAATTGGGGTTCTAAGCCCAAGCCGGCTATTAAGCCAGCTCAGCAATGAGGGGGCGCCCTCACCCTTGCGGGTGGGGGGACGGCTGAGACACTTCTCCCAGGTCTGGGATCAAGAAGTCTCGGACAGATGGATCCGGGAAGTGGTGTCTTCCGGTTACAAGCTAGAGTTCGAGCTCCGCCCCCCCTCCAGGTTCTTCAGGTCTCGGATGCCTTCGGAGCCTCTGGTGGCGCAGGGGCTCCTGGTGGCAGTAAAGAATCTTCTGGACATGGCTGTCATTTGCCCAGTGCCCCCCTCGGAGCAGGGCAGGGGCTTCTATTCCAATCTGTTCACGGTTCCCAAGAAGGACGGGTCGGTACGTCCTATCTTGGATCTGAAGTTTCTCAACAGGTTTATTCGGCCGCGCAAATTCCGCATGGAAACGCTGCGCTCGGCCATTCACTCTCTTCGTCAGGGAGACTTTCTGACGTCCATAGACATCAAGGATGCTTATCTACACGTTCCGGTTTTTCCAGCACACCAGAGGTTTCTCAGGTTTGTGGTGGAGGATCGGCATTTTCAGTTTGTGGCACTTCCTTTCGGTCTCACCTCAGCCCTTCGGGTTTTCACCAAGGTGCTAGCGGGGGTGATGGCACTGCTCAGAGTTCAGGGTATCCGCATTGTGCCCTATCTGGACGATCTACTGATCATGGCCTCTTCTTTCAACCAAGCGGAGTTGGACACCGGAGTGGTGGTGTCCACTCTGGAGAGGTTCGGTTGGGTGATCAACCACCCCAAGTCTTCTCTTTGTCCGTCCAGAGTTGTGACCTTTCTGGGGATGTCTCTGGACACCTCGCAGGCCAGGGTGTTTCTGCCCCTGGCCAAGATTCTTTTGATTCAGGAGTTAGTTCAGCTTCTCTTGTTGGCCCATCATCCGACCATCCGGCTAGGGATGAGGCTGGTGGGTTTAATGGTGGCCTCATTCGAGGCAGTTCCCTTTGCGCAGCTCCATACGAGGGCGCTTCAGCTGCACCTGCTGGCGGTTTGGGACAGGTCGCAGTCGTCATTGGACCGGTCCTTCCGGTTGACTCCCCGAGTTCGTCGTTCCCTACAATGGTGGCTGGGGTCTGTCAATCTGTCAAAAGGCAGATCCTTCCTGGCTCCATGTTGGGAAACGGTCACCACGGATGCCAGTCTGTCAGGTTGGGGGGGTGTTTGGAAGGACCTCCAGTTTCAGGGTCTGTGGAGTCCGCAGGAGGCTCACGAGCCCATCAATATTCTGGAGTTGAGAGCCATCAGGTTGGTTCTGTTTCGCTTGACTCATCAGTTGAGAGGTCTGCCAGTTCAGGTCCGGTCGGACAACAGGACGGCGGTTGCTTACATCAATCACCAAGGAGGGACTCGCAGCAGGAGTGCCCTCAGGGAAGTGTCTTTGATTCTGGACTGGGCCGAGGCCCACGTCCCGTGTATCTCAGCAGTCTATATTCCGGGGGTGGAGAACACGGAGGCGGACTTGCTGAGCCGGGCCTCCTCTCGTCAGGGGGAGTGGTCTCTCAGTCCCAGGGTGTTTCGTTCGATATGTCTCAGGTGGGGGGTCCCAGCGGTGGACCTCTTTGCCTCTCGTCACAATCACAAGCTTCCAGTCTTTGTGTCTCTCTCGCAGGATCCTCTGGCTCTGGCAGTGGATGCCATGTCTCTGACCTGGAGGGATCTGGGGTTCCTTTATCTGTTCCCTCCGTTTCCAATGCTAGCCAGAGTAGTGCGCAAACTGGCCTTGGAAGGCGCGTCGGGGATTCTGGTGGCCCCGAGGTGGCCAAGGCGCGTTTGGTTCGCAGATCTTGTAAGGCTGGCAGAGGATCAGTTCGCCCTGCCTCTGCTGCCGGACCTGCTCACCCAGGGTCGGCTACGCTATCCCAATTTACCATCGCTGGCTTTGACGGCGTGGCTGCTGAATCCGCCATCTTGAGGGAAGAAGGTCTTTCTGACGCGGTGATTCAAACTCTTATCAGCGCCAGGAAGCGGTCTTCCTCTTCTGTTTACTACAGGACCTGGAGGTCCTATATTGATTGGTGTGAAGGTAGGTCCTTCTCTTGTCGAGAGTTCTCCATTCCTAGGATTCTGGAGTTTCTTCAACATGGTTTAGATCTGGGGCTCCAAATTAGTACCTTGAAGGGGCAGGTCTCTGCCCTGGCGGTGTTCTTCCAAAGGTCCTTTGCACTTCATCCTTTAGTCAGGACCTTTTTCCAAGGAGTCACGCATGTACGTCCGCCTAGGAAGCCCTTGGTTCCAGTTTGGGATTTGAACCTTGTTCTCTCTGCTCTTCAGGGTCCTCCGTTTGAGCCCTTGAATGAGGTTGCCTTGTCTTCGCTTACTCAAAAGGTGGCCTTTTTGGTGGCTATCACTTCGGCTAGGCGTGTTTCTGAGTTGGCAGCTTTATCCATTAAAGCTCCATACTTTGAGAAGCATCAGGACAAGGTTGTCTTTCGTTTCAAGCCGGATTTTCTTCCTAAGGTGGTCTCGGCTTTTCATCTAAATCAGGACATAGTTCTGCCTTCTCTATGCCCTAATCCTAGCAACGACAAGGAAAGGGCGTTGCATTCCTTGGATGTAGTTCGTGTTGTGGAATATTATCTGGAGGTTACGTCTTCCTTTCGCAAGACGGACGCCTTTTTTGTGGTGCCCTCCGGGCCTAGGAAAGGTTTGGCTCCTGCCAAATCTTCCATTAGTAAATGGATTCGTCAGGCCATCATTGGAGCCTATTCTGCCAAGGGGAGGAGTCCCCCTTTTCGTGTTACTGCTCATTCTACTCGCGCAGTTGGTGCGTCCTGGGCTTTTCAGCACCAGGCTTCTGTTGAGCAAGTTTGTAAGGCCGCTACTTGGTCCTCTGTTCACACTTTTTCCAAGTTTTACAAGGTTGATGTTTGGGCGTCCGCGGATGCTGTTTTTGGACGCAAAGTTTTGCAAGCTGTAGTGGTTTGAAGTTGTGCATTGTTGCCTAGTTTTGGATCCCCGCCCTTGTTTTTGGACACTGCTATTGGATGTCCCACATGTTATGGATTCTTGAAGCGGGGTGTGTGACATACTTAGAATAATACCATTTTGTGAATACTCACCTTGTAAAATGGGTATTATAAGTATGTCACACACCCCGCTTCACCCGCCCTTTCTGTATTCGGGATCCTCTATTTTGTGAACTTTGCGTGGTTGCGTTTTATATTTGCCTCTTCCTGGTCCCTTACCTTACTGCTTCTGTATACTGGGTGATGAGTGGGAGGTCCCAGGTATTTATGGATTAGGGAGGGGCTTTCTTTTACTATCATCTCTGCAGGAACGCCTCTTCAGGACGATATTACCCACATGTTATGGATTCTTGAAGCGGGGTGTGTGACATACTTATAATACCCATTTTACAAGGTGAGTATTCACAAAATGGTATTTTCCTTATCTCTCATGCAGCTGATTCATCCTGCTGTGCTGCTAAATAAAGCAGATTTCTAAAACCAAACTTTTTTTCCAGCATGACCACCTTTTACTACACCGAAGGTGTACTGAAGCCCTCCTGCATCACACTGTATGGGACACACTATACACTAGGTCTACAGTGGAGTAGCTACTGCTTCATCTGTGTTTCTTCTTGGATTTTGATTTCACTAAAAAAGTATCCATGCAATGTATAGTGCTGCTAAGTAGACTATAGGAAAAACTACATGGAATTGCTGTGAAACAGGTGACAGAAATCACCAACTCTCTTTTGAGAGATAGGAATGGCAGAAATCAGGTGTCTGGGACGAAAGACAAAACCGCTTAGATTTTCGGATGAGCATTTAAAGGTTACTCAAAGGGACTGTCCAGGTAAAATGTAAAAAACATGACTTGGCATCTTACTGCATTATATCTGGCCTCCCCCTTCCTGTAACTTCGCCATAGTACCCAGAAGCAGAAACTGACTTCTGGCACTGCCCCTGATTCCTCTAGCAGGAGACCATCTTAGGGCTCGACTGCTGGTCTATAACTCCGCCCCATGTTGCCGTCTGTGATTAGATGTCAAAGTATGCCTTCTATTGTACTGGAGAGTGGTTATGCCCTTTCAAAAATAAAAGAAAACTTCAAGATATGTTTTAAATGCTTTGCGGGTTCTTTTTGACAAAAAAGAAATGAGGGTCATTAGGAGCTTTAGGGCTATGTGATTATAGGGTCTATGTAGTTGCCTGGACAATCCCTTTACCAAAATATAGCACATATAGTTCAACAGTTTACCATTATCACAGTTAATACAGTTGAAAAAATATGTCCATCAAGTTCATCCAAGGGTCAGGGTTGGGTAAAGTTATTTTTTATTTCATTTTATACTGATAATTGTTAACCCTTCTAGTGCCATCTACGTGAGAAGCCACCTCTCAAAACTAAACTGATTTAATACCCGTAATCTTCATCATAACTAAGACCCATCATTCCTCTTTTCAGTTTGGTGGCCCTCTTCTGCAATAGAAAAAATTCAGCTTTCTGATTTCCCATAAAACATCCAGTTTACTGAAATCCAAAAGATCAAAGTTCACAGATACAATCGGTTAAAAGCAAGCTATAATAGGCTCTTAGATGTCTCCTCTTAAGGCTAAACAGATTTAACTTCTGTAATCTTTCTTCATAACCAAGATCCTACATTCCTCCTATCATTTTGGTGGCTCTTGTCTGAACCCTTTCCATAATCTAAGTATCCATGAACTGATGCCCAGAAATGGACAGCATAGTCCAGATGAGGGCACACCAGTGCCTTGTAAAGAGGCAAAATTACACCCCTATCCTGGTAGCCTTGGAAGCACTGCTTGACATTGCATACTGTTATTTAGCCTGTGGTCTACCAGTACCCCCAGATACATCTCAACATGTGATTCTCCAAGTTTTACTCCCCAAAGGACATATGTGGCCTTGAGGTTATTAGACCCCAAGTGCATGACTTCTTTTGTCAAGTGGATTCTCAGACATTCAAAGTGTCCAAGTCAGCCTAAAGCTTGTGAACATATTCAACAGACTGCACTGTGCTATATAACTTTGTGTCATCTGCAAAAATAAAGACAGTACCATTAATTCCATTTTCTATGTGTTTATAAACAAGTTGAATAACAGTGGGCCCAGCACTGAACCCTGGGGTACACCCAATAAGCGTCTATGAGGGACAGTGTCAAATGCTTTAGCAAAATTCAGAAAAACCATATCTACAGCCATCCCTCTGTCCAAAGTTCTACTCACCTCTACATAACAGCCAATTAGGTTAGTCTGGCAGCTTCTGTACTTAGTAAATTTGTGCTGGTTGTCACTTATAATATTATGTATAATTACATATTTGTGCATGTAGTTCCTTATTAGCCACTTAAGCAATTCCCTCACAATGGATGTTAAACGTTTGCAATTACCCGGAGAAGACCTAGAGCCCGTTTTAAAAATGGGCACCACATTTGTCTTGTGCCAGTCTTTAAAGATCAAAAGCAGACGTGATGAGATAACTGAGCGGAGTGGTGAAGTCCATCCGGTCCTGCAGTCTTATTCACATTTCTTGTTCTTTATTGCACGTTTAACCACAGCTGTGAGCCACGGGGGGTAATTTTAGCTGCTTATATTTGTTACCCATGGGAATAGGTTTTTCACTGTTAATATTCAAAATTGATTTAAAGCACTCCAATTTGGCATCTGTATCCTTATTCCTCAACAGATGCTCCCAGTCTATATCCAGGAGTGCTGCCCTGAACCTGGGGAAGTTGTCTTTCCTAGAATTCAGCATTTTTGACCTCCACCGAGAAAATGTTTCTTGTAGTTTATGTTGAATACAACTATATTGTGGTCACTGTTACTAAGATTTTCATGAACTGTTACAGTCCCTACCAGCTCATCATCATTGGATATTACCAGATCCAAACACGCATCAAACTGATTCATATAGTTATCTTGTTGCAAGCTGAGGAATGCTCTCCCCCTTGTAGTTAAAGTAGAACCATGTCCCCAGTCGATTCCTGGATAGTTGAAGTACCCCATCTCCACCACTGTCACAGCCTGAGATGACCATTCTATCTTTATATGAACCGTAAACATTTAATGAGCAATACCACTGGATACAAGACCTATGCTTATTGAGAAATTATTCTTATCCACTGTACAAAATAAATATTTTTAAAATATTGACCTAATGTAAAACAAGTAAATGTAGCAGCCTCCTGATTTTGGGTGCCGGTTTGACTAAATGTGCATGGAAATTCCAAAATTTGGGCAATATTAAAAACCCACTTCCTATAGTAACAGTGTCCAAAATGGTCGATGGCAGGCGATAGGGCTCACTGGCAAATCCTACTGAATGCAGTAGACGGGGTGCCCTTTCGAAACCAGAGCTGAAAGATTGCTGTGTAAAGAAATTGTGAGCCCAATGGCAATAACATGGCAGCAAGAAACTAATGCCTGTGTACCTCACCAACATTTCCTGCGGGACCTACAGAAGCTGTAGCAGGTCTCCAAAGTTTGCCCTCCTTTTAAATTTATTCCTCTAGGACAACTTTAAAAAGTGGTCTAACAGCCACCTTGTCCCTTGAAGCTCTTAGCATTAGTATTAGGAGGTCTCACACCCCTGAGCACCGTGAAACATGCATATGAGTCATTAGTCTGCACTATGACATTCCCTTCCCAGCTCAGCCACGACCCAGAAAAGACAATAAAGAACGCGTCTTTGCTTAGAATGCATAAAGTACTTACATATAAAAAGAGGCTTTGAAATGGCTCATTACACATTGTTCTTATGGGTGATAAGGTAGAAGAAAGTTGGCATGTGCATGATTTGGGACCTGAGGAGGTACCTCACTTTCCAAAGCACACCCAGAAGGCAAGGCAAAGTCTGGGCTGAGGCTCAGTACCTTTTTCTGTATAGTGCAATTGCTTCTGCCAGGGCCCCCCAATATTCTGGCCATTCTGCACCCATGAGTCTAGGTTTTTGTAGCTATTCCCTCCTAGCACAGGGCTTAAAATGCTCCTGCCAAAGAATTCAGTTAGATTTGTGAACATTTATGTGGTACAATATTACATATAACACCACAATTAATAGTAAATAGTAATAGTAAATGTAGCTCCAAGAAAGAGTTTGTTTTTGTTGAATTCAGCTCACGTTTTTTCTGCTTCATTGAAACATAGGCTATAAAGAACTTCCCAGACGTTACCAGTCTCTCCTGTAACCAAAGTACAGTGTACATGGACATGTTCCCACATTTATTACACACTAGACTCCTGTCTATGTGCCTTTTTCAGGACTGGATTTGGACTTCATGTTCTTGTTCTTAAAAAGAAAAAGTACTGTGGGTGCCGTATCTGTCAACACTTTCATTTCATAGTAATTTGGTGTTCTGTAAACAAATCAACTCCTCTGACAGACATCTTGATTTGTAGAGGTATGCATTTCACTGACTTCCAAATGTAGGCACTAATGATTTTGCTTTCAACACTACTTTAAACGTCCTAATAAATATATAAACAGCCCTGACGGCAGGGGACGACACAACAGCTGCTTAAGATTACGCAGCAAACAGGTCACATCAGACCTTATTATTATGAACCACTATTTCATTTTATCCTCACTACATATGACAGAAGCAAAAGATATGGGAGGTGTGTAAATATGGCTCCAAGAAGAGATGAAAACCAGGCTTCCATGTCTGAAATCTGCCAAAAGTTTCACCTTAAATTGCCCATGGCAATGACTGTTGTATAAAGGTTGCCCACTAGCGGACTAGTGGTAAATCTCTTGAGGACGGAGCATATTGTCATTCTAGACATGAGGTATTGAGATGTGAAACAATTTATACACCATTATTCTCAGAACATTTAGTCTTCCTAAGTTGGTCCCACGTGATTCCCCTAAAATATAATCGTCTGCTAACGCCACATAAGCCTGAGTTTTACCTGACATAACAGAGGAAATAAAGAGAAAGTTAAAGCAAATCAACAGTCAAGACCAACACAACAAACAGTGCTCCTATGCATCCCTTTCCAGGGCAATTTAGATTGCTGCACATAAAAAACAATTTCACTTTTTTCTAATGTCTACTGGGATCAATTTTAAAAACAAGATGGCCGCTCATGGGCTTGCAGGTCACCGGCAAACAGGAAGTCTTACTGGGATTCCTGTTACTGTGCATTTCAGTTATGTCAGTTGAGAGAGGAAGCTCCAAAATGGCAGCTACCTTTCTTTTCCAACTGTACCAGGCTGTTGGTCCAGTTTAAGTGTTCATTTTTAGCCAAGGAGCACATATTTACCCTTCAGTAATGCTGATGTATGAGGCAAGAAAGAGTATTGCACTCAAGATTTACATAAATCAGATGTGATTGACTTAATCAAATTTTGGGAACAAGATTTGTACAAATTCATGACATTTCTTACATTATACTTTTCAGTAGTATTTAGCCAGTACAGTTTTACTTTAGCCCACTATTTCAGTTTCAGGGTGTAAATAATCAACTAAATAAGTTTTTAATGCACATGCACTTATATATCACTTCTCAGACATCCAGACACAACCTGAAGTCCACCTTATTTCTAGAAATTCATTTTAAATACCCCCCCTCCAAAGCTAAAAGTTAAAAGAGAACTTAACTCTAGTATATTATCTGTAGATCGTAGTTCTCCTATTGGCCAATGAAACATTACAATGAAAAAAAAGTCCATTAATAAAGCTTTGATTTTAGCTGGTAAGCACCACTTGTACCAACTTTGTCAGTTTATTGGTAGATAGTAGCATAGAAAACCTCTTTAAAGAGCTCATTCAGTTTGGTAGTGAATACCGGAGCCCCCTTTAATCTTTAGTAATGGGTCATCTACAGTACACAAGATCCCCCCCACCCCAAGACAACTTTATGTTAAATAATTCACTCGTAGATGGACACACAGTAATATAGTCCCCTTTATTTACAGTTAGCTTCGAATTTCCTAACACACCCGGTCTGCTTTTCAGTGACTGTGGAATGGGGATACATTGAGCAAGTGAGGAAAGAAGGCTATATGTACCCTGCTGTGTCTGATCTCCTGCTGCCACCAGCTTACACAGCAGCTTTTGCCCATACAGTAGATGTTCTGTCTGTTGCTGGAGGAGAAAGCTGTTCCTGATGTATTGAAATGAGAAAAGGTTACTCCAGCCCTATTATTATCTGCTTATTATTTGTTAGAGTAGTTATTGAGATCACTTGTGCTATGCGCTCTATGTCTTATTTCTTTCTTTTCTTGGCAGCCAAAATGATATGATGATTGCCCAATGACTGAATTTTCATTCTTCGCTCAAGCAGACATTTCCCATGGATCAATTATCATCGATTTAGCATTTTTTCGTCATAAGCAGCTGTCTGCAGAAAGAGGAGTCACAACAGGTGACAAGACAGAAAGACAATTAAAGCAACATCTCCTGTATGTTATGAGGTAACCCTTAGTGTAAGGTCAGTATAAGTGGAGGGGTAAAATAGGTTAATAACACGGTGGTCAATCTTACAGGCAACCTATTATAGAACTACAAGCCCAAAGGTGGGTCTTGCTGTGGCAGGGGGTTTTAGGATATTCCCTGTGGGGCCTGATACAGATTCAGTTTATTTTGCAGAGACACACAGTCACTTAGAATTGGGAAGGAGGAAGACTATCCCTGGACTGGAGATGCTTACAAACAGATGTAAGCATCTGTACACAGTAGAATAAAACACTAGCATACATAAATGCAGCAATTGTGTGACAACCTCACACATGTGGTTATGTGCAGTAAAAACATCATGATTAACACAAACAGACAGCAACATTACACATTGCTTTGAGGCACATTTACAATAAATGGTGCAAGGAATATTGCAGCAAACCTAAAACAGCTGCCCAAAGCAAACAATTATGAAACACAACACATACAATCATGTGGGAATATCGTCATAAGCCGCTGCTGTTTATTCTGTGGCTACTTAAGAATAACGAAGAGGGCTGCAGTAAATAAAGCTTATTAATAAAACATATTTTAAATATCTCTGTTTCTTTCCAGCGGGACATCGATTTGAGATGCCTCGCTGCCTGATATTCCCCCTGAACGCCCCAAAAAATACACATGCGGGTCACTGGGCATCATTCATAGCTTCCTTAGTCAAAACCTAAATTTAGAGCATGCTGCTGGCCACAAGCAAGTCCTCCATATACCTGTGCCAGGCATTTCTGAATAAATTAATTCTGGTTAAGTGCCTCAGCTAGAAATATAGCAGGCAAAGGCTGCGGCCTTTGCATGCGCAGTGGGATTGCTACACTAGTATAGCCAGTGATCCTGGCTCTTAAACACAGCAGGGCATCCAAATCTTTTAGACTTTAGGGAGGCCATGGTTCATTTTTTTTAAGCAAGTTAGAAAAAATTTAAAATAAGCTTGATTTTAACATAGAAAAACATTTCCTAGGTGCCATATTTCTGCTGTTGGGCACTGTAAAAGCACTTGTTGACACCACCATTGTGGTTGTATTTTTCAATTTCATTCACAAATTGGCTTTGCAGTGGGCAAATTCTATTTCAGAAATGCTTTGCCTAGACTTCAGCTTCAAATGGCACCACAGCCATAACATATTTGCCTAACACTTACAGATTTTGTCTTAACTATAAAGTTATACATAAGCCTCAATTTAAAAACAAACAGTATCACTATTTATGAAGAAAGAAACAGAAAACTGCCACATACAACTTTTTCTGCTGAACTCAGTAAATACCGCTTCATGCTCAGGACATAACTTAAAAAAACAAGCCATTCCAGGCAATTAGGTCACTGGTGAAAAGTCCAGGGAATGCGGTGAACACCACAACTTGCGTACCTTCATTAAGCATTTCTCTGCATTGCTTCAAGTGTATTTACCTTGTATAAACATAGGCACTACAAAGGGCTTTCCATTTAATCCTCCTTCATATGGAATACAAGAATACAATATGGGGTTACACTTGCTAAATCTACCGTGGAAAGTATACAGTTTCCAAAGGATCTCCAAGCACTCTCACATTCCATAAAATGCAAAATGACCAAAATCTAAGCTGTTCGTATGTTTTGTAAAGTAACATTTACAGCAAGTAATTCAAACATTTTGCCAACTTGCCTTAGGCACTGATACATTCCTAGATTGTCTGCAAATACAGGTATGATCTATAGTTGGTAAAGGTTGTAGGCTCTCTGGCTAAAAAAATTCAACTGGATTACATTAATCTAAATGGGGTGATTTTGTGCCCACTGTTATGGATTAGGGATAAAACTTAATAGACATTTATGTGTTTTTTTTAACCTGAATCAATTTATGACTATGTAACCAGGCATTTCTGTGCCCACACAGCAGTCCTCTGACCGCCCCCTTTCCAACAACTACCAGTTCCTTTGTAAACGAGCAATATAAAGCATTGCAGCATTTGGGATAAGATCATGTAACCAGTCAGCATGGATAAGCCACAAAGAATCTAGACAAATTGCTGGGCAATGTGGGTAAAGTCAAAAAGCTTTTGTGGGAGGCTATTCCACAGATTTATAGTTCTTATGGTAAACAACGATGCCCCCTTGTCTTTAGAGAGGATTTTACTTGAAATAGTGTTTCCCCATACTTTTTGTATTGGTCTTTTATAAATTTATAGAAGTTAACCGTGTCCCCCCTCATTTGTCTCCTCTCAAGACTAAAAGGATTTAATTCTCGTAATTTTTCCTCATAACTAAGATCCTTCATTCCTCTAGTTTGGTGGCTCTCCTCTGTACCCTTTCCATCGTCAGAGCATCCTTTCTGTGAACGGGTGCCCAGAACTGGATGGCATATTCCAGGTGAGGGTGCACCAGTGCCTTGTAAAGAGGTGAAATGACATCCCTATCCCATGATTCCATGCCTCTTTTAATGCATGATAATATCTTGGTGGCCTTGGAAGCAGCTGCTTGACTTTGCATGCTGTTATTTAGCCTGTGATCCACCATTACCCGCAGATTCTTCTCAACAAGTGATTCTCCCAGTTTTACTCCCCCGAGGATATATATGGCCTTCAGGTTATTAGACCCCATTGAACTTAATTTGCCAAGTGGATGCCCAGATACTCCAAGTGTCCAAGTCAGCTTAAAGCTTGTGAACATCACTGTGCTACATACCTTTGTGTCATCTGCAAAAATAGAGATAGTGCTTTTAATTCCATCTTCTATGTCATTTATAAACAAGTTGAACAATAGTGGGCCCAGCACTGAACCCTGGGGTACACCTCTTACAACTGCTAACCTTTCACAGTAGGAACCACAATTCTCTGCACACAATCCTTCAGACAGTTTTCAATCCACTGTATTTTCTAAGCCTGAAAATCTCAATTTCCCCAATAAGCATCTATGGGGAACAATGTCAAATGCTTTTGCAAAATACAGAAAACTATATCTACAGCCGCCCCTCTGCCCAGGCTTCTACTCACCTCCTCATAGAAGCCAATTAGGTTAGTCTGGTAGCTTCTGCGCTTAGTAAAACCATGCTGGTAGTCAATTATAATATTATGCATAGTTACATATTCGTGTATGCAGTCCCTTAATAGCCCCTCAAGCAATTTTCCCACAATGGATGTTAAGCTTACAGGTCTGTAATTGCCCGGAGAAGACCTGGAGCCCTTTTTTAAAAATGGGCACTACATTGGCCTTGCGCCAATCTCTTGCCACTATACCAGTTGTTAGCGAGTCTTTAAAGATCAAGAACAGGGGTGATGAGATAACCGAGCTGAGTTCTTTAAGAACTTTTGTGTGAAGTCCATCTGGTCCTGCAGTCTTATTCACATTTAAATTAATTTTGTTTTTCTTGGATGATATCCACATTTATTTTGTTAATTATTATACTTGGGGTATTGCTATCAGTGGCATCTCCAGTGTTGGCTCCTAGCTCCTCTCTTGTGTACACAGAGCTAAAGAATCCATTCAACAGCTCCGACCTTCTCTTCATCCCCAGTGACCATTTCCCCATTATCATTAATTAGGGCACCTACCTGTTCTGATAGTTTTCTTTGAATTTATATATTTAAAAAATGTTTAGGGTTTGTTTTGCTTTCTTTGGCCACATCTCATTTATTTTGTGCTTTTGCCAATCTTATTTCTTTCTAACACTTTTTATGTTATTTACTAATTTATACTTTTCAAGTGTTACAGCTGAGAGTTCAGCCTTGTAAAGTTTAAATGCCCTCTTCTTTTA
The DNA here is from genome assembly GCA_027917425.1 of Gastrophryne carolinensis. Taxonomy (NCBI): domain Eukaryota; kingdom Metazoa; phylum Chordata; class Amphibia; order Anura; family Microhylidae; genus Gastrophryne; species Gastrophryne carolinensis. The sequence goes on along the minus strand of CM051239.1, from coordinate 186,565,291 downwards.
TATTGCCCTTTTAACCGCTGGTGTCAGCCATGAGGGGTTTAATTTTAGCTGCTTATATTTGTTACCCATAGGAATACATTTTTCAACGTTGGTACCCACAATTGATTTAACCCTTTAAGTGCCAGTCTACCTAGATCTTTTGTTACACTCTGTTGCCAGACTACTTTTCACTTTTTTACGCTACACATGTTCAACCTTGATTTTTGAAGGGATTTCCAGGGATTTTCCAGGAAAATTATATATTGTTTTTTTTCAGCAGAGTATGGGCTTCAACATAAAATGTCTTGTTTGGCCTTTTTTTAGTGTATACTTTTGGGTGAATTATGGGGGGGGGCTATTCCGGGCCCCCTCCTGAAGATCAGAGGCCCGGGGGCGGAAATCAAACACGTGATGATTGAAGAGAATCGCTGGCACTTTCAAACGAGGGGTCAGGTAAGTCTGTATCTTTTTTACATTTTTTTATGGGGCTCTAAAGTCAGCTACGTGAGTCTCACATAGCTGGCACTTAACAGTTGAAGAGGCAGCTACGTGAGACTCACGTAGCTGGCACTAGAAGGGTTAAAGCACTCCCATTTGGCATCTGTATCCTTATTCCTCAACAGATGCTCCCAGTCAATGTCCTGGACTGTAGTTCTGAGCCTCGGGGAGTTGGCCTGCCTAAAATTCAGTGTTTTTGCCCTCCCAGACAGAAAATCTTTCTTACAGTTTGTTAAATACAACTATATTGTGGTCACTGATACCAAGATTTTCAGGGACTGTTACCGTCCCTATCAGGTCATTATTATTTGATTACCAGATCTAAAAGAGCATCACCCCTAGTAGGTGCCTCTATAAACTGAGCCATATAGTTATCTTGTAGCATGCTGAGGAATGCTCTCACTCTTATAGTAGAAGCAGAACTGATGTTTCTAGTCATTGGCCATCTTAGTAACAGCACTCAGAGCGGCATCCATCTGCTATGTGCCCGCAAGCTTCTTAATTTGAATGGGGGCAGGGAGTGGGGGATGCTACTCTGTGCAGCCTGGCTGCGGCAGCTTTCAAAAGTGCAGATGGACAGCACTGGACTCGGGGACAAGGTAAGGAGTTTTATGTTTTTTTTTTTACCCCAGTCCTGCTTCAGTGCCAGGGAAGCAAGAATGTATTGAACTATCTGGGTGGATTTCCACAAAAGCGTGAGCAGAAATGATTATGCACATCGACCTTGAGCTGAAGCCTTGTAAACAAAAAGACATTCGATTTAAATAACAGTAAGGATAAGTTGACTTCATTAAATACCTGTTATATAATATATATATATATATATATATATATATATATATATATATATATATATGGCTATTGTGATTAGAAGTAAGTTATACTTTAATCACTAAACTTATGCCTAACTGTAACTGCTACCATAGATGCTTAGTCGGGGAAGGTGGTAATCCAATATTTCTGCACCACACATTTGGGGGAGGGAGAGGCTCCCTCAAATTATACAATATCTTTTCACAGAAATGACAGACTACATGTTTTAGGTTACTGCCGATGTTTATACAATCTTCTAACATTTGGTTTCTGTTACCATTGATGATCTTCCAATTATCTGGAAGGCTGCAATAATGAGAAGTTTTTGGTTTATTTCAATATAGAAGTACTCGAAACTGCACCTCAGTGTTGTCTTCTGCAAACCTGCAGCTGCAAGTGATATTTGAATTTCTTTCCTGCAAGGACTGCAAGTAAATAGACAGAGATTGCAAACAGACAGACCTATTTACTGGCATTATTGAGGTTTTTAGAAGGGATTATGATAAGTAATTTCACAAGGCTGTTAACTGTCTCCCGTGTAAATGAACAACTGAGACCACCAACTTTTTATCGTAGGTCATTTAACTTTTGTTCTACAGCAGCCAGAGGGAGGATTTACTAAGTAACAGAGAGGTGAAAAGATCACTTTAAGGTTCACATAATGAATAGCTCTATTCACAAGGAATGTCACGTCAATGAAAATCGCCTTGGTGTCTGCAATCAGTTGGCAGTAAAAGCTTGTTAGACATGGTTTCCAGACCACATACTAAGAGAGGAGGGAGAGTGTAGTATAGAGAATACTGTACATTGCCATCCTAAGAGAAAATATAGCATTTTTTTCACTTTTATATTATGTTAACAAATCAAAAATGTACAATGCACTGATATACAAAAATGTGCTGGTACCATACAGTTAACTGCTTAGCAAAAAATGTGTATGTGGCTTTTAGATTGGGTCACAAACCCCAAGAAAATGCTGCAATATAACAGATATTTAATGCACCATTATTAAAAATACCTGTATTACACATATAGGACACTCACATGTTAAAATCAAACCATGGCTATCCCCCCTTGTCCCTGTATGTAATAACCCAATGGAGTACCCCCTACACACACTATCCCTAATTTCCAAAATCTATAAACAAATACAGGTCCCCAGTTTATCATCTCTTGTGACCCGAGTCTTACACCGAGTCTGCCCCTTGGTGCTCCTAGTATAAGCAAGCACGGGCAAACCACAATGGTCTCCACAACACAACAGAGCATGCTTAAGTCTCATAAAGCTCCTCTATGAAACTCTTTCCAGCTCAGCCCTGAACCAGAAAATGAAGTGAAGAAAGCGGCTTTACCTAAACTACATAAGCAGCGGCATAACTAAATGTGACCAGGCCCTGGTGAGAACAATAAACTTGACAACTAAAAACTGAAACAGCAGATACTAATGATGCTTCATTTTCCTGTACATGATGCCATAAGAGAACAAACCTTATACAAGGTGGAGGAACAACAACGATGGGGCCCCCTGACCTTATGTGTCCTTGTGTGGCCACAACCACTGCACCCCCTTTAGTTACACACCTGTAATAAGGTATTTACATATGATCTGAGATTTTGAGATGGTGCCTGGACATGGGCTTTAATCTCTACTGGAGTTAATGGCACATGTAGTATTTATACAAATAAGCATTTATTCATCTAGATCCACAAAAAATGACAAAAGAATTAAAGTTCTTTTCACCCTTTGGATAAAATATGCTTACCGAATAATCTGTAGGTGTTTAAATGTTTGTATATGTAAATCTCAAGATGCAAATTAAATTATGTCCCTATAAAAATGATTGTAAACTAGTAGCAAAATGTTACAGTTCATTGTGTAATTCATGTTGGGCAATTGTGACAAGATAGTTGTTTCTCTCCAGAAGCAGTGTGGATAATCTTTTCATCTACAATATACTGCAGTCAATCCAGTGCACCCCTGAACAATTCTCTATTGTTTCCAAAAGTTGTGTAATGCAACAGTTCTAAACCTACAGCTGAAATAATGCCAAAAGCTACATAGATCACGATATTACCTCCAATATTAGTGTTAAAGTGAAAAGCGCATAAAAACACAATACATGAATGTTAAAAGGACATGGGCTTGGCAAATCCCAAATGCTGTGCTGGATAGACACATGTTAAAAATCACAAACTTGTTTTTTGGGGGTATTTTCAGAATTCTTTAAAAGAAGGTTGAGCTTCCACAACAGATTAGTGCAGTAGTTTTATTTGCATATGTATTGTCAGGCTCCGGTTGCTAACGGCAATGACAACTCTGGAAGCAGTTTTTTAGGTGAAATCAAATACCGTTGATTGTGCAAGTCTGACTAATGTTCACTGCATTTAGTCATACAAGCAGGGTGAAAAATAAACGCAGCATAAAGTCCTTTACTTCCAAGGTTAAACGTAAACTAAACTCAGTTTTCTCACCGAATCACTGCTAATACAGCTTCTCTGCGAGACTCTGGTATTCTGTAAGGCTTAAGGTTGTCCTTACACCCAGACTTGGTCTTTATGTGATGTTTGATGAGGTGTGTATGCTCTGGTAGGTCAGAAAACTTGCATCTATTTTGCTGCAAATACTCTTTAACTTCCTTTTTCTGTGAAGGACAGGACAGGTTCTCAACCTATTTTAAATAGAGGGATTGCTGGCCTTTTACCCCTCTCCACGTTAGAGGCCTCTAGCAACTCCATCTCTTTCCAAGAACTGAGCAAGTTTATATGGTAAACATGAGACATAAACAATTGTCAAATTGGACCTTTAAATTTACTTCACCCACCTTTTTAACAATTTCATATGGGAGTTGCCATTGGCCACTTGCCCTCTGTAGGTGTTCCCTTACTGTAGCAATATGGTCCTGCATTTGAGCCGCATGCTCTATGACACTTTTATAAGGGTTGGCTTCTGTTTCTCTTTAACTATATCCAGTAAACTCCTGGGGTTAATGACCATAGACCAATTCAAAGGGAGAAACCCAGTGGATGGTTGGGTACTTCCTGGACTGCAAACAACAGGTAGGGTAGCAGACAATGCCAGTCCCGCACATCTTTTTCTACCACCTTCTTTAACATATGCCTCAGGGTCTTACTGAAGCGCTCAACTAAGACATCCATCCGTGGGTGGTAATTGAAATGTGTAACTGGGAGACTTTCAAGCAGTTTACACAGCTCCTTTATAACGTTTGACATAAAAGGGGCCCCCTGGTCTGTAAAGATTTCAGATGGGATTCCTGTATGGGAAAAACACAATTCTGTGAAGCACTCACCTGTAGAATTGATATTATTTGTATACAGTACGTCCTGCTCCAGATATAGTACTTATACTTGGGTTATCCTCCGCCAGATGGCGCTGCACTGCAGAGACATGTAAAACAGGCTCCTCCCAGCCCCTCAAATACCTGGGGACCTCCCACAAATCCCCAGCATTGAAAAGCAGTGAACAAGAAGCCGGGAGAATTTAACCACCCAAAACAACAATGAAAACAATAACAATCACCATACAGGAGATCCAGAATAATGCAACAACAGGGTGGGGTGGAGCAGGACGTACTGTATACAAATAATATCAATTCTACAGGTGAGTACTTCACAGAATTGTATTATTCTTAGTATACAGTACGTCCTGCTCCAGATATAGTACTTACACTTGGGACATCCAATAGCAGTGTCCATAAGGTAGGGTGGGATCCCCAACAAAAGGTGACAGCAGACAGTTCAAACCACTGCCGCCTGCAAAACCTTGCGGCCAAAAACAGCATCAGCTGAGGCCCTAACGTCAACCTTGTAAAACTTTGAAAAGGTATGAACAGAAGACCAAGTAGCGGCCTTGCAAACTCGTTCAACAGAAGCCTGGTGCTGGAAGTCCCAAGAGGCACCAATAGCACGAGTAGAATGAGCAGTAAGGTGGAAGGGAGGACTCTTCCCCTTAGCAGAATAGGCCTGAATCACAGCCTGACGAATCCATTTGCTAATAGTAGACTTGGCAGGAGCCAAACCCTTCCTAGGACCAGATGGGACCACAAAAAGAGCATCAGTCTTCCTGAAAGCCGCAGTGACTACCAGGTAATACTTCAGACACCTGACCACATCCAAGGAATGCAGAACCCTTTCCTTAGCGTTGCTAGGATTAGGACACAAAGAAGGAAGAACAATATCTTGATCCAAATGAAAAGCAGACACCACCTTAGGCAGAAAGTCTGGCTTAAAGCGGAACATCACCTTGTCCTGGTGTCTCTCATAGTATGGGGGCTGGATAGACAGAGCCGCCAGCTCAGACACACGCCTGACCGAAGTAATAGCCACCAGAAAGACAACCTTGAGGGTAAGTACAGCCAGAACAGCATCCTGAATAGGCTCAAAGGGAGCACCCTGCAAGGCAGACAACATCAAGTTCAAATCCCAAACAGGGACCATAGGCTTACGTGGGGGATGCACATGAGTGACCCCCTGAAAGAAGGTCTTAACCAAGGGATGCTGAGCAAAAGACTTCTGAAAGAAGACAGACAGGGCAGAAACCTGACCCTTCAGAGTACTGAGTTTTAGACCCAACTCCAATCCATGCTGTAAAAACTCCAGAACCCTAGGGACTAAGAACTCCCTACAGGGAAGAGACCTAGACTCACACCAATCAATGTAGGTACGTCATACCCTATAATAGATAGCAGAAGAAGTTTTCTTCCTAGCCTGCACCATGGTATCCACCACCGAGGCAGACAAGCCTTTCTCCATCAAGATGGAGGTTTCAGCAGCCAGGCCGTCAAAGCCAGAGTTTGTAAATTGGGATGGCGTAAGGAGCCCTGAGTGAGCAGATCTGGCGCCCCTGGCAGGACGTACTGTTCTACTGCCATTTGTACCACGTCTGCGAACCACACTCTTCTTGGCCACCTTGTGGCCACCAGAATCACTGGCACCCTTTCCAGAGCAATCTTGCGCAGAACCCTGCCCAGCAGGGGGAACGGAGGAAAGACATACAGGAGCCAAAATTCCTTCCATGACATTGACAGAGCATCCGTGGCCAAGGCCAGAGGATCCTGAGACAGGGAGACAAAGACCGGGAGCTTGTGATTGTGACGGGATGCGAACAGATCCACATCCGGTAGACCCCAACGGTGACACAGGGACTGGAATACCCTGTTGCAGAGGGACCACTCCCCCTGCTCAGAGAGTCTGCCAGTAGATTCTCTACCCCCGGGATATACACAGCCGAAATACATTGAACATTGGCCTCCGCCCATGTCATAATCCGCGACACCTCCTGGAGGGCACCTCTGCTCCGGGTCCCTCCCTGATGGTTGATGTAGGCAACCGCCGTCCTGTTGTCTGAGCGCACCTGCACACCCAGACCCTTCAGGTGATTGGTCAACTGCTCCAGTACCAACCTGATCGCCCGTAGTTCCAAAATGTTGATGGGCAGGTGGGCCTCCTGAGGGCCCCACCTCCCCTGGAACCGCAGGGACTTCCAGAATCCCCCCCCAACCTGACAGACTGGCATCCATGGTGACCGTCTCCCAGGAGGGGGCCAGGAAGGACCTGCCCTGTAGCAGGTTCTTGTGGTCCAGCCACCACGAGAGGGACTCTCGGACCAAGGGGGGAAGCACACAAACCCCGTCCAAAGACGTGGGGTCCTTGTCCCAAACTGACAGAAGGTGAAGCTGTAGAGGCCTCAAATGGAACTGAGCAAAGGGCACTGCCTCGAAGCTCGCCACCATCAGGCCCACCAGCTGCATTCCCTGCCTGAGGGAGGGCTGGGGGCACGAGAGCAGGAATCTCACCTGTGCAAGTCAGAGCTTCCACCTTTTGTTGAGGAAGGAATATCTGTGACTGAACCGTATCCAGAATCATTCCCAGGAATGGGGTCACCGGCGAAGGGGACAGAGAGGACTTGGGATGATTGATCACCCAGCCGAATGACTCCAAGGTGGACACCACCAGCTGAGTGTCCAGTTCCGCCTGCTGTAGGGACCGTGAAGAGATGAGAATGTCGTCCAGGTAGGGCAGCACGCATATGCCCCCTGACCTTATCAGAGACACCACCCCCGCCAGCACCTTGGTGAACACTCTGGGAGCTGAAGTGAGGCCAAATGGTAGGGCCACAAACTGATAATGTTGATCTTTCAACGCGAATCTGAGAAAACTTTGATGTCCCGGGAACACAGGGATGTGAAGGTAAGCATCCTTGATGTCCACAGACGTCATAAAATCCCCCGGGCGCAGGGAACCAATGGCCGAGCGTAGAGTTTCCATGCTGTTCTTGACAAATCTGTTGAGGATCTTTAAATCCAGAATGGGCCTGACTGACAAATCTTTTTTGGGCACTGTGAAAAGGTTGGAATAGAACCCCTTGCCCAATTCTCTTAAGGGGACCCTGCAAATGACCCCTAGATCCAGAAGACCTTGCACGGCCTGTAGCAAGACCTGAGCTGATACAGGGTCCTGGGGGATACGGGACCTGATGAATCTTGTGGGGGGCCACACAGCAAACTCTATCTTGTAACCAGAAGACACAACCTCCTGAATCCACCGGTCTGAGACTTGGCTCTCCAGACGGGAGCGAAGTGCTGCAGCCGTCCCCCCACCCTGGCGGGCGATGGCGCCCCATCATGCCTGAGGGGTCTTGGGAGGGGCTTTGGGTTTGGACCCCCAGGAGGAGCCCGGACGTCGTCCTCTGCTCCTATGCCAGGAATCTGCGCGGGCCCCTGCGAAGGACACCCCCTTCCCCTGCTTAGCGCCTCGGCAGGGGACTGAAGGGGGCCCTGGCTCCGAAAGAGCCGAGGCTGCCACCTGCGCTGGGGTAACTTACCTCCTTTAGCAAAGTGGTCTAGGCGGTCCCCAAACAGGCGTAGCCCCTTAAATGGAAGTCCAGTAAGGGCTTTCTTATCAGCATTGTCAGCAGCCCACTGGCGCACATCCTAATTGCATCATCCGATGCAGACAGGATAAAATTAACAAACACATCATAGGTAGCCAGGGCATTAATAGTATCAGGTGGCAAATCGTCTGGGCCGTCAAGTGCATTCCTGACCATGGCCCTGAGTGCCACCGCAGTAATGGCCAAAGCGCAAACCGGGCGCAGCGCCGCCCCCCCAAATGCAAAGGCATGGCATGCCAATTGGTCAATGCGCCGTTCCTCAGAATCCCGCAATGTAGTAGTGTCAGGGGAGTGCATAATGGATGTATTAGACAGCCCTAGAATAGGGGCATCGACCTCGGGGGGCGATGACCAGCACTTGACCATGTCAGCAGGAAAAGGATACTTCCTGTCCAAACTCTTAGGAATCCCGGGAAGTCTACTGGGATGTTCCCACTCCTTAAGCACAAGGTTATTGAAATGGGTTTGCTCAGGAAATTCCAATCGAGCCTTAGCAGTATGGAATAGCTCACCCCTTTGCCTGGGAGCCGCAACAGGGGGAGAGATGGACAAAACCTCAAAAATCTGCACCAGCAATTTGTCAGTATCATCCGGGGTCCAGTGATCAGAGCCAGAATCATCATGACCCCTTGACTTCTCGTCAGATGACCCTGAGTCAGAGAAAGTTCTCCTTCGTCCGAGGGGGCATGGCCATATAGGTGTAGTCCCATATAGGGACTCATCAGACTCCGTAGGGAAAAGAGCGGTATCAGGGGCTAAGTGCCGCTTTTTTGCGGTGGCCTTACGCGCTAAGGTATTAGCAAGCAATTTTTCAACACTGGCCAGTCTAGCAGCCACATCAGGATGAGAATCCCCGCTTCTATTGGGGGTTAGACTCAGGCTTGGGGAGTAGGTGAAGTGAGGCGAGGTGCAGGCCCAGCTACCGGAGGGGCGGGAAGTACCATTAGCGCCTGCTGTGCACAAGGAACGCAGACCTGTGCATTGTCACCGCTGATAGGTGAGACCCCACAAGCTACACACACAAGGAACCCCGGTCACAATATCCTGGGATGCCTCCATATGGTGATTAATAGGCCCAATAGGCCAGTAGGGATTGACGCAAAAGCTACCCTGGATGCCCCAATGACCCGCAGGGAAGTGGGAGCAATTATACTAGGCCCAACTGGCAATTACGCCGGGCCGGGAGAAGCCACTGGATTCAACCGTCTGAAAGACATAAGGGGAATAAAGGGTGTCAGAACCATGCACAGTAAGCAAGGAGCATGAAAAACCGCCCGTGAGGGCACTTACAGACAGCGGAAGGAGGGAAACCAACACCGCGCGCGCGACTACCATCAAAATGGCGCCAAGCGAACCTCGAAGGGCGGGCCAGAGCGGCCTGTGACGCGGAGCGCGCCAAGCCAGGACCCCGCCCCCCCCGAAGAGCGCGAAGCTCTAAGACAGTAGACAAGGTTGTCATGAGGAGCGAAGTGTATGACACACTTAGAATAGATAATTTGCCAATGATGACGCCGCGGCATCTGAGGTCGAAGCCGCCGCCCTGCGCAGCACATCCAGTGAAGCAAAGAGACGCGCGCGGCGGCGGCAGATACACACATAGGGCTGCGAATCAGCGCGGGGTCTGACACCAAGTATACAAGTCCATGACATTACTAAAGGCCAAAAGCGTGTAATCCAATACACTGAGACCACATACACACCCCCCCTTTCTTTCCCCCCGGGCTACGGGGGGAACGAGGGAGGATGGCAACCCTTTGTACAGGGCCCACCGCTACATGGGGCATGGGCAATAATGCGGGAGGGGCATCCCTTAGAGGCTCACCATCAGCCTAAACCGCCTACCCTTTGGCGGGGGACTGCGGTGGAGCATGGCTCCATAAGCACGCATGGTGCCGCCTACCTTCACCCGACCAGCGCAGCCCAGGCTGGGAGGCACATCACAATAATAGCCCCGTTCACCTGCGAGAGAGTGATACTTCATGTCTTCGCAGTTAGCACTGAAGAGAAATCTGGGAATTTGTGGGAGGTCCCCGGGTATTTGAGGTGTAAGTACTATATCTGGAGCAGGACGTACTTTATACTAAGAATAAATCTAAAACAATTCTCTTGCAATCATTTTACACATGGTACTCATCTAAGGCACTGCTTCAGGGTAGCGGTGGCATAATCCATCACAAAACTACAATGTATTGGTGCACCGTAGTGGACTTTACCACTGGCCCCACTAAATCCATTGCAATTCTCTTAAATGGCACCTCAATAATTGTAAGTGGAACCAAAAGGCTGCAGAAAATGAGACACCAGCGCAGTTTTTGACAGGTGTGGCATGACTCTATTTTTTGCCTCCCGATACACACTGGGCCAGAAAAATCTTTGGAGAATTCTCTCCTGGGTTTCATCAATTACCAAATGCCCAGCAAGGATATGGCTGCGGGCCAAGTCAAGTACCATACGTTTGTATGGCTTGGGCACCAGAAACTGCTCCACAATTTCTCCATTATTCTTAACAATGCAACAAAAAGAAATAATTAATGGAATGTGGAAATTGTTGGTTAGCTTCTGGGTACTCTGTCTCCCATTAACACCATTAGTACCCACATTTTTTCTGGAAACATTTAAGTTAAGCAACTTTTGCTCCATAGCAGGAGCACCATCTTCTCCAGCTAAAACCTGCAATGGAAAACTGTCCACATTTACATCAGGTAACTTATCAATACTTTTCTCGTCCCGCTGGAGAGGGGCGGAGTATTTCAGAGCTTCTTTGCTTCTCTCATAGAGTTTCCCTCACAACTCCCAAAACAAAGGAAAGGAAAACCCATTAAAAAACTGACCTTACAGCATACTTAATCATTGGTTCAAAAAATACCATTTTGTGATTACTCACCTGTAAAATGGGTATTATAAGTATGTCTCACACCCTGCTTCGGAAAGATTAATTACACGTGGGTTATGGTCCAGTAGCGGGCGAACTTCTGCAGAGATGACTAGAAAAAGAAGCCCCTCCCGGTCCATAAATACCTGGGACCTCCCACACATTCCCCAGTATAAGAAAGCAGTAAGGGGACCAGGAAGAGCCAATAAAATCTATGAGAAAAAAAAAAAGTTTCACCACATAGAGGATCCAAGATACAACTCAGGGTGGGACGAAGCAGGGTGTGAGACATACTTATAATACCCATTTTACAGGTGAGTAATCGCAAAATGGTATTATTCCAAGTATGTCTCACACCCTGCTTCGGAAAGATTAATTACACGTGGGACATCCAATAGCAGTGTCCAAAAAGGGTGGGGATCTCAACAGGCAATAGTGCACAAATTAAACCACTGCAGCTTGCAGAACTTTGCGGCCAAAAACAGCATCCGCTGAGGCCCGCACATCAACCTTATAAAACTTGGAAAAAGTATGAACAGAAGACCAAGTAGCAGCCTTACAAACTTGTTCAACAGAGGCTTGGTGCTGAAATGCCCAGGAAGCCCCAACAGCACGAGTAGAGTGAGCAGTGATCTGGAAAGGGGGATCCCTCCCCTTAGCAGAATAGGCCCTAATAACGGCCTGACGAATCCATTTACTAATCGTAGACTTGACGGGCGCCAAACCCTTCTTGGGCCCAGAGGGCACCACAAAAAAAGCGTCCGTCTTCCGGAATGGTGAAGTAGCCACCAGATAGTACTTTACACATCTAACGATGTCCAGAGAGTGCAAAGCCCTCTCCTTGTCATTGCTAGGTTTAGGACACAATGAAGGAAGCACAATGTCCTGATTGAGGCGAAAAACCACCTTGTCCTGATGTCTCTCAAAGTAGGGGGCCTAAATGGACAGAGCCGCCAACTCAGAAACACGTCGAACAGAGGTGATAGCCACCAAAAAGGAAACTTCTAAGGTGAAAATGGATAGAGCAGAATCCTGCACGGGTTCAAAAGGAGGATCCTGAAGGGCAGACAACACCAAATTTAAATCCCAAACATGGTTTGCGAGGAGGGCGCACATGAGTGACCCCCTGAAAAAAAGGTCTTAACCAAAGGATGAAGAGCGAAAAGATCTCTGAAAGAAAACCGCCAGAGCGGACACATGCCCCTTAAGAGTGCTAAGCTGAAAACCCATGTCCAGACCATGCTGAAGAAACTCCAAAATCCGAGGAATGGAAAACACCCGACAAGGAAAGGCCCTAGCCTCACACCAATCAATGTAGGTCCGTCAGGTCCTGTAGTAGATATTAGAGGAAGATTTCTTCCTAGCCCTGACAAGAGTCTGGACAACGGCTTCAGACAAACCCTTTTCCTTTAAGATGAAGGTTTCAGCAGCCACACCGTCAAAGCCAGCGTTTGTAAATTGGGGTAACAAAGCTGACCTTGTGTGATCAGATCCCGAACCAGAGGCAGTCTGAATTGATTGACCGCCAGCCGGATGACGTCGGCGAACCACACCTGTCTTGGCCACCTTGGGGCCACCAGGATTGCTGGCACACCCTCTTGAGCCAGCTTGCGTACCACCTTGCCCACCATGGGAGAGGGAGGAAACAGATACAGGAGACCGAGGGCATTCACTGCCAGAGCCAGAGGGTCCTGGGACAGAGACACAAATGCCGGAAGCTTGTGATTGTGACGAGAGGCAAACAGATCCACCTCCGGACTCCCCCACCTGCGACAGAGGGATAGAAATACCTTGTTGCTGAGGGACCATTCCCCCCGGTGAGAGGTCCCTCTGCTCAGAGAGTCCGCTTCCAGGTTCTCCACCCCTGGAATGTAGACTGTCGAGATGCACGGAACATTGCTCTCGGCCCAAGCAAGAATCATAGACACCTCCCGCAGGGCACTCCGGCTGTGAGTCCCTCCTTGGTGATTGATGTAAGTGACCACTGTCCGATTGTCGGAGCGAACCTGCACTGGTAAGCCCTGAAGGTGATGTGTCAGGTGCGACAGCACCAACCGAACCGCCCTCAGCTCCAGAATGTTGATGGGGATATGGGCCTCCTGAGGACCCCACAGCCCCTGGAACGGACGTTCCCTCCAGAAGCCTCCCCAGCCCAACAGACTGGCATCCGTGGTGACCGTCTCCCAACAGGGCGCAAGGAAGGAGTAGGTCCCCCAGGAGATTCCTCTGGTCCATCCACCACTGGAAGGACCGCCGGACAAGAGAGGACAGAACACAAGTCTGATCCAGAGACAGAGGACATTTGTCCCAAACCGATAGAAGATGGAGCTGAAGGGGTCTCATGTGAAACTGAGCAAATGGCACTGCCTCGAAGCAAGCCACCATCAAACCTACCAGCCTCATGCATTGCCTGATGGACAGACGAGGGCTGGACAGAAGAAAACGAATAAGAGCCTGAAGAACATCCACCTTCGGCTGGGGTAGGAATACCCTGGTCTGAATAGTATCCAGAGTCATGCCCAGGAACGAAGCCACCCTTGACGGGGATAGAGAGGACTTGGGGTAATTGATTACCCACCCGAACTCTCCAGCATCGTCACCACCGTTCTGGTGTCCAGCTCCGCCTGGTGGAGAGAGGATGATGTAATGATAAGGTCGTCCAGGTAAGGCAAGATACGAATGCCCCGGACTCTGAGAAGGGCCATCACGCCAGCCAAAACCTTGTTGAACACCCTGGGCACCGAAGTCAGCCGAAGGAAAGAGCCACAAACTGGAAGTGCTGGTTGTCTACCACGAACCTGAGGAACCCTTGGTGTCCCGGGAAGACCGGCACATAAAGGTAAGCGTCCTTGATATCTATTGAGGTCATAAAGTCCCCTGGACGCAGTGAGCCGACAGCAGAGCGCAGAGTCTCCATGCAAAATTTTTTTGTTCTGATGAACCGGTTGAGAGTTTTCAAGTCCAAAATGGGTCTTATGGAACCATCTTTTTTGGGCACCGTAAAGAGGTTGGAATAGTAACCCAGACCTCCCTCTGTGGGGGGAACCGGACAAACTACCCCCATATCCCAAAGGTTTTGTACCGCCATAAAAAGGCCCTGTGCCGCCCGAGGGTCCGACGGAACCCGGGACCTGAGGAATCTGGGAGGAGGCCGGCATGCAAACTCCAGCTTGTACCCGGAGGAAATTACCTCCCGGATCCAGACGTCTGTGACCTCTAGGGTCCAGACCTGAGCAAAGATCCGCAGCCGTCCCCCCACCCGCATTGCTGAACAGGCTTGGCAACGGATTTGGGTTTAGTATCCCAGGAAGTCCCGGGTCGGGCACGTCCTCTGCCCCTACCCCAGGCATCCCCTCGGAACGCAGTGAAAAAACGTTCCCCTGCTTGACCGAGAGCCACAAAGGAAGGGTAGAATGAACCCGAACCCCGAAAGGGCCGGCGCTGCTTCTTGCATTGAGGTAACTTACCCCCTCTGGCAACAGAGTCTAAACGATCACCAAACAGGCGCAGACCCACGAAGGGAAGACCTGTGAGCAACTTCTTAGCAGCCTTATCGGCCGCCCACTGGCTCAACCAGACCGACCGGCGTATAGCAACCTGCAATGCCAAGGTCCTGCTACACATACGGATAGTATCATCCAAGGCTCATAGGACAAAAGCAATGAACATCTCACAATGAGTCAAGGCTGTAAACTCCTCACTGCAGGGATCCAATTGGGAGCCATCCAAAAGGCCCCTAATTAGAGCTCTAGTAGCCACGGCCGTGATCGCAGAAGCACAAACCGGGCGCAAGGCAGAACCTACACAAGCAAAGGCATGTGAAGCCAATTGATCGAGACGTCGGTCCTCACCATCCTTCAAGGTAGTGGAATCCGGGGTATGCACGACTGGAGTATTGGCCAATCCCAGGACGGGCGCATCGACCTCTGGGGGTGTCGACCAAAGTTTCACCACATCAACAGGAAAGGGATACTTCCTATCCCACCCGTGAGGGATACCAGGAGGCCGACTAGGCTTTTCCCATTCCTTAAGGATCAGAATGTTAAAAGGCTTCTGATCCGGGAACTCCAAACGAGGTTTGGCGGTCCCAAAAAAATCCCCCCGTTGCGGAGGGGCCTCTGCAGGAGGGGAAATGGCAAGTACCTCAAAAATTTGAGTAAGGAGCCTATGGGTGTCGACAGCATCCCTGCGATCCGAGCAGGCATCAGCGACAGGGTACTGCCGATTTTCAGAAGAATCAGTGTCTGGGAACAGTTCCCCTTCCTCGAGCGGGGGAAAAATCAGACCAGTCAAAAGGTTCAACATCCGCATAATCAAAGGCCGGCGCCGTGGGCGCCAAGTGCCGTCTCTTAGCTGGGGCCTTCCTGGCCGCAGAGCTAGCAATAAGTCTCTCAGTGTTGGCCAGTCTTGCGCATACATCAGATTGCGACTCCCCACTGGCGACAACGTCACTTGGGGCCATACCCAGGCGTGGGGGTGTAGGTGATGGCCAGCGGGGCTGAACCGTCCGCACGGGGCCCGGCTTGCCGCACAAGCGCCTGTTGTGCACATGGTATGCAAATTTGTACATCATCCCCCAAAAGGGATGCCCCACATATCACACACGACCGGGATTGTCCCGAAGGGACCCCGAATCCAATATCCTGGGGAGCCTCCATATGGTGATTTTTTGATAGTCGCAAAAATCAATGGGAATTACGCTATGAAGCCACCCGGGATGCCCCTTGGCGTCCGTTAGTGGGAGGATTTAATAATGACCAAAGGGAACCCCAATTTGAACAAGGGACCTAAGGACCGGGAGAACCCCCTGTTTTAATAAAGGCTTGATAGTCCCACCTGAAAGACACAATAAGGGACCCCATAAAAATCACATATGCACACAGAAAACCAAGCACCAACATATGCAGCATAAGACATTAAGTGCAGTAATAAAGGTGGTATCCCCAGGCCCCCAGGCACTGTGATAACAGCGCAATGTACATATAAATATAATAAAAACCAAGGCCCCGAAGGGCACTCACAGTATCCGGCAGAGGAATGGCATCTGTTAGCCAGGAGATCCCCAGGAAGAAGGGCGGGCCAGCGCGGATCGCGCGCCGCGCCCCCTCCCGGCCCGGGAACTGACAAGCGGTTCCCAGCCAATGGCTCAGAGCCACACGAAATGCGGCGGAGGAGAGGGACGGGCCGTAACCAGCGTGCAGAGCGTCAGGCCCCGCTGACTCTGACTGAGGAACAGAGAGAAAGAGAGCCGCGCACCCCAGTCTTGCTGCGGAGCCGGCCATGAGGCAACCAGCCCGCCGCTGCTGCACAATACAGCAAGTGGGGCCGCAGATAACAGTGAAACACATGCACACAGACAACACCCACACACACACACACTGGCAGTAGCCAGCATGTGAAGTAAAAACAGCACGTGACAGTAACTATAATGGGACAAGATGGAGGGTCAGGCCCCCCCCCCCTACTATCTGGGAACGGGGAGTAATGGAGGGGAAGCCGAAAGCTACCTATAATAATGTAGCGACGGCATCGATGCGGACAGGGCATCCCACGTCAGGATCACTAACCTGACGACCGCCTACCCCTTGGTGGGGGATTTGCGGTGGAGCATGGCTCCTGTTCAAACATCACTAAGGTGTGCCCCACCCTCACCTGGATCTTACAGCCAAGGCTGGGAGGCATAGGGACATTAATGAAATAGTCCAGGTGGAAATAGGAAAAAAAGTGGCCGGGTGTACACCCGGCTTACCTGTAAAGGAAAGAGACAGCCATCCTCTTGACTTGCTTCGCCGTCTGCAGGGACTTATCTGGGGAATGTGTGGGAGGTCCCAGGTATTTATGGACCGGGAGGGGGCTTCTTTTTCTAGTCATCGCTGCAGAAGTTCGCCCTCTACTGGACCATAACCCACGTGTAATTAATCATTCCGAAGCAGGGTGTGAGACATACTTGGAATAGACACACAGCAGAGGTTGCAAAGCCAGCAAAAATCACAGGTCAGCAGGAAATCCCATAATTTCCTGCTGACCAAAAACACAGGTGGTCTACCAATTGCATTACCTGTACAGGCTTTCGTCCAATGAGAGACACCCCCTAAACTAATGTAATTTGGCAGGCATCTCTTATTGTTGTCAATAGGCTGGTGTGGGTCTGTGCGCACAACCCAGGATGCTGCAACGTGTGCTCCCCATTATAGACAATAAGAGACATTTGCCAAAAGTGGTAACACAGCAAACGGCTCTCGTTGGCGGAACGCCCATGCCATTGGAATAAGAACAGGTGAGTCTACCTGGGCAAACTGGGGGGTTTCACACAGAAGGGCAATTGTGTGAATTGTATAATGAGTAAAAGAAATAAACAGAAAAGCAGAAAATTAGGTCAACACAATGCAATGGCATCTACGCCTGAAGACTAATCACACCTATCCTGTTAGTAATTGTCACCCACAAAAGTAGTATGGCTAAAGGTCCATTTCCATGAATAGATAAATCAACCGTTTGTTGAGCGAGTGAACTTAAGTCTCAAATGTGAGTGTAAGATTTGTCAGCGAATTGTCCATTAGAGCAATCAATCAAACGTTCATGAGATCACTCATGCTGTGTGCTTCACCTAGGAATTTGCGATAGTAGGGTGGAGTGCAATGCCCTATTTGTGATCTATTTCTGTTTCCACAACGGTTATGTAAACGAAAAATGTTATCTTATTTTGTCAGCCAAACCTATATAGTGTTTGATCCAACAAAGAAATTATCCTTCATCATGCAATCACACTGGGCATCTCCAAGGATCCATTCTGAATACAATCAAATAAGCGATTTGTCACTCGCAAATCGAGGAAATATTGCTTTACACATTAGCTGATGCATTTGTAGCTGAATCTAATTAAACCTGGTTCATTTTTTAAACCAAACTCAATTTGGCAGAAGAAAAAAAAACAAATTGATGTATAGATATGTACTTACTAATATACAAACATCTGCCAAATGATTTGCAATGTGTTGGCTATTTCATTAATCCAGACACTCCATGTGATATAGATTTATTGTTTGGCATTTGTCTATTTTACAGACAACTGCCACAGAGTCTATTTTAATGGTTTAAAGAAGATTGACAGATTTAATGTATTTTTGTAAGCTCATTTTATGTGAGAATTATTTTTAACAAACATATAAATGGTTCAGATGTTTATTAACAACGAGCCTGGAATCAAGATTCATTAAAGTACAGTATCAAATTGTGTTTTAGTAGTATAATTCATACCAAATAAAAATACAAAAATGCAAGCAGGCATGGAACAAAATGAATCTTCTACAATGCTTCACAAATTTTTCCAGTTTATAGAGTTGTGAGTCCCATCACCAGATAATTCATACTCTTACCAGAGATGCACCAATCTTAAAGTATGTACACATAACTCCACCAACTGCTCTTGAATCTGACACCCTCATATTAGGGTAATGGTAAAAAAAAAAATTCTGAATAGCAAATTCCATCAAACTACTTATAACGCTTTTACTAAAATCCAAGAAATACACTTTACTTTGATAAGGAAAGATGTGCATATAAATACATAACACAGAGATCCCAGTAAGACCAGCCTAAGTGAAAGTCTGCAAAGACAAATGGCCTGATGCAGAGCCTCCCCTGAACTGACCTTAAAACCTTCCGATTGTCCGAGGGTCCCATTTGAATCGTGGCTCAAATGTGATGCAGAGCCTCCGTCGGAATGGGTCCCTAACTGATCCGTTAATTTGTCTTCAATCGGGAAGCATTTTTTGCCCCTCTCGGGAGCATGCAATTTCCTCGTGGCTTCCGTTCACGTTCACACGGGCGTCCCGTTTTTTCCTCCTTTTTGCTTTGTTTTTTAACATACCTGCTTGCCTTCCGTCTCATTTTTCCTTCCTTTTTTTTTGTATTTGACAAGTATACTTACATCTCCATGGATCTCCTGTTGTCAATCTGGGTCCACGCAAGCGCACATCCCTAAACCTCCATGGGAATATGCATATGGCACAAACTGCCAATTTGACACATATCTAATTTTTACACAATTTTTTTGGTTTCATTCTTCCTTGCCTGTAATGCTTACCTTAATTTTTTGTTTTTTTTTGTTTTTATATTTATTGTCCCATATATAAACCTTTTGTGACATGTAAATGTGTGGTGATGCTGTGTGAATGTACATTTGCAGAAAAGACAACACACCAAATTTGTTTTTGATTTTTTACTTTAAACTTTTTTAAAACTTGTTATCTATTTTTTTGGGGTTAAACTTTTTGGATTCAATTGTTAAAAATTATAAAATCAGAATAAAATAAAAAAAAATGTTTCTTCAGCTCATTGTTTTTGCTGGCGTTTTCTTTGATCTGTGAATGAAAAACATCATCAGTTTAGCATTGTTTGTATGTTGTTGTTGTTATTTTGGGCCATTTTTTTGTTTTTATTTTTACTAAGTCTTTAGCTCAATGTTCCTTTGGCCTTTTGTTTTTATTTGGGACTTGTTTGTTCAATTAATTTATTAAATAAATCCACAACTTACAAGGTTTTGGTGCCACATTGCCGTCGGGGGTGGAGTCTTTCTTCCTCCCTCGGTTGCTGCTGTGAATCTGTTTGGATCACAAACACACAGATATTAGAGAATGTTGTTGTCTCATGAATGTCAGATTAAGTTATGCTTCTATGCATCATTTCACTCACCTCTTCCTCTTGGCTCCCTTCCTCGACTCCCCCTTGGGATGGCCCAGCGACGTCTGAATCTACAACTAACAATAGTGCACATGAGTATATGTATTTAATGCATGTATTAGCACATATCTAACTTTCTTCCCCTTACCGGAGTGAGGTTGTGGATCTGTTAAGCTGGACTCCCTGCCGTCAGATTCCCCCCTCCCCTGCATGCTGAGGTCCAGTGGCTCCTCATACTCACTGGCAGAGGAGAGGGTGGCCGTTGTCACTGGCGATGAACCACCTATTCCTTCACCAGAATCGCCCAACACTGGGCTGCATGTTCTTGTCCGGGTGGGGTGGAACCGCATATTCCATTCATGGGCTGAAATAGAAACACAATCATCCAAACACGCACAGCCAAGGCCAGTGTGATTCTTGCATGTCAAGTATATACACTTACCGGGAAAATGTTTTGCGAAGTACCGCCTCACCCGGGGCCTATGCCTTCTCTTTAAATCCGACCAGTGTTGGGCGATCTGGGTGAAGATATAGGTGGTTTGTGTAATCCTGGTGATCGCGTCCACCACCGCCAGCGACAACGTCCTCTTCTCATAATCTGACGGCAGGAAGTCGTAGCGATTCCTCAGCATCATCTGTTTGTAAAATACACAATGACCCACCATTAATCCCCAAAATACATGTCCAAGTTTCATGCCCTACCTAAAGTCACTTTAGTATCCTCTTTATGACTCACATTGGCCTAGTTCTACAATCTGCATCTAGCCTAGTTTGTAGCTGCGTACATGTGTTAAACTAAGGTGAGCTTGTATTTGACGTTACAAAGTAAGTTGTTCCTGACTATTCTTGCGCTTTGTTTTTTTTTAATTACAAGTAGTGTATGTGCGCACATAAACGCACGCTCGCCTACTCACATCCATGATGATTTCGTCCTGCTCCTGGGTGTAGATAGCGGGAGACATCTTTTCTTGCTCTTCCGGGCATAGCTATGACGTTCCCCCGTGGTGAGGTGCGTGCCTGTGCGCATGCAGGCACACACGCTGTTAAACACGCCCACGGGAAACATATTTAAAGCACAATACACTCAGCTCTGTGTTGGATCCCATATCATTATGGGCAGACGAAAAGGGAGCAGAAAGAGCCACAAAAGCCCCGAGGCACATAGTAGCTGCACACATGCCTCATCAAAAAACAAACAGAAGAGCAGGCACAAGACCCATGCTGAACATGCCCCGACTAAAACGCTGGTTACTCCACAGACACAGGCACATCCAAAAAAACGCAGGAGCAAGGATCCATTGACACATTCTCCACAACCTGCAAAAACAACACGAGCACACAAGGGTGCCAAATCTATTAAGACCCTGCAGCATCCTCCTCCGCAACACACTAAGCATACCCACAAAACCAAACACATCAGCAAGGGTAAGCATAGTGCCAAACCCTCCACCCCACCCAGGTCACCCACCCCTCCACCTCAACCCTCTGGTTCTCAAACTTCCAGTAACTCAGATTCAACATCCAGCTCAACAGGTGATAGCTCCAAGGGCACCCAGACATTAACCCAGAGCAGCACACACACAACATCACCCTCCCCCCTAAGCCCAAGAACCACACACGACTCCCCAGATAGCCAACCATCTATTTCAAGTGATGCAGGGGACACCACACACCCATGTGGGCGCAAACTACGCCGTGGGTCCCTAACAGCCCGTTTTTGCGATGCACAAAGCATGGCTGCTTCCAATGGTGTTTGTGAGCATTATGGGGTTCTGTCCATCGAGATATAGATCAAATCAAGCGGAAATTTGGGGACCTCAAATAATATAGTTTAAAAAAAATGGACATGCACCGGCAGCAGAGGTAAAGCCCATTTGAAATGCATTTATAGTCGCATTGGTAACAGGATGTAACACTTATTAGGTGTGATTTAATCTTCCCCGGCCTGCAGACAGGGGGTGGTTTCAAGAAAATACATTGGCCACAAGTTCAGCACGTATTGTGTGTGCTGGGCCACTTTGTGTACCAGAGTAAGGAGGGGTCTGCTCATCAGAAATAGGTAAAGGTTCTGCACCCAGGTCAGTATATCGAGCAATCCTGCTTCTAATGGCAAGGTTGTGCAGGACCCCACAAGCAATAATTATTTGGATGACCTTGCCAGGCTGATACTGAAGGGCACCCCCACTCTGATCCAGACATCGGAAATGCATCTTCCACAACCCAAAGGCACGTTCCACCACAGAGCGAGTCCTCCTATGGGCTGTGTTGTAGCGCTCCTGGGCCTGGGAAGATGGGTGTAGGATGGGTGTGAGCAGCCATGGTAACAAGGGATAGCCTGAGTCACCTGCAAAAATCCAAAAGAAAAACATAAGGTGGATGCTAAAAATAAGGTTTAGGTGTGTATTGCCACATTATTAAACAGGGACAAATAGGTGAGCTAGGTATTGTTTGAGGAATTGACATTTTTTATGAGGCTACATACACATCCAACCTGTACACTCATTAAAAATGTCTGTGGAATGCTACTTAGATAAGAGGGCCAGAACATAACACAATAGTGGTGAATCCCTTCACCCATTAAATTTAAATTAAAAACAAAAATAAAGTTTGCAAGTTTCATGGAAATGTCTCACAGATTAGTGGTGTACTGGCAAATCCAAATTCAAACATGGGGGCCATCAACTACAACTTTAAGACACATACCCAGTACCCATCCACCAGAAAGATCTACAGATTGAAACCGTTGATAGAGGCTGGAGTTCCTCAAAATATGCGCGTCATGCGTGGACCCAGGGAAGCCAGCAAACAGACTGAAAAATTGAAGATCAGGGCCCGCCACTGCCTGAACATTGATGGAATGGCCCATCTTCCTGTTCCTGCACAAAGCCAACAAAAAGTGGAATTAGTCTGAGGCTTAAAAAATGTTTGATAAAAAAAAAAAAAAAAGCAGACCCAAACCACATACCTGAACAGATATTCCTGGTCCGCAGGGGGGATGAGCGATACATGTGTGCAATCGATTGCACCAATGACGTTGGGCATGTCAGCTATGTTATAAAAGCCCAGCTTAACCGCATTCCAGGCATCCCCTGTTTGAGGGAAAAAAATATAATTCTGTGCCAGGGTAGCCATGCCATCCAAAAACTTGGTTAGGCTGCGGCTCAGCATAGACTGGGACATCCCCACGGAGAAGGCACCCAGTCTCTGGAACGAGCCGTTCGCCAAAAACTGCAGGCAGCCAACCAATTTGGTCATACCTGCAATTGCATGCCCCTTTCTTGTGGTGGGGGCTAACCATGGCCGCAGCTCGCTATACAAGGCATGGAGAGAAACACGGTTAAGGCGGGTGAGCTCGAATAGGTCAACGTCATGCATGCAATCGATGTCCAATGGCGTTCGGTGCAGCCTGGTTTCTGCCATGCTCATAAGTACCAGACCGCGTAGCTGGCGCCTTTGACGTGCGCCCACAGAGGAATGCATTTCCAAAAAGCATGGAGCTTACATACGGCTGGTCAGACTGCCCGTAAGTGAAGGCTCGGCGGCCACGTTTTATTAGGGTGATTTCAATCGGAAATCAAGGCTCTGCATCACTGAAAAAAAATGTTTCCCGGGAAACAGCCTCGGGCGAGCCGACAATCGGAAAGGCGGCTGAGCACACACCTGAGTGCATAAACGCACACAAAAACCAACGTAGCACCCTTTCCTGACCCGATCACAGGCCAAAACGCACGGGATAGCTGAACGGGGAGGCTCTGCATCAAGGCAAAAGTGCGTCAGTGAGCCAGATAGCCACCCCCCCCCCTGATTGACTTGTTAGCCACAAGCAGGACTAGAGTCCTACTGGCATCTCTGTGCAATTTATTTATATTTGTGGTTAGTGGAGTTATGTGTTCATGCTTGATCGGTACAGTACATCTCTGGTAAGATTATAACTATAGTTATAAAGTGACTCACAGTTCTATGGTCTGGTCTCACTGACAGGAAGTATTTGTGAAGTATTGTAGAAGATTGTCATTTTGCTCTACATCTACTTGCATTCTTGCATTTTTGTACTGGTTTGGATTGAGCCCCTTGCACTGGGACGTCTTTTTTGGATGTTTGATTGCTTCATTGGTGTTCCTGGCTATAGGAGCCGTGTTGGTTTTCGTCACCTGGTGTCTATTGGCCGGTATCAAACCCTGGGGACACCAGTCATCTTTTTGAGTTTACAACCCCCAGTCTCCGCAGCTCGCTTCACCTTTAGCCAAGCCCGTTTGCCGGGACGCTTTAAACGCCTCACTGGACACGGTTGCCCCCAGGACTAATTAGCTCAAAGGATGTAAACTCACGGGGGTGAAGACAGATGAACCGAAGTTAGGACGGGGCGCAATCAGGTAGCCGAGGTAAATACAGATTATAGTTCGGGTAACTCCGAGGGAGAAAACAAGCGAGGTCAATTGTCACGCCAACGTCAAACCAGAAGAATAGAGGCACTAGGGATGAGACAGGTTCATAGTCGTAATACAGGCTGAAGTCGGTACAGGCGGCAGTCAGGATAGTCAGGCTAGGAAGGTCGGCAACAGATAAACACGGGAATCTCAGGATAATCACACCCAGTTAAACGATATCACGGGCGCAGGCTGAATGAACTGGGAACACCTTTATAGGACATGGATGCAGGGGATATGACAGAAGAAACTGAGCACATTGGATACTAATAACACTTGTGCTGATTGCGTTTCAGCCGGAACAATCCTTGGGCTCATTGGCCCTTTAAATCAATATAAGATATCACGATCAACTCACCTCAGGATCGGTCCCGCGCTGTCTCTAGGAGGCTTGCCGGGGCGCGTCCTGCCCGGCAGCCGCTCCGAGCGTCTGCTCAAGCAGCGTCTACAGCGGCGCCGAGCACTCTGGGCTCATTGGCCCTTCACCGCCGAATCCCCGGCTTCCGGGAACGTGCTCGTGTCTCTCTTATTACCTCTGATGTTGCTATACACAGTGCGCCCGCTGGAGGCTGCAGTAAAGGGCCAATGAGCCCAGAGTGGTTCTGGCCGAAAACGCCCTTTTTAGTTCAAATTGGGCAATCAGCCCAAAGTTCCTAAAGTGCAACAATCACAGTCTCCTTCCATCCAATTCAGTCAGCTTCCAGCAATTGAAGGTTGTTTCCCCACACTTGTCCCTTGCCCGTGATAGCGTGTTGCTGGGTGTGCTTTTGTCTGAGAGTATTGATTCCTTTCTGTTGCTGACCTTGCCGTGTTTGACCTTTCCGTGATTGACGACTGGACTGACCATTGCCTGTTTCCTGACTACAAATTTGTCTCATCCTTTGTACTGCAAACCTGTGACCTCCCGGCTTGACCCCTGGCTCGATTTTGACTCTTCTTTCTTCTCTTCCCTTTGGTGCTGCGTTATATTGGACTGACTACCCGTGTATGACCCCGGCTTACCCTACATCGCCCAGTCTTGCCCCGGGTTCATTCGCCTTCCCCCCTGTAAGTCCACATCCTTTGTACTACGAAGTCCTGGGGGCAACCGTGTACGGTGAGGCATGTAAAGCATTCCGGCAGATGGGGGCTTGTCTATAGGTGAAGCTAGCAGCGGAGATTGGGGGTTGTGGACTTACCTAGAAGGCAGGTGTCCCACGGGGCTTGACATAAGACAGGCATGCTCGTGGTGTGCAAACACATGCAGAGGAACAGCGGAAGGAGGAGATGGAGACGTTTGGCGCCGCTCGGGCCGATGCTGCTCGAGCCAACGTCTGGCATGGATGCGGCTGCCGGACGGAAGGAGTCTCGGCCAGCCACCCGAGGACGCAGAGGGACCGGGCTGAAGGTAAGTGTGCCATAACAGCCGGGTGGTTTCTGTGGGTGGGGCAGTGTGTTTAATTTCCTTATCCCCATTAGTATATATAATCTGCCTGCTTTACCCCTTCCCGCCATGGTGTTTTCACCTAAAGAGATGAAAGGGCTTGTCTGAGCAGCCCCACAGCTGCCTTGCCTGCTTCCTATTGCTGGTGCTGTAAAGTCTGTGCCTTCCTGTGCAAATGGACCATTCTATTTGTGGCATGGACCTGTTGAATGCATGCTGGTAAAAGGTTAATTAAATGATGTTGATGCATCTGGAACGCTGAAGCCCCGCCCCCCCCCCACCGAACGCACAATATACTTACCTTCACCTCAAGCCTGCGCCGGAAAAGGAGTCCCGTGATTGGTGATGAAGTGGTCACATGGGCCATGCTCATATCCTTGGCGCTGGCCCCCAGAACTACCCTCGGGCCAGTCGCAAGACTCCTTTTCTGGCACAGGCTCGAGGTGAAGGTAAAAAATACAATTCTGTGAAGTACTCACCTGTAGAATTGGTATTGTAGCGATAACCCTTATCGCCGGAGGGCTTCACCGCCCGAGACGTCCTTTTCCCAATCGTAAGAGGTGCTGCTGGAACTCCAGAGTCGTCCATGAGGAACCAGGAACAGCCCTTACAAGGGCTAGTGAATTGTAATATAGCGTTTCCCCCAATAAGAGACAGAACTCAGTATTGAGGGTGAAGGTGAAAGTGTCTTTATTAGTGCCACTCTAGGCCTTATATACACAAGTCTCCTATTGCATGACACGCACACCGACCAATAGCAGCAGGGCACACAATCCCTCAACTCTGCCGGTGACGCAATCAGCAATACAATAGAGACGTCTGTAATACACTCAATCCGAACAATGCCATTGTCTGTGACGTAATCAATTAACACAATGGCAGTTTATAATACAATCCAAACTACAATGACATTGCCTGTAACAGTATCAAAATACAATGACATTGTCTGGAACCTAATTAAGAAAAGGCCAGTGAATGACCCGGTGGGCAACTGAATAGTGATGACATCCAAAAGACAGAGCGTCTGTCACAGGTATTATACGTATACAGTACGTCCTGCTCCAGATATAATACTTACACTTGGGTTATCCTCCGCCAGATGGCGCTGTGCACTGCAGACATGCAAAAACAGGCTCCTCCCGTCCCTTCATATACCCGGAGACCTCCCACAAATCCCCAGCATTGAAAAGCAGTAAACAAGAAGCCGGGAGAATTTAACCACCAAAACTGTTAACAACAACCATGGTAACAATCACCATACAGGGGATCCAGAATAATGCAAAACAACAGGGTGGGGTGGAGCAGGACGTACTGTATACGTATAATACCAATTCTACAGGTGAGTACTTCACAGAATTGTATTATTCTAAGTATACAGTACGTCCTGCTCCAGATATAATACTTACACTTGGGACATCCAATAGCAGTGTCCATAAAAGTAGGGTGGGATCCCCAACGAAAGGCAACAGCTGGCAGCTTAAACTACTGCCGCCTGCAAAACCTTGCGGCCAAACACAGCATCAGCTGAGGCCCTAACATCAACCGTGTAAAACTTAGAAAAGGTATGAACAGAAGACCAAGTAGCGGCCTTGCAAATTTGTTCAACAGAAGCCTGGTGCTGGAAGGCCCAGGAGGCCCCAATAGCACGAGTAAATGAGCAGTAAGACGGAAAGGAGGACTCTTCCCCTTAGCAGAATAGGCCTGAATCACAGCCTGACGGATCCATTTGCTGATAGTAGACTTAGCAGGAGCCAAACCCTTCCTAGGTCCAGAAGGCACAATGAAGAGAGCATCAGTCTTCCTGAAAGCAGCAGTGACTACCAGGTAATACTTCAAACACCTGACCACGTCCAAGGAATGCAGAACCCTTTCCTTGTCATTGCTAGGATTGGGACACAATGAAGGAAGAACAATGTCCTGATTCAAATGAAAAGCAGACACAACCTTAGGCAGAAAATCCGACTTGAAGCGGAACACCAGCTTGTCCTGGTGCCTCTCATAGTACGGAGGCCGAGAGGTGATGAGTATATTGTCCAGGTAGGGCAGCACGCGTATGCCCCTTAGCCTTATCAGGGACATCACCCCTGCCAGCACCTTGGTGAACACCCTGGGAGCCGACGTGAGGCCGAATGGCAAGGCCACAAATTGATAATGCTGATCTTTCAGTGCAAATCTGAGAAACCCTTGGTGTCCTGGAAACACCGGGACGTGAAGGTAAGCATCCTTGATGTCTACAGACGTCATAAAGTCCCCTGGGCGCAGAGAGCCGATGGCCGAGCGCAGAGTTTCCATGCGAAAGTGCCTGTTCTTGACAAATTTGTTGAGAATCTTTAAGTCCAGAATGGGCCTGACTGACCCATCCTTCTTGGGTACTGTGAAAAGGTTGGAATAGAACCCCATGCCCCTGTCTCCTAAGGGGACCTTGCAAATGACCCCTAGATCCAGGAGACCCTGCACAGCCAGCAACAAGACCTGAGCTGAGGCAGGGTCCTGTGGAATTCGGGACCCAATGAATCTGGTGGGGGGGGCGTACAGCAAATTCTATCTTGTAGCCGGAGGACACTACCTCCTGAATCCACCGGTCTGAGACGTGGCGCCTCCAGACATGCTCGAAGTGTTGCAGACGTCCCCCCACCCTGACGGGCGAGGGCGCCCCTTCATGCCTGAGGGGTCTTGGGAGGGGCTTTGGGCTTGGACCCCCAGGAGGAACCAGGACGGCGTCCTCTATTCTTGTGCCAGGAATCTGCGCGGGACCCAGTGAAGGACACCCCTTTTCCCTGTTTAGCCCCACGATAGGGGATTGAAAGGGTGTCCTGGCCTCGAAAGGGCCGAATCTCCCGCCTGCGCTGGGGTAACTTGCCTCCCTTGGCGAAGAGGTCTAGATGGTCCCCAAACAGGCGCAGGCCCTTAAATGGAAGCCCAGTAAGGGCTTTCTTAGCGGCATTGTCAGCAGCCCACTGGCGCAACCAAACCGCGCGGCGTATAGCTACCCCCAGGGCAGAAGATCTGGCACACATCCTAATAGCATCGTCCGATGCAGACAGAATAAAGTTTACAAACACATCCCAGTTAGACAGTGCATTGACAGTATCAGGTGTCAACTCATCTGTGCCATCGAGTGCATTCCTGACCATGGCCCTGAGCGCTACTGCCGTAATGGCTAAGGCGCAAACCGGGCGCAGAGTCGCTCCCCCAAATGCAAAGGCATGGCATGCCAATTGATCAATACGCCGGTCCTCAGAGTCCCGCAGCGTAGTAGTGTCAGGGGAGTGCATAATAGAGGTGTTGGACAACCCTAGAATAGGAGCATCGACCTCGGGGGGCGATGACCAGCACTTAACCAAGTCAGCCGGGAAGGGATACTTCCTATCCACACTCTTAGGGATCCCAGGAAGTCTACTGGGATGTTCCCATTCTTTAAGCACGAGGCTATTGAAATGGGTTTGCTCGGGAAATTCCAGATGAGCCTTAGCAGTATGAAAAAGCTCACCCCTTTGCCTGGGAGCCGCAACAGGGGGAGAGATGGACAAAACCTCAAAAATCTGAACCAGCAGTCTATCAATATCATCCGGGGTCCAGTGCTCGGAACCAGACTCGTCATGACCCCTTGACTCCTCGTCATATGACCCTGAATCAGAGAACAGCTCCCCTTCGTCCGAGGGGGTATGGCCGTAAGGATGCAACAACTCATCAGATTCCATAGGGAAAAGAGCAGAGTCAGGGGTTAAATGCCGCCTCTTAGCGGTGGCCTTACGCGCTAATGAGCTAGCAAGCAATCTTTCAACACTGGCTAGTCTAGTAGCCACATCAGGATGAGAATTCCCGCTTGTATTGGGGGTTAGACTCAGGCTTGGGGGAGTAGGTGAAGTGAGGCGAAGTGCAGGCCCAGCCACGGAAGAGGCGGGAAGAATCGATAGCGCCTGCTGTGCACAAGGAACACAGACCCGTGGGAGTAAATTTAATAGTCTCAACCGGGAGCTACACCGGGCCGGGAGAAGCCACCGGAATCCACGGTCTGAACCAAGCGAACCTCGAAGGGCGGGCCAGAGCTGACGGTGACGCGGAGCGCGCCAAGCCAGGACACCGCCCCCCCCCCCCCCCCGGAGAGCGCGAAGCTCCAAAAACGCGTAGCCAATATAGAAAGCAGGGCAGTGACGCCTGAAGGGAATTGATCGAGTGGATTACCGCAGAAGAGCCACTACAAGCTAAAAAAGAGACGCCGCAGCATCTGCAAAGCCACCGCCGCCCATGCAGTACAACCATATAGGAAAGACGCGGCGGCGGCGACCAATACAAGTTAAAAGTAAACAGCCCGGCTCTGACACACATTCCCAGTCAAACGCGATACTAAGGCCATAAGCGTGTAATAGGGTACACTGAGGCCGCCATACTCACAAACCCCTCTCCCCCCCCCTTTCTTTCCCCCCGGGCTAAGGGGGGAACGAGGGAGGATGGCGACCCTTTACACAGGGTCCACCGCTACACGGGGCGTGGGCAAAGATGCGGGAGGGGCATCCCCTAAAGGCTCACCATCAGCCTAAACCGCCTACCTTTTGGTGGGGGACTGCGGTGGAGCAAGGCTCCATAAGCACGTATGGTGCTGCCTACCTTCACCTGACCAGCGCAGCCCAGGCTGGGAGGCACATCACAAGTAGGACGGGTGGGAGTAGTCCAACAGGGCCGCAGGCTGTAATAGCCCCGCTCACCTGCGAGAGAGTGATACTTCATGTCTTCGCAGTCAGCACTGCAGAGAAACCTGGGGATTTGTGGGAGGTCCCCGGGTATATGAAGGGCCGGGAGGAGCCTGTTTTTGCATGTCTGCAGTGCACAGCGCCATCTGGCGGAGGATAACCCAAGTGTAAGTATTATATCTGGAGCAGGACGTACTGTATACTTAGAATATATTGGGGGTTCTGAGGGGTTATCTGCATTATGGATGCCCCTCTGAGCTTGTTTTTATGTGCTGTCAGCGGAACCAACATCCGTTAAAGAAAACCGGTGTTGATCCGGTTTAAGTAACTGGATAGACACATTGTATCTTAAAAGAGTAAGGATGCTTATTTGGATACTTTTATCTGGTTTAAATAAATGTTTACGGCAGTGTGCAGACTTTTCAAAGAATTCATGTCTGCTTGAAGATTTGGAGAACTTTGGTCTAGATCAGATCTCCATAGGTTGAGCAGTTATTGTGCCTCTTGTTTTACCATGAAGGTTGTCAAAGGTGCTCTGAAAAATTACTTTGTTTCATCTATGACCATTTACTTGAGTTATGTTAGAGACATTTTTCCCCATTTTTGTCTGATGTGGTATTCCAGCTCAACAGTCCTGATTTTGATTTTGTAATGAGCTACAATATATGTTCTCTATTAGTGAAAAATCTGGCAATTTTAGAACTTTCAACTTCTCATATGTGCTGCACGTTCTATTGTGAGATTTCCAATGCATTGCATTCTTTTTCTTTACACACCGTCCTAACTTTTTTGTAATTGGGATTGTACATTTCCTAAGTGTGACTAATTATTGATAAGTAGTGACTATTAACAACCACACACAATTTAAATAAATCTAAAAATGTAAACAGACACATAAGTAATCATCAATGTAAGCCTGCAATAGAAACAGAGATGCAGTTACTGTAACTGTAGCTTTGCACATGCCTACAATTAGATTGTCCGCAGTCTTTCATTACAATATTCATATACATTCTGACAAGTATGTAATTTCTAATGTGATCAATGGTGCCCTTAAATAACTCTATTAGGTGGAGGACAGTGGAACAGTTGCAACAAAAGGTTGTCACATACATGTAACATGGAAAGTTACAAATAGTACAAAAAAAACTATAATAATATGGTCCAAGCCAAGATATAAATAAGGGGAAATGAATGTGATTCTGAGAAAAAAAAGCCGCATTGTTTGGAGTTTTTCCTGACATCTGACAGAAGAGCAGGTAGAACAATACAAATACCACATTGTTGTCGTGGCAGGTAATACTGTCTCCCGAGAGTCTGCTGCGGAGACCAAATTATGAATCTTCTCTGTCATTTTTGGCATCAACTTATTATATAAAAACAATACCTGGCAACATTAAAAACCAGGACGCTTACTGTGACATTTTATAATAATTAGATTTTCCAGCAGGTGCAACTAAATGCCTAACCTTATTTAATATTTGCTTTTCCTTGCAGCCTGCTTTTGATCTGAAATAACAGTGCATTCAGTTAGAGATCCTGTAACCCGTTACATTTTTTTATTTATACGTTATGAGGGTTTTTCAAATTATGGAAACCATTGACGAGGTCAATGGTATTTCTAGAGATAACTGAAAACAATGGAAACGAGCAGTTTGTATATATGGCAAATGTAAGAGTATCTGCAACAAACGAAAATAATTGAAAATGAATGAAAGAAGCAAAGTAATCAGGCATCTTGTTTACCTAGGAAATTTCAGGTTATAGCCCTGATCAGTTTTCTTTTACTTTTAACATTAGATAGCCAAGCCTGCTGTTTGTATTTTCAATGATTCAATTATGTCAAATGAAATCAAGGCCAGACTTTTAAACCAAAGTCTGAAACTTCATGCTGTATGTATCAGAATTTAAAAAACTAACATTCAATGCTCATTGTGTACTTTATATATTTTTATATTGTATATTTATGGGGATTGTTAAGCGCAAAGCACTTGTCATCAAGTTAAAATTTGGATTTGGAAACTAGAACACAGTAAATTTTTCCCCGAAAGCTAGGAAAATGTCTGTGTCTTATAGGGTGAATCTGGCAGATCCACCCAATCCCCAACTGCCACTGAGGAACTTCATACCTGGGCCCTGATCCTGGAAGAAGCTGCCACTCTCTGCTGCCAGTGCGTTCCGATGCATCAATGACATCATTAATGAAACAGGGCGCGGCTGCACTGACCGCAAGCTGTCATTCTGCAAGCTGCCTGTTATATGGGGAGGGGGGATTCTGCATGCTGCTTGTTTTTTTAGGGATGGTAGCCTACCACACTACCTGTTATGGGGGTATTCTGCAAGGTAACAAGGTTACTGCAAGGTTATATGCGGAGGGGGATTTCTGCATGCTGCTTGTTTTATGGGGGGGGGGGGGGGGACTCTGCATGCTGCTTATTTTTGGGTATGGGGGGATCTGCCACACTGTTATGAAGGTATTCTGCAAGCTGCATGTTATATGGGCAGCATGCTGCTTTTTTGGGGGGATGGGGGGATCTGAGACACTAACTGTTATAGGGGACTGGGGGAGTTCTTACACACAAATGTTATATCCTGTTAGGTTTGGGGGGGGGGGGGGATTTTAGCTCACTATTTGGTTCAGAATATTTTATTTATTTTTTTCCTCCTCCAAATTCTAGGTGCTTCTTATGCACAGGTGCGTCTTATAGTGTGAAAATGTGGTACTCAAAATTAAAGTAAAGCAAATTAAACATTAAGGGACATTTCCAACCTCAATGCCAAGAGAAATGGGCCACCTTGAAAAACAGAAGAAAAACCAGAATGGAATGATTTGGCTGTGGGGCACGGTTGTTTGTCTTCGAAGGGGGTGGGAGGGACCATTTGTTCAGAGTCAGAGCTCAACTGTGACTAGAGGTCAGCCCTGAACACACTGGGACTAGATCTTGGCACCTGGCAAGTTTTACAACACTGGAGCAGGATGGAACAGCTGCAAGGGACAAAAGGGAGTATACTGTAGTTATTTTTGTTGTTTGTGCCAGTTATGTTGGGATGAAAAGTAAGCATACCCATACCCACATAAGAAAGACATTTCCCCTTGTTTAGTAAACCTAAACAAACCACAAAATCCGAGGTAGCATAAAATAACTTGCAATGTGTATTGTGGTGTGGATTTCAACCTACATCCCAGTGAGCTATTTAGATGTTAGACACAAAAAAAGTGCAAAAGAAAATGTTGTTGTCTTCCTTTATACACCAAAATTGCCTACATCTGTGATGGGGCATTTTTACAGGTTAGGCACATCAGTTTTCCAACCTTTGTTTTTATGTTTAAAATAAATAAAAAATTATAATAAAAATATATTCTTACATCACTGGAAAGAGAATGTACTTAAACTGTGAAAATGTGTGTACATGTACAGGTGATGTTTGGTGGGAAAATGTAGGACAAAAATAATTCTGTGAATACTGACCTGTAGAATTGATTTCTCTTCCATTATTACTTTAGGACATTAGGATAATTCAGTAACGATAGTGTTAAGCTCTCTCGATCGAAGGACTGCAAGACAAAGGCGTGCCGCCTCCCGGCCTATATCCTTTCGGCTGACTTCCTCCACTCCAGTGTAATTAAAAAGCAGTAGAACCAGCCGCCCGGGAGGCATACCTATATCTCTTGTTGGAGACAAAGACTCCTCTCTCTGATTATAAATATGCATCTGTTTCTTTTTTTTTTTTTTTTACACATATTTACCCCTCCACTAAGACTAGGCATCCAAAGAATGGACATAGTAACCCAGCTGACAGGGAGGGTCTGATGTCCTGAAGTAATAATGGAAGAGAAATCAATTCTACAGGTGAGTATTCACAGAATTATCTTTTCTCTTCCATTTTACTTCAGGACATCAGGATAGTAACGATAGGGATCTCCAAAAGCAGTACCCTGGATTTGGGTGGGATCCCCAAAAACCTTATCCCCTTTATCAGGAATAAGACATTTTTAAATTCTCTAGGTTACTACAGCCTGTAATACCTTACTACAGGTATTGGCATCCGCTGAGGCTCAAACCTCTACCCTATAAAATTTGGTAAATGTATGAGTTGAAGACCAAGTAGCGGCTTTATATACTTGTTCTACTGAAGCTTGATGCTGAAGCCCCAGAAGCTCCAATAGCTTGTGTCGAATGAGCAGTAGTCCTAAAGGGAGGATCCTTCCCATTACGGATATAGGCTCCTACCACTGCCTGTCTAATCTATCGGCTGATGGTAGACTTAGCTGGTGGAAGACCTTTCCGTGGACCCTCACGTATGACAAATAAGAAGTCCAACCTACGGAAAGATTGTGTAGCAGTGAGATAATAATGCTCAGAGAGTCTGCCAGTAGATTCTCTGCCCCCGGGATGTACACAGCCGAAATGCATTTAACATTGGCATCCGCCCATGTCAGAATCCGCGACACCTCCTGGAGGGCCCTCCTGCTCCGGGTCCCTCCCTAATGGTTGATGTAGGCAACCGCCGTCCTGTTGTCTGAGCGCACCTGCACAGACAGACCCCTCAGGTGATTGGTCAACTGCTCCAGTACCAACCTGATCGCCCATAGTTCCAGAATGTTGATGGGTAAGTGGGCCTCCTGAGGGCCCCACCTCCCCTGGAACCGCAGGGACTTCCAGAATCCCCCCCATCCTGACAGACTGGCATCCGTGGTGACCGTCTCCCAGGAGGGGGCCAGAAAGGACCTGCCCCCCAGCAAGTTCCTGTGGTCCAGCCACCCGAAAGGGACCGCCTGACCAAGGGGGGAAGCACACAGACCCCGTCCTTGTCCCATACTGACAGAAGGTGAAGTTGTAGAGGCCTCAAATGGAACTGAGCAAAAGGCACCACCATCAGGCCCACCAACTGCATTCCCTGCCTGAGGGAGGGCTGGGGACACGATAGCAGGAACCTCACCTGCGCAGTTAGAGCTTCCACCTTCTGTTGAGGAAGGAATATCCTTGACTGAACCGTATCCAGAATCATTCCCAGGAA
Organism: Gastrophryne carolinensis; assembly: GCA_027917425.1. Taxonomy (NCBI): domain Eukaryota; kingdom Metazoa; phylum Chordata; class Amphibia; order Anura; family Microhylidae; genus Gastrophryne; species Gastrophryne carolinensis. The sequence goes on along the minus strand of CM051239.1, from coordinate 186,529,977 downwards.
CGGGGTCACCGAGGAAGGGGACAGAGAGGACTTGGGGTGATTGATCACCCAGCCGAAGGACTCCAGGGTGGACACCACCAGCTGAGTGTCCAACTCTGCCTGCTGTAGAGACCGAGAGGTGATGAGTATGTCGTCCAGGTAGGGCAGCACGCGTATGCCCCTTGACCTCACCAGAGACATCACCCCCGCCAGCACCTTGGTGAACACTCTGGGAGCTGAGGTGAGGCCAAATGGCAAGGCCACAAATTGGTAATGTTGATCTTCCAATGTGAATCTGAGAAACCTTTGGTGTCCCGAGAACACAGGGATGTGAAGGTAAGCGTCTTTGATGTCCACAGACGTCATAAAATCCCCTGGGCGCAGGGAGCTGATGGCCGAGCACAGAGTTTCCATGCGAAAGCGCCTGTTCTTGACAAATTTGTTGAGGATCTTTAAATCCAGAATGGGCCTGACTGACCCATCTTTTTTGGGAACTGTGAAAAGGTTGGAATAGAACCCCTTGCCTCTTTCTCTTAAGGGGACCCTGCAAATGACCCCCAGACCCAGAAGGCCTTGCACGGCCTGCATCAAAACCTGAGCTGAGACAGGGTCCTGGGGGATCCGGGACCTGATGAATCTTGTGGGGGGCCGCACAGCAAACTCTATCTTGTAACCAGAAGACACAACCTCCTGAATCCACCGGTCTGAGACGTGGTGCCTCCAGACGTGAGCAAAGTGCTGTAGCCGTCCCCCCACCGTGACGGGCGAGGGACCCCCATCATGCCTGAGGGGGCTTGGGAGAGGATTTGGGCTTAGACGAGGTGGAGCCAGGACGGCGTCCTCTGCTCCTATGCCAGGAATCAGCACAAGCCCCCGCGAAGGACACCCCTTTTCCCTGCTTAGCACCGCGGTAGGGGAGTGAAAGGGGGCCCTGGCCCCGAAAGGGCCGAGACTGCCGCCTGCGCTGGGGTAACTTACCTCCTTTAGCAAAAAGGTCTAGGCGGTCCCCGAACAGGCGTAGCCCCTTAAATGGAAGCCCAGTAAGGGCCTTCTTTGCAGCATTGTCAGCAGCCCACTGGCGCAGCTAAACCGCGCGGCGTATAGCTACCACCAAGGCAGAAGTTCTCGCACACATCCTAATGGCATCATCCAAAGCAGATAGGATAAAGTTTACAAACACATCACAGTTAGACAGTGCATTAAACGTATCAGGTGGCAATTCATCAGGAGCACCGTCAAGTACACTTCTGATCAGGGTCCTGAGCGCCACAGACATAATGGCCGAGGCGCAAACCGGGCGCAGCGCCGTCCCCACAAATGCAAAGGCATGGCACGCCAATTGGTCAATGCGCCGGTACTCAGCATCCCGCAGAGTAGTAGTGTCAGGGGAGTGCATAATAGAGGTGTTAGACAGCCCTAGAATAGGAGCATCCACCTCGGGAGGCGATGACCAGCACTTGACCATATCAGCAGGAAAGGGATACTTTCTGTCCCAACTCTTAGGTATACCGGGAAGTATACTGGGACATTCCCACTCCTTAAGCACGAGGTTATTGAAATGGGTTTGCTCCGGAAATTCCAAACGAGCCTTAGCAGTATGAAAAAGCTCACCCCTTTGCCTGGGAGCTGCAACAGGGGGAGAGATGGACAGAAACTCAAAAATCTGAACCAGCAGTCTGTCAGTATCATCCGGGGTCCAGGGGTCAGAGCCAGTATCGTCATGACCCCTGGGTCTCTCGTCAGATGACCCTGAATCAGAGAACAGCTCCCCTTCGTCTGATGGGGTGTAGCCTCATAGATGCAACAACTCATCAGACTCCATAGGGAAAAGAGTGGCATCAGGGATTAAGTGACGCTTTTTAGCGGTGGCCTTACGTGCTAAGGTATTAGCAATCAATTTTTCAACACTGGCCAGTCTAGCAGACACATCAGGTTGAGAATCCCCGCTTGTATGCAATTCAATGGTGGTGAGACTCAAGCTTGGGGGAGTAGGTGAAGTGAGACGAGGTGCAGGCCCAGCCACCGGAGGGGCGGGTTGCAACGTTAGCGCCTGCTGTGCGCAAGGAACACAGACCCGTGCGCTGTCACCGCTGATAGGTGAGACCCCACAAGCTATACACAGCCGGGCTTGTCCCGAAGGAACCCCGGTCACATTATCCTGGGATGCCTCTATATGGTGATTAATAGGCACAATAAGCCAGTAGGGATTGACGCTGTAAGCTACCCTGGATGCCCCAATGACCCGCTAGGGAAGTGGGAGCAATTATACTAGGCCCAACTAACAATTACACCGGGCCGGGAGAAGCCAATGGATTCACCCGTCTGAAAGACACAATGAGAAGAAGGGGCGTCAAAACCATGCACAGTATGGAATGAGCATAAAAGCCGCCCGCGAGGGCACTTACAGACCGGGCGGAAGGAAGAACCTTCACACACGCGCGCGACTGACAAAATGGCGCCGAGCGAACCCCATCACGAGCCACAGCGGGCCGTGACGTGAAGCGCGCCAGGCCAGGCCCCCGCCCCCCCCGAAGAGAGCGAAGCCCACAGACAAGCAGCCAATGATAACGTAGAAGCGTCTGAGGTAACGCCGCCGCCCGGCGCGGACATACAAATGAAGGAAAAGACGCGCGCAGCGGCGACCATTGTAATAGTAGAACAGACAAGTCAGCGCGGCGGCTGACACCACATATCTAGTCGAAACAGACAAAACGCCATACATGAATCACTATACGCACTCACCCACACCCCCCTTCTTTCCCCCCCCGAAGGCTAAAGGGAGAATGAGGGAGGATGGCGGCCCTCTGTACAGGACCCACCGCTACAGGGGGCAAGTGGCAATAAGGCGGGAGGGGCATCCCATAAAGGCTCACCATCAGCCTATACCGCCTACCCTTTGGTGGGGGACTGCGGTGGATCAGCGCTCCATAAGCACGCATGGTGCCGCCTACCTTCACCCGACCAGCGCAGCCCAGGCTGGGAGGCACATCACACGAGGAACGGGTGGGAATAGTCCAACAGGGCCGTAGGCTAATAGCCCCGCTCACCTACGAGAGAGTGATAATTTCATGTCTTCGCAGTAAGCACTGCAGAGAAATCTGGGGATTTGTGGGAGGTCCCCGGGTATTTGAGGGGCCGGGAGGAGCCTGTTTTTGCATGTCTCTGCAGTGCAGCACCATCTGGCGGAGGATAACCCAAGTGTAAGTAATCTATCTGGAGCAGGACGTACTGTATACTAAGAATAAAGTTCTACAAGAGAACCCCCTGGATTCACACCAAGGGATAAACGCACTCCAGACTCTACAGTAGATCATTGATGAAGACTTCTTCCTGGCCTGAATCATAGACTGAATGACTCTGGCAGAGAGGCCTCTTTCTGCCAAGAGGGAGGTTTCAATAACAAGGTCGTCAAGCCAAAACTCGTGAGTTGGGATGCCCTAGAGGCCCCTGTGTAAAGAACTGTATTGTCGGTAAACTCTGACATCCTTACTGTGTCTGAGAACCAGCTTATCCTTGGCCACCGAGGAGCCACCAGAATGGTTGGGCCTCTTTCACAAGGTAACTTTTCTAATACTCGACCCAGGAATGGAATCAGAAGGAATGCATAAGGAAGCTTGAATGCTGACCACTGAAGAGTCAGAGCATCTGTTTGCTATTGCTAGAGGATCCCTGGATGATTGGCCTGCAAGTTGTCCACTCCAGGTATATGTACTACCGAGATGCATGGAGCCTGCTTCTCGGCACAAAGTAAAATCTGGATCACTTCCATGAGGGCTTTCCTGCATCTGGTACCGCCCCTGGTGGTTGATATATGCCACCGACATCCAATTGTCTGTCTGAATCCGGATGGGATGCACCTCGGATAGAATGTCCAATGTCCGAGACACAATAGAATTGCTCTCAGTTTCAGGATATTATAGGAGGTCAGCTCCCCAAGCAGCTGGACAAGCATCTGTGGAGATGATCTTCCACTGAACTGGAAGGAAGGATTTGCCAATCTAAAGAGGCTGAGGATCCAGCCACCAAGCTAGCGACTGCCTTGTTGACTGTGTCATGCAAAAAGAGTAATCCAGAGTCTGTGCCTTGATCCAGATCCTGAGCAATTCATAGTGACATAGTATGTAAGGCTAAGAATAGAAACTTTAGTCCATCCAGTTCAGCTTTCCATCTGCAGGGGTCCTGTGTGAAACTGAGCAAAGAGCACTGCCTCGAAGCAAGACACCATCAGGCCCAACAGAGGCATTCCCTGATGAATCCTCGAGTGAGGGCCGGACAAGAGACCCTGTACCCTGGCCTGAAGTAAAAGTCTCTTCTGTTCTGGAAGAAACACTTTTGCCAGAGACGTGTGTCTAAAGACATTACCAAAAAATACATAATTCCAGAAGGCATGATATTCGACTCCAGAAGAATTTGACTGGATAGTCAGATATCTAATGTCTATCAGTCAGTCTGTGTATCCTTCTGGGGCCCCAGACATGATGGGGCCCATATAAACAGATCGTCTAAGTAAGGGGTTATATGTATAAACCAGAATTCATGAGACCTGCCAACACCTTGGTAAACACCCCTGGTGCTGATGATAGACCAGAGGGTAGCGCCACTACTGCAATGTAGGTTTGCATCTTTATATATATACGGGTCTTATAAAATCTGGAGTAACATCACTGTGGATCAAGCAACTCCAATCTCTAAAAGGCGAGATACGGCAGATCTCGATGCTTCTGATTTCTGCGGAATTCGGGATACCCCTGACCAAGAGAATCTCCAAGGAGGTCTGGTTCCTAATTCGATCTTGTAACCTGAGTGTACAACTTCCTGTATCCAAAGATCTATTTTTTGAAGCCTTCAAATATGAGCAAAATGTAGAAGCTTTCCCCCAACCTGCAAGGGTGGAGACGTCCCTTCATGCCTGAGCAGGCTTTGAAAGGGGCTTGGCTTTATTTCACCACACAATGTAGCCTTAATTAGGGACCTTGTCTTATTCAAAATCTCTTTGGTATCCCAAAGAGGCCAAAACCTCTACCCCCATTAAAGGCTGGAGGATTAGAGGCCCTGCGGAAAGCAGTATTAAACTTCGGCTTCTGTGGCAGATTAGTAGATTTACCACTAGTAGGCTTCTTTACCAGGTCAACCAAGACTCACCAGACAGACGCCCTACCTTAAAGAGGAGTCCTGTCAGATTCCTTTTAGAGGCTTTGTCAGCTGGCCATTGCTTAAGCCATAAAGCACGCCTTAAGGCTACCATCAGAGCTAGACCTCTGGCACTTAACTTGATCAAATCCTCCATAGCCAAGATCACATACCTGTTGATATCCAAACTGGTGAACGACCCGAATGAGTCTTAAAAAGTCCAGTTGTTTAAACAATTTCCTGCTCGCAAAGGATGCTATGGATGTAGCACAGGCCGGCCGCAAGGTCGACCCAATAATAGAATAAGCATGACGTACTACCTGATCCATGCGCTTATCCGCTGGATCTTTTGGAGACGCACTATCAGAGGATGATATAGCTAAAGCCTAAAAAAGACCTGCCACCAGAGTGTCCACAACAGGAGAGTGAGACCATAACTAAATCTGATCTGGAAGAGAGGGATACAAGTATCTGGCTTCTGCCATTCCCTACTGATCAGATTATGCGTATGCACTGAAAAATCCTCCAGAATGGAGGAATCAAACCAACTATCTTCTCCTTAACTGAGCGCCTCTTTGTGTAGAAGACTCTGAATCAGAGTCCTCTTCAACTAAAAAAAAATGTTTTTTTTTTTTTTAACAATTTTAGTAGACGATACTTCTTAACTGACTCTTTAAAGGTTTAGGACCACTTAAGGGCTGCCGACAGAGTTTAAAGACTAAAAGGAAAAATAAACAACCTAAACAGAGTCACAGGGGCAAGAAGCTGGTAAAAGGCAGTTCTGGAGACCAAAAGGCAGAGTCCAGAAACCTGTCTACCACAATCTGACAGCAGAGAGCCCTGAAAAAAGAAGAAAACCAACTATGTTCTCAGAGGAGGGGAGAGAAATGTCCTTCCATGCAATAGCTTTCATAGGCTTCCTAATCCAGGAGCCAATTACAGCACCATTAGCCACCTCTCCCTCCCAATACAGAAAGACTGCTCTTTCTTGCTTCTCAGACATATACAATGTCACGATTCAGACTAATATGATATCCAGCACTCAGACAGACTCCTCTAGAAGTTCCAGGACAATGTTATTAGAGCTAATATTTTACACACAGGTGAGGAATAAAAGAAAATTAACATCGGAGAACCAGATTCTGCAGAACTTTATTGTTTTCGAACTGTGGGGGCAAGGCTGAGGCACCCACAAGAAACTCTAAGGTGTAGAGACAACAGATTGAAACAAAGGCTCTTTAGGGTGTCCACCAGGGTGCTATAGAAAGACAATACAGCTGGACTACCTAGAGCAAGCAATAGGTTAACTGTAGTGCTTGTGAGCGCCACATGTCTAGGTGATGCAAGGTAAGGATCCATCTCAGTATGGAGGCAGTGAGAGGTGAGGAGAAGACCATGCCTTAGTCTACGGTAATCATTACTGTCTAAAAAATACTTAAACTCCTTCTAGGAGTAAAACAAGTAACTTTCTAGTATGATGCCCCCAAGAAATCAAGGTGGATTCCCAGGCAGACTCCATAGAAAGGGATAATCATGGATCAGATAAGACAGTACCTATATTTTCCTTGGCAGAATATACCATGCATAGCTCCTCATTGGTAGCCTCGGCTTCAACTTGAGAAGAGAGAAGGCAAGCACAACTGAGACAGTATAGGATGAAAAATCTCTGCTTTAATGGAGGGTCAGTTGGTTCCCTGTTTGGATGACACATGTCATTATTTTGAGACATGGGAGACAAACTTCAGGTTTTTGAAAATGTGTCTGCCCTGCCACAGTGAACCTCGCCATTTTTTCAGAAGATTATCCCACGGTGCAAAATAGAAAGAAGGACATTTAAGGACATGCTAAAGACAGAGATGAGAGAATTTTTTCCATATTATTAAGTGTTGAGTTTGAGACTCTGCCTCTCTCAAAAATGTAGAGGCTCTCAAATTCAAAAGACAGCGATGCCATTTGGTTCATGCAAAAAATTGAAACATTAACTCATCAATCTTAGAACCTCTCAACCAACCCTCTGTCTCCAACAATCACATCCTTCTTTTAAAGGGCCAGTCCAGCCAGACTGCCCATTTTTTTTAAATCCTCTGCCCTGTCATCCTCCCCTAGCAATGAAGCAGGGTGGGGGAGTTATATAAAAAAAATGCCATTTTGTGAGTACTCACCTGAAAAATGGATATTGTTGGTGTGCCACACACCCCGCTTCACCTTTAATATTCTTCACTTATTGGGTTAACTCACCGCCAGGTGACGCTGTGCAGAGAGGAAGTCTTGTAACGAGCCCCCTTCCGGCCTATATATACCTGGTACCTCCCATTTATCACCAGTATATTAAAAAGCAGAAAGACAAGGTACCAGTAAATTAACGGTAACCTCAAAATAAATCAATATAAATAAAAGCTTCACCATATAAAGAATTCGGAATACCGAAAAGGGTGGGAGTGAAGCGGGGTGTGTGGCACACCAACAATATCCATTTTTCAGGTGAGTACTCACAAAATGGCATTATTCTTGGTGTGCCACACACCCCGCTTTAATGTTTAATATTCTTCACTTATTGGGACATCCAAAAGCAGTGTCCACAAGGGATGGGCAACTCAAGGCCAGGTGAAGCATAACCTAAATGACTGCAGTCTGCAGAACTTTGCGGCCAAAAACAGCATCCGCTGAGGCTCGCACATCAACCTTGTAAAACTTAGAAAAAGTATGAACAGAAGACCAAGTGGCGGCCTTACAAACTTGTTCAACAGAAGCTTGGTGCTGAAAAGCCCAAGACGCCCCAATGGCGCGAGTAGAATGAGCAGTGATACGAAAAGGGGGAACTTTCCCCTTAGCAGAATAGGCCGCAGTAACTGCCTGACGTATCCACTTGCTAATGGCAGATTTGGCTGGTGCCAAACCCTTCTTAGGCCCATAGGGCACAACAAAAAAGGAATCCATCTCACGAAAAGGAGACGTGATAATCAAGTAGTACTTAACACAGCGTACTACATCCAAACAATGCAAAACCCTCTCTTTGTCATTCTTAGGATTAGGACACAAGGAGGGAAGAACAATATTTTGGTTCAAATGAAAAGCAGAAACAACCTTAGGAAGAAAGTCTGGCTTGAACCGAAAGACCACTTTATCCTGATGCCTCTCAAAGTAAAGCGCCTGGATAGACAAGGCCGCCAATTCCGAGACACGCCGGACCGAAGTGATCGCTACCAAGAAGACAATCTTCTGAGTCAGGGTAGACAAAGCAATATCTTGCAAAGGCTCAAAAGGAGGAGCCTGAAGAGCAGAAAGAACCAAATTAAAATCCCAAACCGGGAGTAATGGTTTCCTGGGAGGCCGCACATGCGTATCCCCCTGGAAAAAAGTTTTAACTAAAGGCTGAAGCGCAACACGCTTCTGAAAAAAGATAGATAAGGCAGAAACTTGCCCTTTCAACGTACTTAGCTGAAGACCAGAGTCCAGCCCAGATTGTAAAAACTCCAGAATCCTGGAGACCGAAAAGGCCCTACAAGGAAAAGATTTCATCTCACACCAAGTGATGTAGGCTTTCCAAGTCCTATAGTAGATGATCGAAGAAGACCTCTTCCGGGCACTGATCAGAGTCTTGACAACTGAGTCAGAAAGACCCTCCTCCTTCAAGATGGAGGTTTCAGCAGCCAGGCCGTCAAACCCAGCGCTGGTAAATTGGGGTAACACAACCGACCCTGAGTGAGCAGATCGGGCCGAAGAGGCAGGGCGAACTGGTCCACTGCCAGCCGAACGATGTCTGCGAACCACACTCGCCTTGGCCACCTTGGGGCCACGAGAACGGCGGACACCCTTTCCAGAGCCAACTTCCGAAGCACCCTGCCCAGCATGGGTATCGGAGGAAACAGGTATAGAAATCCCAGATCCCCCCAGCTCAGGGACATGGCGTCCACTGCCAGAGCCAGAGGATCCTGGGAGAGCGACACGAAGTTCGGGAGCCTGTGATTGTGACGAGAGGCAAACAGGTCCACCTCTGGTGTCCCCCATCGGAGACACAGTGAGCGAAACACCCGAGGATGGAAAGCCCATTCTCCCAGATGGGGAGAGCCCAGGTCAGGATCAGGGACACCTCTCTGAGAGCACTCAGACTGCGAGTCCCTCCCTGATGATTGATGTAAGCAACCGCTGTTCGATTGTCTGAACGCACCTGGACCGGAAGGCCCAGAATGTGCTGAGTCAGGAGAGCAAGCACCCGACGGATGGCTCTCAGTTCCAGAACATTGATGGGTAAGTGGGCCTCTTGAGGTCCCCACTGCCCCTGGAACTGAAGCTCCTTCCAAAATCCGCCCCAACCCGACAGACTGGCGTCCGTGGTGACAATTTCCCAAAGAGGGGTCAGGAAAGACCTGCCCTTCACAAGATTGGTCGAGACCAACCACCACTGGAGGGACTGCCGGACCCGGGAGGACAACTGGAAGGGCTGATCCAGCGACCGAGGCTGCCGGTCCCAGGACGCCAACAGATAAAGCTGAAGCGTCCTCGTGTGAAATTGAGCAAAAGGAACTGCCTCGAAAGAGGCGACCATCAACCCTATCAGCCTCATCCCCAGACAGATGGACGGCCGAGGATTGGAAAGTAGGACCCGAGCCAACTCCTGGATCAGATGAATTTTGGACTGGGGGAGAAACACCCTGTGTTGAAGAGAGTCCAACTGCATCCCCAGAAAGGACACCACCCTGGCCGGAGCGAGGGAGGACTTGGGGAAGTTGATCACCCAACCGAAGCTTTCCAGCGTGGAGACCACCAACCTGGTGTCTGTCTCCGATTGATTGAGCGACGGAGCCATGATGAGAAGGTCGTCCATATATAATAAGGTACCGAATGCCCCGAGATCTGAAAATGGCCATGACCCCTGCCAGCACCTTGGTGAACACTCTTGGAGCTGAGGTGAGGCCAAACGGAAGTGCCACAATATAATATATATAATATATAATAATATAATGCTGATTTTCCATCACGAATCGAAGAAAACGTTGATGAGCGTGGCAGATGGGAACATGAAGATAAGCATCCTTGAAGTTCCCTTGCCGAAGGGAACCGACGGCTGTACGCAAGGTTTCCATGCGAAACTTCCGAACACGGATGAACCTGTTGAGTAATTTCAGGTCCAGGACGGGACGGACTGACCCGTCTTTCTTGGGGACTGCGAAAAGATTGGAATAAAACCCGAGGCCCATCTCTAAGCGCGGTACCGGCCGGATGACCGCCATCTCTAACAGATTCTTTACCGACGCCAGGAGCCCCTGTGCGGCCAAAGGATCGATGGGCACCCGAGACCGAAAGAACCGTGAAGGAGGGTGAGAGTCGAATTCCAGTTTGTAACCGGACGACACTACCTCCCGGATCCATCTGTCCGGAATCTCCTGGTCCCTGGGAGAAGTGTCGTAATCGTCCCCCCACCCGCATGGGTGAGGGCAGCCCCTCATTGCTGAGCGGGTTTACCAGCAGGCTTGGGCTTGGTGCCCCAGGACTGACCGGGACGGCCACGGCCCCTCCCCCGAGTCCAACCTGCACCTCTGGTAGCGGGAAATGAAGGCCTACCAGCACTTGCCCCCTTAAAGGGACGACGAGGCCTCTTGCGTTGTGGCATCTTACCACCCTTTGCGACTGAATCAATTTTCTCACCAAACAGACACAAGCCCAAAAAGGGAAGAGCTGTGAGCACCCTTTTTGAAGCTGAGTCCGCCGACCACTGACGCAGCCATACTGACCGACGAATAGCCACCAGCATTGCAGCTGTCTTGCTACTCATAGCCAGCGCATCATCCTGAGCGGATAGAACATAGGAAACAAAAGATTCACACTGCTTGAGCGCAGTAAACTCTTTGCAAGTGGGATCTAGATCCTCATACAGCTCCTGAATTACAGACCTAACCGCCAATAGAAGAAGGGCCGAAGCACACACCGGGCGCATCGTTGACCCAGCATAAATAAAACCATGGTGAGCGTACTGGTCAATCCGACGATCCTCCCCATCTTTAGGGACAGTGGTCTCAGCAGACTGTACCATAGCCGTGCTGGAGAGCCCTAGCACAGGGGTATCGACGTCAGGAGGGACGGACCAGAGCTTCACCAATTCTGGCGGAAAAGGATAACGCTTTTCCCAACTGGAAGGGATTCCAGATAACTGCGTGGGATGTTCCCATTCCTTAAGGACCACCCTCTCAAAGTGGTGTTGTCTGGGAAAAACCCAACGCGGCTGAGGCTCTTTAAACAACTGGCCCTTTGGCCGGGTGACAGCCTCAGGCGGATCTAAATTCAGAATTTCAAACATCTGAGCCAGAATGGAGGGGGTGTAAATGGAAACACCCGCCGACCAATCGCCAATAGCATCAGCCTCAAGCTGATCTGCAGGCTCATCTGACTCCAACAGGAATTCTCCCTCGTCCGGGGAGCCATCAGATCCATTCCACAGGCTCACATACCTCATCCTGTGAAGCCGAAGGTATCGGAGTCAGGTGCTTCCGTTTTGCAGTGGCTTTTGACCCTGCTTTAACGGGCACTATTTTCCGGAGGCTGGCCAATCGCGCCGCCACCTCGGATTGCGAATCCCCACTCTTGACAGTGTCATGCGGGGTCCGGAACAGGGAGGGAGAGTTAGGAGATGATGGAAGATGCGACGGGCCAGCAGCCGAAGCGACGGACTGACGCGCAATGCTCTGCCTTGCACAAGGAATGCATACAAAGACATCATCATCTGGGAGCGGAGTCCCACATCTTGCGCACCCCCTAGATGGCCCAGAAGAACCATTTCCGGTAATAACGGAAGCCTCCATATGGTGATTTATGGTATTCGCAATTCTTTTGGGATTTAAGGCATAAGCCGACCCGGGATGCCCCCTTATTGTAAATGTCCCGGAATTTATTTATTTTTTTTTGGGGGGGGGAGGATTTAATTCAAAAAGAAGATCCCCTTAATAATCTATATATAAATATAGATTATATATACGGGAACTGTAGGGGAAGAAAAAAACAACAGTCAGATCCCCAAACATGTGGCAACATGCAAACATACTAATGCATGGCACCAAGGTGCCTTTAAATAAACAAAGGAAAAACCCTTGCCCTCAATCATGATGAATCCCCTTATAGATCTCCCCCCATGTCTAAAAACACTATAAACAATATAGTTTTTAAAAAGACACTCAACGGCCCCACACAAGGTGGGGCCGCTTACCTGCAAGGAACCGAGGGCAGCCGCAGCAATAGTATGGACGACGCCAGCAGCAATAGCAGTAGGAGCCAGAAGTAAACCAAACCATGTGTGGCAGCGAGCCCCCCCCCCACGTGACTTCCTTTAAGCCAGGAAGGAAGGAAGTGAGGCTGGGGCCGGTCAACACAAAGGCAGGAGGAGGGGGGGGGAGGAGGAGGGAGGGAAGGAAAGACCAATGGGGGAGGGGGGAGGGAGGCTGCTATAGCAAAGGCTCAGGCAGCAAGCCAGCCTGCAATCAGCGCGGCCAAGCCCCAGCTGCCCCCTAAAGCAGACCTAAACGCTGGCCAAGCCGGCCAGTACTTATCTGCAAGACCAAGGAAAGTCCTTTTAAGAGGAAAAATAAGAGGAACAATCAGACCGAGTGCACACTTGCGGTGCAGTCTGCTAAGTGCATGAAAGTAAAACACACATGTTACAAAAAGTCATACAGTGAAACACACACACACAATGCACAACCTTCTAACCCCCCCCCCCCCCCCCCCATAGTGAAGGGAGAAGGGACCGTAACGGGAGAGTAAGGGGCTAAGGGGACCCTCGGGACAGGGGCATCCCATTTCCGGATCACCATGCCGGATAGCCGCATTGCCCCCAAAAGAGGGGGTCGAGCGGAGGAGATAAGCTCCTAGGCACCTATAGTGCCGTCTACCAATTGCCCAGTGAGCAGCCTAGGCTGGGAGGCTTCCAATCCACCATAAAGGTATAAACAATCAAAACCGGGCAGAAATAGACCAAAAGGGGGTGCCGGGGTACCTGTAAGCAGGAGACTTCAATCTTCTGTCTTGTCGTCAAGCAGAGAGAAAAATACTGGTGATAAATGGGAGGTACCAGGTATATATAGGCCGGAAGGGGGCTCGTTACAAGACTTCCTCTCTGCACAGCGTCACCTGGCGGTGAGTTAACCCAATAAGTGAAGAATATTAAAGGTGAAGCGGGGTGTGTGGCACACCAAGAATAAACAGTTACCTGGCCTGCAATCCAGCACTGATCGTCAGGCGATTTCGGAGCTGCTAACCACCATCTTTCCTTTGGCCGGGCACGAAATCCCCACACTGCATGCAATCCCGTCCCAGCAGAAAAGATAGTGGCGAGCAGTACAAGAATCACTCGCAAATAGCAAATAGAGCTTAAAACTCTACCATATAAACATCAGAATTAATTATTATTATCTGTTACAGATAAACAAACACCCCTTTTTAATTATATTTTCTTTTCTTTTTCGGAAACTAACTGGTGACATAATAGGACTAGCTGCAACAGATCATTAACCTCATTTCCACGTTTTTTATTTTTTTTTTTTACTGAGTGTGGCACTTTCCTTTAATGTAACATCCTGAAGATGTTTTGTGAGTTGCAAAGCCAAATGTTTATAGCACCACTACAAAGAAAGTTATTCAAGGCTTCATTAATCACTTGTAATTACAATCCTCGATAATAAAGAAAGCACTATTGTCACCGTTTGGCTAGGGATGTTGGAAAGCAGAAATTTAATAAACACCAAGGCAACAATGACTGTAATTTACATGACTGGCTGTGTTCTCTTGCCTAAACTACTGTGCAAAAAGTAACAAGCATAGTCTGATAAACAAGGCTAGAAATAGGAACGCTGCATGTAATGTAATAAAATACATATTGTTGCTGACCAAATAAGACAGGCTGATGCTCCATTAAATCGTGCCTTGTTCTACCTTGTTCTACATTGGCTTTAACAAAAAGGTTTATTTTGGTATAAGCAAATTGTAAAGAAAAATGGTGTTAAGTGGATTAATATTTAATACTATTATATTATTATAATATATTATTATTATATATTCTTAAATTATATTTAATACTCAGAATTCATTGAGGGGCACAGCACTAACATTAGGGTATATGGGGAAGCACAGTGCATTGGAAACAAAAGATGGCAAAGGGGTGTGGAGGGAGGTTGGTGTGAAGAGACATAAAGGAGAGCCAGGTTTAAAGAGGAGAGGTCTATGAGTAGCAGAAATATCATGTGGCCAGCACCAAACCTGCACCCTTAGCCCACCTTTGGTCTGTGATGTGTCCAAAATCATCTGCACCAGGGGCTGCTTTCCATCCTGACTCATCTGTTTTCCCTCACTTATCCCTAGCCTGAATAACTACTGTAGATAGTTATCAGCCTAGTTAATGTTAGTTGCAATGTTGTAATGTTCAAATTGTTTTATTCAAACTGAAAATCTTTTTCAGGCTGGATATCCAACTTATAGATAACAGAGGCCATAGCACATTTCAACATTTGGATCCTTTCAATGTGTATACCATAGTGCATGGGCTCCCAGGGACAAGAAGGACAGACTCGTTAGGGGGGTTTTTCTTTATGCCTTATAGTAATGACTAGTAGGGAGTGTAACATCTTGCTGTAACTTGTTAGCGGCTTCTGATGGGTGGACTTTTCAATATACATATTACTGGCCTGGTAATAGAGTATAGCGGTATAGCTTTCTAGTGTCCTGGGAACCTGGGAATCAAAGCAGACCAACAATTTGAATTTAACCCACACCTCCAATTTGGAGCTTTAAAAAACACAATTCTGTGATACTCACCAGTAGAATTGGTTTTTCTTTTAATCCATTCCAAGCCATCCTTATTCATTACGATTGGGTAACCTTTCTAGACGGAAGGGCGTGACTGCAAGACAAAGGCGTGGCTCCGCCTCCTGGGCCATATCCTTCCGGGTGACTTCCTAGATTCCAATTAATTAAAAAGCAGTATAACTAGCTGCCCGGGAGGCATACCTATATCTTTTGGAGACAACATACAAGACTCCTCTCTCTGATTATAAATATGTACTATTTCTTTTTTTTTTTTTTTAATATCTCCACAAGGCTAGGCATCCAAGACATGGATATATCAACCTAGCATTCTTTTCCAATGCAAAATATTATAAAAAAAAGGTATCAAGGATAGATCTAAACTTCCTATATTCCCCCAAAAAAGGCAGGCCGGACGGCCTGAAATGGATTAACAGAAAAAAACAATTCTACAGGTGAGTATCACAGAATTGTGTTTTTTCTTCCAATCCATTCCAGGCCGTCCTTATTCATTACGATTTGGACCTCCAAAAGCAGTGCCTAATATGGGCGGGATCCCCAATGCGGAACAGCAGGTAGTTCCTTTCACTACCGCCTAAAGAACTTTTCTACCAAATACAGCGTCAGCTGAGGCCCTAACACTTACCTTGTAAAATTTGGTAAATGTATGAACCGAAGACCAGGTGTCAGCTTTACAAACCTGTTCCACCGAGGCCTGATGCTGAAAGACCCAGGAAGCACCAATGGCCCTAGTGGACAGAGCTCCTTCCCCTTGGCAGAATAGACTCTTACCCCTAGACTCTTTCTGTGGATCCTCAGGTATGACAATAAGAAGTCCTATGGAAAGATTATGTAGTAGTGAGATAATACCTTAGTGCTCTCGCTAAAGCCACTACATCCAAACAGTGAAGAACCCCCTTCCTTATCAGACACTGGAGCAGGACATAAGGAAGGCAAAACCATCTCTTCATTAAAATGAAAAGATACCTTTAAGAAGAAAATCCTAAAACACTCAAATAACGAGGCTTACTGATAGGCTGCTAATTCAGAAACCCGCCTGCTGAGGTTATTGCCACTAAGATAACCATAAGCACCCTTAGACTTAATGACGCATCTACCATGGCTCAAAAAGGAGGACCCTGAAGAGCTGATAAAACAAGTTCAGGTCCCAAACCGGCAGAAGTGGCTTATGAGGAGGCCGCACATGAGCGACTCCTTGTAAAACAAGTTCTGATAAATTCATTCTCAGCTATGGGTTTCTGAAAGAGGATAGATAGCAGATATTTGTCCTTAACGTACTCAATTGAAGACCTTCATCAAGACTTCTGCAAAAATCAATATATTCTGTAAACAGAACAGAACTACAAGCGAACCCCTGGATTCGCCCCAAGCGATAAATGTAAACCATACCCTCTGATGCAGGACCGTTCTGCTGTGATGATCGGCCTGCAAGTTGTCCACTCCAGGTATGTGTACCACCAAGAGACATGGAACCGGATTCTCGGCCCAAAGTAAAAACCCAGCTCACTTCCACCAGGGCTTTACTGCTTCTGATGCCCTCATGGTGGTTGATATATACCACCGCCGTCCAATTGTCTGTTTGAATCAAGACGGGATGCCCCTTTAGATGGGATGTCCAATTTCTGAAATACAATAGAATAGCTCTCAGTTCCAGGATATTTATGGAGAGTCTGCTCTCCTTCCTTCGAAATCAACCATCCATCCATCTTCTCCTTAACCGGACACCCTATTGTGTAGAGGACTCTGAATCCAAGTGCCTACTGGATGAATTCTCACCAACGGATAACTTCCTGGGAGACTATGGCAGCCACAATATCCTCTTCCTCAGAGGAAAATCTTTTTTTTTTTTCTTTATTACCTTTTTAGTAGCCAATACACCATAATGACTCTATAGGTTTAGGACCACTTGAGGGCTGCCGACAGATTTTAAAGACTCAGAAAGAGACTATGGCAGCCACAATATCCTCTTCAACTCAGAGGAAAATATATTTTCTCTAAAACCTCTTTAGTAGCCAATACTCCATAATGACTCTCTATAGGTTTAGGACCACTTGAGGGCTGCCGACAGAGTTTAAAGACTCAATATCCTCTTCAATATACTCAGAGGAATGAACTAAAGGTTTAGGTCCACATGAAGACTGCCAAGGGGGTTTTTAAGTTTCAGAGAGCACCGGCAAGGAGGAGGAGGAGGAGACAACTGTCTCCCTATCCACTACAACCCTAGCGTGCACACCGTGCTATCCTTGTCCAGTGCTACCGCATGCATACTGGACATAGGGTAAATCTGGTAAGACCAGATCCAACTACCCCAGATGCCTCCGTCATGGTGAATTTAATAATACTAGTCTTCGTCCCTGGGGATCTGAGACCAAGTATATATATGGGTTCTTGACAGTCACAAGACTACTGTGGAGTCCTCTGAGGGGTATACTACCATATAATACATAATAGAATATAAATTATATATTAATATTATGCCCTTTCCCAATCTATAACAATATAGAATTAAACAATAAAAACAAAACACAATATTAATGCACAATCAAAAAATACAATTCTGTGATTACTCACCTGTAGAACTGGTATTATGAGTACACAGTACGTCCTGCTCCAAATCTAATACTTACAGTTGGGATATACTCTGCCAGATGGCGCTGGACTGCAGAGACATCGAAAATAGGCTCCTCCTGGCCCCTCAAATACCCAGGGAACTCCTCCCACAAATCCCCAGCATTGAAAAGCAGTTAAGGAGAAGCCGGGAGAATTAAACAATCCAAACTATCAACTATAACAATGATAACAATCACCATACAGGGGATCCAAGAAAATGCAAACCAAGGGTGGGTTGGAGCAGGACGTACTGTATACTCATAATACCAATTCTACAGGTGAGTAATCACAGAATTGTATTATTCTTAATATACAGTACGTCCTGCTCCAAATCTAATACTTACAGTTGGGACATCCAATAGCAGTGTCCATAATGTCGGGTGGGATCCCCAAGAAAAATCAGCAGCAGGCAGTTTAAACCACTGCCACCTGCAGAACCTTTCGGCCAAAAGCAGCATCAGCTGAGGCCCTAACATCAACCTTGTAAAACTTTGAATAGGTATGAACAGAAGACCAAGTAGCGGCCTTGCAAACTTGTTCAACAGAAGCCTGGTGCTGGAAGGCCCAGGAGGCACCAATAGCACGAGTGGAATGAGCAGTAAGGCGGAAGGGAGGATTCTTCCCCTTAGCAGAGTAGGCCTGAATCACAGCCTCCACTTGCTGATAGTAGACTTGGCAGGAGCCAAACCCTTCCTAGGACCAGAAGGGACCACAAAAAGAGCATCAGTTTTCCTGAAAGGTGCAGTAGCCACCAGATAGTACTTCAGACACCTAACCACATCCAAAGAGTGCAAAACTCTCTCCTAAGCATTGCTAGGATTAGGGCACAAAGAAGAAAGAACAATATCCTGATTCAAATGAAAGGCAGACACTACCTTAGGCAGAAAATCAGGTTTGAAACGAAACACCACCTTGTCCTGGTGCCTCTCATAGTAGGGGGGCTGAATGGACAGCGCCGCCAACTCAGACACACGCCTGACAGAAGTGATAGCCACCAGAAACACAACTTTGAGCGTAAGAATGGCCAAGGCAGCATCCTGCACAGGTTCAAAGGGAGCACCCTGCGGGCTGACAGAACCAAGTTCAAATCCCAAACAGGCCTCCTGAGGGTCCCACCTCCCCTGGAACCGCAGGGACTTCCAGAAGCCCCCCCCCCCCCCCCCCCAACCTGACAGACTGGCATCCGTGGTGACCGTCTCCCAGGAAGGGGCAAGAAAGAATCTGCCCCCCAACAGGTTCCTTCAGTCCCTCCACCACAAGAGGGACCTCTTGACCAGGGGGGAGAGCACACAGACCCTGTCCAGGGACACTGGTTCCTTGTCCCATACAGACAATAGGTGAAGTTGCAGAGGCCTCAAGTGGAACTGAGCATAAGGGACCACTTCGAAGCACGCCACCATCAGGCCCACCAGCTGCATCCCCTGCCTCATGGAGGGATGGGGACAAGCTAGTAGGGACTGAGCCTGTACAATCAGACTGTCCACCTTCTGTTGAGGAAGGAAGATCCTTGCCTGAACTGTATCCAGATTCATTCCTAGGAATGGAGTTACCAAGGAAGGGGACAGCGAGGACTTGGGGTGGTTGATCACCCATCCAAATGACTCCAGAGTGGACACCACCAGCTGAGTATCCAACTCTGCCTAATGTAGAGACTGAGGATGTCATCCAGATAGGGAAGCACGCGGACGCCCTGACATCTGAGCAAGACATCACGCCAGCCAGCACCTTGGTGAACAGGTTCTAGGATACTGGGTCCCTGTGGATACTTCTCTTAGGATGTGTCCGCAGGGAAAGTTTGTCCAGGAGGTAATGTCCCTACTCTGGTTAATTGAATAAATGGGGGGGGAGGGGGTATTTCGCTATGGAAGCCCCCTAAAAAATTGAGTAGTTTGTTGGACAAACAGTCGTTGAAACTATTGTAGTGTTGTTAGATATTGTTAGTCAATTTCTTTATTTGCATAATTACTTGTGCTTGGTGTGAAATTAATTGCACATTTCATATACATTTTTTTCACATATTTTCGATCCTGTATACATCGGTATAATGTACCATTTACACAATTTTGTTCACATATTTTCCATACTCGAGGGATAAACAGATAATAGTGTCTTATCTGGTCTTCCTCATATGTTCTGTTGAACACAGTTTGTAGCAAGAGTCTGGTTGTTAGTATACAGCAAGCGTGTCACCTTTACAGTATATACAGCAGAGTGTGCAGACGTTTCGCATTCACTGCTTCCTCAGTGCACTCTCTCTGTATTTAGAAGCGCTTGCTTTCCCTCATATAGATGTGAATCTTCTTTTCTAGTATCTTGTTGCTCTTTGTAGCTAGTGCTGGGCTGGCGATATGGTGTATATATATTTCTCTTGCTGCGGAGTCAGGGAATGTCTCTATTCCAGAGCTGAAGACCCGTTCTGAGAGCGGGTGCCGTCTGTCGTCCTGCTCCCGCCTGCGTGTCGGTTGTGTCTGCCGCGTGGAACCTTGGTGAACACCCTGGGAGCTGAAGTGAGGCCGAAGGGCAAGGCCACAAATTGGTAGTGTTGATTCATCAGAGGGAACCTGAGGAACCTTTGATGACCTGGGAACACAGGAATATGAAGGTAAGCATCTTTGATGTCCACAGAAGTCATGAAATCCCCTTGGCGCAGGGAACTGATGGCAGAGCGCAGAGTCTCCATGCGAAAGCGCCTGCCCCGACAAACTTGTTGAGAATCTTTAAGTCCAGGATGGACCTGACAGAACCATCCTATTTGGGTACTGTGAATAGGTTGGAATAAAAGCCCTTGCCCTTTTCTCTTAAAGGGACCTGGCAGATGTCCCCCAGCTCCAGGAGGCCTTGCACTGCTTGCACTAGCTCCTGAGCTGACACAGGGTCCTGAGGAATCCGGGATCTGATGAATCTTGGAGGGGGATCGGCAGTAAACTCCAACTTGTAATCGGAGGACACTACCTCCTGAATCCACCGGTCTGAGACATGAAGCCTCCAGACGTGAGGGCACCCCATCATGCCTGAGGGGGCTTGGGAGAGGATTTAGCTTTGGGACCCCAGGAGGAGCCAGGACGTCCACGTCCTCTGCCTCTACCCCATAAATCTCCAGGGATCCCCAGGGGAAGACACCCCCCTTCCCTGTCTTGTACCACAGTAAGGGGAGGAGAAGGAACCCTGACCCCGAAAGGGCCGAGGTTGCCGCCTGCGCTGGGGTAACCTGCCTCCCTTAGCAAAAAGGTCCAGGCGGTCTCCAAACAGACGCAGTCCTTTAAAGGGAAACCCAGTGAGGGCCTTCTTGGCAGAGTTGTCAGCAGCCCACTGGCGCAGCCAAACCGAGTGGCGTATAGCCACCACGAGGGCAGAAGTTCTGGCACACATTCTGATGGTGTCATCCAATGCTGATAGGACAAAATTTACATCACAACTGGAGAGTGCATTAAACACCTCACAAGGCAAATCATCAGGGGCACTATCAAGCATATTTCTGATAAGGGTTCTAGTGGCCACAGCAGTAATGGCAGAGGCACGGACGCTGTATGGAAAAGCTCCCCTCTCTGCCTGGGAGCCTCAACAGGGAGAGAGATTGACAGAACCTCAAAAATCTGGGTCAATAATCTGTCAGTGTTATCTGGGACCCAGGGGTCAGAGCCAGAATCGTCATGACCCCTTGGTCTCTCATCAGATGAGCCTGAGTCAGAAAAGAGCTCCCCTTCATCAGACGGGGTATAGCCACAAAGATTCATAAACTCTTCAGTTCCCATAGGGAAAACAGTAACATTAGGCGTCAAGTGCCGCTTCTTAGCAGGGGCCTTACGCGCTAAAGACTTAGCAATAATCTGTTCAACAGTAGCCAGTCTAGAAGACACATCAGGCTGAGAATCCCCACTAGTATGCAACTCAGCAGGAGTGAGATTTAAGCTTGGGGGAGTAGGTGAAGTGAAACGAGGTGCAGCCACTGGCAGGCCAGATTGCAATGCAAGCACCTGTTCAGCACAGGGTACACAGACCCGCGCCTTGTCAGCGTCAGCATGAGGCTGCCCACACGCTACACACAGCCGGTCTTGTCCCAAAGGGACCCCGGTAACATTATCCTGGGATGCCTCCATATGGTGATTATAGTGGCGCTATACGCTGATAGGGAATAACGCTATATAGCAACCCTGGATGCCCCAATAACCCACTAGGGACGTGGGAGTATAATTTTTACAAGGCCTACAAGTAATATACTAAAAACAGGGCCGGGAGAAGCCAAGAAGGGTTCGTCCCGCCTGAAAGACATAAGCAGACAAGACCTTAAGTACATCGTAACAAAAGTGAAGCAGATAAAGCCGCCCGCGAAGGCACTTACGGACCGCGGTAGGTAGGAGTCCGTCGCGCATAGGCCAACCAAGTCAGAAAAGTATACCTCGAGGGGCGGGCCGGTAATAGCGATGGCGCGGAACGCGCCAAAGACGAGCCCCGCCCCCCCGAAGAGCGCGAAGACAACAGCCAATGATGGCGCACCAGCGCCTGAGGTAATGCCGCCGCCAAGAGCGGAACCAAGTCAGCGGGCAGCGGCGGTAAATTTAAAAGCAATAAAGACAAGTCAGCGCGGCGGCTGACACAGGAATAAAGACGTGAAAAGTGAAAGCACAGACTGCATAACATACATATCTATACGCATACACCCCCCCCCTCTCTTTTCCCCCGAAGGCTACATGGAGAATGAGGGAGGACAGCGGCCACTTAAATAGGGCCCACCGATAGGCAGGGGCAAGGGGCAATAGTGCGGGAGGGGCATCCCATAGAGGCTCACCATAAGCCTGAACCGCCTACCCTTTGGTGGGGGATTGCGGTGGAGCAGCGCTCCTAAGCACCAACGGCGGTGCTGCCTACCTTCACCCGACCAGCGCAGCCAAGGCTGGGAGGCATATTACTAGTGGAACGGGTGGGAATAGTCCTACAGGGCCGCAGGTTAATAACCCCGCTCACCTGCGAGTAGAGAGTCAATTTCTCGTCCTTCGCAGCCAGACTGCAGAGAAATTCTGGGGATTTGTGGGATGTCCCTGGGTATTTGAGGGGCCGGGAGGAGCCTATTTTCGATGTCTATGCAGTCCAGCGCCATCTGGCGGAGTATATCCCAACTGTAAGTATTAGATTTGGAGCAGGACGTATTGTATACTAAGAATATAACACAAAATGACCTACTAAAAGGTTTAGGTCCACTTGAGGGTGGCCGTGCAGTGGCTCAGAGCAGCCCTTTTTGCTGGCCAACAACCCCAGAATTATGCAGTGCCAAAGGGGAATCGGAGAACCGGCCGCTTCAGCAGAGCTAGTGACTTTGCTAAGCTGAAAATCTTCCAGGGTCCCCGGCTTGAAGAACCGCTTAGTACCGCTGACCCTGCAGTCAGTCCAACTGCAAGAAAGAAACTGGGAAGTCAGCCGGAAGGATATGGCCCGGGAGGCGGAGCCACGCCTTTGCCTGCAGTCACGCCCTTCGGTCTAGAGAGGTTACCCAATCGTAATGAATAAGGACGGCCTGGAATGGATTGGAAGAAAAATGAGCTGCTTGGCACTAGGCTCCTAATCTCACAGCATCTGGATCATACACGTCCGTGATTTCTACAGCCAGGTCTTCTCTTCACCCAGGGGAGCCTCCAATCACCCCAAACTCTTCAGGAGGGCCACCTGTTGTGGGAGGAGCAGGATGACATCATATCTGGCAATGACAGATGCCGGTTGTATCAGACAGGGCCATTGGGAGACCCCTATACCAGTTAAGAAGGCTTGGGGGGCTGGCAAGTCAACTTACCATCAACCCCCATCCCCCATTACCTGCCTCCCCAAAGCCCAATGGGGTAGAAGAGCTTACGGCCCATGTGGGCTTGCAGCCTTTAGGGACGGGGGCCCCGGAGGCTGGCCTCCGTGCCCTGGTCTACAAGGACACATAGCTGGTGCCCAGTCTGGTTTTACTGGAAAGGGGGAGCACAACGAATTACAAAATAATGCAAAATTTAGAAAAATAATTGATTTATTATTACACAAAATTATTATGAAACCACAGAAAAAAATCACAAGATATTTCATATTAGATTCCAAACTCTGCCCAAAAAACTGTATACATTTCCTGGAAATTCCAGCAGAAATCACAGTTAAACATAGCGGAAAATGGTAAAAAATGGCCTATCAACAGAGGGTGCCAAAATCTCAAGCAGGCTGGCAGTTAAAATGGTTAAAAATACCTATGCATGTTGGGTATTGTTCTGTTCAGGGGACCTTCTGCTTTCAGATTTAGCTTGATTTGTCTTAGGTGATATTTTAGGTGTTTTTATTCAGCTTTTTTATGCAAGGACACATAGCTGGTGCCCAGTCTGGTTTTACTGGAAAGGGGGAGCACAACGAATTACAAAATAATGCAAAATTTAGAAAAATAATTGATTTATTATTACACAAAATTATTATGAAACCACAGAAAAAAATCACAAGATATTTCATATTAGATCCCAAACTCTGCCCAAAAAACTGTATACATTTCCTGGAAATTCCAGCAGAAATCACAGTTAAACATAGCGGAAAATGGTAAAAAATGGCCTATCAACAGAGGGTGCCAAAATCTCAAGCAGGCTGGCAGTTAAAATGGTTAAAAATACCTATGCATGTTGGGTATTGTTCTGTTCAGGGGACCTTCTGCTTTCAGATTTAGCTTGATTTGTCTTAGGTGATATTTTAGGTGTTTTTATTCAGCTTTTTTATGCATTTTTAAGGGAAATCCTGTGCATCCAAAGGGATTACTTCCAGAAAGATGCACCCACTACAACAAGCTGGGTAAAACTAAAAAGCTATAGGGAATATATGGTTTGTGGGGGGGGGGGCATTTCAAATGTAAAGGGTTGTTTTGGTTGAAAATCCACAAGGTGCACACTTTGTCTGCAAAGCTGAAATTTTTATGTAAAATTACCCTAATACAATTGTGTCTATATAAAAAAATACTAAACCGGACTAACAACCTGGCACAGTTGGAAAAGAAAGGTAGCTGTGATTTTGAAGCTTCCTCTCCCAGCATCTCAGCCATGCTGCTGCATGGATTCAACTGACATAACTGACAAGTAATACTGACAAGTAATAATAAGCCCAGCAGCACTTCCTGTTTGCGTTTGGCCTGCATATCCATGAACCACCATTTTGTTTCTAAAATTTACTACAGCAGGAGTTAGAAAAAGGTAAATTAATTTTTATGTGCATCAATCAAAATTGCCCTGGGTAAGGATGCATATGAGCACTGTTAGTTGTGTTGGTCTTGTTCAAATCATTTTTGACTGTTGGTCCGCTTTAAGCTTTAATAAATTTAAATTGCTACATAATCAGACACCCTTCTTATGACTGATAAGAAAAACAAGAAAGGTTACTTTTTGAGAAAAGTAGATAAGTGGAACCGAATTTAATGGTTCGAAAGGATGATGTTAAATATCAGATAGTAACATATCAAGGTTTTATCCGTTGGCACAGGGAAAGGGGACGAAGCATGTGTAGCCCCTTAAAAATGAATCTTAACAGAGTAATCAGCAACTTTTGTTTATAAACAAGTTAGTATATACAGATACTTGCCCCTTAACCCTTTAAACTCCAGCTACGTAAAATTCACGTAGCTGCCTCTCCTGTCGTTAAACGCCAGCTACGTAAATTTTACGTACCTGGCTTTCCCCCCTGCTAACTGGAAAAAAAAAAAAAAAAAAAGACACTCACCTGACCCCCCGTTTGATTCGTCTGGGTCTCCTCTTTAAGATGGTGAGCTCCGATCATCCGTCGGACCTCCTCCGGCTGCAGGGTAGGGCCAAGAATAGGGTGCCCCCCCCCCCCCCTGTTTCAGCTGCCACTGGCTTTCCTGTAAAAAAAAAAATTGACATTTACTTACCTGCGTGTGCGCTGGCTCCCGCGACCCTCCTCTTCACCTGGGGGGCCTCCGATCCCCCCAGGAGTTACGGATCCCCTTTCCTCCTCGATGGGGGCCGCCATCTTGCCGCTAGGGGGCGGGGTTAATGACGTCATCACGGTCCCCGATCACCGGCTTCAGCGTTCTCAGCTGTGAGATGCCGGTGATCGGTGCCCTGGGAAGGAGGTAGCAGGAGATCCTCTGATCTCCTGCCTCCCCCTTCTCTGGATGCTGATCACCGGCATCTGTCATCAGAGCGGCGAGGGACAAGAGCTTACAATCAGAGGTAAGTACAGTAATTTTTTTTTTTTTTTTTAATAAAATAATTTTGTGTGGTGTTTTTTTTTTTTCACAGTTTACCCTTTGTGAGCTGGTAAGTGGTCTACGAGACCCCTATACCAGCTCACAAGGCTCTGGGTCTGGCAAGTCACCTGCGGCTAGTGGGTGACTTGCCATTAACCCCCAGCCCCCCCATTACCTGCCTCCCCAACGGCCGGGAGGGGGGGGCAGAAGGGCCTGGGCCACTTAGTGGCTATGTGGGCTAGTAGCCTGCAGGGCCAGGGGCCACCGACGCTGGCCCCTGCGCCCTGTTCTACAAGCCCCCATAGCTGGCCCGGGTCGGTAACGCTGGGTAGGGGGGACCCTACGTCATTTTTCGGGGGGATTTTTAAGGGTTTTTAACCCCTAAAATTCCCCAAAAAATTGGGTCCCCCCCCCCCCCCCCCCCGGGAGCGGGGACCCTATGTCAATTTTTTTTTTAATTAACCCCTTATGCCCTGTTACCCAGCAGGTATAAAATGCTTCCAGCATTTTGTGGTGTGTTTGTGGGTTTTTTTACATTTAAAGTGGACTAACACCCAGGATTTTGACTATCCTGGGTATAGGTCCTTTCCCCCGATCGGGGATGCCCCGCTGTGTGAAACCCCCCCGTTCGCCCACAATAACTCACCTCACCCCGGTCCTACGGTGCATGCGCGACCGCTCGTCCAATCAGCGCGCTCAGAGTGGCTGAGTTATGGGCGTCTAAGAGACGTCTAAGCTCAGCCACTCTAAGCATGCTGGAGACCGCATCCCCCACTTCCCTCTAACAGGGAGCGTGCCTGCACCGGCCATTCATAAATAGCCAGCGCAGGCACGTGCCCTACTAGAGGGACAGCGGGGATGCGGCCCGCGCATGCGCTGTAGGACCGGGATTCAAGTAAGTGGTAGTGGGTGTTCCGGAGGGTTTCACATGGGGGCATCCCGATCTTGGATGCCTCAGGGGGAGGGAATAGAACGGTCTGGGAATCTTATAGATTCCCAGGCCGATCAGCCCTGGGTGTTGGTCCACTTTAACCCATTGTGAACTTGTAAGAAGTCCATGAAACCCCTATACCAGTTCACAAGACTGGGGGGCTGTCAAGCCACCTGCGGTTAGCGGGTGATTTGCCATTAACCCCGACCCCCCTATTACCTGCCTCCCCGAAGCCCAGGGGGGGCAGAAGGGCCCGGGCTGATTTAGGCAGTGCGGGCTTGTACTTGGCAGGGCGGGGGGCCACCAACGCTGGCCCCTGCGCCCTGTTCTACAAGCCCTGCATAGCTGATCCCCGGGCTGGTTATGCTGGGTAGGGGGGACCCCATGTCATTTTTATGAGAATTTTTAACCCTTAAAATAAAAAAAAAATGGGGATTACCCCCCCCCCTTGGAAGGGGAACCCCACGCCAATGTTTTTTTCTTGATTTAACCCTTTATAGTGTGGATTGTAGTTGTATTTTATTTTTACATGTTATAAAGTGTTCTTTTCAGTTTGGGGGGGGGGTCTTCAGTAACGGGGAACTACCGATACATATGTGGTACCATTGTAATCGGGAGAAATGGGGCTTTCACATGCAATATGGTTTTCTTTAAAAAAAAAAAAAGGTTTTATTTGACATAAAGGAGACAATTTTCTAAAAAATATTTTTTTTATTTTGTTTTGTTTAATTTACTCAAAAATATTTAAAAAAACAGTAAAAAAATTACAAACAAGACATTTCATGTTAAAGCCTAAACTCTGCCGCAAAAATAAAATATATAATTTTCCTAGAAATTCCTGCAAAAATCACAGTTAAGCATAGCGCAAAATGGTGAAAAGAGAGGGTGACAAAACCTCAAGTAGGCTGGCAGTTAAAAGGGTTAATAGTACCTATGCATGTTGGGTATCGTTCTGCTCGGGGGACCTTGTGCTTTCAGATTTAGCTTGTCTTTTCTTGTTTGCATATTGATATTTTAGGGAAACTCATTTTTGATTCTGCTTTATTATACATTTTTTAAGGAAACCCTGTGCAACCAAAGAATTCTTTAAGGGATTACTTTCAGAAAGATGGGCCCACTACAACATGCTGGGTATGCTTAGAAAGCTTATCATGTGTACTTTCAGGGAATATATGGTTTGTGGGGGGTATTCAAAATGTAAAGGGAGGTTTTGGTAGAAAAAGCGCAAGGTGCGCACTTTGTCTGCAGAGCTGAAATCTTCAAGCAAAATTACCATTGTGCACATGCTTTACTTTTTGGTGTTTGGCAACTCTTCTTTTGACAGTAGCTATGCATGTTGGGTATCGTTCTGTGTTGCTTTTTCAGATTAACTTGTTTTTTCTTGTTTGCATATAGTTTTTTTAGGAAAATGTGGCTTTGATCCTGCTTTTTTATCCTTTTTTAGGGAAGCTTTGTGTAACTAAAGAATACATTGAGGGAGAACTTCCAGAAAACTGTGGCAACATCAACAAGCCTGGTATGCCTAGAAAGCTTGAAGTGTGTATTTCCAGAGAATATATAGTTTGTGGGGGGTATTTCAAATGTAAAGGGTTGTTTTTATAAAAAAACTGCAAGGTGCACATAGCGCTTAGCATAGCTGTATGATCTAAAAATCTCTTGTGTTGTGCTGTTTCAGTTTGGGGGGTCTCCTGGGCAGGAAAGGGTGTCTACCAATACATATGTGGTACTGTTGTAACCGGGATAAATTGGGATTTCACACGCAATAAGATTTTATTGACAAACTTACATTTTTTATTACAAAAAAACACTACAAATTGTAAAAATGTTTTATTTTTTTTTTCACATATTTCACCCCAAAATATTAAGAATACACTTGACAAATGACAAACAAGACATTTCATGTTAAAACCCAGACTCTGCTAAAAAAAAAAAACAATATATAATTTTCCTGGGAAATCCCTTCAAAAATCACAGTTGAACATGCATAATGCAAAATAGTGAAAAATGGTCTGGCAACAAAGAGTAACAAAAACTCCAGGTAGGCTGGCAGTTAAAGGGTTAAAAGTACTAACCAATAATCCCTTTTCCAGTCCAGATTGAAAGAAGACTGTATACCGGGTTGGGAAACTCAATGGCATAACATCAATGTGATAAACATCATACTGGGCTCTCCTCGATCAACTAGAATCATAGTTATCAACTGTGACCACAGACGACATAGAAGGTGATGCATCCTGCTCAGGGCCGGCGCCAGCACCCGGGGGCCCCCAGCCTCCACGGGGGGCCCAATCACAGGACTGGCCTTTGGGGTGTGCGACGGCGCTTGACCGACAGCGGACTGGGAGGGCACTGTGAAGCTATGATAGTTTTTATATATTTTGTTCCCATAGAAATTGTAAAAAATATTATACAATCACTGTACATAGGATAATCCCTTTTTGTTTGAAGCAGCAGGGTGGGTTACCCCCTTTGTTCTTTGGAGACTGGTTGTCTGTAGCTCCAGTTTCAGGTGTGCATTTGTATGCAAATTAAGCTGGCTACCTGTGATAGAGTAAGGGTATTCATTTGTGAGTTTTGCCTGGGCCAATCACAGATGACCTGCAGATTTCAAAATGGAACAAAGGGTCCACTTGATAAAAACAGGAGGCTAGAGAGAGAGGAGAGATTTCTTTTGGAGGGCAGCTGGAGAAAACATGTGCTGGTGCGCCTGCAGATGGACGATGATGGTACTTTGCCTTGGGTAAATGGACCTGCGTTGTGAAGCCAAGTACAGCAGCCATCTTGTTTGGACGTGGTCTGCTGATTTTCTGCGTGGAGCAATTAAAACAGATGAGTAATCCGTTTTAATATATATATGCTTTTGCCCTGTTAGGCTTTCTATGTTGTAACACAGATTGTAGTATTTTTGTTTTGTACATTTTGCAAGGTATATAAAATAACTTTAAAGTGCATCATCTTCCTTGGAGATTACTGGCAATTGAACTTATTAGACAAACAAGGCGTAACTTTTGGAGATATACATGTATTTGAGCTCTTAAGTTTCCTTATATATTTGAGGGCTGCAAATATATTTTTGTAAATTTTAGATAAATTACGCCCAAGCAAGACAGGCACCAACACTGCTAGGTGGTGGTGCAACTTCTTTTCCCTGCCAGGTGGGGACAACAGTATGCAGCAATAAGGTTCCGTTGCTGCCTGTGCTGTCCCCACCGGGGAGAGAGGAAGGGGCCTCCAGTAGTGCTGCCCACAGCACTATGTTGTAGCGGAGTACAATAATAACGTCACCATTAAAAAAAAAATACTGCATCACTAATAAGCAGAAGAAGACACAGACAATAAAAACCGGCATCACTGCCATCAGCACCATGACTTATCTAACAGCAGCAGGCACTGAGAACAGAAACTCACTATATGAAGTGTGATCAGCCTCTGAATGGAAGTAATGATAAAACATCTTTACAAGTATTCTCAGCCCATTAAAATTGCCACACTTACTAAAGAAGCTGCAAAGGGAAATAATGCCTAATAACAGGAAGTTATACACTAAGCATGATAAAGTCTGCCCATGGTCTGGTTCGATTTTAAGGTGTAAATACCATTTTTAAATGTGTACTCACTGATCCATTTGTTGTACACAAACGGGAGTTGAGCACTCGAGCACTTCCCCACGCAAACTATTTATGGGGGGATTGTTAGTGGAATCTTCACTCTTAGTCAGGTACTGTGTTGCAATAAACGCAAATATATAAATACATTTTGGAAAAAAATAATATTAACAATAAGATAAATGCAGGACTATCTCTGCTTACATCCGATCTCCTCAGGGCAAGCTTTGAAATTGGACGACCTGTGCTAGGGGTTTCTTGGATATACAGACTTTCACCTACAGTGCCAGCCTAATATGCAAGCTGTTCTTTTCCCTGTCACAAGCAGAATCCTGTAAGTAAAATTATATATAGTTATTATATTAGAATATACAGACCCTAGAACATGGGTCCCCAACCTCTCTTACCATGAGAGCCACATTTAGCAGTTAAAGAGGACCAACATACTTTAACTCTGGCCCTAGAGTCCAAAAAAAACTCCAAGGCCAGATGATTTACTGTCCCTGGGGCATTCCAGATTTGGGATGGCCTGCTGTGTGAAACCACCTAGGAACCCCAACAAACATTCACCGCGTTTGCCCCTTTCCCCACGCCATATGCCGGAGCTCTGTCTAAACCAGGGCCAGATGCCATGTGGCATACAGTGCTGACTGGATGACAGCACAAGCATGTTTCATGGGAATGCAGGAAAGATAAGTGTGAGGGGTGTTAATGTGCCAAAAATCAATCTATTTAACCCTTACAGAACAGGAAACAACTAGAATTGGTTCCAAGTAACAAGTTGCTCCCCTAAAGCCCCCTCTGGCAAAAACAATTTGACAGGGCTTAACTCCATGCAGATGTTCTGGAATAACAGGGCGATTATTTGCTGCAGAACTGCATGGGAGTGGCGATCTTTTCACACACATAAGCATGAAGGCAGAGCTATGCCAGCAGCAGCCCACACCAAACAGAGAGATAAATGCCTCACAGGGAGCTTGTGTACTATGTTATATAAACGCACACATTGAATAACCAGCTGCTAGAGGGATTGTGTGTAAAGGGAAACCTGCAACAATGTATCTATCACTGTTCACGGCGAACTCTGGATTTACTGCACACCATTCAGAGAGTGTAAACAATATGTATCTTCTGAAATGATACAGTTCTTTCAGCTGTGCAGCAGAGCAGAGTCATCACAGCTGATAGCTTTCTACTTGAAATAATAATGCACGGATATGTGAGGCAATTATAACTGTGGTATTAGGTTTTTATATAAGCTGGACTCATGTATGTGGCAAGATGGCTGTTACCATGCAGCTATGCAGCATAGAATCTGCCTGCTATTCCATAACATCTGTATGGAGTTAAGCCCTCTCAAATAGTTTATGGCACCGATTACCAGAGTGGGACTGAACTTGTGTTTTATTTTACTTTTGGTCTACTTTAAAATCATCAAAATTAACCATTCAGTGTGCATGCAGATCCCCCCATGGTCCCCAAGATAGTAAACCCAGGGTGCTGGCAAATTACCTCTTAAAGAGAAACATCGGGCCTCCCTTCCTCCCCACCATCGGGCCTTGCTTTTTGGATGCCTGATGTGGCAACATACGACTGCTTCAGGGCCTGATTCTGTCCCCGCCTCTGCCTTAGCCATCTGTGCTTGACAGCACAACTTTAGTGAAGCTCTTCAAAAGTCCTGAGCTGCCCCGCGAAGTCTCGCGTCCTTTTGGGCGGCTCTCTTGCATCCCATTCATGGGCACTGCGCAGGCATCAGGGGACGCCCACAGTGCCTGATGGGATGTAAGATGGCGCCGCTCGTCGGGAGGTTGCCCGGAATCAGAGAGACCCAGAAGATGGATGCCCTGGCACGGTAATGTATAACCAGAAGCCGGGGCAGCAGTCTGCTGAGGTTTGAAGGAGGTTTTAACCTCCCCTGATGTTCCGCTTTAAACCCAAATTCATAAGCATAGTACCCATAGGTTCCCTCTCATCAAAAAAGTGTGTCAGCTTCCTCATCTCTGAAGCTTTCAGTGTTGCACTCCATTTTCCATATTCTATCCTCCACACAGCACTGTGTCACATGACACTGGACACTGTGAAACAGAATATGAGGATAGAAGCTGCCAAGACAGATAAGCAAGCAGACTCTACCTGCCCAATTCCACATTAATCCCACGCATGGTGCTGATCTTGTACATTCCTGACTGCAATGTACCTTATATTGCCCCCACCACGTGCTAGCTCTCCTTTTGTGCTCTGGTCCCCCTGACAGCTGGAGAGCCACATGTCCCTCAAGTGACAGATTTGGGCTCCCTGCCCTAAAGGTTCACTCTAAAATATGGGATCTGTACCATTAAAATGCATATGTGGGTCTAGGTTTAAAAGTAGTAATAATTGATCTAGTTAGTCCAAATGTGGTTAAATTCTGTGTTAAAGGCTTTTTCACTTAGGCCCATCTCCTGCACTTCAATGAACTCCAACTTTCCTACTTCACCTGGCATGTCCCCTCTGCAGATGTCAATATTGTCTTGTATTGCAGTCAGCTAGTGCTGGTCATGAACATTTGACCATTGGTTCTCAACTTAGATCCATGCAAGCTTTTTCACTGGCTCTGACCCTGGCTCTTGTCCCGAAGGAACCCCAGGCCCACTATCCCCAGAAGCCTCCATATGGTGATTTGAATAGCACAGTAGGCCAGTAAGGGTTAACGCTAATGAGCTACCCGGGATGCCCAAATAACCCGCTAGGGAAGTGGGAGATAATGAGGGGAGATGGCCGGGAGAAACCACAGTGCTGAAGTTTTAACCCGCCTGAAAGGCATAACAAACATTCCCATGAGAATACAGCAAGGAATCCAGAATTTTTTTTTTACCCCACCGGGGTTACTCACGGACCGCCTTGGGAGCCAGTCAGCACACACAGCAATGGCAAAGAAAATGGCATCCGTAGACCTCCAGGGGCGGGCTCCGTGGAGATGTGACATCAAAATCGTCATCCCTGGAGCCCGCCCCCCCCCGAAGAGCGCGAAACGCGCACACGTGACCCTGCCAGCCAACAGCGGCCCGGCAGCTCTGAAGTGAATGACGCCGCCGTCCGTGGAGCGCAGTACAAGCGCGCGGCGGCTGCGTATACAGTAAAAAACACCAAGAATAAAGACACAGCTTTAAACAACTGGACCCCCCCCCCGAGATCACCCAGAGGGCGAACGAGAGGGGTTAAAGACAGGATTCCCGGGGAGCCATGGGCGCCCAGGGGACAAGGGAGAAGAGAAGAGGGGAACCTATAAGGCACAAGGATTAAGGCACAGGTGGAGCCTGGCCAACCCGAGAAGCAGTGGGGGCATCCCAAAAGGCTCACCATCAGCCTAAACCGCCTACCCTGTCGGAACAGGGACGCAGTAGGAGCATAGCTCCTCAGCACCTTTTTTACTGGTGCTTACTAACCTACCATCACCCGAACCTTGTCAGGTGAGGCTGGGAGGCAGTATATAGAACAGAACGGGTGGGAATAGTCCTGCAGGGCCGCAGGCAATGAGCCCCGCTCACCTGCGCCACAAGAGAGCTATCTTCTATCTTCTCAGCGCAGACTGCAGAAAAGAACTGGGTAATTTGTGGGAGGTCCCTGACTTATAAGGGGCCGGGAGGAGCCACAAGCTGTTTTCTGCAGTCCAGCACCATCTTGTGGATGTATTACCCAAGTGTAAGGAATATTCTGGAACAGGACGTGCTGTATACTTAGAATATTACAGCAGGTTCTGTAACCTTAAGCAATGTTTGCAGCTAATAAGATGTAAATTCATCAACTTATTTGCAGGGTTGTAAACCAAACAGGTGATCTACTTTTGCTTTATTTGTTCCCGACATCATCACTTTCTGTTTTATTGTCTTCCAGCAGAGGTAGTTGAAAAATCAACAGTCACTGAATTTAAACATGCCTGGGATAAGCACACATCTATCCTAAGATAAAGAGTACATACGGTATACACATAAGGGCAGACTAGATGGACCATATGGTCTCCTTCTGCCGTCAACCTTCTATGTTTCTATGTTACTTAATGTGCCTGAGATATTCCAAATGGAATTGTTATGTATGTAGGTAACAATTTAGACACTTTAGGTCCACATTGCACAAAACATTTTCACCAACAAGTTGGAACCATAACAACAGCTGTGCTATTGTGATGGTATGCAATTACCTTTAACTATTAGAGGTGTCTGTCTGCAACTAGCAAGGTGGCTGCCTCTTTGCAGCAAGTAGGGAAAAAATAGTTAACCTGTCTAAGAGGAAGTCTTTAAGACCGCTGAGCTGTCATGATGATCCTGACAGCTGATGGCTCAAGCAGCAACTGGCTCAAGAAAATGTAAAAAGAAACCATAATATAACCATAATGGTCTCTGCAGCAACCTCTATACCCTTGGACACATGAAAAACTATCGCATCACTCCTGAGGAGGGTTATGTGTCCAGAGGTGGAAAAAAATTAGTTAGTAGACAAAACAGTGGGCATAATCCAGCCATTTATAAATAGAAAAGAGTTCTAATAAAGAGACAATCCCTTGGCTTAGTTAGCATTGTCAGCACCATTGACTGTGAACTGAATGAACGTAGTTTCTATGACCAGGCATATACAAAGAAGCCTAATGTCAATATGCTCGAAGACACAAGTGAGCCTGAATATTGTTAGACATGCCACCATTGTAAAAGAAAAAATCTTTTTAGAGTCTGCCAGGAGAATCTGACATAGCCTGCTGCTCTATGTCAGGATATGAGCTGATGCTAATATGGCTGACTGGAACAGAGCCTTGTAGGTTTGTCTCAGAATCTGATGATATGAAGTTCATAAAATCCTTCATTATAAAAAAAAAACATATTAACATATCTAATGTAATGTATAACTATAATAAAAAATGTAATAATTGTAAATAATAATAATTGTAAATTTAAATGCATGTACTGTAACATAAAAACATACCAGTTCTTGCCCATCTTGTAAAAGAGGCAGAAAAGTGGATTCCAAAATGCTTATCTGGTCCTTATTTAGCTTCTGCCAGAATCCAATCAGAAGAATTATAAGATGAGTGGCACTCTTTAACTTTGTGAATGCCTTGAACAAACTATGCTGTAGCTCTTCAGTTGCATCTGCTAAACCAATTACCTGCAAAAACACAATTTAAACAAAACGTTAGATTGTTTAATTTGCTTTCTCAGTAATATTACTACTTGTTTTCACCAAATTTACTGGGGCCCCTCTAAAGGGTTGATTCAGCACTGAATTTGTTTTTACTACTCTTTTTTCGAGAAAATGCTTTTTCTTATGTTTTTTTGCATTTTTACAGCTAAATATGTTGCTGAAAAAAAATCACGAGAAAAAGCATTGTTGCAACTCAAACTGGAATGGCTCCCAGGATAGGAGCTCCTAGTTCTGGGGGAACCCTTTCTTACTTTCAACTTAACCTTTGGTCCCATACTTCTATATGCATTTCTTTTTCCCCTATTTCCTAGAAAGGGACCCACGTCCATTGGCTGCATGAGCCCCCTAGGACTTGGGAGACCCTTTTTCTTGCCCTGACCATGTTTCAGAAATCATCTATTCCTTAATCTGCTGTTTAATAGTTATATGCTTAGTCCTGTGTCTGCTGTATGACTGTAGCCTCCCTGCAACAAGTCCTAGTATATATGTTATGTATGTACATACATAAATGAGCAAATTGAGTGTTTGTCACAATCCTTAAAGGGTTAGTTTTTAAAGGTTTATGCCTGTTAAAACATCATATTACACCACTACAAAAACACATGCAAAGGGTTTATGTAGACAGAAATTGTGGGTACAAGCACCTGAACAATAATAGCTAAATTAAAGCACCACAATTTAGGAAAAAGACACACAGACATACATAAAAAGGATGTCCAAATACGTTAAAGCGGACCAAAACTCATGAAACTTGTGAAACACATTTCGCCAAAGCCCCTGCCGATGCTCCATTCTTAGGGTGTAGAACTAGAAATTGCTATTTTCGCTCTTCGAATTGTCCTGGAGCACTTTTTTTTGCTGTCCCTCTCTGTCAGATGGCAGGCAATCTGTCATTGCATAGGTACACACAACAGTGGCAATGAAGGAGATGGAGCTTTACAGGTGGCATTAACTGGGATTAGAGAGAAGCGGGAGCAGTGAAAATTGGCAAAAGGTACTCTTCAGAGGAGAGCCATTCAGGGAATGCTAATTAAAATGTGGGCTTTGGTCCACTTTAAATTAGCAGACCAGAAAGATGGCATACAAGACCAAGTGGCATACAGTATATACAGTATATATAACAGTGTGCTAAGTTATATAGCAAGGGGAGCTGTTTGGGTCCTGCTTGCTACTTAATCCATTTCTAAACTACAGTATATGCCAGAAGTTGAACTTGAAGCTGCCAATGTACATGAAGGACCTGGAGCATTCCCATGTGGGAAGGCAGCACCTAAGTACAAACTTCAGAGCAGATAAATTGGTGCCACGAAGAGGGCAGGTACCAGAAAGATGTATCTCATAAGGACTGAGGCTGCAGGAAAAAATCCAGGCATATCAACGCAAATAAGACAAATAAGACATGAAAAGTCTTGGAGAAAACAGCAGTGTAAAAATCATCATTTTTACTGGAGGGCCACTTTAAAGTGGACTTTACCCCTCCTGTGCATCAATGCATATTATTTTCAATTCTTTAAAATTTCCAGTAATATTCTGTAAATGATTACATTGTATAGCACTATGGAAGTTAATGGTGCTATGAAAAATAAATAGCTACATTTATCATTTAATAAAACAATGATATAATAGAAAGGAAAGAAGATATTAAAAAAATGAAAATCCATAATATATTACACACTGCTAAAAATCTAGTACCACACAAGAAAAGAACTGGGCCAAAATTGTATTACCATTACCCCAAAAGCTGCAACAAGGCAGTGAAATATTTTTTTTTTACACTGGCTCGTTAAGGCTCTTTTCACACCTCTCAGCTGCATTAAGAGCGGCAACATATCAAAATGAACAATGCACTTTGTAAGCGTTACAAATGCGTTTGCATGGCTTAAAAAAAACAAAAACTTTTTTTGCATAGTAAGTAAATAGTAAAGTCTATGGCAACGCAAATTCAACACAGGTACACTGTATTGTGTTTGCCTTGCACTTGCGCTGGCATAGACTTCTATTGACCGGTGCGGTTACAACGTTGAGATGAAAAAAGGTGTCTGCATGGCTTTTTTTATGAGTTGCATAACGCAGCACAGATATGTGAACTTTCCCATTTAGTACAATGTTTCCTCTGCATTGTAACTGCATTACAACAACTCAGAAAAAGTGCAGAAGTGTGAACAGAGCCTTAGATCACAAGACCCAATGAAGTCTTTTAATTTTATGTTCCATAAATCAAATTAATAAACTGATGAGACAAAGCTATAAAACTAAATAGAAAGATTCACAGGCAGCCATGTATTTATATAAAAAGTTCTTAAAATAAATCCATTTGGTTGACATCTACTGAGAGACGGAAGTCAGCAACAGAAAAGAGTAATATTTTGTAGGCATGGGACTCAAAATACAGCACCCATGTGGAATACAACTCTAGTACACAGCTTTACTTTACAATGTGCTACCCTTGTGTGATATGATGAGCTGTAAAAGCCGGAAGAATGTTTCCTATATTAACATTGTAAATTTCCTTTTGTTTGCAAAACATATTCAATTCAAAGTAATATAAAATGCTGTAATATTCCTTTACAAGTTGTTAAAGCAGAACTCTCTGACCTAGCATTGCATTGAATTTTTCTGCAATACTACAATTCTTTAAAATGAAGTTACATAGGACACCTGGCATAATATGTATAACAACCATAACACAACCCTTTTTTGCTAAATTTTGCTCTCTGCGATTTGTAGTTCAGGCTTAAAAATGAGTAAAAATGTTATTGCTTAAACTGGACCACCATCCTTACAAGAAACTGTGCACCTAAGAATCCCTCCACAGGGCAATTCAGATGGCTGCACATAATAATTCATTTACCTTTTTGTAACTCTTGCTGTGGTCATTTTTAAAAACAAAAATACCATTTTGTGAGTACTCACCTGAAAAATGGATATTGTTGGTGTGCCACACACCCCGCTTCACTTTTAAATATTCTTCACTTAATGGGTTAACTCACCGCCAGGTGACGCAGTGCAGAGAGGAAGTCCTGCAACGAGCCCTCTTCCGGCCCACACACACCTGGCACCTCCCTTCAATCACCAGTATATTAAAAAGCAGAAAGACAAGGTACCAGTATTCCACCGGCAACCTCAAAATCAATTTGATATAAATAAAAAGCTTCACCATATAAAGGCTTCGGAAATACCGAAAAGGGTGGGAGTGAAGCGGGGTGTGTGGCACACCAACAATATCCATTTTTCAGGTGAGTACTCACAAAATGGTATTATTCTTGGTGTGCCACACACCCCGCTTCACTTTTAAATATTCTTCATTTAATGGGACATCCAAAAGCAGTGTCCACAAGGGATGGGCATCTCAAGGCCAGGTGAAGCATAACTTAAATGACTGCAGTCTGCAGAACTTTGCGGCCAAAAACAGCATCCGCTGAGGCTCGCACATCAACATTGTAAAACTTAGAAAAAGTATGAACAGAAGACCAAGTGGCGGCCTTACAAACTTGTTCAACAGAAGCTTGGTGCTGAAAAGCCCAAGACGCCCCAACGGCGCGAGTAGAATGAGCAGTGATACGAAAAGGGGGAACTCTTCCCTTAGCAGAATAGGCCGCAGTAACGGCCTGACGTATCCACTTGCTAATGGCAGATTTGGCTGGTGCCAAACCCTTCTTAGGCCCATGGGGCACAACAAAAAAGGAATCCGTCCTACGAAAAGGAGACGTGATAATCAAGTAGTACTTAACAAAGCGTACTACATCCAAACAATGCAAAACCCTCTCTTTGTCATTCTTAGGATTAGGACACAAGGAGGGAAGAACAATATTTTGGTTCAAATGAAAAGCAGAAACAACCTTAGGAAGAAAGTCTGGCTTGAACCGAAAGACCACTTTATCCTGATGCCTCTCAAAGTAAGGCGCCTGGATAGACAAGGCCGCCAACTCCGACACACGCCGGACCGAAGTGATCGCTACCAAGAAGACAATCTTCTGAGTCAGGGTAGACAAAGCAATAGCTTGCAAAGGCTCAAAAGGAGGAGCCTGAAGAGCAGAAAGAACCAAATTCAAATCCCAAACCGGGAGTAATGGTTTCCTGGGAGGCCGCACATGCGTAACCCCCTGGAAAAAAGTTTTAACTAAAGGCTTAAGCGCAACACGCTTCTGAAAAAAGATAGATAAGGCAGAGACCTGCCCTTTCAACGTACTTAGCTGGAGACCAGAGTCCAGCCCAGCTGTAAAAACTCCAGAATCCTGGAGACCGAAAAGACCCTACAAGGAAAAGATCTTATCTCACACCAAGCGATATAGGCTTTCCAAGTCCTATAGTAGGTGATGGAAGAAGACCTCTTCCGGGCACTGATCAGAGTCTTAATGACTGAATCAGAAAGACCCTCCTCCTTCAGGATGGAGGTTTCAGCAGCCAGGCCATCAAACCCAGCGCTGGTAAATTGGGGTAACACAATTGACCCTGAGTGAGCAGATCGGGCCGAAGAGGCAGAACGAACTGGTCCACTGCCAGCCGAACGATGTCCGCGAACCTCACTCGCCTTGGCCACCTTGGGGCCACGAGAACGGCGGACACCTTTTCCAGAGCCAACTTCCGAAGCACCCTGCCCAGCATGGGCATCAGAGGAAACAGGTATAGAAATCCCAGAACTCCCCAGCTCAGGGACATGGCGTCCACTGCCAGAGCCAGAGGATCCTGGGAGAGCGACACGAAGTTCGGGAGCCTGCGAGAGGCAAACGGGTCCACCTCCGGGGTCCCCCATCGGAGACACAGTGAGCGAAACACCCGAGGATGGAGAGCCCATTCTCCCAGACGGGGAGAGCCCCTGCTCAACCGGTCCGCTACCTGAATTTGGGCAAAAGGAAGAAACACTCTGTGTTGATGAGAGTCCAGGCCGGGATGAACCGACCCATCTTTCTCGGGGACTGCGAAAAGATTCCTTACCGACGCCAGAAGCCCCTGCGTGGCCAAAGGATCGATGGGCACCCGAGACCGAACGAACCGTAAAGGAGGGTGAGACTCGAATTCCAGGTCGTAACCGGCCGACACTACCTCCTGGATCCATCTGCCTGGAACCACTTGGTTCCAAACCTGGGAGAAGTGTCGCAATAGTCCCCCCACCCGCACGGGTGAGGGCAGCCCCTCATTGCTGAGAGGGCTTATCAGCAGGCTTGGGCTTGGTGCCCCAGGACTGAGTGGGCTGGCCACGACCCCTCCCCCGAGTCCAACCTGCACCTCTGGTAGCGGGAAAGGAAGCCCCCCTGCCTGCTCTGAATCCTCGAAAGGAAGGCCTACCGGAACCTGCCCCCCTAAAGGGGCCACGAGGCCTCTTGCGTTGTGGAATCTTACCACCCTTTGCGACTGAATCAATTTTCTCCCCAAACAGACGCAACCCCAAAAAGGGGAGAGCTGTGTGTTAGAAACTGCGTCCGCCGACCACTGACGCAGCCATACTGACCGGCGAATAGCCACCAGCATAGCCGCTGCCTTGCTACTCATAGCCAGCGCATCGTCCTGAGCGGATAGGACATAGGACACAAAAGATTCACACTGTTTAAGCGCAGTAAACTGTTTACAAGCGGGATTGAGATCCTCATATAGCCCCTGAATTAAAGACCTAATCGCCAATAGAAGAAGGGCTGAAGCACACACCGGGCGCAACGCTGACCCGGAATAAATAAAACCATGGCGCGCGTATTGGTCAATCCGACGATCTTCCCCATCTTTAGGGACAGTGGTCTCAGCAGACTGTACCATAGCCGTGCTGGAGAGCCCTAGCACAGGGGTATCGACGTCAGGAGGGACAGACCAAAGCTTTACCAACTCTGGCGGAAAAGGATAACGCTTTTCCCAACTGGAAGGGATTGCAGATAACCGCGTGGGATGTTCCCATTCCTTAAGGACCACCCTCTCAAAGTGGTGTTGTCTGGGAAAAACCCAACGCGGCTGAGGCTCCTTAAACAACTGACCCTTTGGCAGGGTGACAGCCTCAGGTGGATCTAAATTCAAAATTTTAAACATTTGAGCCAGAATGGAGGGGGTGTCAAAAACAACCCCCTCCGACCAATCGCCAATCGCATCAGCCTCAAGCTGATCTGCAGGCTCATCTGACTCCAACAGGAAATCTTCCTCATCCGGGGATCCATCGGACCATTCCACAGGCTCACATAACTCGTCCTGTGGAGCCGAAGGTACCGGAGTCAGGTGCCTCCGTTTTGCAGCGGCCTTTAACCCTGCTTTAACGGGCACTACTTTCCGGGGGCTGGCCGACCGTGCCGCCACCTCGGACTGCGAATCCCCACTTTTGACAGTGTCATGCGGGGTCCGGAACAGGGAGGGCGAGGTAGGCGATGATGAAGGATGCGATGGGTCAGCAGCCGAAGCAACGGACTGGCGCACAATACTCTGTTTTGCACAAGGGATGCAAATAAAGACATCATCAGCTGGGAGTAGAGCCCCACAACTTACGCACCCCCCGAATGGCTCAGAAGAACCGTTTCCGGCAATAACGGAAGCCTCCATATGGTGATTTATGGTATTCGCAATATTTGGGTTTTAAGGCATAAGCCAACCCGGGATGCCCCCTTATTTGTAAATGTCCCGGAAGGGAGGATTTTTATATATTATTTTTTTTTTTTTTCAAAAAGGAAGGTCCCCCTTAATAATCTATATATATATATATATATAGATTATATATATGCATTCTTAAATATAAAAAAAAATATCCCAAATAATTATCATTTTATATCTTTTTTTTTTTTTAAAAGACTAGCCAGGCAACATAGAGCCGGAGGGCCACCATAAACAGGGATCCCGGGATCTGTAAGGCAAGAAAAAACCACAATCAGATCCTCACATGTGTGAAAAAACCATATATGCATGGCACCAAAGTGCCTTTAAAATGAGCAAAAAAGCCATGCCTCTTAATAAAAAATAACTCACCACCATATCTATACATGAAAGATATACAATTCCCACTCAACGGCCCCACCAAGGTGGGGCCGCTTACCTGGATAGACCGAGAGCAGCAACCGGAGGGACGAGACAGCAGCCAGCAGCAGCAGCACAGGAGAAAATGAAACCAAGTGCGGCCGCGCGCCCCACGTGACTTCCCCTTTGAAAGGAAGTGAAGCTGGGGCCGGCGCCGCCGGCGCCACGTCACCGGGTCCCGCCCCCTACGCTGATCAGTGCGGCCAAATCAACTGGGGATTACACCAGATGAGCCACTACACGCGCGCACAGGCAGGAAGCAGCGGAGGGGGGAGGAAAGAGAAAAGACCGCATAGCGCAGCCATGCCAAAGCAGACTACATACAGTGGCCACAAGACCAGCGGGGAAGGGGGGGGCGGGAGGGGGCTATTTAGGCGGCAAGCCAACCTGCCCAGCGCGGTCTGCCCCCAAGCAGACCTAAATCATAGTGAAAAAGAGTGCACACATGCTGAAGTAAGCTCAATGCATAACGTAAACACACACATGTTGTAATAAAGTTATACTTGTGAAACACACATACCTAATGCACACCCTCAAACCCTCAAAATACTGGTGATTGAAGGGAGGTGCCAGGTGTGTGTGGGCCGGAAGGGGGCTCGTTGCAGGACTTCCTCTCTGCACTGCGTCACCTGGCGGTGAGTTAACCCATTAAGTGAAGAATATTTAAAAGTGAAGCGGGGTGTGTGGCACACCAAGAATATTGCATCTCATGGAGCAGCAAAGAGGAAGTTTCCTGCGGCTGTGCATTTTGGGGTAAGGTCAGTTGAATTCAGGCAGCAGCATGGCTGGGATGCTGGAAAAGGAAGCTCCAAAATGTCTGCTACCAGGAGGAAATCAGCGTTGGTGGCCCCTGGCCCTGCAGGCTACTAGCCCACATAGTCACGTGGCCCGGGCCCTTCTGCCCCCCCCTGGCCGTTGGGGAGGCAGGTAATGGGGGGCTGGGGGGTTATGGCAAATCACCCGCTTGCCGCAGGTGACCTGCCATACCCAGAGCCTTGTGAACTGGTATAAGGGGTCTCATGGACCCCTTACCAGTTCACAAAGGGTTAAGTTAAAAAAAAGACACCAGACAAATTCTTTATTATTCTATTTTCACTTATACTTACCTCCCATCCAGTGTCCCATGCTGCTGCAGATGACAGTTGTCGGTAGTGATCAGAGCAGGGAGGGTGGCAGGCAGGGAGATCAGAGCCTCCCTGCCTGCCACTCTCCCTGCTCCGATCGCTGCTGACAACTGACAGATCGGAGCCCGGGTGCCAGTAACCTGAGGAGCGGGATGACGTCATCAAGTGGACGGAGTTAGGGGTGGGGCTAGGGGCGGGCCAGCGCCGGCCGAAGAGGATGGTGATGGCCCGTTTCTGGGCCCTCACAAGCAGCGTGGAAAGCCCAGGGGGGGGGTTCGGAGCCCCCCCTGGTGAAGAGAAGACCCGGGGAGAGCCATCGCGCTGCCAGGTGAGTAAATGTCATTTACTTTTTTTTTTTCAGATGTCGGCGCCGGCGGGGGGGCCTATTCCGGGCCCCCTCCTGAAGATCAGAGGCCTGGGGGCGGAAATCTAACAGCAGTACAGAATCGCTGGCCCTTTCAAATGAGGGGTAAGGTAAGTCTGTATGTTTTTTACTTTTTGTTTTATGGGCCTCTAAAGTCAGCTACGTGACTCTCATGTAGCTGGCACTTAACGGTTGGAGAGGCAGCTACGTGAGAGTCACGTAGTTGGCACTAGAAGGGTTAAAGTGTATCTATACTCAGAAAGGGATTTATGTGGTCACCTTCTATCCCCAGCCCTGTGCCCCAAACAGCCTGTATTTCTAAATTTGTAATCTCAGCCTTGGCCCAATATTTATAAAAAACAACAGGGAGTAGTATTATGGTGAATGACATGCCATATGCTAATTAATTCACAACCAAACTGTCACATAATGGCAGTTAGGTTGAAGTGCTCCTCATTGCTGAGCTGTGTGTACTCTAACTGATTGCATCATCACTGTGGGTGGGGCTGCTAAGCCGTGGAGCAAAATGGCCGACTGCATCCAGTTTGCATTGTTATGCATATTGGGCAAAGGCCGAGGTAAAAAAAAAACACAGGCTGTTTTGGGGCACTGAGCTGGGGATAAAAGGTGACTACATATACTTCCCTCTAAGTATAGGTGCACTTCAAATGTGGTATATTGTAACACACACCAAATATAACTTGAGAAGGAAAAAATGTGAAAGCAATAAAACTGGGCTATGCAACACTAAAATTGTGAAAGCATATTCTGTTAAAGTCATGCTACAAGCTTGCTACAAACTACAAGAATACTGGCTCTACCAGACAACAAAATTGCTTGCTGACTACACATTCCGTTGTAGAACAACAGCAGAATAACAATGACCAACCTTCTATTCCAAGGCAAACCATTACCAGTTCTAGCCCAACTTATCAAATACCATTGGATG
Organism: Gastrophryne carolinensis; assembly: GCA_027917425.1. Taxonomy (NCBI): domain Eukaryota; kingdom Metazoa; phylum Chordata; class Amphibia; order Anura; family Microhylidae; genus Gastrophryne; species Gastrophryne carolinensis. The sequence continues at coordinate 186,485,122 of CM051239.1, read as the reverse complement.
AAGCCCATTTTGGTGCAACATGTGGAATTAGGGCTTCAAACCTTACAGGTCTAAACACTTATTGTTGCAAGTACCAATCTATTTGATATCACTTGTGTGTATTATACTGTATGCTATTATGAATAACTGTTTACTTAAAATTAAAACAATCTAAACAAGTGTACATTACTTAATTTTGTGAACATACTTTGTGACTTTAACAGAATGTGCTTTCACAATAAAGGCCAACCTAACTGGCTGAGAGATACACTTTAAGACTCCCCATACCTTTATAAAGTGATGCAAGGCCCAGTTTTATTGCTTTTAGATTCATTGCTTCTCAAAAATTAAATGGGTTACCTATTTTGTTCTCTGCAGATTCTTTGATTTTACGCCAATTATGGCAGGCCCTGTGCAGCCATTGGCCAGCAAAGCGGAAGCTCTAGCTGCACTAGAATGCCCGTCAGACATGCACCCACAGTGAATTATCTGTCAGAGTGTTCATGCCTCATCAGCCGGCCGAGAGAGCATGTACAAGTTTTGTACAAACACCCAGAAGAAGGCTTGGAAAAGATCTTCTTGGCTGCACCAATATCAACAAGTGGCATATGCGGCATTTACATTATGGTGGGACACAGGAAAGCCAGTACATTTGGGGAAAACTTTGTTGATTTACATGGAAGGCAATCTATATTTTTAAAAACATTTTGACAGATGACTGGAGGTGTTGGTCCAGTTGAATACTGAACTAAAATCTCTTTCCAACTGCAGTCCAATAGGATGCACTAGTATTGGATTATCACCATATTACCACGCAATTGGTGCATACACTGGGCACTAGTGACAAGGGGCCAGTATGCTACTAAAGCATCAATTTAGAGTAGGTTCAGGTTTTCTTTAATACCAAAACCTGACCACAAGCTCTGCCATAATTAAAGGGACACAACATTTGTTATTATATGAAAAAAAAAATCTATATATATTTATATAGATATAGTATTCCATGATATCAGGCAAAGGAAAATCAGGCTAGTAACAAACATAAAATCCACGCTTCTTGGTTTAATGTCCTTGGTACATAGTTTCCCTTCTCCCTCAAATATCTCTCTAAGGATATTTATTTGCTCTCTCAATACAGAAAATTATCTCTCACTGATCGATAATCTACATTGAATGTATATTGCCAGGACAAATTTGTTTCCACTAATATGTACTTAATGTACATAATTTTTCACTCCCTAAAAACGCACCTGGTGTTTTAAAATAGCAAAAAATACCCCCCCCCCCCCAAGAACCTAATTACAGGGAGTAGCAGAATCTGCCCCTCATTCCCCTATAACAGGCAGTGTACAGAATCCCCTGCATTCCCCATAATAGGCAGTGTGGCAGAACCCCACCAATACCATAAAATACACAGTGCACAGAACCCCCCTCAAATCCCTACGGGAAGTGTGGCAGACTTCCCCCAATCCCCTATAATAGGCAGAGTGCAGAATACCTTAATCGACCGTGTGGAAGACCCCCCCCCCCCCCTTCAAATCATCACGCGGAGGCAGTCAAAAATAAGAACTCCTTATTTCAGCCGCCCAGCCAGCAATGTCAGCAGTTTGGGTGGGCAGCAACACAGACTGTGCACTTCCTCTGGCTCTTCAACTGAATGGGCGGGTGGGGCTGTGCTTAGAGCACGGGGAAGCAGTGGCGCGGGTGTCTTGGGATTGTAAGTGGACTATATTCTCCTCATAAGGTGCACATGCATTTTCTCCTAATTTTTTTGGGGGGTGCATCTTATGGGGCAATAAGTAGTAAATCAAGTACTGTGCTGATAATTCAATTATTCCCCTTATTGTATAGACTAATTATTCAGGTCAAGATCAAATAAAGACTTGCTCTGGATATACGAATATACAGTTTTACAGCCTGCCTTGCACTAATCAGAGAATATACCGTAACTGTTAGGAACATTTATCATACAGCTGCTAAATAAAAGGCATGTCAGTCTAAATATTTCCATTTCAGATAGACTGGCTAAAAGTAAAATATCTGCAAATTATTTATATCTATGACCAGGGTCTTAACAGTTTTTGAGATTTCTGTCCTATGACACACCTTTTAACAGATGCTTTTCCTTACTTTATTTGGAAAGTGACATTAGATGTAAATTTGCTATGCATTGGCTACACAAAATAATCAAAATATCCAAAATATCAATACAAAATTGCAACTATGAAAAAAGCAAAGCACAAAATAAAATGTTAAAGCAATCCACAGCGTCACACTTAAAGATTCTTCCAACTTCTTATTTCATGTTCATGTATTCTGGCTCCAATGGGATTTTAGTCCTTATCATTAAAAGAAAAACTCCCTTTTTGGCATGTTTTTGGGGTTCTGCCCGATTGTTTTGGAAGGTAAAATAAAAATTTGTGTTAGGATTGTGCCCACAGACCTGTGATTTACTTACCAGCATGTTGTGTCCATGAGTGACTCATGGCCTTGAGTAAAAAACATGACTACACGCACGTGCAGATGGCACCAAATGCATGCGAGCCAAATTCCTTTTCAGACGCCTTCCGTCTGAATTTCTGCTGTTTTGAAGCGCAAATGGCCCTGCTCCATGCACTTTTGGCTGGCTAATCACTTAAACCAGACCAACAGCCTTGCACAGTTGGAAAAGAAAGGTAGCAGCCATTTTAGAGCTTCCTCTTCTAGCATCTCAGCCATGCCGCTGCCTGGATTCAACTGACATAACTGACAATGCACAGTAACAGGAAGCCCAGCAGCAGTTTCTGTTTGCAGGTGCATGATCCGCCATTTTGTTTCTAAAATTTGCTACAGCAGGAGTTAGAAGGTAATTGAATTTTTATGTGCAGAAATCTAAATTGCCCTGGGGAGGGATGCACATGAACACTGTTTGTTGTGTTGGTCTGGTTTAAGCCATTTTTGACTGTTGGTCCAATTTAACTGGTCCTGATGGCCCCCATGTTTCTCAATTGCAAATCTCTATTCTCCATTTCAGAATGTATTTCCTGTCAGGTGATTATAGAAATTGAGAATAGAGATTAGCCTAAAACACAGACGCTGGAGAGAAAAAAATGCGAATGAGAGAAATAGTAAAGAAAGGGGCAAAATATTTAGGTGTAGTTTATTTATAGGGGCTTATATCTCCTTATTTTTAGATGTTGTGTTTTACTGGGGTTATCCGAATTCAAGGTCACCTCCAATGTTGTTTTTCCCAGCCTTGTTTTGCGTATTTGTGCTTAATTGTGCTACTAATGTATATTTTTGTTATTTTCTCTTAATTTTTTGGGGCCCAAAGTCCACCTTTTTTGTGTTTTTATCATTAAACATTTTGGGATTTGTCAAATTTGACAACTTATAACCATGGTTTTTCAACAAAATCAAAAAGAAAATTCACTTTCATCGCTAAAAAACATGGCAGATGCTGCTTTAGGAATGAAATAAGCCTGCCTGTTAGTCAGTGAAGTTTACTCTAGCTTTTTGCTGGAGGAAAATCACCAGCAATTTGCACCCGCTTTTCTGCCCTCTAAACACCCCATAAAACATTGAGCTTGCACTAAAGCACAGTACCCCTCAACCCGGGACAGGCGACCAGACCTCCAGCGACACCAGAGTCCTCAGCACCCTCTGACAGCAGCAAACAGGTGGGAAAAGGAGGTTCAGCTGACCCCTTGGGCCACAGAAAGACTATCCTGCAGAAGTAAAGTGCTGCCCTGCACAGCCATTCAGTTGCAGCATGGGGCTATGCACGCAAGATAAGATTTTGGGGGTAGGGTTTCACAAAGCAGGGCATCCCAGTTTGGGATGCCCGCATGGGAGAGAGTAGGCCTGCCCAGGAGTTTCATAGACATAGAGAGAGTTTTGGACCACTTTAAATGTAGAGGGATTTTAAATGCTAAACCTTTGACACTGCTTGTATACCTGTAGTGTAAGAAGAGCTTGTAAAACAGTCAGTACTTAAAGGTGTTTCAGAGGATGAGCAGGATGGGAATTTCCACTTTACTTTATCACCAGTTACACAAGTCAACCAATACTCTGCAGTTTAGGTTATACATTCCAAAGTCTTTGCACAGATAACATATCACTGTACCACAATAGATCTTGCAAAGTGTATTCACAAGGTAACCTCTAACTAAAGACTTTTGATCCTGCCTAGAATAGCTTCATCTGATCTATACCTGGATGTGACTGAATGCCTTGCTTTGTTTAGAGAAAATTGTCTGCTGCATAATATGTCCATGTTTTGTAGGTAATAGAATGGCGCCAGTATGACAGCGCAGCACAAATGTCAGAGTGTAAACACTCTTTTGTTACAATGTCTTTTTTTCAAACTAAACAGCTAGATTAAATTCTGGTGACCAATGTACATAGATCATTTTCTGATAAGGCACAAACATTCAAGGAATCCTGAGGAACCTTATGTTTATCTAGATTATTTTATTAATGACAAAATCACACACATTTAGGACCAAGAAAAAAGTGAACTTTAGTAGAATTCTTTATATGGCTTTTTGTGACCGAAAATTACCCAAGTGCTGTATCTGTAAAGTGCAAGTAAATTTTCTCCCAGCCTTGATACTGTTTTTGCTGGCCAAGAACAATTTAGGCAATGTCAGGTTGTAATCTTTTGTATAGTAACTGTTATATTGCTGAAAAACAACATTTGTCATTGGTTCTGTTATAAAATATACAAAGGTGCTAATATACCAGTCTGTGAAATCCTGCCCATTGTGTTACAGCATGATTCAGATTGTATTTAAGGTATTGTTTAGTCCTATTTATAGCTGATTTGCATTTCCACATGCCAGCTAACATATGACTATTTTTGTACATGGACTGCATTTCAGTCCAGTGTCAGCCTACCTAGAGATTTTGTTACCAGACCATTTTTCACTATAATGCGCTATATGTGTTTAACTGTGATTCTTCAAGGAGTTTCCAGAAAAATTATATATATATATATATATATATATATATATATATATATATAACAATTCTGTGATTACTCACCTGTAGAATTGATATTATGAGTGTACATCCCGCCCCGTTCCGAAAGATATCCTTACACATGGGTTATTCATCTTCAGATGTCACGTGACTGCAGAGTAGAAAAAGTGGCCCCTCCCAGCTTATATATACCGAGGCACCTCCCACAGAACCCCAGTATTTAAAAAGCAGTTAACAGAAGCCAGGAGAAATAATCAACAACAAGGGTGGGGCGGGACGGGATGTACACTCATAATATCAATTCTACAGGTGAGTAATCACAGAATTGTATTATTCTTAGTGCACATCCTGTCCCGTTCCGAAAGATATCCTTACACGTGGGACATCCAATAGCAGTGTCCGTAAGGTAGGGTCGGATCCCCAAAAGCAACAGCAAGCAGTCTTAACCACTGCTGCCTGCAGAACTTTGCGGCCAAAAGTAGCATCAGCTGAGGCCCTAACATTAACCTTGTAAAACTTAGAAAAAGTATGAACAGAAGACCAAGTTGCGGCCTTGCAAACTTGTTCAACAGAAGCTTGGTGTTGAAAAGCCCAAGAGGCACTAATAGCACGAGTAGAATGAGCAGTAAGACGGAAAGGAGGTTTCTTTCCCTTAGCAGAATAGGCCTGAATCACTTGCTGATAGTGGATTTAGCAGGAGCCTGGCCCTTCTTAGGACTAGACGGAACCACAAAGAAAGCATCAGTCTTCCTGAAAGGTTCAGTAGCCACCAAATAGAATTTCACAGCCCTAACAACATCGAGAGAGTGTAACACCCTTTCTTTGGGGTTACAAGGGTTAGGGCACAAAGAAGGCAACACAATGTCCTGATTGAGATGAAAAGCAGACACAACCTTAGGCAGAAAGTCAGTTTTAAAGCGAAACACCACCTTGTCCTGGTGTCTTTCAAAATAAGGCGGCTTGATGGAAAGCGCAGCTAATTCAGAAACACGCCTGACTGAGGTAATAGCCACCAAAAAAGCTACCTTGACAGTGAGAGTGGACAAAGCCGCCTCCTGCAAGGGTTCAAAGGGAGACCCTTGCATGGCAGACAAAACCAGGTTCAAATCCCAAACAGGTAACATGGGCTTGCGCGAAGGACGCAAATGAGTAACACCTTGAAAGAAAGTCTTAACCAGATGATGCTGAGCAAAAGATCTCTGGAAGAAAACAGCCAGAGCAGAAACATGACCTTTCAGAGTACTAAGCTGAAAACCCATGTCCAAGCCATTTTGTAAGACTTCCAATATCCTGGGAATAGAGAACACTCGACATGGAAGTGACCTAGACTCACATCAGTCAATGTAAGCACGCCAAACCCTGTAGTAAATGGTAGAGGAAGACTTCTTCCTAGCTCTGATCATGGTATTAACTACAGAGGCCGGCAATCCCTTTTCCATCAAGATGGAGGTTTCAGCAGCCAGGCTGTCAAAGCCAGCGTTTGTAAATAGGGGTGACGGAGCCGGCCCTGAGTGAGCAGGTCTGGCACCAGGGGCAGGACGAACTGATCTACTGCCAACTGTACGATATCTGCGAACCAAATTCTTCTTGGCCAACACGGGGCCACCAGAATGGCTGGCACTCCCTCCTGGGCTATTTTGCACAACACCTTGCCCAGCAGAGGAAACGGAGGAAAAACATAAAGGAGCTGAAAGCTCTCCCAGGACATTGCCAGAGAATCCACTGCCAGGGCCAGTGGATCCTGTGACAGGGATACAAAGGTTGGAAGCTTGTGATTGTGGCGTGACGCAAAGAGATCCACATCCGGCTGGCCCCAACGGAGACACAGAGAGTGAAACACCCTGTTGCTGAGGGACCACTCGCCCATGCGAGAGGCCCCCCTGCTCAGAGAGTCTGCATGCAGATTCTCCACTCCCGGAATGTACACCGTTTAGACACACCAACTGCACTGCCTGTCTGATGGACGGATGAGAGCAAGACAGAAGGAGCTGTGTTTGTGCCTGAAGACCCTCTATCTTCAGCTGAGGGAGAAAGACCTTGACCTGAGAGGTATCCAGAGTCATGCCCAGAAAAAGCTGTACTCTGGAAGGAGACAGGGAAGATTTGGGAAGATTGATCATCCAACCAAACATTTCCAGAGTGGATACCACCTTCTGAACATCCAACTCTGCTTGTTGCAAAGTTTGGGAAACTACAAGAATGTCATCCAGATAAGGAAGAATGTGAATACCCTGAGATCTCAACAGAGCCATAACTCCTGCCAGCACCTTGGTAAACACCCTGGGAGCTGAGGTAAGACCGAATGGCAGAGCCACAAATTGGTAATGCTGGTCTTCCACTGCGAACCTGAGAAATGTTTGATGGCCTGCAAAAATGGGCACATGAAGGTAAGCATCTTTGATGTCTATAGAGGCCAGGAACGCAGAGTCTCCATGCGAAGGTGCCTGAATCTGACAAATTTAAAGCTTTAAATCCAGGATAGGCCTGACTGATCCATCCTTTTTTGGAATAGTGAAAAGATTGGAATAATAGCCCCTGCCCCTTTCCCATGGAGGGACCGGGCAAATGACCCCCAATTCCAGTACATTTTGGACAGCCAAGCACAGACACTGAGCTGACAGAGGGTCATGAGCCATCCGTGAATATGTGAATCTTGGGGGCGGCCAGGCTATAAACTCTTGTAACCTTGTAACCGGAGGAGACTACCTCCTGAATCCACCGGTCTGAGACAAGACGCCTCCAGATGTGAGCAGAAAACCGAAGCCGTCCCCCCACCCGGATGGGTGAGGGCGTCCCTTCATGCCTGCGGAGGTTTGGGAGAGGATTTTGGCTTAGCACCCCAGGAAGGACCGGGTCTACCACGTCCTCTGCCTCTGCCCCAAGACTCACCACGGCCTCCCGCGGGTGGAGTTCCCCTTCCTCTTCTGGGGAAATAAAAGGGGGAAAGAGCAACCCTGGACCCCGAAAGGGCCTAAGTGGCTTCTTGTGCTGAGGCAGCTTACCTTCCTTGGCAAACAGATCCAGACGTTCTCCAAAAAGGCGTAGACCTTTAAAAGGGGCCCCCGTAAGAGCCTTCTTAGCAGTAATATCAGCCATCCATTGCCACAGCCAAACAGAGCGTCGTAAGGCAACCAGCAGGGCAGAGGTTCTGGCACACATTCTAATGGCATCCTCTAGGGCAGCAAGGACATAAGAAGTAAATTCCTCACAATACATAAACCAGTTAAAAACATCTGTGCCCAAAGCCGCAGAACCACCTTCTAAAGCACTCCTGATCAATCTTCTGATAGCCACAGTAGTAATAGCAGATGCACACACCGGACGTAGCACAGTCCCCTCACAGGCAAAACCATGTGTAGCCAGCTGATCAATGCGCTGGTCTTCCACATCTTTTAAGGTGGTAGTATCAGGTGAGTGCAGCACAGAGGTATGAGACAGTCCCGGAATTGGTGCCTCAACCTCAGGTGGGGTACACCATAATTTAGCGGTATCCATGGGAAAGGGATACCTCTTGTCCCAGCTTTTAGGTACACCTGGAAGCCTACTGGGTTTTTCCCATTCATGTAAAATGAGATTATTAAAATGAGCCTGAGCCGGGAATTCCCAGCGTGGTTTAGCAGCACAAAATAACTCTCCCTGCTGCTGTGGGGGAGCAACAGGGGGAGATATTTCAAGCACCTCAAACAAATGGGCAAGAAGCCTGTCAGTATCAGCTGCATCCCAAGGCCTGGACCCAGACCTTGGCTCATCAAAAGACCTATTCTGATCCTCAGATTCAGACTCAGAAAATAATTCCCCCTCCGGGGAATAACCAACAATGTCTTCCAGCGCTTCAGAAGTCATGGGGCAAACATAGGAATTATCAATCAAATGCTGTGTCTTGCCAATAGCCTTGCGCGGCTCATAGCCACCCATCCGCCTCTCCAGATTGGCCAATCTAGAAGCAAAATCAGGTTGGGCATCCCTAGAAGCATGTGACACCACCTGAGCCGAATGTGAGAGAGAGGGAGTAGGCAAGGTCACAGGGAAAGAGGCCCTCAGCAGGGGCATCCCAGATAACCGCGCAACAGTCTGCTGGGCACAGGAGAGACAGACCTTGAAGTCGCCAGGTACAGGGGAAACCCCACAATCAGTACAGAACCGGCCTTGTCCCGAAGGAATCCCGGACTCAATGTCTTGAGACGCCTCCATATGGTGATTATTGTGGCTCGCAAGGCCAAATGGGAATAATACCGAAGCAAACTCGGGATGTCCCCAATGTACCGCAAGGGAAGTGGGAGGATTTTAAATATTAAACAATATCCCTTTAATGAATGTAAAGGCCGGGAGAAACTACTGATTCTATAGGCCTAAAAGACAGAAAAAGATCCCGTAAGCACCAGCATAATATAGTAAAAGATAATAAATTGCCTGCGAGGGCACTTACAGACCGCACACGGAACAACCGCCTCATCGCACTGTCGAGACAAGATGGCGCCCGGACATATACCTCGAGGGGCGTGCCGCGGGGGAGTGACGCAAAATGCGTCACCCACCCTGCCCACCACCCTCCAAAGAGCGCGAAAAGACGCGCCCACGTGAGCAGGACAGCCAATGGCTGCTCCGACGCTTCTGAGGTAAATGTCGCCGCCTCAAACCAAGCGGGTTACAGCAGCGCAAAGTAACAAAAAAGAAAACCAGCGCAACCAATCAGACAGGAATCATTTCTAAAGCGCTCCGCATAAGCCAGAGCCTAGAATTAAATGTGCCACACAATACAGGATACCTCAGATACAATGAACCCCCCCCCCCCCTTTCCCTGAGAGACACAGAAGAACGAACGGAGACAGCGGTCCGGGAACCACTATAGAGGGAAGGGAATGACAGGCACAAATGCGGGCAGGGCCTAGCTCCTTGGCACCTAAATATGGTGCTGTCTACCATCACCCGAACGCTACAGCCGAGGCTGGGAGGCAGTAAAACAGGAACAGAATCGGGTGGAGAATAGCTCAACGACCCCGCTCACCTGCCTGAAAAGAGAGAGCCACTTTCTCATCCTGGCAGTCCGAGACTGCAGAGAAAATCTGGGGTTCTGTGGGAGGTGCCTCGGAATATATAGGCCGGGAGGGGCCACTTTTTCTGACATCTGAAGATGAATAACCCATGTGTAAGGATATCTTTCGGAACGGGACGGGATGTACACTAAGAATATATATATATATATATATATATATATATATATATATATATATATATATAAAGCAGAGTTTGGGCTCTTTAACATGAATATGTCCTGTTTGTATTTTTTCAGTGCACATATCATATGTGGATAGAATATCTGAAAACAATTTAATATTTCAATTTTGTTGCCTTCTTCAATAAAAAAAACTTTTTCTAGAAAATCAAACTGCATGTGAAAGCTCCCTTATTACAATGGTACCAAATATTTATCAGTAGACACTTGCCCAGGAGACCCCACAAACTAAAAAAAACAGCCCAGGCACTAGCTATGGGCACTGGTAAGTCAGAGTGCAGTGGCTATGCGGCTGGCCCCTGGCCTTAAAGTCTACTAGCCCGCATAGCCCATATAGGCTGCAGGCTCTTCAGCACCTCCCCTGGGCTTTGAGGATACAGGTAATGGGGCACCCTGTGAACTGGTATAGGGGTTTCATGGACCCCTTACCATTTCAGAAAGAGTTTCTTTGCGCTAGCAGGGGAAAATGCCAAGAATCTAGATTCTACATGTTTGGCACTTAACAGAAAGTGAAGAAAGCAAGTAGAACCTATGTGCTTGGTAATTAAAGAGTTAATTTAAAAATTAACTGAAAACATTGAGGTGTCCCAAAATATTATTAACCGCTAGTGTACAATTTTTAATTATAGTCTTACCTTATCAAGCGTGCAGCAATTGAAGTGGTCTTTGCTTCTGTGCCTTATTTCACCCTATTTCATGTTTGTTTTTGTTTGCTGACCCTTACAGGGCAAACACATCTTAGTTTTCATTTATTTAATCAATAATCAGAGAACTTCTGTCTGCAGGTCTGACAGGTCAACTGTCAGTAAGAATGCCACTGTTAAGATATAGGCAAAATAAATAAGACTTGGCTGGGCCAAGCTGAATCCCCAGTGAAGAAGGAAAGACAGTCTTATGGACTGATGAGGTGTCTGGCCATCATCCCTATAGTGAGCGCATTGTACATTGTAAAAGAATATAGATTTTTCTTTAAGTAGGATGCTTTTCTATTAATTAGTGTTTATTCCAAACATATACATTTTTTTTCCATAAAATAAGCCTCAGCTACTCCAGACACATGTAAGCATTCATATTCAGCCATACATTCAGTATATAGGTAGAAACAGATATATGTTATATATTTCTATGTGTATGAATGTATCTTATCTGACTGATGTAACATCTGCAGCACATTATGAAGAAAAGAACATGCCAGCAAATTAAAATGAATCTATTGCAGATGCTTCTTGAAGAAAGCTGTTATATTAGCAGAGACGTGTGCCAAGCACAAGATAAGTGAGCACTGGGAAAGTGAACTTGCACCTTTCTTTTATCCCTAACTGGATGCCTGCCATGAAAATCAGAATAAATGGGAAATCATCAAACATATATGTATGTGATCTGTGAGGTTATATAGTCCTTTGGTATTTTAGCTGCTGAATGTGCGACTTGTTTATGACATATCTGACATGTTACGGTTGTAAGATTTCGATTCATGATAGATAAGCATTGGAAAGGCACCTGTAAACAAACTGTGCTTCCCTCCCTACTCTGACAATTCGAAGCAGGTTCTCCTTAAGGTCAATTGCCGGGTACATATAAAAAATGTATTGTTTATCCAGTTAAATATTTTATAAAACATTAAATATGTTTATACACCACTAGTAGAAGCACACACATAATTGTTTTGACTTTTGTGGTCCACTGCAAACATCCCTGTGAAAATGGTAACACACAGAGAAAAGCAAGCTAAATAGATAAAATGATTGACCACCCCAAAAAAGTGTAGTCATCTTTTGCCCCAGACAACTGATCGGTCCAAATCGGGCAATTGGCAACTCACCTGATTGTTGGATCCGAGACTGAGCATGGTGTAATGACTGACGCCATGTTGGGCTCGCAATCCACTGTCAGTCACAGTAGTGTTCACTTGCCCTCCCCATTCATTGCAAGGGAGGTGTGCCGAAGCCTGACAAGCCCCCTCCATTGTAATAAAGAGAAGGTGTTCCCAGCACCTGTGACTTATGGCGGCAATGTGGGATGCGGTCCAGCGTTTGGGTGAGTTGCTATTCGGACTCAGACCAATCAGCTGCGGGGGGGTGGGGGGGGGGGGTGAGTAGCCTTTTTTTTACTGCATGATCAATTGCTTTAATAGTATGGATTTTAGAGTGTCAGGTGGCCAAAAACTCATCTTTGTGAAATTCCAATCATTATCAGCTTATACTTACCTTGAGGGTATGCAGCTAAACTTAACATGCTGGCTTGACAGGACATGCAAAGCCAGGATGACACAGGCCATGGGATAAAGGAAGGAGGTGAGTTCAAAGGAAGATTCACAATGCAGGGCATCCCAAATCAGGATGCCCCTAGCACCAGGAGTCTCATAGCCCCGGAGTCTTTTAGACCTAGCCAGGGAAATGGCTCATTCTCTGAAAATTGGCAAATTTCTGAAATCATAAAACTGGTGGACAGTTCAACGCATGATATTATTCAAAAAATAAAGGTTAGTCTGTCATAAGTCAGCAGTTTTATGCAGTCTTCATTGCTGAAAGTCATATTCTTAGCTTATTACAGTACTGACAACTATATGTCTATAAACTAAAAACATGTTGTGAGAGTGCCCAACATCAAATTTAAAGGTACTATACAAAAATGCAAACGTTGTTCATTTTTCACACAACTACAAAATACTTCATTAAATAAAAGCTTCCATATTTGCAATGCAGTAATATAAAAAGTATAGGAAAGAATTCCAGCTGGCCCCATGTGTGGGATCTGCTGTGCAGTAGTTGTAAATATGCAGTCTCGGTGAATCTTTGGAGAATAACAGCACAAAAAAATAAAAAAAATAGATTCAGGACAAGCAAGTTCTTCCCAAAAATAATATTACAAATATCTGATCTTGAAATCATTAACATCACCTCCAAGCCAATGGAGGGAATCTTACTGTACTGTACTGTTTTCTTGCCAGCATTTGCAGGCAAAAAATAGAACACACTTAATTTATATAATATGGATATAATATTAATAAAAATGTTGCAGCACTAAACGTTTATGTCTAAATAAACCTGAGAAGCCAGATAGAATTCTTGATGTAAACACATTTCTGATATCATTATTCGGAAGAGGCAGTAATAAACTACTTTGGTTCTACCTTAAGGGGACATCACAGGTAAAGGGTTAATTTTGCTTGTTTTCTGCTTCTCATACGCTAGCTGTGAGGAGCTGCATCTTTCATTCAGCAGGTTTCATATTTTTATTATACAATAAGCCCAAGTGAACCCCTATCCCTGTTCTGTTCCTCTCATGCTAGGATGAGCATATCTGCTTCACTCTGTATATATTTCTATAGAAGACTGTGAATTCAAATTCAAAGGGACCCTGAAAATTGAGTCAACCGAAAGGCTCAAGTTCAGGGGGGTTTATCAGAGAATGCAAGTGCTGCAAGATGCAGTCCCTGACTGCCAGCATGGGGCAATCTGTAAACAGACTATTTTAAAGTGGACCAACACCCAGGATTTTGACTATCCTGGGTCTTGGTCCACTTCGGTGGGGCACCCCCGATCGGGGTGCCCCGCTGTGTGAAACCCCCCCGAACCCCCCGAACTCACCTCTGTCAGCGGCGACGGACAAGCCGCGGACAAGCGGCTCCTCCGCCGCCGCCTCCCGCGCGTCCCTGTTGACGCGCGCGTGCCCGCGCCGGCCATTCACAGACGGCCGGCGCGGGCGCGCGCACAACTAGAGGGGCGCGAGGGAGGCGGCGGCGGCCGGCCGCCGCCGAAACTAAGGTAAGGAGTTTGGGGGGTTTGGGGGGGTTTCACCCCGCGGGACATCCCGATCTCGGATGTCCCGCGGGGAGGGAGGTGATCGGTCCGGGAATCTTATAGATTCCCGGGCCGATCACGGGTGGGTGTTGGTCCACTTTAACCATCTGCCTGGACTGTCCCTTTAAAACTTGAAGTTAGGTGACCCCTATTAATATCAAGCACTAGCATTTCTATGTAAGCTTTAGAAAGCCCACATATTTCCACCAGCAGGTGCTGGCCCACTTTAACAGGTCTTCTTATGTTTTTGATGTTATAATTAACCAAGACGCAAAGCGAAATTAGCCCATGGTATGTGACACCTTCAGTAATCCTGCTGTATGTGCTGATAATCACTCTTCATGCTTCTGGTTCCTCAGCAGTCACAACTAGTCATCGCCAACAAAAAGGTCCCTGGATGGCATGCACTTCATCATGTGTGGTACTGTGAATGCCAGTAATACTTAATATTGATAACTGAGTGTGCTGCCCGACCCGTCAAGCTACTCAGAACATGGGCCAAACCAAATTGACAAGGGTCATAAGAAAGGGGCACAACTCCACAAATGCCATAAAATAATATTTTATTAAATGTTACACTATAGCAAAAATAAAAACACACATGCAACACAAAGACTGTTAAAATCAATTCATCCACTATTCCTGTGATGCTAAAATACTTAGCAATCCATATTATAGAAGACCACAAGGTATCAAAAAGTACAAATAGAAGTCAGTATTAAATAGCTCCACAAAGAGCCCAAAAAAAATGTATATATAATTTTTATATATATTTCTAATTACTCAAGTGAGTGTTCAATTACTCCACTTTGTGCAAAAAATACAAGTATAAAAAGGTAATTACTACAAATAATTCATCAAGCTGAATGCCAGTCACTTACAACATAGTGAGTGATTTAGTCAGATTTCAAGGAACTAACAGAAAACGTTGTGAAGCGACCCTGAAATCTACTGTAACAAACAGTTTTCATAGCTTTGTTAGGAACAGGCCCCTACACAAACCTATATATCAGGAAATAATGTTTGATGGGACCATTGCTCTTTGTGGGTGAAGAGTCTAAATAGACTTCTGGCAAACGTCCTAAGGATTCATGAGGGCATCAAGATGCCCTGCAGTGAACTGACCTAGATAAAGTCCAAAATTGGGTGATACACCCTCCTTCTTGGTTCCTGTGGCAAAAAGCAAAGGGCACCATGTCTACTCTGTGAGTCACTGTTGGATACAAACTACTATAGAAACCCAAAAGGAGAATTAGTACATCGCAGGGGCTTTTTCTAGATCAGTCCAAAATCAGGATTCCCCCTTGAAACCTGAGGAAGAGGACCAAATGTATAATTAGACTAAGGAGCAGACTCCCCCATATAAAAAGACAGTCAGTTCTAATCTCAATCTGTCCATATTTTTCATAGAAGAGACTAAAAATAAATGTTTGCTCACTATGCGAAGAAATATCTTTGAATCCCATTCATTTACTTTTTAGTGACTTACACCAAAAATCAATTCTGTTTTACCTGCCTAAAAACTCTATATTTTTTACTAGCAAAAAGACAATAAAAATAAAAGGCCCCGTCAAAGGCACCAATGCTCGGTAAAATATGAGACTAAACCAATAAATGCATTTCTATCACTTTCACATGTGTGAATATACAGTTTACCTTTAAGATCAAAGTTTTTATTTGTAAACATATCCAAATGTTGGCATAGCCAAGCCTCTTGTAAAATCACAGTAAAATTGTGCATGCTTTTTATAAAGTGTAAGGAATTTAAACTTGCAGTAATCCCGACTCCCAATAATAGCCCACCATTTTGATATCCCCAGATTGTATCAGTATATTTGTTGCTAATAACGACAGGGAATATGCTTTAAAATCACTTGTACATAGTATTTTACGAACCTTCTAAGGAACCTTCTTCCTTACTTGGTCATGAATTTCACTGCATCTTGTGAAATTACTGCAGAATTTTCGGTAAAGCCAAGGGAATGATTAAACATTGACCATACTGTGTCAAGGTGTTGGAAGAGGGAAAACTGTAGATATATTTAATGGTTGTTTATGCTTATGGAGTATGGCAAATGTTATCTATACCTGTCATATCACCTGCAATCATTCAAGTTCTGACTGCTGAATCAAAACCACTGTGTGCTAGCTTTTCTAAAACATATGCAAATTTTTTTCAGCAATAAATTTGATTACAGCTAAAATGGAGCATTCGTTTTCTAAAATAAGAAAAGTCACGACCATGGGCAGCAACAAGTAGCACTCATAGAAAAAGGCCAAACGCAGTAAAACAAGAAAAAAAACACTTAAAGTTATAGGGCAGAGGAAATTTCAGGTCTTTCCAGATCTGCTGCCCAAACTAATCTGCAGAAGCCCAAACAAACATGCAATTTAGAGACCCACAGTAGTTTTTCATACAGCAGACGAAAAACACATCAAGCCTCCTTCCAACCTAAATTTGAACATGTCCAAAGCTTCCATGAGCTCAGTGCAGCAGATAACCAGAAATACAGAGCCAGTTATTCATGTACCTCAGCTTGCATTTGTTAAATTGGACCAAAACTCATGTCGATCGATTCCCCTTCTGGGGCATCCAAAACAGGGATGCCCCGCAAAGGGATACCCCTCAGGTTGCCCCATACACTTACCTTGTTTCCCGGTCCAATGACGCATGCACGATGCCTGCGCCAGGCATTTGTGTACGGCTGACGCGGGCACGCTCCCTGTTATAGGCAAGCAGGGGATACGGCCGCCAGCACACTCGGAGCCGCTGGCCTTAGACGAAGGCTTAGACAGCGTGACACCAGTGGTTCCGAGTGCGCTGATTGGATGAAGGGCCATGCATGCACCATAGGACAGGGAAGAGGTGAGTTGGCATCGGCGATCTGGGGGGTGTCACATAGTGGGGCACCCCCGATCGGGGGGGAAAAGACCAAAACCCAGGATAGTCAAAACTGGACTAAAATCGGACCTAGCATCTAAAAGACGCTAGGTCTAGTTAAATACTGACCCCTGGGGCATCCCAATTTGGGATGAAACCCCTGTGTGAAATGCAGCCAGAACTTCAAAGGAGATGCGGTCAGATGCAGTAAGGTCAGCAACAGTGCATAGAACAACACCTGGTCAGACATGGCAGGGTCGGCAACAGAACTTGGCATGAGACGTTTCCTGATCAGCAACAGGGCTTGCAGCAGATGTGGTAAGATGTGACAGGGTCACCAACAGGGCTGGCAGCAGACATAATCAGATATTGCTGGGGCTTAGAAGGAGATGTAGTGAGATGCAGCATGGTCAGAAACAGGGCTTGACACAAGATGTGGTCAGATGTGGCAGAGTCAGCAACAGGGCTTGGCAGCAGACGTGCTGGGTTGGTAAGGGCAGACATGGGAAGCTGAGTAGTGCCAGGAGCGGTGCAGGGCATATCGCTCACGGAAACTAGGGCTCTAGGGAGAGAAGCTGCCTTCCACCAAAAGATGGACACAGGGAATTTCACAGGGCAGGCCGGCTGAAAAGTTACTTGCCATGACACTCCGAAAATGCAAAACAACTAGGACTCATTTACTGCACAAAGAATTCCTTGTGGACACAAACTGTACCAAATACCATTCCTCGAAGGTGCAGGAAAAGCAGCACATTTTAACTATTTTGCTAACACAGAAGGCAATTTGAAATCCCAAAGGCCTGAAGACCAGTGCATGTCTGAAAGCAACAGTGTAGCTCAGTGGAGGTTCCTTGGAGGTCAGATGAATTTGTGCAGGCGTTTGGTTAAAGCCGATAGCACTTCTTAATCACCATGAGATGCGATCATTCAGTAATGCTAAAGATAAATACAGTTGCAAGTGTTTCAGGTTATATTTCTTTGTATGTGCACATGTTAATGCTAAAAGCCAAACTTAAAGCGGAATTTCACCCAAAAACGACCTTCTCTCCCCGCTCTGCGACCCTTTACTGGCGTTGAGGCCATGCGGAGGGGGGGCGGTTAAAAGAAAAAAAAAACCTTTACCTTTGCCACAGTCCAGCTCCGCTCTCCCAGTTTCTGTATGGCTGCTGTACAGAAAGAAAGAAAGTGGCATCACCCGGCTCTTGTGTGCGCACCCAACGCCCATTCACTTGGGCCAGTGGATACCGCTTTGTGTCTCTCTGTGCCTTGCTGTGCCAGGAGAACAGCACTGGACCACGGCTGAAGTAAGGGATAGCCCCTGCCATCCAGCCTCAGCGCCAGGAAAGGGTGGAAGAACGGGGTGGGGGGATTCTTGTTTTTGAGCAGAATTTCGCTTTAAGGTTGTATAAGGCTGAATTCCCAGTCCACATTGCAGCGCAGTTGTAAAGGGCCGTGTTGGTGTGTGAGGAGGTGCACATTGCAGTTTACATTTGAATGCAACCTGGTGTAGATAGATTTGTGTTTGCAAGACCCTCAATTCAAGATATTTGAGAAAATACCATTTTGTGATTACTCATCTGTAAAATGGGTATTATAAGTATGTCTCACACCCTGCTTCAGAAAGATTAATTACACGTGGGTTATGGTCCAGTAGAGGGCGAACTTCTGCAGAGATGACTAGAAAAAGAAGCCCCTCCCGGTCCATAAATACCTGGGACCTCCCACACATTCCCCAGTATAAGAAAGCAGTAAGGAGACCAGGAAGAGCCAATAAAATTCATGAGAAAAAGGTTTCACCATATAGAGGATCCAAGATACAACTCAGGGTGGGACGAAGCAGGGTGTGAGACATACTTATAATACCCATTTTACAGGTGAGTAATCACAAAATGGTATTATTCCAAGTATGTCTCACACCCTGCTCCGGAAAGATTAATTACACGTGGGACATCCAATAGCAGTGTCCAAAAAGGGTGGGGATCCCAACAGGCAATAGTGCACAAATTAAACCACTGCAGCTTGCAGAACTTTGCAGCCAAAAACAGCATCCGCTGAGGCCCGCACATCAACCTTATAAAACTTCGAAAAAGTATGAACAGAAGACCAAGTAGCAGCCTTACAAACTTGTTCAACAGAGGATTGGTGCTGAAACACCCAGGAAGCCCCAACAGCATGAGTAGAATGAGCAGTGATCTGGAAAGGGGGATCCCTCCCCTTAGCAGAATAGGCCCTAATAACGGCCTGACGAATCCATTTACTAATGGTAGACTTGACGGGCGCCAAACCCTTCTTAGGCCCAGAGGGCACCACAAAAAAGGCGTCCGTCTTCCGGAATGGTGAAGTAGCCACCAGATAGTACTTTACACATCTAACAACGTCCAGAGAGTGCAACGCCCTCTCCTTGTCATTGCTAGGTTTAGGACACAATGAAGGAAGCACAATGTCCTGATTGAGGTGAAAGGCAGAGACAACCTTTGGCAAGAAGTCTGGTTTAAAACCGAAAACCACCTTGTCCTGATGTCTCTCAAAGTAGGGGGCCTGAATGGACAGAGCCGCCAACTTAGAAACACGTCGAACAGAGGTGATAGCCACCAAAAAGGCAACTTTTAAGGTGAAAATGGATAGTGCAGAATCCTGCACCGGTTCAAAAGGAGGACCCTGAAGGGCAGACAACACCAAATTTAAATCCCAAACAGGTAACATGGGTTTGCGAGGAGGGAGCACATGAGTGACCCCCTGAAAAAAGGTCTTAACCAAAGGATGAAGAGCGAAAGATCTCTGAAAGAAAACCGGCAGAGCGGACACATGCCCCTTAAGAGTGCTAAGCTGAAAACCCATGTCCAGACCATGCTGAAGAAACTCCAAAATCTGAGGAATGGAAAACTCCCGACAAGGAAAGGCCCTAGCCTCACACCAATCAATGTAGGTCCGCCAGGTCCTGTAGTAGATATTAGAGGAAGATTTCTTCCTAGCTCTGACAAGAGTCTGGACAACAGCTTCAGACAAACCCTGAACCCTTCAGACAAACCCTGAAGCCACGCTGTCAAAGCCAGCGTTTGTAAATTGGGGTAACAAAGCTGACCTTGTGTGATCAGATCCGGAACCAGAGGCAGACTGAATTGATCGACCACCAGCCGGATGACGTCTGCGAACCACACCTGTCTTGGCCACTTTGGGGCCACCCGGATTGCTGGCACAACCTCTTGAGCCAGCTTGCGTACCACCTTGCCCACCAAGGGAAAGGGAGGAAACAGATACAGGAGACCGAGCTCCCGCCAGGACAGAGACATGGCATCCACTGCCAGAGCCAGAGGGTCCTGGGACAGAGACACAAATGACGGAAGCTTGTGATTGTGATGAGAGGCAAACAGATCCACCTCCGGACTCCCCCACCTGCGACAGAGGGATAGAAATACCTTGTTGCTGAGGGACCATTCCCCCCGGCGAGAGGTCCCTCTGCTCAGGGAGTCCGCTACCAGGTTCTCCACCCCTGGAATGTAGACTGTCGAGATGCACGGAACATTGCTCTCGGCCCAAGCAAGAATCATAGACACCTCCTGGAGGGCACTCCGGTTGCGAGTCCCTCCTTGATTGATGTAAGCGACCGCTGTCCGATTGTCGGAGCGAACCTGAACTGGTAAGCCCTGAAGGTGATGTGTCAGGTGCGACAGCACCAACCGAACCGCCCTCAGCTGCAGAATGTTGATGGGGATATGGGCCTCCTGAGGACCCCACAGCCCCTGGAACTGATGTTCCCTTCAGAAGCCTCCCCAGCCTGACAGACTGGCATCCGTGGTGACCGTCTCCCAACAGGGCACAAGAAAGGACTTGCCCCCCAGGAGATTCCTCTGGTCCAGCCACCACTGGAAGGACCGCCGGACAAGAGGGGACAGAACACAAGTCTGATCCAGAGACAGAGGACATTTGTCCCAAACCGATAGAAGATGGAGCTGAAGGGGTCTCATGTGAAATTGAGCAAATGGCACTGCCACGAAGCAAGCCACCATCAAACCTACCAGCCTCATTGTGACAGAGGCTCTGTCTTTTGGATGTCATAACTATTCAGTTGCCCACCGGGTCATTCACTGGCCTTTTCTTAATTAGGTTCCAGACAATGTCATTGTATTTTGATACTGTTACAGGCAATGTCATTGTAGTTTGGATTGTATTATAAACTGCCATTGTGTTAATTGATAACGTCACAGACAATGGCATTGTTCGGATTGAGTGTATTACATCTCTATTGTATTGCTGATTGCGTCACCGGCATAGTTGAGGGATTGTGTGCCCTGCTGCTATTGGTCGGTGTGTGTGTCATGCAATAGGAGACTTGTGTATATAAGGCCTAGTGTGGCACTAATAAAGACACTTCACCTTCACCCTCAATACTGAAGTTCTGTCTCTTATTGGGGGAAACGCTATATTACAATTCACTAGCCCTTGTAAGGGCTGTTCCTGTTTCCTCACGGACGACTCTGGAATTCCAGCAGCACCTCTTACGATTGGGAAAAGGACGTCTCGGGCGGTGAAGCCCTCCGGCGATAAGGGTTATCGCTACACTTATGCATTGCCTGATGGATGGATGAGGGCTGGACAGAAGAAAACGAATAAGAGCCTGAAGAACATCCACCTTCGGCTGGGGTAGGAATACCCTGGTCTGAATAGTATCCAGAGTCATGTCCAAGAACGAAGCCACCCTTGACGGGGATAGAGAGGACTTGGAGTAATTGATTACCCATCCGAACCTCTCCAGCGTCGTCACCCCGTTCTGGTGTCCAGCTCCGCCTGGTGGAGAGAGGATGACGTAATGAGAAGGTCGTCCAGGTAAGGCAAGATACGAATGCCCCGGACTCTGAGAAGAGCCATCATGCCCGCCAAAACCATGGTGAACACCCTGGGCGCCGAAGTCAGCCCGAATGGAAGAACCACAAACTGGAAGTGCTGGTTGTCTACCATGAACCTGAGGAACCCTTGGTGTCCCGGAAAGACCGGCACATGAAGGTAAGCGTCCTTGATATCTATTAAGGTCATAAAGTCCCCCAGACGCAGTGAGTCGACAGCAGAGCGCAGAGTCTCCATGCGAAATTGTTTTGGTCCTGATGAACCGGTTGAGAGTTTTCAAGTCCAAAATGGGTCTTATGGAACCATCTTTTTTGGGCACCGTAAAGAGGCTGGAATAGTAACCCAGACCTCTCTCTGTGGGGGGAACCGGACAAACTACCCCCATATCCCAAAGGTTTTGCATTGCCAGAAAAAGGCCCTGTGCCGCCCGTGGGTCCGACGGAACCCGGGACCTGAGGAAACTGGAAGGAGGCTGGCATGCAAACTCCAGCTTGTACCCGGAAGAAATTACTTCCCGGAATTCAGACGTCTGTGATCTCTAGGGTCCAGACCTGAGCAAAGAGCCACAGCCGTCCCCCCACCCGCAAGGGTGAGGGCGCCCCTTCATTGCTGAACGGGCTTGGCAACGGATTTGGGTTTAGTACCCCAGGAAGTCCCGGGTCGGGCACGTCCTCTGCCCCTACCCCAGGCATCTCCTCGGAATGCAGTGAAAAACGTTCCCCTGCTTGACCGAGAGCCACGAAAGGAAGGGTTGAATGAACCCGAACCCCGAAAGGGCGGCGCTGCTTCTTGCGTTGAGGTAACTTACCCCCTCTGGCAACCGAGTCTAAACGATCACCAAACAGGCGCAGACCCACGAAGGGAAGACCTGTGAGCGCCATCTTAGCAGCGTTATCGGCTGCCCACTGGCGCAACCAGACCGACCGGCATATAGCAACCTGCAACGCCGAGGTCCTGCTACACATACCGATAGTATCATCCAAGGCTGATAAGACAAAAGCAATGAACATCTCACAGTGAATCAATGCTGTAAACTCCTCACTGCAAAGATCCAATTGGGAACCATCCAAAAGACCCCTAATTAGATCTCTAGTAGCCACGGCCGTGATTGCAGAAGCACAAACTGGGTGCAAGGCCGAACCCACACAAGCAAAGACATGAGAAGCCAATTGATCGAGACGTCGGTCCTCACCATCCTTCAAGGTAGTGGAATCCGGGGTATGCGCGACTGAAGTATCGGACAATCCCAGGGCGGGCGCGTCGACCTCTGGGGGTGTTGACCAACGTTTAACCACATCAACAGGAAAGGGATACTTCCTATCCCAACCGTGAGGGATACCAGGGAGCCGACTAGGCATTTCCCATTCCTTAAGGATCAGATTGTTAAAGTGCTTCTGATCCGGGAACTCCAAACGAGGTTTGGCGGTCCCAAAAAATTCCCCCCGTTGCGGAGGGGCCTCCGCAGGAGGGGAAATGAAAAGTACCTCAAAAATTTGAGTAAGGAGCCTATGGGTCTCGACAGTACCCCCGCGCTCTGAGCCGGCATCAGCGCCAGGGTACTGCCGATCCTCAATTGAGTCAGAGTCTGGGAACAGTTCCCCTTCCTCGAGCGGGGAACAATCAGACCAAACAGTTCAAAATCAGCATAATCAAGGGCGGGCGCAGCGGGCGCCAAGTGCCGTCTCTTAGCTGGGGCCTTCCTGGCCACAGAGCTAGCAATCAGTCTCTCAATGTTGGCCAGTCTTTCGCATATATCAGATTGCAACTCCCCACTGGTGACAACGTCACCTGGGGTCATAACCAGGCGTGGGGGTGTAGGTGATGAACCGTCCGCACGGGGCCGGCTTGCCGCACAAGCGCCTGTTGTGCACATGGTATACAAATTTGCACATTATCTCCCAAAAGGGATGCCCCACATATCACACACGACCAGGGTTGTCCCGAAGGGACCCCGAGTCCAGTATCCTGGGGAGACTCCATATGGTGATTTTTTGATGCAATGATCAATGGGAATTACGCTAGGAAGCTACCCGGGATGCCCCTTAGCGTCCGTAAGTGGGAGGATTTATAATCACACAGGAAAACCCCAATTTGAACAAGGGACTAGGACCGGGAGAAAACCCCTCTTAATATGGAAAACAGTCCCACCTGAAAGACATAATGAGGGTACCACTGAAATATATTCACAGGCACACAGATTCATGCAATTAAAATATGCAGACAGTAAGCATGTGAAAATAACAAGGAACCGGATATGGATATATATATATATATATATATATATATATATATATATATACATATATACACATAATATATATATACACAACAACCACGGCTGATAAGGCTATTGCAGCTAATAAGCCAGGCCAATATAATGCCATGTAAAATAAGAAAGGAGGGGGGGCACTAACGCGTGGCAGATCAGCTGAAATGGCGGCGCTGTCCGGAGAAGGAGGAAGAAAGGCAGGCCGTTTTTCGCCCCCTCCCGATGGAAGTTAAGCGCCCCCACCAACAGAAGCAGAGGATAATGCGCGCCAATGGTAGGGGGCAGGCCGCACAAGGCACGACGAGCGCCAGGCCCCGCCCCCTCCCCTGACAGAGTCCTGAGGCCACGCTCCCTAGCAAGGCTGCGGAGCCGGCCAAGGGGGGACCGGCCCCCCAACACCAGAGCAAAACCGGGAGGGCCGCAGCAGTGACAGAAGAAAAGCACAATAAAACGCACACACACTCACTCTCACAAACCCGCGCTGGTGCGGCCAGCCGGGGCACAAATGGAATAAATGTGAATGGGAGCTGAGGGAGAGAAGCCCCCCCCCCCAACTATCCAGGAAGGGAGTAAAGGGGGAAGCCGATAGCTACATTTTAATATGTAGTGAGGGCTACTCGACGGACGGGGCATCCCAAGTCAGGATCACCAACCTGACGACCGCCTACGTATTGTATACTCATAATACCAATTCTACAGGTGAGTAATCACAGAATTCTATTATTCTTAATATACAGTACGTCCTGCTCCAAATCTAATACTTACAGTTGGGACATCCAATAGCAATGTCCATAAAGTAGGGTGGGATCCCCAAGAAAAATCAGCAGCAGGCAGTTTAAACCACTGCCGCCTGCATCAGTTGAGGCCCTAACATCAACCTTGTAAAACTTTGAAAAGGTATGAACAGAAGACCAAGTAGCAGCCTTGCAAACTTGTTCAACAGAAGCCTGGTGCTGAAAAGCCCAAGAGGCACCAATAGCACGAGTGGAATGAGCAGTAAGGCGGAAGGGAGGATTTTTCCCCTTAGCAGAGTAGGCCTGAATCACAGCCTGACGAATCCACTTGCTGATAGTAGACTTGGCAGGAGCCAAACCCTTCCTAGGACCAGAAGGGACCACAAAAAGAGCATCAGTTTTCCTGAAAAGTGCAGTGGCCACCAGATATTACTTCAGACACCTAACCACATCCAAAGAGTGCAAAACTCTCTCCTTAGCATTACTAGGATTAGGGCACAAAGAAGGAAGAACAATATCCTGACTCAAATGAAAGGCAGACACTACCTTAGGTAGAAAGTCAGGTTTAAAATGAAACACCACCTTGTCCTGGTGCCTCTCATAGTAGGGGGGCTGAATGGACAGCGCCGCCAACTCAGACACACGCCTGACAGAAGTGATAGCCACTAGAAACACAACCTTGAGCGTAAGAATGGCCAAGGATGCATTCTGCACAGGTTCAAAGGGAGCACCCTGCAAGGCTGACAGAACCAAGTTCAAATCCCAAACAGGCACCATAGGTTTACGTGGGGGACGCACATGAGTGACCCCCTGGAAAAAAGTCCTGATCAGAGGGTGCTGAGTAAAGGACTTCTGGAAAAAAATAGCCAGGGCAGAAACCTGACCCTTCAGAGTACTGAGTTGGAGCCCCATCTCCAACCCATGCTGCAGGAACTCCAGAATCCTGGGAATAGAGAACACACGACAGGGAAGAGACTTAGACTCACACCAGTCAATGTAGGCACACCAAACCCTGTAATAAATGGAAGAGGAAGACTTCTTCCTAGCTTTAACCCTTTAAATGCCAGCCACGTAAAATTTACGTGGTTGCCTCTCCGTCACTTAAGTGCCAGCCACGTAAATTTTACGTGCCTGGCATTCCCCAAGCCCAGAAAAAAAAGTTAAAAAAAAAGTCACTTACCTGACCCCTTGTTTTGTCCGGCCGGGTCTCCTCTTCAGCCAGCGGGGCTCCGATCGCCGATCGGGGCTTCTCCGGCTGCAGGGGAGGGCCCTTTCAGCAGCCGCCGGCATTTGCCTGTTAAAAAAAAAAAAAAAAAAATGACAGTTACTCACCTCCATGACCCCTATACCAGTTCACAAGGCTGGGGGGATGGCAAGCCATCTGCGCTAGCGGGTGGCTTGCCATTAACCCCTGGCACCCCCATTACCTGCCTCCCCAAAGGCCAGGGGGGGGCAGAAGAGCCCGGGCCCACATGGGCTATGTGGGCTCGTAGGCTGCAGGGTGGGGGGGCCACATAAGCTGGCCCCCCCACTCTGTGCCTACAAGCCCCCATAGCTGGTCCCGGGCTGGTTACTGTGGGTAAGGGGGACCCCACGTCAATTTTTTTTTTGATTTTTAAGGGTTTTTAACCCTTAAAAATCAAAAAAAAAATGGGGTCCCCCCCCCCTGGGAGGGGGGACCCTATGTCATTTTTTTTTTTGATTAACCCTTTGTGTTCTGTCATCCAGCAGCTATAAAAGGCTTCTAGCAAGTGAGCAGAAGCCAGTGATCGCCGAGGGACAGAGGGCTCCAGGATGGATGGGAGGTGAGTACAGTGTAAAAAAAAAAAAAAAAAAAAAATTAATAAAATATTTTTTCTCTGCTTGTGTCTGTGTGATTATTTACATTTAACCCCTTGTGAACTGGTAAGGGGTCCATGACCCCTATACCAGTTCACAAGGCTGGGGGGATGGCAAGCCACCTGCGCTAGCGGGTGGCTTGCCATTAACCCCTGGCACCCCCATTACCTGCCTCCCCAAAGGCCAGGGGGGGGCAGAAGAGCCCGGGCCCACATGGGCTATGTGGGCTCGTAGGCTGCAGGGTGGGGGGGCCACATAAGCTGGCCCCCCCACTCTGTGCCTACAAGCCCCCATAGCTGGTCCCGGGCTGGTTACTTTGGGTAAGGGGGACCCCACGTCAATTTTTTTTTTGATTTTTAAGGGTTTTTAACCCTTAAAAATCAAAAAAAAAATGGGGTCTCCCTCCCCTGGGAGGGGGGACCCTATGTCATTTTTTTTCTCGATTTAACCCTTTGTAGTGTGGATGGTAGTTTTATTTTTTTTGTGAATGTTATAAAATACTTGTTTCAGTTAGAGGGGTCTCCTGGGCAGGAACAGGGGGCTACCGATAAATATGTGGTACCGTTCTAATCGGTAGAAATGGGGCTTTCACATGCAATATGATTTTCCTTAATAAAATACATTTTTTATTTAAAATAAAGGAGTCAATTTTTTAAAAACATTTTTTATTTATTTATTTATTATTTTTACTTAATAATATTGTAAAAAAAAAAAAAAAATTTACAAACAAGACATTTCATGTTAAAGCCTAAACTCTGCTGCAAAAAAATATATATATAATTTTCCTGAAAGTTCCAGCAAAAATGGCGCAAAACATGACGCAAAATGGGGAAAAATGGCCTGTCAACAGAGGGTGACAAAATCTCAAGTAGGCTGGCAATTAAAAGGGTTAATAGTACCTATGCATGTTGGGTATTGTTCTGTTCGGGGGACCTTGCGCTTTCAGACTTAGCTTGTTTTTTCTGGTTTGCATATTTATATTTTAGGAAAAGGTGTTTTTTATTCAGCTTTTTTATAAATTTTTTAAGGAAACCCTGCGCAACCAAAGAATTCTTTGAGGGATTACTTCCAGAAAGATGAGCCCACTACAACAAGCTGGGTACCCTTAGAAAGCTTAACGTGTGTACTTTCAGGGAATATATGGTTTATGGGGGATATTCCAAATGTCAAGGGTTGTTTTGGTTGAAAAATCGCAAGGTGCGCACTTTGTCTGCAGAGCTGAAATTTTCAAGTAAAATTACCGTTATGCGCATGCTTTACTTTGGGGTGTTTGGCAACTCTTCCTTTGACAGAACCTATGCATGTTGGGTATTGTTCTGTTCGGGGGATGTTGCGTTTCCAGATTAAACTTGTTTTTTCTTGTTTGTATATAGTTTTTTTAGGAAAATGTGGCTTTGATTCTGCTTTTTTATCCTTTTTTTAGGGAAACTCTTTGCAACCAAAGAATCCATTGAGGGATTACTTCCAGAAAACTATGGCCACATCAACAAGCCTGGTACGCCTAGAAAGCCTGAGGTGTGTACTTCCAGAGAATATATAGTTTGTTGGGGGTATTTCAAATGTAAAGGGTTGTTTTTCTGGAAAAACTGCAAGGTGCGCATATTGCGTAGCACAGTTGTATTTTATCTGAAAATCCCCTAAAGCGCTGTTTCAGTTTGGGGGAGTCTCCTGGGCAGGAAAGGGTGTCTACCTATACATATGTGGTACCGCTGTAACCGGGAGAAATTGGGATTTCACACGCAATAAGATTTCATTGACAAACTTACATTTTTTATTACAAAAAAAACTACAATATGTAAAAATTTTTTTTTTTTTTTTTTTTTTTGCACATATTTAACCAAAAATATTGAGAATACACCTAAAAAATTACAAACAAGACATTTCATGTTAAAGCCCAGACTCTGCTGAAAAAAACAATATATCATTTTCCTGGGAAATCCCTGGAAATCCCTTCAAAAATCACATTTGAACATGGGGAGCGCAAAATAGTGCAAAATGGTCTGGCAACAGAGTGTGACAAAAACTCCAGGTAGGCTGGCACTTAAAGGGTTAAAGTGGACCAACACCCTGCCACCTTTTTTTTTTAATGTATACTTTAAAAATATGGAAATTAAACAGGAAGACCCGAATAACAAAGTTAAGAAAAAAAAACGTACCTTTTATGTTCCCTCAGCGCGTCGCTATATTTTTAATATTCGGCCGCCATCTTCATTTTCCTCCTAACAGGAAGAGATCCTTTGACCTCTTCCTGTTAAAATCGCGCGCATGCGCGGTAGATAGGTGAAGCGCCGCTTGCATCGGGAGCGAGCGGCGCTTCACCTGACACTACTGCGCATGCGCGAGTCTCCCTTCCTAGGTGCGGACGCGCACAAGCTCATTCTAGTCTATTCAAAGGGAGCAAACAGGCACATGAGACTACTAAGGCCTTGCTTCACAAATGGTAACATGTTTTAGGCTGGAATGCTTTGCTCTCCAACAAAGAACTTTGCTGCCCATCTGCAGTTTATGAAAGATTGCCTGGTCTAGTCAGATCGCTACTGGAACAGAGAAGGACAAATAAATAACATGCCAAACCCATACTTTTTGCCATTCAGTTAAATGTCATGTTGTTTGTTATCCTTTAACCTTGCTGGTGTGCGATTCAGATGTAGGCTGTATATTTGTAGAGGAGGAATGGGGCCAGTTAGCAGAGAAGCTGGAGCCGGGAGCGGCTGTGAGGACGTGGCCAATGCCGCTCTGACGCCGGCTGCTTGTACGGGGAAGCCTGTAACTCTGCTGCCGCTGCTGCTAGTGCTGGACTCCCGCCAGGTGCCCGCCTCAGGTGTGCGCCCACTGCCCTGCCATGGTGCCAGCCAGGGGCGTAGCTAAAGTCTTGTGGGCCCGCTGTCAGGGAACAGACAGTTACAGTGGGCAGGGGGGGGGCGGGAGTCCAGCATTAGCAGCAGCGGCAGCAGAGTGACAGGCTTCCCCGTACAAGCAGCCGGCGTCAGAGCGGCATTGGAGGAGGGAGGGGAGTGAGAGGAGGGGAGGCGGAGGCTCAGGTGCCTGCAGCCAATCATGGCTGACTGCAAGTATAGCTGGGAGGGAGACGTGCACGCGCCCGAGAGCAGAGAGAGGACACGCCACCAGATGACAACGCGAGAGAAGAGAAGACCTAGAGAAGACCTGATCCACGGACAAAATATGCTAATGAGCGGACAAGCATGATTGACAGCGGACAAGACCTGGAGGGTGGGACTTCCTGTTGAGAAATATTAATATTTCAGGCGCTGCGAGGGACAGATGGCTCCAACAGTCATCAAAAGGTAAGTGTCCTTTTATATTATATATAATAAAGCTAAGTTGTTTTTGAGGGTGTTGGTCCACTTTAATCAAAGTATCCACAACTGAGGAAGACAGCCCCTTCTCCATCAAGATGGAGGTTTCAGCAGCCAAGCCGTCAAAGCCAGAGTTTGTAAATTGAGATGGCGTAGTGAGCCCTGAGTGAGCAGATCTGGCACCAAGGGCAGAGCGTACTGATCTACTGCCAGCTGTAACACGTCTGCGAACCACACTCTTCTTGGCCACCTGGGGGCCACCAGAATTGCTGGCACCCCCTCCAGAGCAATCTTGCGCAGAACCCTGCCCAGCAGGGGAATTGAGGGGAAGACATACAGGAACTGAAAGTCCTTCCATGACATTGCAAGTGCATCCGAGGTCAGGGCCAGAGGATCCCTGGACAGAGAGACAAAAGCTGGAAGCTTGTGATTGTGGCAGGACGCAAACAGATCCACATCTGGTTGGCCCCAACGGTGACACAGAGATTGAAACACCCTGCTGCATAGGGACCATTCTCCCTGGCGAGATGTCCCCCTGCTCAGAGAGTCCGCCAGGTGATTTTCCACCCCCGAGATGTACACAGCTGAAATGCAGGGGACATTGGCCTCCGCCCAAGTCAGGATCAGAGACGCTTCCTGGAGGGCCCCCTTGCTCCGGGTCCCTCCCTGCTGATTGATGTAGGCCACTGCCGTCTGGTTGTCTGAGCGCACCTGAACAGGCAGGCACTGAAGATGAGTAGTCAAGCGAGCCAGAACTAACCTGATCGCCCGAAGCTCCAAGACATTGATAGGTGTGTGGGCCTCCTGAGGGCCCCACCTCCCCTGGAACCGCAGGGACTTCCAGAAACCCCCCCCCCAACCTGACAGACTGGCATCTGTGGTGACCGTCTCCCAGGAAGGGGAAAGAAAGGATCTGCCCCCCAACAGGTTCCTTGAGTCCATCCACCAAAAGAGGGACCTCCTGACCAGGGGGGAGAGCACACAGACCTTGTCCAGGGACGCTGGGTCCTTGTCCCATACAGACAATAGGTGAAGTTGCAGAGGCCTCAAGTGGAACTGAGCATAAGGGACCACTTCGAAGCACGCCACCATCAGGCCCACCAGCTGCATCCCCTGCCTGATGGAGGGATGGGGACAAGCTAGGAGGGACTGAGCCTGTGCAATCAGACTGTCCACCTTCTGCTGAGGAAGGAAGATCCTTGCCTGAACTGTATCCAGATTCATTCCTAGGAATGGAGTTACCAAGGGGACAGTGAGGACTTGGGGTGGTTGATCACCCATCCAAATGACTCCAGAGTGGACACCACCAGCTGAGTATCCAACTCTGCCTGATGTAGAGACTGGGAAG
The DNA here is from genome assembly GCA_027917425.1 of Gastrophryne carolinensis. NCBI lineage: Eukaryota > Metazoa > Chordata > Amphibia > Anura > Microhylidae > Gastrophryne > Gastrophryne carolinensis. Next base: position 186,453,915 of record CM051239.1, on the reverse strand, counting down.
TGATAAGGATGTCGTCCAGATAGGGAAGCACGCGGACGCCATGACTGAGCAGAGACATCACGCCAGCCAGCACCTTGGTGAACACCCTGGGAGCTGAAGTGAGGCCACAAATTGGTAGTGTTGATCCATCAGAGCGAACCTGAGGAACCTTTGATGACCTGGGAACACAGGAATATGAAGGTAAGCATCTTTGATGTCCACAGAAGTCATGAAATCCCCTTGGCGCAGGGAACTGATGGCAGAGCGCAGAGTCTCCATGCGAAAGCGCCTGCCCCTGACAAACTTGTTGAGAATCTTCAAGTCCAGGATGGGCCTGACAGACCCATCCTTTTTGGGTACTGTGAATAGGTTGGAATAAAAGCCCTTGCCTTTTTCTCTTAAAAGGAACCTGGCAGATGACCCCCAGCTCCAGGTGGCCTTGCACCGCTTGCACTAGCTCCTGAGCTGACACAGGGTCCTGAGGAATCCGGGATCTGATGAATCTTGAAAGGGGATCGGCAGCAAACTCCAACTTGTAACGGGAGGACACTACCTCCTGAATCCATCGGTCTGAGACATGAAGCCTCCAGACGTGAGCAAAGTGCTGCAGCCGGATGGGTGAGGGCGCCCCATCATGCCTGAGGGGGCTTGGGAGAGGATCTAGCTTTGGGACCCCAGGAGGAGCCAGGAAGTCCACGTCCTCTGCCTCTACCCCAGAAATATCCCCGGGTCCCAGGGAAAGAAACCCCCTTGCACCACGGTAAAGGGAGGAGAAGGAACCCTGACCCCGAAAGGGCCGAGATTGCCGCCTGCGCTGGGGTAACCTGCCTCCCTTAGCAAAAAGGTCCATGCGGTCTCCAAACAGACGCAGTCCTTTAAAGGGAAAACCAGTGAGGGTCTTCTTGGCAGCGTTGTCAGCAGCCCACTGGCGCAGCCAAACCGAGCGGCGTATAGCCACCACGAGGGCAGAAGTTCTGGCACACATTCTGATGGTGTCATCCAATGCTGATAGGACAAAATTTGCAAAAACATCACAAATGGAGAGTGCATTAAACACCTCACAAGGCAAATCATCAGGGGCACTATCAAGCAAATTTCTGATAAGGGTTCTAGTGGCCACAGCAGTAATGGCAGAGGCACAGACCGGGCGCAGCGCCGTCCCCGCACATGCAAAGGAGTGGGATGCCAGCTGATCAATACGCCGGTCTCCGCCATCCCGCAGAGTAGTAGAATCAGGGGAATGCATGACAGAGGTGTTAGATAGCCCGAGGATCGGGGCATCCACCTCGGGGGGGGGGGGGGGGATGACCAACATTTAACCACCTCAGCAGGAAAGGGATACTTCTTATCCTAACTCTTTGGAACCCCGGGAAGTTTACTGGGGCGCTCCCATTCCTTCAGCACAAGGTTATGGAAATGTGCCTGCTCTGGAAATTCCAAACGTGATTTTGCTGTATGGAAAAGCTCCCCTCTTTATCTCTCTTGCTGTTGAGGCTCCCAGGCAGACAGAACCTCAAAAATCTGGGTCAATAAACTGTCAGTGTCATCCGGGGCCCAGGGGTCAGAGCCAGAATCGTCATGACCCCTCGGTCTCTCATCAGATGAGCCTGAATCAGAAAAGCGCTCCCCTTCATCAGACAGGGTATAGCCACACAGATTCATAAACTCCTCAGTTCCCATTGGGAAAACAGTAACATTAGGCGTCAAGTGCCGCTTCTTAGCAGGGGCCTTACGCGCTAAGGACTTCGCAATAATCTGTTCAACAGTAGCCAGTCTAGAAGACAATTCAGGCTGAGAATCCCCACTAGTATGCAACTCAGCAGGAGTGAGATTTAAGCTTGGGGGAGTAGGTGAAACGAAACGAGGTGCAGCCACTGGCAGGCCAGATTGCAATGCAAGCACCTGCTCAGCACAGGGTACACAGACCCGCGCCTTGTCAGCGTCAGCATGAGGCTGCCCACACGCTACACACAGCCGGTCTTGTCCCAAAGGGACCCCGGTAACATTATCCTGGGATGCCTCCATATGGTGATTATAGCGGTGCTATACGCCGATAGGGAATAATGGCATATAGCAACCCTGGATGCCCCAATAACCTGCTAGGGAAGTGGGAGTATAATTTTTACAAGGCCTACAAGTAATATACTAGAACAGGGCCAGGAGAAGCCAAGAAGGGTCCGTCCCGCCTGAAAGACATAAGCAGACAAGACCTTAAGTACATCGTAACAGAAGTGAAGGAGATAAAGTCGCCCGCGAGGGCACTTACGGACCGCGGTAGGTAGGAGTCCGTCGCGCATAGGCCAACCAAGCAGAAAAGATGGCGTCGGTATACCTCGAGGGGCGGGCCAGTAAAAGAGATGACGCGAAACGCGCCAAAGACGGGCCCAGCCCCCCCGAAGAGCGCAAAGCCAGAAAGGCCAACAGCCAACGATGGCGCACCAGCGCCTGAGGTAATGCCACCGCCAAGCGTGGAACCAAGTCAGCGCGCGGCGGCGGTAATATAAAAGCAATGAAGACAAGTCAGCGCGGCGGCTGACACAAGAATAATGCATAACATACATATCTATACACATACACACCCCCCCCCCTCTTTTACTCCGAAGACTACAGGGAGGATGAGGGAGGACGGCGGCCACTTAATAGGGTCCACCTATTAGTGCGGGAGGGGCATCCCATAGAGGCTCACCATAAGCCTGAACCGCCTACCCTTTGGTGGGGGATTGCGGTGGAGCAGCGCTCCTAAGCACCAACGGCGGTGCTGCCTACCTTCACCCGACCTGCGCAGCCAAGGCTGGGAGGCATATTACTAGTGGAACGGGTGGGAATAGTCCTACAGGGCCGCAGGTTAATAACCTCGCCCACCTGTGAGTAGAGAGCCAATTTCTCTTCCTTCGCAGCCAGACTGCAGAGAAATTCTGGGGATTTGTGGGAGGTCCTTGGGTATTTGAGGGGCCGGGAGGAGCCTATTTTCGATGTCTCTGCAGTCCAGCGGCATCTGGCAGAGTATATCCCAACTGTAAGTATTAGATTTGGAGCAAGACGTACTGTATACTAAGAATAAATGCACTACATATTTATTGAAAAGAATATTGAGCATTGGTATGGTGCTTATGCCGCCATAGTCCCACTGCTGTCCTCCATGCAACACCCGATGGTGCAGTTCGTCACAGGAACTACGACAGCCCACCTTTATTCACAGAAATGGAGCGGGCATGTGGTCAAATTCAGGCACGCCCCCCCCCCCCCCTTCATTATAGTAACTATAGAACTATAGGGGGGAGTGACATAGTTCCTGTAATGAACAGCTTGGGGTGGTCCAACAGGTGTTTTAGAGAGCACAGCGGTCTAACTACGGCAGGGGCCATCAGCGTGGGACATGGGTCCGGCAATCTGATAAGGGTCAGAGTGAAGACTAGCAGCGATGGTCTGCAGGGGATAAAAGGGGAGTATTGTGCTTTTTTTGCTTGTTGAATGACTTTAATGTTTATTAATGATATATCAGAAGTTAAAGGCCACTTTCAATGGCACCTTTGAAAGGGTTTACTTGTGCCATCAGGATGTCCCCAAATTGTTGAGCTGATTTAGTATTTTTGTTGTTTTTTTATGTGTTAGCAAATGTGTGCTTTGTGGAATCAGTTTTCACTCCTTGCAATGCGTTTCTATTGGCAACAGAGAATTGAAAGAATTGAGTTCTGTATACCCAGAATACTGAGGCTATGGCTGCTGCTGAGGTGAGGGATCTCACTTAAAGTGGACCAACACCCAGGATTTTGACTATCCTGGTTTTTGGTCCACTTCCCCCGGGGTGCCCTGCTATGTGAAACCCCCCAGATCGTGAGTTACAACTAACCTCACCCCCCTCCTATGGTGCATGCGCGGCCGCTCGTCCAATCAGCGCGCTCGGAGCCACTGAGCTATGTGCGTCAAAGCCACATCAAAGCTCAGCGGCTCAGAGCGCGCTGGCGGCCACATCTCGCGCTTCCCTCTAACAGGGAGCGCGCCCGAGCCAGCCATTCACAAACGGCCGGCGCGGGCACGCGACCCCGCTAGAGAGAAGCACGAGATGCGGCCGCGGCCTGCGCATGCGCCGTTGGACCGGGATTCAGGTAAGTGCAGCGGGCGTCCTGGGGGGGTTTCACACAGCAGGGCCATCCTGATTTTGGATGCCCCGCGGGGAGGGATCGGATGGGCCCAGGAATCTAATAGATTCCCGGGCCGATCCGGCTAGGTGTTGGTCCACTTTAACAATACATATACCCAGAAGCATTATTCTTTTGCAGTGATCTGCGTGCATGCCACTGAATTACTGTCAGCAATTACATTTGCGCCGGCATCCACTCAAAGCTGAAACACCTGCCTCAACAGTTTACTCCTGGTCACGACCATCTTGAGGCACCCCCTCAAGATGGAAAATGCACTCTCTAAAACATTTTTTGGGGGCACATTCTTTACCATGACTCTGACCGAAATGTCTTTTTGTCCCAGCTGCATTTTGCAGCATGACAATGACCCCAAACCCATAGGAAAGAGCTTTTTAACACTTTCAGTTGTGAAAACAACTAGGGATAATGTAGAGAATATTATGGCCCCACTGAGCCTGATCTGAACATTATCGAGCCAGTCTGGAATTACGGAGACCCAAACAAATATTGGAACTCATGCAAGTTCTCCCTACCAAATAACCTTAAAAACAGCATGAAAGTGTTGCTGTGTGAGGTGTAGTCACAACAAATGGATGAGCATTTCTCCTCTCAACTCAACAATATGTCTGCATAATATCATGCAGGATACTTTAATAATCCCATTAGCGATGGCAAGACCATTAAAAATCTATTTGGAGAAGTAGCCACAGGAGATAATTATCTCCCTTTATTAGGAAAGAAAACGAATGTATTCACTAGATGGTTTTCAAACAAAAATAAAAAGGGCAATTCAGATTGCTGCACATAAACACTCCTGCTGTGGACAATTTTAAAAACAAAATGGCGTCTCCTGGAGCTGCAAGCCGCTTGCAAACAGGAAGTGCTGCTGGGTTTCCTGTTACTGTGCATTGGCCGTTACCAGGAAAAATTGGTGAGGCAGTGTTTTAGCTTTGTGGGGATGCAAGAGCAAATGTAAGTGCTGACAATGATTGAGTATCATGCATGCATTTGGGGCAAGGGAGTTTTGAGTTTTCTTTTCCAACTGTGCCAGGGCATTGAATAAAAAAATATAACTTCCTCCCTAGGAGAGGAGCGCTATAAGATCCAGCTTCCAGATACAGCAGGAATAGTGAGTGACATGTTAGTAACCCGCACCCTCCTGCTCATATCAGGCTCTGACAAATTAGAGGGCAGACAGTGCATTTTGTCCCAGAAGGGTTGGGTTAAGGTCAGACTTTAGGTCCACTTTATTTGGGCTAAACTGCATTACAGTTAAAGCTGGAAAATAAGCCTTTACCTTAAGCCATAGGTTTTTCCATCTAAAGGCCACGACCTGGCATTTATTAGACCGCCAATTTGCCAGCTTTCCCTGTAGTCTCAAAAGTGCTCTCGCACCCAATTGATCTGATTGGCTGGGAGCAGGAGTGCGTTTTAGCTACAAGGAATCCAGGGATATGACCGCTGGCAAAGACCACACCGTGGGAGCCACCAATAAGGATGAGTTTGCTGGCAACCCTGGGGTTTTACAAAGCAGGGAATCACGATTTCGGGTGCCCTGAGGCAGGCATGCAGACTGCCATAGAGTCTTTTATACTTTAGGCCTGCACCACACTGCTTACAACAGCCACATGCACCATAAATGCTGTGCCAGCAGCAGGTGAAAAGCAGGTACAATTACCTTTTTTTTAGAACTATCTAGAAAATAAAAATAATACAAATACAATTTATTTTAATTAACTGAATGTTTGTCCTATTTTTTGAGGTTTTTAGTGGATGGGATAATGAAAGCAACTGAAAGTAGACCAGGAAACAATGAGTCATTGACCCATATTAGTAAGAGGCTAATACCATCTAATTCATAGATAATGCACTGCACAGGAAGCCTTTCAGATGTCTATTATTTGGGTACATTGCTCCATACTGCTTCCTTTCCTACAAAGAACAGCTTGTTTAGCATAGGTCAAGCAGCCAAGAAATGTATCCAAACAAAAATAACCACATGAGTTTTTAATTCCCCTTCGAGGAATTTAACTTGTATATTTGGGTTTGGATTCATGTGCAGTGAGTTCTAAAGTTAAACAATTCTGGTCTGTAGCAAATTAAAAATTTCCTTAATAATTGTGGATTATGAATACACATCTAAGTTTTCTAATAATGAATAATAATGGACTTACTATGTTTAAAATGGAAAGGCTGGCTTTCTTAAGAAATTATTGTACAGGAATCTAGCAGCATCAAAGTGGAACTAAAGTCAAGTCATCATTTTCCTATTCACCTATATGGCAGCAAATGGCAGCTAATAATGTGACCGCTGGCAACCAATCAAGTTTGATGTCCAACCCCACTTGGCAAACCCAATGGGTCACCAGCAGCCATTTAATGAATAAGCAAGTGGTAAACGTTGTGTGACTTGACTTGAGTTCCTCTTTAAGTAGTAACTATGATCTGCTTCTTCGATTTACAAAAAGAGTAAACAGTATAGAGGTGAGGCATTGATTGAATTAGCTACCCTGGGGGTCACAGCCCCATGCTGCTATTCAGGCTTGGTTTCTCCATTTAGTTGGCTCCTCTCTGCTGCACCATCTGCTGGTGAAACGGTTGTTTGGACTCACCCACATACCTATCCAGGCACTGTTGCCTGCACTGCACTTCACAATGTTACTCTTCATGTGTTTCTGTGTTAGGCCTTTTGGGGGAACCAGCAGTTGCCACAGTGTGTTTCTGGGTATAAATCAGGATAGGACAGGATATGATGTTGATCAAAAGTCCTGTTTTTCAACACCCTAGCTAAGGAGTGACCATATTATTTCTCTTGCAGTGCCACAATAAAAATACCATTTTGTGATTACTCATCTGTAAAATGGTTATTACAAGTATGTCACACACCCCGCTTCCGAATATTCATGACACTTGGGTAACTGTCCTGTAGAGGGCGATCTTGCAGAGATGACATGAAAAAGGGAACCCCTCCCGGTCCATAAATACCTGGGACCTCCCACCATTCCCCAGTATAAGACAGCAGTAAAGGGACCAGAAAGAGCCAAATGTAAACAGCAAAGAAAAAGGTTCACCATATAAAGGATCCCAGAAAACCAAAAAAGGGCGGGATGAAGCGGGGTGTGTGACATACTTGTAATAACCATTTTACAGGTGAGCAATCACAAAATGGTATTATTCCCAGTATGTCACACACCCCGCTTCCGAATATTCATGACACTTGGGACATCCAATAGCAGTGTCCATAATGGGTGGGGATCCCAAAAAGGCAATAATGCAAACTTAAACTACTGCAGCTTGCAGAACTTTGCGGCCAAAAACAGCATCCGCTGAGGCCCGCACATACCAAACACTGCTTGTAGGACCCTAAAGCCAGGAGCAGATACCAACCCGCCAGGGAAGGGGCTTAGACCCAGCGCATAGCATAGGGGCAACATAAGCTAAACCAGCATGGCAGAAGGAAGAGGATAAGGAGGAAGACAAGGTCCCGAACCTCCAAGGAACAAGACACCTCGAGATCTGTTACCTCGGGCAGGGCAAGCCCCCTGATCCTGCCAACGCTAAAGTATGTCTAAGGTAACGGCACCATTTTATGTTAAAAAAATAGTCCTCATGAGGGAACATACCGTCCAGCTGAACCCAGCAGAATTCCCTGAGAACCCACACCCGGCTGGGCCTCCCAGGCCCCAAGCATAAGGTGCTGCTTGTCATCAGGGACCAGCGCAAGCTCTCCCCACACCCGGTAGGGCAAGGGTATAACATTTTCAAGTAAACTACCCAGCCAGAACCACTAGCCCCAACCAGGGCAGGCCAATCTGGCCAATATGGGGGAAGACCCCTGTAATAGAGGCGGGGTCCCGCAGAACCCTGCCAGTGTGAGCCCGGAGGCACAACAGAGAACCTCCAAGGGGAGGGATACTTCAGGAAGGACAAGGAATATCAAGTCCCCTAAGGTATCAGGGCTCCCCGGTAAGGATCCAGGTCCGAGAATTCCGCAGGAACAAGGCGCCACCAACTGACCTATTAAGGCAGAAAGTCCCCCAAAGGACGGGTACAAGAAGGAGTAGTCCCCAACTAGGACCCACAACGTGCTACTTATGACCAAAATTCACCTAGGAAACCAGAACCTTCAAGGTCCCTCTCTAGGAATCCCCGGGGAATTCAGAAGAATAAGCCCCCTTAGTGCCAGAATAGGTACCATGGTAACCATCAGGGAAATGCAAGGAGTATGGAATGCTCCCCCGCGGTACCCACGAGTCCAGTAGAAGAGTAAGTGCCTCCACGAGGTGGGAGGGTAGGCAAAACCAGGCCCAGGGTGCAACCCTCTCATCCAGGGCTAATGGATAAGTCACTTCAGAGCCCAAGATCCCCGGGGCGAATGGTGTCCAAGGACGAGCCGCCAATCGGCTCACCAGAAAGTGAAGCTGTCTGGAGGAATCACTATACAGGACGGAGAACCGGAGGTCTCATACCTGTAAACTCCTTATAGTCAAGGAAACAACAAAAAGAGGGGGCACTGGGTGAAACCTACGTCTGGTGTAAACCAGGGATTAGAGGATGGAGCCGAGTAGGACTCCGGTTTGTCAAGTTCCATCCCCACAGCTCCGTGTGAGGGAACAGTGGATCCTGAAAGGTCCCCAGTAAACGCCCCTTGGTGACGTGTGAGCCAACACACCCTTCCGGAGCCCAGTGCATACGAGGGCGCAAACAGGGGGCTTAGGTTAAATCTCTACGTTGTAAGTGAACACCAATACCAGTCGTAGAGGGCTCAGTATCCCGAAGGTTCCCCAGAGCCTGGAAAAATCTAGACACGCCCAGCAGCCAGGGGGTCCCTGGGGCATGGGGCACAGACAGCCCTGTAGAGGGTGCCAGGCCGAAAGATTATGGTACAGATGCCACACTCCCCTAGGTGTTAGGCAGATAAGCTCCCTCATCATAGAAGGGAGAGAAGAAGGGAAAGAAAGAGGGGCAGACCCGCTCAGGGGCCCCAGATTCTATATGATAATGGCGTTCAGCAGGGAAGCCATACCTGGCAGGCCCAGTTAAGCCTGCACCCATGCCCGAAGACGGGCATGGAAACATAGACCTCTTAACCGACTCGGGAAAGGACTGCCCAGCAAACACCGTACCATCTCTAGGGTAACTACCTAAAGCCACCAGAGCGAGGCAGGATGCCTCCTGAAAGGAGTAGAGTGCTGCGGCCTTCCCCTCACCCAGGTGGGTGAGGGCGTCCCATCATGCATGACAGAAATCAGGGAAGGAAAAAGACTTAGCCCGACCGGAGGGCCCCGGGCCCTGAACGTCACTCCTGGGGCGGGAGATTGGGTCCAGCAGGGGGCAACCCCGGTGCCCGTGCAACAGAATGATATGGAGGGGTGCCTCTGCCCAGCAGGGGACGCAGCGGCCGCCTCTGACTGGGTGGAGTGGCCTGTTGCTCAAAAAAATCCAAACGTGCCCCAAACAGGTGATGCCCTCTAAAAGGGAGCCCCGTCAAGATCCTCTTAGTGTCATCGTCTGCCCCCCACTGACGAAGCCAGAGAAGGCGACGTATAGCCACCGCCTGGGCAGAGGTCCTAGCACACATTTTGATGGTGTCATCCAAGGCCATAAGGATACATTTAAGATAAATATCGCAACTAGAGAGTGCATAAAAGACCTCCCAGGGTAAATCTTCAGGCTGATGCTCTAGGGACTTACATATAAGAGTCTTAGCTGCCACAGCCGTGATCGCCGCGGCACAGACAGGTCGCAGCGTCGTGCCAGCGCAGGTAAAGGCGTGGGAAGCAAGCCTAACGATACGCCGATCCTCGCCGTCCCGCAGGGAGCTGTAAGCCGGGGAAGTAAGGAATGGGGGGTTAGGAACCCCAATAATCGGAGCGTCCACAGCTGGGGTCGAGGACCAAACCTCTATCATCTCAGGGGGAAAAGGGTATTTCCAAGCCCAGTCATCCGGCGTCTTTTGAAGAGTGGCGGGACATTCCCACCCTTTAAGAACAAGTGCATGGAAGTGAGCTTGCTCGAGAAATTCCAACCGAGGCAGCGCGGTATGAAAGCGCCCCCCTCTAGGGCCCGGGGACCGTGCCGGGAGGCGACACGGACAGTACCTTAAAAATCCTGAGTAACATGCCGTCAATGTCAAGCTGGTCCAAGACATTCAGATCAGCGTCATCCTGACCCCTCGGTCTCTCGTCCAGGGAGCCTAGGTCAGAGAACAAGTCCCCTTCTTCCGAAGTGGTGCTAGCACGTGTAGACAAGGACTCCACAGAGCCCATAGCACAGGCCGAAGCCGCGGGAGAAGCAGGCCGTTGTCTAACTGGGCTGATCCGGCCAGACAAGCCTTCCACGATCTGGCCCAACGTGGGCCGTCTCGGGGAGGGATCTATTTGTGCCCCCTCACCTGTACAAGACTCAATGGGAGTGAGGTTTGGGGAAGGGTTAAGGGGTGGGAAAGGGCGAGGAACAACCGCAAGCGTCGCTCGCAGTTCCAGCGTCCGTTCGGAACATGACGCGCAGACCCGTGCCCTGTCCGCCTCAGCGTGGGGGAGACCACACGATATACACAGCCGGTCCTGTCCCGATGGGACCCCGGTAACACAATCCTGAGATGCCTCCATATGGTCATTGTTTGATTATTGTATGTCGACAGGGATTTATGCCGTAAGCCACCCTGGATGCCCCAACTACCCGCTGATCAATGTGGGAGATTTTGGGAAGGCCCGCTCCTTATACTAGTGAATATAGCAATGTATACGTATAAGGTACTTATATGAGTGGTATATACGTATATGAGGCCGGGAGAGGCCGCCGAGAACTCAGCATCTGAAAGACACAATGGGAAAGAGATGTCAGGAACGTGCGCAGATGGGCAGACAAAAATGAGAGGGATTCGCCCGCAAGGGCACTTACAGCTCGGGTGGAGGAGGAGGAGACCGTCACGATGCGTGCGCGGGAAGCAAACCAAAATGGCGCCCAGCGAAGCTCAAAGAGCGGGCTAAATACTCCGCCGTGACGCGGAGCGCGCCAGACAAGGGCCCCCGCCCATTCTGAAGAGCGCGAAGCTCTGAAGGAAAATTAAGGCAATGGAGTAATAGACAGCCTAACGTACCATAGCGCGGACGCCGACAGTAAGCTCGGAGACCGCGGCGATTCTATTAATTGGCAATCATTAGAAAAGGACACACGGGCAGTCGAAAGAAATGATCAGCGCGGCCCTGACATCTCTGATTTTAGTGTAGGCAGAATATAAGCCACGAGCGTGACATACCGGTACACTAAGACCGCCACACGCGTACCCTCCCCCCCCCCTTCTTTTCCCCCGAAGACGGAGAAAAGAGGGAGAATGGAGACCCTAATAGGGCTCAGGACTACACGGGGTACGGGACAACAATGCGGGGGAGGCATCCCTTAGAGGCTCACCATCAGCCTAAACCGCCTACCCTATGGTTGGGGAATTGCGGTGGAGTCTAGTTCCATAAGCACACTAGGTGCTGCCTACCTTCACCCGACCCGCGCAGCCCAGGCTGGGAGGCATATATTTCACAAAGAGGATGGGTGGAAATAGTCCCGCAGGGCCTCGGGCTGTCAAGCCCCGCTCGCCTGCGAGAGCGTGATACTTCCTGTCTTCGCAGTTCCAGCACTGCAGAGAAATCTGGGGATTGTGGGAGGTCCTCCGGTATATGTAGGGCCGGGAGGAGCTTGTTTTCTTCGTGATCTGCAGTGCACGGCGCTGAAGGCGGAGGTATACCCATACATTATGATTATGTTCTGGAGCAGGACGTGCTGTATGCTTAGAATAGGCAACTTTCCGAGTGAGCAGAGAAAGAGCAATATCATGCACCGGCTCAAAAGGGGGCCCTGGAGAGCCGACAGAACCAAGTTTAAATCCCAAACCGGCAGCAAGGGCTTTCTAGGAGGCCGCACATGAGTAACCCCCTGGAAAAATGTCTTAACCAGGGGATGAAGGGCAAAAGACCTTTGAAAGAAAACCGCCAGGGCAGAAACCTGCCCTTTCAAAGTACTAAGCATGTTGAAGAAACTCCAGAATTCTGGGAATAGAAAACACCCTACAAGGCAAGGCCCTAGCCTCGCACCAGTTAATATAAGACCTCCAAGTCCTATAGTAGACGTTAGAGGAAGATCTATTCCTAGCTCTAACAAGAGTCTGAACCACCGCATCAGAAAGACCTTCCTCCTTTAAGATGGAGGTTTCAGCAGCCACGCCGTCAAAGCCAGCATTGGTAAATTGGGGTAGCGTAGCTGACCCTGGGTGATAAGAACCGGAAGAAGAGGCAGATAAAACTGATCTACTGCCATCCGCACTACGTCTGCGAACCACACTCGTCTTGGCCACCTTGGAGCCACCAGAATTGCTGGTGCCCCTTCTAGAGTTAGCTTGCGCACCACCTTGCCCACCATGGAGAAGGGGGGGGGCAGGTACAGAAACCCCAGTTCCCTCCAAGCCAGGGACATGGCATCCACTGCCAGGGCCAGAGGATCCTGAGACAGAGACACAAAGGCAGGAAGCTTGTGATTGCGAAAGGCAAAAAGATCCACCTCCGGAGTCCCCCACTTGTGACAAAGGGACTGGAATACCTTGGAACTGAGAGACCATTCTCCTCGGCGAGAGGATCTCCTGCTCAGGGAATCCCCCTTCGTGTTCTCCACTCCCGGGATGTAAATGGCTGAGATGCATGGGACATTGCTCTCTGCCCAAACAAGGATCAGAGATACCTCCCTGAGGGCACTCCTGCTGCGAGTCCCTCCTTGGTGATTGATGTAAGCGACCACCGTCCGATTGTCCGATCGGACTTGAACTGGCAATCCCTGCAATAGAAGAGTCAAGTGAGATAGAACCAACCAAATGGCCCGTAGCTCCAAAACGTTGATAGGGGTATGAGCCTCCCGAGGCCCCCATAACCCCTGCAACTGATGTTCCCTCCAGAAGCCCCCCCAGCCCGACAGGCTGGCATCCGTGGTGACCGTTTCCCAACAACGGGTCAGAAAGGATCTGCCCTTCAACAGATTGCTTGACACTAGCCACCACTGAAGGGACTGCTGAGCCCGGGGAGACAGCAGACAAGACTGATCCAATGACAGCGGACACTTGTCCCAAGTCACTAGAAGATGGAGCTGAAGTGTCCTCATGTGAAACTGGGCAAAAGGGACTGCCTCGAAGGAAGCCACCATCAGACCTACCAATCTCATCCCTAGCCGGATAGACGGGTGAGGATTGGAAAGCAGAAGCCGAACCAAATCTTGGATCAGAAGAAGAAACGAAACCTCCCTGGACGGGGAGAGGGAGGACTTGGAATAGTTGACCATCCAACCTAACCTCTCCAGCGTGGATACCACCACTCTGGTGTCTAGCTCCGCTTGGCTGAGAGAGGAAGGCAAAATGAGAAGGTCGTCCAGGTATGGTACAATGCGAATGCCCTGGACTCTGAGGAGGGCCATCACCCCTGCCAATACCTTGGTGAACACCCTCTGAGCCGAGGTAAGCCCAAATGGAAGGGCCACAAACTGAAAATGCTGATCTTCCACCACGAACCTGAGGAATCTCTGGTGTGCCAGGAAGACAGGTACATGCAGATAAGCATCCCTGATGTCTATGGACGGCATGAAGTCCCCCTGACAAAGAGAATCGACGGCTGACCGCAAGGTTTCCATGCGAAACTTCCTGAAGCGGATAAACCGATTGAGGAGCTTCAGATAAAATGGGTCGAACTGAGCCGTCCTTCTTGGGCACCGTGAATAGATTGGAATAGAATCCCAAGCCCCTTTCCACGAAAGGCACTGGGCAAATGACAGCCATGTCCAGCAGATAACTTACTGCCGCCCAGAGCCCCTGTGCGTCCAGTGGATCCGAAGGCACTCGAGACCTGAAGAATCTGGGAGGAGGCCAGATCTCGAATTCCAGCTTGTAAACGGAAGACACCACTTCAAGAATCCATTTGTCTGAGACCTCCTGGTCCCAGACCTGGAAGAAGTGCCGCAGCCGCCCCCCCACCCGCAAGGGTGAGGGCGCCCCCTCATTGCTGAGCTGGCTTAGCAGCGGGCTTGGGTTTGGAACTCCAATTGTGACCTGGACGGGCACGACCTCTGCTTCTACTCCAGGAATCACCTCTGAGGGTAGAGAAGGCCAAAACTCTGCCAGTTCTGGCACCACGAAAGGAAGGGTTAAAGGAGGCCGCCCCCTGAAAGGGATGACGTTGCCTCTTACGCTGAGGTAACTTCCCTCCTTTCGTGACAGAATCTAATCTTTCTCCAAAGAGGCGCAATCCCACAAAGGGAAGTGCTGTAAGCGACTTTTTGGCCACAAAATCAGCCGCCCACTGGCGCAACCATACCGACCGCCGAATAGCTACAAGCAAGGCCGAGGTTCTACCACACATGACCATAACCATGGTGTCATCAAAGGCGGCAAGCACAAGGGACATGAACAATTCACACCGCTTAAGGGCGGCGAACTCATCACTAGCCGGGTCAAGCCTGGAGGTACTCAACAGGTCTCTAACCACAGACCTGGTAGCCAATGCCAAAAGCGCCGAAGCACAAACAGGCTGCAAGGTTGAACCGACACTAGCAAACGCGTGGCAAGCCATCTGATCAATGCATTTATCCTCACCATCTTTGAGAGTGGTGGAGTCAGGAGAATGCAAAATAGAAGTATTGGATAACCCGAGCACCGGGGCATCCACCTCAAGAGGGGACGACCATCGTTTTACCACGTCCACCGGAAAGGGATACTTTTTATCCCAACCTTGAGGAATACCTGGAAGCCGAGTAGGCTTCTCCCATTCCTTAAGAATAATGCCATCAAAATGCTTTTGATTTGGGAACTCCAGGCGCGGCTTGGAAGTCCCAAAGAATTCCCCTTTTTGAGGAGCGGCCTCCTCAGGAGGAGAAATTGCCAGAACCTCAAAAAGGTGAGCCAAGACCTTCGGGGTATCCACAGCATCCCCCTGCCCTTGCTCAGTATCAGCACCAACAAACTGCTGATTGTCAGAACCCTCAGAATCCTCAAATAATTCCCCCTCTTCTAGCGGGGAATAATCAGACCAGTCAAGAAAATCATAATCATCCAACTCAAAGGGCGGCGCGGCTGGAGACAAGTGCTTTCGCTTAGCCGAGGCTTTTCTGGCAACAGAGCCAGAAATACATTTCTCAATATTAGCCAGTCTGGCACATACATCAGATTGCGACTCCCCACCTGTGACAACATCACTAGGGGTACGGATAAGGCATGGTGGGGAAGGAGATGAGGCCGGGACCCCAGACCCAGGCCCCCGACTGCTACGTTATGGCCCGCTGAGCACAAGGTATGCAAACAAGTACATTATCCCCCGCAAGGGATGCCCCACAACCCACACACTGCCGGGGTTGCCCCGAGGGGAGCCCAAGCCCGGTATCCTGAGAAGCCTCCATATAGTGATGTAGTCGCAATGACCAGAGGGATTTACGCTATTAAGCTACCCGGGATGCCCCTTCAGGTCCCAAGTGGGAGGATTTTTTTTTTTTTTTTTGGAAACCCTAAATTAAACTCTAAGGGACCCTAGGACCGGGAGAACTCCCTCTTTAAACTTCAAAAGAAGGGATCCCACCTAGAAGACATGAGAACAGACATAAGTGTCAACATGCACATCGCCCACCATATAAGACAGTTAAAAATGGTGAAAAAAATAAAAATCCACTCACCGCAGCAAAAGCAGCGACCGTCAACCCTCACAGCAGCATAGGAATGAGAGGGAGAGCAGCAAAGCAGGCAGCAAGGCCGGAAAGAGTGCTTGAGAAAAGCCGGCCTCGAGGGGGGGGGGGTGGACGGGCCACAACGAGCACGGCGAGCGCCCGGCCCCGCCCCCTCCTCAACTGCACCTGTTGAAAGTGAAACCGGCCCAGCAAAAACGGCCGCAAAAACACGTACAAACACACACACACAATCCACACACCTTTTCCCCTAAATAAAGTAAAACAACCCACAGGAGAAAAGGCCTCCCCCCCCCCCAAGGGGCACAGAGGGACACAGTAGAGGGGAGAACCCACACCAATAGGTGAAAGGGTAAGAGGGACGGGGCATCCCAAGCCCGGATCACCAACTCGGACACCGCCTACCCCTTTGTGTGGGGTCTCATGGGGGAGCAAGCTCCCATATACACCATAAGGTGCAGCCTACCATTGCCTGGACCTTCAGCCTAGGCTGGGCGGCATACTGCTATAGTTTAAATTAAAAACGGTTCAGGCAGCAATAGAAACAAAAGGCCAGGGGGTTACCCCGGCTACCTGCAAGGAGGAGACAGCCATCTTTTGACTTGCTTCGCCGACTGCAGAGATGAAAGACTGGGGAAAGATGTCATCTCTGCAAGATCGCCCTCTACAGGACAGTTACCCAGGTGTGATGAATATTCGGAAGCGGGGTGTGTGACATACTGGGAATATTTTATTTTCCACAGCTGCTTAGATTTTTTCCTACAGATATACCATGGCCTGGATGAATGGGAATCTTCACAGACAGTCCAACAGGGCTTCAGAAACTAAACCATATTCTCAACATTAACCACAGCCACATATGTATTAATAATTTAAATTAACAGGCCTGAGATTTCATAGCAGTTTTCTGGAGAGCTGTGCATTATTCAGTCATGTGTTACCCACAGGAAAAAGAAACATAGGTAACACCTGAAGCCTGGAATTAACTCTGGGTTTGTAGCTACTTGTCAAGAATAGATGAAAATTGAGTAATCCCTTAACACAAAACCTTGAAACATAAATTCTTAATAAAATAATAGAAGTACATTCACAATGCTTTTATCAATGAAATCATCATGATTCTGGGCGAACATGTCTCACCTGTACCAGGCTTCCTCAGCTCCCCTTCAGATTTGCTAAAAATATGTATGCAAATAGCCATAATTAGCTGATATTCAAATTAATAATGAGAAATAATAAAGATACACACCTTCTGGCAGCAGGCACTATTGAACATCATGGGTCCCCTCTATCCCGATATAAAAGATGTCCATCTGCCATGTGGGGGACCTTACTATCTGCTGCTGCACCAGCTGGCAAACCACCACACTGATGCGTCGTTTAAATGTGCTCCCCGTTTTGGAGCGCACTTTCATCATCACAAGCAAAAACGGAAATTACTTGTCTCTGGCACCATCCTAAGCCAACCTAAGCATCTAAGTGTTGCTGTCTTGGCATCTTGGCGCCCACCATATTGTTGAAGACAGACAATTACATTATATTTATTTTATTTTATGTACTAATATAATCCATATTGCTTGCTAACTATTAGTCCACAATGATTACATAAATCATGTGGAAATATAATTATTGGAGAATTAGTAATACTTAATACACAGATAGCTTTTCATAATTACTAGAATTAAAACTAATAAGGAGAGGTAAAGGCCTTAAAAAGGGGATTCAGCCAGGTGAGGCAAGAACAGACCCTATCACCATTTTACTGGGTAGCCTTTCTGTATATGGCTGTATATTGTTTGTACATTAAATGAGACAATACATGAAATACTCATTAAATATACATAAAAATCACTATATTCCATCTGAAGTCCACTTTGGCACATCTAGGATTACAAATCAGCAGAATTATGAAAATACATATTTACGTAAAACAAATAATTGGAAGGAGAAAGAAAACAAGAAAATATATATAAATAAATGAAGCAATTTACAGGCTAAGAAAATGCAATGACGAACAATATGCCACCTTAACCACCAAGATAAACAGTGAACACTTACAGAATATGCTTTTACATTTATGGATAATTTCTTTGTCTTTACAGCTTTCCTTTTAATAATTTGCATTAAAAATAACATTGAAGCACTTTAATACTATTATCCACTTTTGTATGCCACAAGCTTTAGCTCTTTTTGGGCCAGTTATTCTGCATCAAATGAAAATGTAAAGCATGTAAAAAGTGCCCAGAAAGGATTAACCAACAAGAAAATGCACAAACAATAGGGCTTACCTGAGCAGTGCTTCCACCCTGAATGTGACTGACTGCCTAGTCATTCAATTAGAGCAACCCATGTCAGCTGCCGAATGTGAAAGAATAGACACTCAGGAGAGGAGTCAGGAGAGTCCAGTGTTATATTTTGATTGGCAAGCCTGTGCCTGGGAGGCCAGACCTCTACTTTAACCTCCATCCTCCAACTCTAAAATGACCTGGAAATGGGCGCACACTACTCCGCATCACACCTTCCTTTGGGTGCGACATTAGTTTCGCCACTTCCTAGTCCCAGAGCATCAAAAATGAAATATAAAATAAGTACCTACTTATCTACGTATATTAGTATCTACTAATGTCAGGCTCACAAATAGCGGGAAGGGGAGCAAGTTTTCCACAGGTGGACCACAGATTTATATGAGGACCTCTGGCCAAATCTAGCATGTTAAAGTCCTGCCACTGTAACAATGCCTCTTGATAATAACTAAGATTTTTGTTACTCACTGTAAAATTGATTTCCCTCAGTCATTGGACACATGAATGACGATAACAGGATATGCTAAAAAACAAGGTGTTAGCGCCTCCCCCACAGCATACCTATAGCCCCCCTTATGGCCAACTCTCCAGGGGTAGCAAGCATTGTGTACAGAAGCCACAACCGGAACTAATAAACATACATTGGACACTCGTGCAGCCAAACTAGACAGCACAATAATAAAACCAGCCCAGTACGATTATTGCCAAATCAATTGAGTAAAATAAAATTAAAAAAACAATAAGGACACAGTCACCAAGGTTGGTCATGGCTTTGGCAACAGGTGAGAATGAATTGTGCATGAGAAAATTAAAAGAGCAGGACCTTGCCCAAGAAGGGGCAACTGCCTTTGTAGAATGCGCAGTAATGGGAAATGGTGGCCTCATAGGACCTACAGTTCAGCTGGTGGATCCACTTGTGGATTGGGTCCATAGCTGCCAAATAGTACATTAAGGAGCAAATGGCAGTGAAGCCGTAACTCTTTGCCAAGGGTTTGATCAGTGAACACTGTAAAGACAATAGAATAAGGTGCCAGGATGGCACTGGTGGCTGTACTGGAGAAGTGATGCAGGCCACACCCTGCAGAAAATTCAGAACCAGGTGGTTGTCCACAATTAGCCATTGACAAAAAACAGACAAGGTGGTCACCTGGTCCAAGAAGGTACTCGAGGTCAAACCTGCCTGGAGGCCATGGAAGAAAGTCAGATTAGCAGACCAGGTAAAAGAGTAAGTGGGAGTCGCCAAGGTAGTACTGGCAATCTCTGCAAACCAGGTGTGCCAATGAGGACCAAAAAGAATTGTCAGCACCCATCCAGTTTGATCTTCTGGAGTAGGCGAGGCAACAGTGGAGGCAATGCGCACAAGAGCCGGAAGCCAGCCCATGGAATCACCAGGGCATCAACCCCCCCCCCCAAGCCTGCAGACCCTGTACACAAAGAGGTTGTTGTCCGAGCAGCTCCAGCAGTCTCAAAGGATGAAAAAGTCTGCAAGATGTAAGGGACACTTGCCGGCATCCACATGCTGCCTGTTTAAAAAGTCAGTCTCCAGGTTTTCTGCTCCTGGAATGTAGCCCATGAAAGGCAGGCAACATAGCGCTTCCCCCAGCAGAGAACCTTGTTGGCCTCAGTCATGGCCACCAGAGGAGGGATATACAGACAGATGTGCACACGAGACACAGGTGGTCCAGCAAATCCAGCGTCCTGTCCCACAAGTTCATAATTGCCCTCTGTAATGGACAGGTGAGGAATTGGGCAAAGGGCGCTGCTTCAACAGGCCCAGAAGACACATGCACTACCTGAGTGTCAGAAAATGATCATGGATTGCAGATTGTACTAAAAAAAACTGTCTGTGGGGGAGCAAGATTAACTTGGTCTTGTAGCCCAGACTGCACGACTTCTTAGATCCACGCATTGGTAACATAGCCATTCCAAACCGCAGCACTGAACTGAAACAAGCGCCCCCCCCCCCCCCCCCCCCAGATGAGGGTGCATCCTCATACCTGGTTGGACTTGGCCATGGACTTAGTTGGCAACACTGGTCTGTGCCCAGGCTGGAACTTATTGGCCGATGGTAGCACCCCATTTCCAAAAGGAACAAAGGGCAGGGGTCGAGGGGTGGTGGGTCCAACTGGTCACCAGACAAGCACTCACCATTTTAAGGCAATGCGATGGCCTTGAACTCCGAGGCCACATTAACCAACCACTGTTTCAACCACAATGTGCAGATGTCATGAATAAATGGTGGCTGGGAATTGGTGACTTGTGCGCAGCTTCAAATAACTAGGATGCTGCAATGCCAACCAGAGGAGTGAAAACGAGGCACAACGCTTAACCAAACACTGCAAAAGCATGATGGGAAACAGCTGTAACCACTTTTCGACCAGGTCCTTAAATCAGAACAACACCCATTTCTATGTTCAGAATGTGGGGGGCATCCCAATTGCGGAGAATAGCTTTCTCCTTGCCCCCCCCAGGAATCCAGCACTCTGATTGGCCGATGTGTTAACATGGCTG
This sequence comes from Gastrophryne carolinensis, assembly GCA_027917425.1. Lineage (NCBI taxonomy): Eukaryota > Metazoa > Chordata > Amphibia > Anura > Microhylidae > Gastrophryne > Gastrophryne carolinensis. The sequence continues at coordinate 186,433,280 of CM051239.1, read as the reverse complement.
CCAGCCAGCCGAATTTCTGGCCAAATGGAAATAGCCAAGGACCACACCAATCAGAGTGCAGGATTTCTCAAGGGGACCGAAGAGAAAGGTAGGATTTCTCTGGTTGTTATGCAGTTAAATAGCATAAAAAACGGAACATATATCCTTTTACATGCACTGACACACCAACATTTTCTTTCCATGCCCTGGGTTTAGTGTTAGCCATTTTATTTAGGAAAACCTTCCACTGGATCTGCTTGTAAAGCATAGTCCCAGGAAATATATAACTTGCAGATACTATTCTTATGAGAGGTTTTACAAAATGTGTACAAGATTTTTACACTAGTCATTGCATCCTTGAAGACTGGAGAACAGGCAGCGTTGGAGAATACACAGATGTCTATAGTCCTCCAACTTGGAAAAGGTCTTATGTTAGAGTAAAATAAAACAGATTTTGGATCATAAATACAATTGTGCACCTTTTATTTTGGAAACCAAAAAAGCAGCATATGTAACAATTGCAGACTCTTCTGTACCAAATATTGCTCAGAACGCTACTCATGTAACAGACACACTAGAGACAAGTATAGTGATTAGATCCAGATTGCAATGATTTGTTTGGTGCAATAGCTCTGAGTTAATATGCAGGTGAGACTGTGTCATCAGACAAAACCTCAAAGCAGCAGAGGGGCTTTCTTTTCAGTTACCTGTCCAGTATCATCGTATCGAGACAACTGCATGCTTCTAAATCATTAAGATATTATCATTAGCACAATAATAAGCCATGCACGTGGTGATTGTCGAATATCAAAGCCATTGATTTCTTCACTTTTCACTCATAGCAGACAGAAAAAATACCATTTTGTGAGAAACTCACCTGTAAAATGGTTATTACAAGTATGTCACACACCCCACTTCCCGATATCCATAACACTTGGGAGCCCGGCCTGTAGAGGGCGATCTTGCAGAGATGACATGGAAAAAAGGAGCCCCTCCTGGTCCATAAGTACTGGGTTCCTCCCACTATTCCTCAGTCTTTTTAAACAGCAGTGAAGAACCAGGAAGAGCCAATTATATTCAATAATTGTAAAATTATATGGAAATAATAATAATAATCACCATATAAAGGATCCCTCGAACAAAAAAGGGCGGGGGAAGTGGGGTGTGTGACATACTCGTAATAACCATTTTACAGGTGAGTATCTCACAAAATGGTATTATTCCTAGTATGTCACACCCCCCACTTCCCGATATTCATAACACTTGGGACATCCAATAGTAGTGTCTATAATGGGTGGGGATCCCAATGGAATAATGCATAACTTAAATTACTGCAGCTTGCAGAACTTTGCGGCCAAAAACAGCATCCGCTGAGGCCCGCACATCAACCTTGTAAAACTTAGAAAAAGTATGCCCAGAAGACCAAGTCGCAGCCTTGCAGACTTGTTCAACAGAAGCTTGGTGCTGAAAAGCCCAAGAGGCTCCAATAGCACGAGTAGAATGAACGGTGACACGAAAAGGGGGAACCTTCCCCTTAGCTATATAGGCCCCAATGATAGCCTGACGTATCCACTTACTAAGGGAAGATTTGGCAGGAGCTAAACCCTTCTTGGGTCCAGAAGGCACAAAAAAAGGCATCCGTCTTGCGGAAGGCCGAGGTAGTAACTAAATAATACTTAACACAACGAACTACATCCAAAGAATGTAAGACCCTTTCCTTGTCGTTACTAGGTTTAGGACACAAGGAAGGAAGAACTATATCCTGATTTAGGTGGAAAGCAGACACCACCTAGGAAGGAAATCCAGTTTAAAACGGAAAACAACCTTATCTTGATGCCTCTCAAAATAAGGGGCTTGAATAGACAAAGCCGCCAGTTCAGAAACTCGGCGGACAGAAGTAATAGCAACTAAAAAGGCAACCTTCTGAGTAAGAATAGGAAAAGGAATATCCTGCAATGGCTCAAAGGGAGCAGCTTGCATAGCCGAAAGCACCAAATTAAGATCCCAAACAGGAAGTAAAGGCTTTCTGGGAGGCCGCACATGCGCGACTCCTTGGAAAAAGGTCTTAACCAAAGGATGAAGAGCAAACGATCTTTGAAAGAAAATTGCCAAGGCAGAGACTTGCCCTTTCAAAGTACTAATCTGGAATCCCATATCCAGACCTCGTTGCAGATATTCCAGAATTTCTAGGAATAGAAAACACTCTACAGGGAAAAGCCCTGGATTCACACCAATCAATATAGGACCTCCAAGTCCTGTAATAAATGACAGAGGAAGACTTCTTCCTAGCTCTAATAAGAGTCTGAATAACCACATCAGAAAGACCTTCTTCTTTGAAGATGGAGACTTCAGCAGCCATGCCGCCAAAGCCAGCGTTTGTAAATTGGGGTAACAAAGTTGACCCTGAGTGATGAGATCTGGAAGAAGAGGCAGATGGAACCGATCCACTGCCAGCCTTACGACGTCTGCGTACCACAGACGTCTTAGCCACCTTGGCGCCACCAGAATAGCTGGCGCCTCTTCCAGTGCTAGCTTGCGCACCACCTTGCTGATCATGGAGAATGGGGGAAACAGATATAGGAACCCCAGATCCTTCCAGGCTAGAGACATGGCATCCGCTGCCACTGCCAGAGGATCCTAGGATAGAGACACAAAAGCTAGCAGCTTGTGATTGTGACGAGAAGCAAACAGGTCCAACCGTGGAGTCCCCCACTTGTGACAGAGGAACTGAAAGACCCTTGGATTGAGAGACCATTCTCCCTGGCGAGAACATCCACTGCTCAGGGAGTCTGCCTCCACATTCTCTATCCCCGGAATGTAAACTGCTGATATGCAAGGAACATTGATCTCTGCCCACTGAAGGATCAGAGACACTTCCCGGAGGGCACCCCAACTGCGAGTCCCTCCCTGGTGATTGATGTATGCAACAGCTGTTCGGTTGTCTGACCGAATCTGAACTGGCAGACCCTGTAAGAAATGGGTCAGTCGAAGTAGAACAAGACGTATGGCCCGAAGCTCTAATACATAGATTGGAGAATGAGCCTCCTGAGGCCCCCACAATCCTTGGAACTGATGCTTCTTCCAGAAGCCCCCCCAGCCCACCAGGCTGGCATCTGTGGTAACCAGTTCCCAACGCGGAGTCAGAAATGACTTGCCCTTCTGGAGGTTGAGCGATATTAACCACCAGTGAAGGGACTGCAAAACGTGGGGAGAAAATAGACAAGTCTGATTCAATGATAGTGGGCACCTGTCCCACTTTGCCAAGAGGAAGAACTGAAGCGTCCTTATGTGAAACTGGGCAAACGGGACTGCCTCGAATGCGGCTACCATCAATCCCACTAGTCTCATCCCTAGACGGATAGACTGACGAGGGTTGGACAAGAATAGACGAATCAAGTCCTGAATCAGAACCATTCCAGAATCAGGCCCAGGAAGGGAATTTCCCTGGATGGACAGAGAGGATTTGGGGTAACTTATTACCCATCTGAACCTCTCTAGCGTAGAGACCACCATCCTGGTGTCCAACTCTGATTGTTCGAGGGAGGAGGCCGCGATAAGAAGATCGTCCAGAAAAGGCACAATGCGGATGCCCTGGACCCTGAATATAGCCATCACTCCTGCCAGCATCCTGGTAAAGACCCTTGGGGCTGAGGTAAGGCCGAATGGCAGGGCCACAAATTGATAATGCTGGTCTTCTATCGAGAACCTGAGAAATCTCTGGTGACCCGGAAAATAGGAATGTGCAAATAAGCATCCTTGATGTCTATGAATGTCATGAAGTCCCCCTGACGGGGAGCATCGATCGTTGATCGCAGATACGGATAAATTGATTGAGTCTCCTTAGGTCTAGGATAGGCCGAACAGAGCCGTCCTTCTTGGGTACCGTGAATAGGTTGTAAAACCCCAAACCCCTTTCCGCTGGAGGCACTAGGCTGATAACAGGCATGTTTAACAGATTCGCTACTGCTGCCCGCAGTCCCTGCGCAATTGCCGTATCTGACGGCATCCGGGACATGAAAAATCTGGGAGGAGGTCGGGACTCGAATTCCAGTTTGTAACCGGAAGAGACTACTTCCAGAACCCAATTGTCTGATACCTCCTGAACCCAGACCTGAAAGAAGAACCGCAGATGTCCCCCCACCCATAAGGGTGAGGGCGTCCCCTCATTGTTGAGCAGGCTTAGTGGCAGATTTGGTCTTGGACAGCCACGTCCCTTAACTCTATTCCATGCATTCCCTCTAGGGGCTGAAAAGGCCGATCCTCTACCGGATCTAGACCCCCGAAAGGGTTAAAAGAGGCCATTCCACGAAAGGAACGACGTTGTTTCTTACGCTGAGGTAATTTACCTCCTTTAGTGACAGAATCCAATTTTTTCTCCAAAGAGGCGCAATCCCACAAAAGGGAGCGCTGTAAGCGATTTCTTGGCTACAATATCAGCTGCCCACTGCCGCAACCATATTGACCGCCAGATGGCGACTAACAAGGCAGAGGTTCTGCTACACATGAGCAGAGTATCATCTAAGGCAGAAAGTACAAAAGATGCAAACATCTCACATCGCTTAAGAGTGGCGTACTCATCAGAGGCCGGATCAAGCCCTGAGTAATTCATTAGGTCTCTCACAACAGACCTAATAGCCACTGTCATGAGTGCCGAAGCACCAACAGGCAGCAAGGCCGAACCCACACTGTAAAAAGCGTGGTACGCCATTTGATCAATACGCTTATCCTCTCCATCTTTAAGTGTAGTGGAATCAGGAGAATGCAACACAGAGGAATTGGATAAATTAAGCACAGGGGCATCCACCCATGAGCAGAGTATCTATTAAAAATCCAGTCTCTCAATTAATTAAATATTAATGCATAGATGGCCATTGTATGCTTGCGCACACATAGGAATTTGTCCTCCGCATTTAACCCATCCGCGCAGTGAGTGTACACATGCCCAGAGTGGTGGGCACAGGTGGTGATGACCAACGCTTAACAGTATCAGCTGGGAAGGGATATTTCTTGTCCCAGCCCAAGGGAATGCCATGAAGCCGCGCAGGCTTCCCCCATTCTTTAAGAATAATATCATAAAAATGTTTTTGATCTGGGAATTCTAACGAGGTTTAGAGGCTCCAAAGAATTCCCCTTTTTAAGGAGGGACTAATTCAGGAGAAGTAAAAATCAAAACCTCAAATAACTGAGCAAGAGCTTTTGGGGTATCCACAACACTTGCTTCACCCTGCTCAATCTCAGTACCAACAAATTGCTGTTCAACAGAAACATCTGATTCCTCATATAATTCTCCTTCTTCTAACTGAGAAGGATCAGATCAATCAAGCAATTCACAATTGTCTGACTCACCTGCCGGAGCGGCATGAGTGAAGTGCTTTTAGCTGAGGCCTTCTTAGGCACACAGTAGACATTAATCTTTCAAGATGAGCCAATCTGGCACATAAATCAGCATGCGACTCACCACCCATGACAATATCATTGGGGGTACGGACAAGACATGGCGGAGTAGGAGATGAGGCATTAGCCGCAGGCCCTGAAGCCTGGGCCTCAGTTTGCTGCATAATAGTTAATTGTGCACAAGGGACGCAAAGAATTGCGTTATCCCAACAAGGGATGCCCCACATCCAAAACATTGCCAAGTCTGTGCAGAGGGAATTGCATGTCCGTTATGCTGGGATGCCTCCATATACTATAATTGATTATAGTCGCCAAGTATATATGGGATTTACGCAATTGCTACCCGGGATGCTCCTTTAAATAGTCCCAAGTGGGAGGATTGAAACACAAATGGACCCCCAAATAAGGCTTAAGGGCTTTATATATATATATATATATTTTTTTATAAGGACCAGAAGAAACCCCTTTTTAAATAAGGAATTTCCACCTACAGAAAACAAAACAGTCACCAAATGCACACAATGTAAATAAAAGACAGAAAAAAAAAATCCCTTCAGCCAAGCTGAAGGGTACTCACAGCCCATGCGATAAGCTCACCTCATGAGGTAAGGAAACAGGAAGTCAAACAGAGCATACCAGGTGCTCTCTAAATAAAGGCATGCCAAGCCCCGCCCACTTCCAGGATCACATGGCCAAAAATGGAGGGAAAATTCAAATCTGAACACAGCTAGAAACAAAGAGCTTTAATAGGTAAGCAAAAAATGCTGCCTAGACAGAGATAGGAAAATCTAAATAAAACATTTCCTATTAAATAGTCTAGTAAAACATACATAAGAAATAAAGACTTATTTTATATGTCTCTTTTTTTTTTTTGTGTTCATGGTGACAAATAAGCCCAGATAACGCCCCTCTTTCCCCCCTCCTTTTTACCCCAGCAGGGTTAAAGAAGAACTAAAGGGGAGAGGGTAGAAATGCACCCATCAGGTACAAGGGGATTTTAAAGGGACAAGGGCATCCCACATCGGGACACACCAACCCAGAAGCCACCTACCCAAATCTGGGTCTCACGGAGGAGTAAAAACTCCTGTATACACCAAATGTGTATGTATCTACCTTTGCCTGAACCATACAGCCAGGGCTGGGAGGCATACAATATAACCAAACAGGTTTTAAAAATTTCAGACAGAAATAGAGATAAAAGGGCCGGCAGCAAGCCCGGCTACCTGCAGCTTGAAGGAGAGTCATCTTCTGAATGCTTCGCAGACTGCAGAGACGAAAAGACTGAGGAATAGTGGGAGGAACCCAGTACTTATGGACCAGGAGGGGCTCCTTTTTTCCATGTCATCTCTGCAAGATCGCCCTCTACAGGCCGGGTTCCCAAGTGTTATGGATATCGGGAAGTGGGGGGTGTGACATACTAGGAATAAGCAGTTTGATGGTCTGTTAGTAACATGTTAAAAGAGTACCTTAATACTTAAGAGTCTCAGGCGGATAAAGGAAGTCCACATTTCAGGCCTTTATGCACTGTATAAATCACTGATATATTTATATATATATATATATACACACAAAATAGTGTAAGCCTCGTGGATCATTTGGACATTCACAGACACAGCCATAACAGATGGATTAAACTCAATTTCTTTATCTTCTCACATCAAGAGTAAAAAGGCTTACTTAAGCATAGAGAAAAACAAAGTTCAAGTCGATAACAGCCTCTTGGCTTACTCACAGCTTGAGCCAAGACTGGGCTCTAATATGGAACAGGCCTCTCATGCTTCCCTTTCAAATGAGCTCCTTGCTACAAGTTCCTGGCAGCTCCTTGGCTTCCTTTGGGTAATTGGGCCCTCAACATAAGTTGTGCGCACATGCCTCTCCACAGCCCAGCCCTTGGTGCCTCCTGCACCTAGTTAAAGTGGGCCTACAGTCAGGAAATTAAACTATGTCTTCACAATAAAAAAGCACATAAACATTGACAGATAAGTTAAACTTTTACAAAGTATACCTATTTTTATATTATTGGAAAGCGAGGTTGTTCTCGACAATACAGAATTCTATGCACTACCCCTCTGGGATAATACCCAGATCAAGTCTCTGTTTTCTAGAAATCCAAAGTCAAGAGAAATGACAGATTTACTTTAACCCTTTAAGTGCCAGCCTACCTAGATTTTTTGTCACCCTCTGTTGCCAGACTACGTTTCACTTTTTTGCGCTACACATGTTCAATTTTGATTTTTGAAGGGATTTCCAGGGATTTTCCAGGAAAATTATATACTGTTTTTTTCAGCTTTGGGCTTTAACATGAAATGTCTTGTTTGGCCTTTTTAAAGTGTATTCTTAATACTTTTGGGTGAAATATGTGCAAAAAAATAAAAAAAAAATCTATTTTTTACAATTTGTAAGTTTGTCAATAAAATCTTATTGCGTTTGAAAGCCACATTTTTCCCGGTTACAGCGGTACCACATATGTATTGGTAGACACCCTTTCCTGCCCAAGAGACTCCCCCAAACTGAAACAGCACTTTTTCAGATAAGCTACAACTATGCTGTTAATTTAAAAAAAAAAACAACATAGGGTCCCCCCTCCCAGCATAACCGACCCGGGACCAGCTATGCAGGGCTTGTAGAACAGGGCGCAGGGGCCAGCTCTGGTGGCCCCCCGCCCTGCAGGCTACAAGCCGGCATAGTGCCTACAGAGCCCGGGCCCTTCTGCCCCCCCCCCCGGCCGTTGGGGAGGCAGGTAATTGGTGAGCCGGGGGTTAATGGCAAGTCACCCGCTAGCAGCAGGTAACTTGCCAGCACCCAGCCTTGTGAACTGGTACAGGGATCTCACAGATCCCTTACCAGTTCACAAGGGGTTAAATAGAAAAAAATGACACTGACAAAGAGAAAAAGTCATTTATTTATTTATTTTTTTACTCTGGTCATGCTATGTTCTCTGTCCCTTGGTGATCCATGACGACAGCTGCTGGGCGCTCGGTGGAGAAGGGCTGGGGGGGGAGAGCGATAACAACCCTCTCCCCCCTCCAACCTTCCTCTGCTGAGCATCCAACAGCACTGATCATCGGCATCAATGTGGATGGAGATGTAGGCTGATGAGTGACGTCATATAGACGTCACTTTTCCCCACCCTCAAGGGGCGGGGCTAGCAGCCAACACGAGGAAGGGAAGGAGAGGGCCATCTTGGCCCTCTTGTTCAATACAGAAGAGCCTGGGGGGGCGACCGGAGGCCCCCCCAGTGAAAAATAGAGGCAGCAGGAGTGATCGCGAGCACAGGTGAGTAAATGTCATTATTTCTTTTTTTTTTTTCTTTACAGGAAAGAAAATCGCCAAATCGCGGGGGGGGGGGGTGCTATTACGGGCGCTCTCCTGAAGAGAGGAAAGCCCCAGGGGGGGATCGGATGCCCCCTGGGTGAAGAGAATCGCTTGCACTATCAAACGAGGGGGCAGGTAAGTCTGTATCTTTTATAGTTTTTTTATGGGGGTTTAAAGTCAGCTAAGTGAGTCTCACGTAGCTGGCACTTAACGGTTGGAGAGGCAGCTACGTGAGAATCACATAGCTGGCACTGGAAGGGTTAATGTGGACCAAAACCTGGGATATTCACTATCTGGGGTTCTGGTCTTTCCCCCTGGGGGCACCCCATCTGGGGGTGCCCCGCTGTGTGAAACTCCCCAGAATGCTGGGCAGACTCCTCTATCCTCAAGCCCATGGCGTAGGCGATGGGGATTCCTTTTCTGAGGTAAATCTCTCTGTTTGGTGTGGGCTGCTTATAGCGAAAACCCATGCTCCAGGCTGTCCTATGTGGGGAGACAATATTACACAGACATACTGCAGCCATACTGATCTTCAATGCAGAAAGCATTACCTTCTTGAATATTGTAGATATAATCTCTCTCTGGCTGGTTGGGCTGATCATAAGGAATCTCAAATGCAGTGTGTCTGTGTGCTAGAAAACTCTCTCTCCCTTATCCCCCCACTCATGTGTAATCACGGCTCACAGATGTGATCCAAGGCGTCTTCCATGTAATTCTAGGAGTGCAGCTATTCCACAACATCTGCATGGGGTTAAGCCCTCTTAAGAATCATACACCACTGATCATCAAAGGGGTACTCACAGCCCATGCGATAAGCTCACCTCATGAGGTAAGGAAACAGGAAGTCAAACAGAGCATACCAGGTGCTCTCTAAATAAAGGCATGCCAAGCCCCGCCCACTTCCAGGATCACATGGCCAAAAATGGAGGGAAAATTCAAATCTGAACACAGCTAGAAACAAAGAGCTTTAATAGGTAAGCAAAAAATGCTGCCTAGACAGAGATAGGAAAATCTAAATAAAACATTTCCTATTAAATAGTCTAGTAAAACATACATAAGAAATAAAGACTTATTTTATATGTCTCTTTTTTTTTTTTGTGTTCATGGTGACAAATAAGCCCAGATAACGCCCCTCTTTCCCCCCTCCTTTTTACCCCAGCAGGGTTAAAGAAGAACTAAAGGGGAGAGGGTAGAAATGCACCCATCAGGTACAAGGGGATTTTAAAGGGACAAGGGCATCCCACATCGGGACACACCAACCCAGAAGCCACCTACCCAAATCTGGGTCTCACGGAGGAGTAAAAACTCCTGTATACACCAAATGTGTATGTATCTACCTTTGCCTGAACCATACAGCCAGGGCTGGGAGGCATACAATATAACCAAACAGGTTTTAAAAATTTCAGACAGAAATAGAGATAAAAGGGCCGGCAGCAAGCCCGGCTACCTGCAGCTTGAAGGAGAGTCATCTTCTGAATGCTTCGCAGACTGCAGAGACGAAAAGACTGAGGAATAGTGGGAGGAACCCAGTACTTATGGACCAGGAGGGGCTCCTTTTTTCCATGTCATCTCTGCAAGATCGCCCTCTACAGGCCGGGTTCCCAAGTGTTATGGATATCGGGAAGTGGGGGGTGTGACATACTAGGAATAAGCAGTTTGATGGTCTGTTAGTAACATGTTAAAAGAGTACCTTAATACTTAAGAGTCTCAGGCGGATAAAGGAAGTCCACATTTCAGGCCTTTATGCACTGTATAAATCACTGATATATTTATATATATATATATATACACACAAAATAGTGTAAGCCTCGTGGATCATTTGGACATTCACAGACACAGCCATAACAGATGGATTAAACTCAATTTCTTTATCTTCTCACATCAAGAGTAAAAAGGCTTACTTAAGCATAGAGAAAAACAAAGTTCAAGTCGATAACAGCCTCTTGGCTTACTCACAGCTTGAGCCAAGACTGGGCTCTAATATGGAACAGGCCTCTCATGCTTCCCTTTCAAATGAGCTCCTTGCTACAAGTTCCTGGCAGCTCCTTGGCTTCCTTTGGGTAATTGGGCCCTCAACATAAGTTGTGCGCACATGCCTCTCCACAGCCCAGCCCTTGGTGCCTCCTGCACCTAGTTAAAGTGGGCCTACAGTCAGGAAATTAAACTATGTCTTCACAATAAAAAAGCACATAAACATTGACAGATAAGTTAAACTTTTACAAAGTATACCTATTTTTATATTATTGGAAAGCGAGGTTGTTCTCGACAATACAGAATTCTATGCACTACCCCTCTGGGATAATACCCAGATCAAGTCTCTGTTTTCTAGAAATCCAAAGTCAAGAGAAATGACAGATTTACTTTAACCCTTTAAGTGCCAGCCTACCTAGATTTTTTGTCACCCTCTGTTGCCAGACTACGTTTCACTTTTTTGCGCTACACATGTTCAATTTTGATTTTTGAAGGGATTTCCAGGGATTTTCCAGGAAAATTATATACTGTTTTTTTCAGCTTTGGGCTTTAACATGAAATGTCTTGTTTGGCCTTTTTAAAGTGTATTCTTAATACTTTTGGGTGAAATATGTGCAAAAAAATAAAAAAAAAATCTATTTTTTACAATTTGTAAGTTTGTCAATAAAATCTTATTGCGTTTGAAAGCCACATTTTTCCCGGTTACAGCGATACCACATATGTATTGGTAGACACCCTTTCCTGCCCAAGAGACTCCCCCAAACTGAAACAGCACTTTTTCAGATAAGCTACAACTATGCTGTTAATTTAAAAAAAAAAACAACATAGGGTCCCCCCTCCCAGCATAACCGACCCGGGACCAGCTATGCAGGGCTTGTAGAACAGGGCGCAGGGGCCAGCTCTGGTGGCCCCCCGCCCTGCAGGCTACAAGCCGGCATAGTGCCTACAGAGCCCGGGCCCTTCTGCCCCCCCCCCCCGGCCGTTGGGGAGGCAGGTAATTGGTGAGCCGGGGGTTAATGGCAAGTCACCCGCTAGCAGCAGGTAACTTGCCAGCACCCAGCCTTGTGAACTGGTACAGGGATCTCACAGATCCCTTACCAGTTCACAAGGGGTTAAATAGAAAAAAATGACACTGACAAAGAGAAAAAGTCATTTATTTATTTATTTTTTTACTCTGGTCATGCTATGTTCTCTGTCCCTTGGTGATCCATGACGACAGCTGCTGGGCGCTCGGTGGAGAAGGGCTGGGGGGGGAGAGCGATAACAACCCTCTCCCCCCTCCAACCTTCCTCTGCTGAGCATCCAACAGCACTGATCATCGGCATCAATGTGGATGGAGATGTAGGCTGATGAGTGACGTCATATAGACGTCACTTTTCCCCACCCTCAAGGGGCGGGGCTAGCAGCCAACACGAGGAAGGGAAGGAGAGGGCCATCTTGGCCCTCTTGTTCAATACAGAAGAGCCTGGGGGGGCGACCGGAGGCCCCCCCAGTGAAAAATAGAGGCAGCAGGAGTGATCGCGAGCACAGGTGAGTAAATGTCATTATTTCTTTTTTTTTTTTCTTTACAGGAAAGAAAATCGCCAAATCGCGGGGGGGGGGGGGGGTGCTATTACGGGCGCTCTCCTGAAGAGAGGAAAGCCCCAGGGGGGGATCGGATGCCCCCTGGGTGAAGAGAATCGCTTGCACTATCAAACGAGGGGGCAGGTAAGTCTGTATCTTTTATAGTTTTTTTATGGGGGTTTAAAGTCAGCTAAGTGAGTCTCACGTAGCTGGCACTTAACGGTTGGAGAGGCAGCTACGTGAGAATCACATAGCTGGCACTGGAAGGGTTAATGTGGACCAAAACCTGGGATATTCACTATCTGGGGTTCTGGTCTTTCCCCCTGGGGGCACCCCATCTGGGGGTGCCCCGCTGTGTGAAACTCCCCAGAATGCTGGGCAGACTCCTCTATCCTCAAGCCCATGGCGTAGGCGATGGGGATTCCTTTTCTGAGGTAAATCTCTCTGTTTGGTGTGGGCTGCTTATAGCGAAAACCCATGCTCCAGGCTGTCCTATGTGGGGAGACAATATTACACAGACATACTGCAGCCATACTGATCTTCAATGCAGAAAGCATTACCTTCTTGAATATTGTAGATATAATCTCTCTCTGGCTGGTTGGGCTGATCATAAGGAATCTCAAATGCAGTGTGTCTGTGTGCTAGAAAACTCTCTCTCCCTTATCCCCCCACTCATGTGTAATCACGGCTCACAGATGTGATCCAAGGCGTCTTCCATGTAATTCTAGGAGTGCAGCTATTCCACAACATCTGCATGGGGTTAAGCCCTCTTAAGAATCATACACCACTGATCATCAAAGGGGGGCTATAGGGAAGCAAATGATTTAACTTTTTTTTGAAGGTATATGTGGCTACAGGTGGGCCTCTATTAGAATCATAAAGCTGCTTGCGTTTTTTTAAATCATTTATGCTAATTAACTGGAGTTTGAGACACAAGGGCTGATTTGCACCATGAGATTTTTATCTCAATTTTTTAATTTATCTCAGGATTGTTTTTAGCTGTGCAAATTATCCAAACACCTAAAATAGGTGCTGAATTGCGCCAAGTAAAAAATTCCAAAAACGTTTTTTTCTCTAACAAAAAATGAGAAAAAAAATTCTCACTGTGCCGAATCAGCTCTTTTCTAAAAGACATAAAAGCTTTATCAGAATATATATATGTGTGTATGTTCTATTTTTCATTTAGTATTGTTCACATTGTATGAGTTTTTTCAGGTTCTCCTTTTTTATGCTGTTTAATTTGAGTTAATAGATTGTAGTCACTAGGTTGTTGATTGGTCCTTTGGGACCTGTATTTTATGTCTCTTTATATGTAGCAGTGCACTATTCACTTTATATGCACTGGTCACTTTGTGTGCTCACAGCACAACAATAGCACTTTAATATAAAGTTTTTGCACAATAATCTTTTACTGGTATAGGGAACATTGATATATTGATATATTTATATAGGGGCCGTTCATATCCTATTTTTAATCATGTTTTTTAAATGTATGTGTTTTATGTACTAGTATGCGCCAATCAGAATAAAGTGTAAATATTTTTTGATCCATAGTGTGCGGCTTGTATATTTAGGGTGTGCTTTGGTTCTTCTGGAAACCAATTTCTGCGTGCATAGTAATCATCCCCTCGGGGGTGCACACCTTTAGCCAGCACCTTTCACACATAATTCAGCGGTGCAGGTTCAATTTTTCTTTTCTTTTTCCTTGTGTATGTTCTATTGTTTTCCTAGTCAATATTGTATAATATTGTATAATGTTAAAGGCTCTGTAACACCTTTTAGCTTGTCGGGCCAGAATTAGAATGATTCTGCCTTATCTTTAGGACAAGCCATAAGAAACTACACTAAGCATATTGAGTAAATAGTATTTGCTCACTTGAGCGAAAGCCTGAGGACATAGATTGAAGTCTCTTGACATTAATTATTTGTTTGCCTTTGCAACAACTATAAAAGACTTATTTAAAGAAGCAGTTTAACAAGTGTGTTTCTGGGCCAACACTTTTGTTGCAAGCTGTTTTCTGTAAGCACTTCCCACTAAGTGAGATACAAAAGAAACTCTTGCTAGACATCGAGGACAATAGAAAGCCCTTAGTGTTAAGTAGCAGTTTAATTAAAACTGAACAATAAGCTGCAACTCAACTTTTAAAACACTTGGGTTCATTAGCCAGGCTGAATGGCTTCCAGAGGTTTTGGAATCCAATCTCTTTTACTGCAAGTTACAGACCAGTGGAGACAATGTGTGCTAAAAGGATTGAAATAATACATACACAAGCACTTTAGCCGAGAGTCAGAAATGTCCGTATCTTCTCTGCAATCACTCTTCCATAAAATGTACAAAGTGATGTTTCAGTGTTCCCCTTGGGCAAACATCTGTTTACAAAGGGACAGATGACATTGGAGAGGGACCACAGCTCATCTTGTGATGTCTTCCAAACGGAGTGTTGGTTTACTCACCTGTGTCAAGATGGATAATTTAATCCCATGTTCTGGACAATTAAACAGACCCTTTACTTTCTTTAGAAAATACATGAAAACAGGGAGACTTATCGTGATTTGTTTTATTAGCAATGCTTTATCTCGTGGTACTGTCTCGAACGTGTTAAAAAAAAAAAAAGAAAAAAAAAGGAAAATATGATGGTATTAGCTAAGCGGTAAATTTCCATAAACTTACTCGCAGAATTATGTGTAAATTGAGTAGATTGTAAGGAATTAAGTATGTTTTTCAATGAAATTAAATCTGGATTACTGCTCCTCCACACCTTCTTTAAGAGCAACCACAAGCAGTGCCAACATCTGCACGTCTAACTCAGGCAATTCTAACTATTCATTTCAATAGAATACAATAATGGTATTATAGTGGGAAATTCAAACAACCCTGCAAGCATTTTTTTTTGTCTAGAGTAAAACTAATTTCTATAAACATGCCTCACCAGGTAATAAAGTAGTGCTTCAGCAGTATTTTCTCTTACTGCAAGTGGATCACTAAAATGATTAGACTTCCTAGCAGGCTGGCTCGACTTGGCCCAACGGGGGATTTACTTTTTTCCCTGTGTGCCAGGACAAGTACGTGTATTTTTCACTGGCTGCTCTAGTTTACATGGCACAAAAATCCCTGCCACTCTGTTTAATGAGCATTGGAGAACATGGTCAGGTGTTTTTTACATTTGTTAGATGCTCAGCACACATTCCACAGATAGTGCACTATGTTAACAAAATTACTATGCTGTTTACTTTTCTAGGACACGAGCAGCAGACACAGTATATCCACACTCGGTACTGTCGGTCATTTTAACAGTGAACTCTAACAATAAAAGGCTAATATTTGCATTTGACTCTAGGGTGGGCCATCAGAGTCACTTCTACTGGTGGGCTCAAGACACCCCAGTCCGACACAGCTTCCTATCAGCAACTCATTAGCTATTAGTGCATACCTCCCAACTTTTGTATATGTGAAAGCGGGACAAGCCCCGCCACCGACCACGCCCCCGACCCCACCCCCACCACGCCCTGACCACACCTCCTGTCACGCCCTCCAGCAATGTCGGCTGCCTTCACCCCTGCATGGAAAGCCTGCGTAAGTCTTTTTAATCCCCAACCCAGCCCCCCGCGCCCGCCCCCTGCGCGCACACCCGCTCGCCGGCCGATGTTAATTTAGAAGGAGCTGGCGTCATTGCGGCCCTGGACACACCGCAACGGCGCAGGCTGTCCCGGGACATTTCTTAATGGTCCGGGACAGCGGGATTTCCTGCAAAAATCGGGACAATCCCAGGAAAATCGGGACAGTTGGGAGGCATGTATTAGTGTGTAACACAACAGAGACCATGGTCAAACAATTTGGATAGCTTATAGGTGACAATGATGAGAGAAATAAAAACTACATTCTAGAAAGCGTCTATTGTCCAAATATTTGATAAAACCATCATTAGTCAAACCCGAACACTTTTGGAAGCAACTTTTGGAAAACCTACTGGCTAGTCTGATCTCCCTATCACAGGCCTGCTATACAGAGATAACTTAAACTCCCGCCCCCTGTTACATTGTACAGTGTAATCGCAGTACAAGTTTTATTACTTTATTGCTGCCTCCGTAACTCTGGAGCGACTGAGAAATAGCCATAATCGAAAACATGCTGTTGACAGCAGTCCACTAATAGAAGCTGATAGGCTTTTGACAACATCAATGGGTTCCACTCCATACCAGAGTCTGTCATCTGTAGTGTAGTTTCTATACATTTGTTTGGCCTGCAGCTTTTATACAAGCATTTGTTTTGCATAATATACCTGACACACATCCCACATGCCTGTTTATAGCACTATTTTATTTATCAGTCACAACCCTTCCTATCATACGAAGCATAATACTCAGTTTGCTAAGACAACATCATTTCACTATATTCTGTATTCTGAAAGAAACCAGATCACACTCAGGCAGCCCAAAAAAGTACAATACATTATGCTGGACATCTGTAAAGAAATGTCCTTTTAAATATTGGAATGACTGTTTAAGAACAACATATAATTACCCACAATCACATTTTTGACACAAGCTTACTTTCATTCAGTAGTGCTACCATAAACTATTTTGCTACAGTGAATTAGAAAATTATGCTTTAAGTACTGGAAATATTTTTTCTTCTATTTACTGCATATAATCTGACTTATTTACATGTTTTTGGGCACCAATGGAGGCAAGAGTATGTACTTTCTTAAAACAGACCCTCAAGCCCTCTACATCCCCAGCCCTCATCCTGGACTAGGATTTCATCTAGCTTTAAAGTTATTCAAATGCTTGAAACTGTGTTGAGTACTTACTCCCCTCAACACTTGCTCATCCTTCGTTACCAAAACTGCACACTGGTTGACACAGTCACTATGTGACCAACAACCTAATAGCAATTTGGGGGAGGACGGTGTGGTAAATAAAGCTGTAAGACATTGTTTTTTTTCAGGAGGTTGGGGGATGGGGGGAGGATAAAATACCACATTAACCCTTTAAATGCCAAGCACATAATTTCTACTTGTTTGCTTCTCAGATTGTTAAACCGGACCTTCATCATGAATTATTGAAAAGCCCAAACTCTTATAAAACGAGCATCTAAAATTAATATATTTTAAGTTTTTTGTCACTTACATATTATTCTTTCCCCCACTGGGCTGCAACTCTGTTAAGGAGTTTAGGATACGGCGCCGCCATCTTGACTCAGAAGCATCACACTTACTGAGAAGAGGAGAGTTGGATAAAGTGAAGGGGGTGGGTTATAGTTGTGCTTTGCTCAGACAGAGCAGAGCTGGGGTCAGGAAAAGGTCAGCAATCCCAGAATGCAGAGCAGCACAGTCAGAAGGCACTTCCTGTTTGCAGGCTGCCTGATGTTCCATGAGCCGACATCTTGAATGTTTAAAGGCTCATAACATGCAGAAGATGCAGGTAGGATGATTTTTAATGTGAGCAATCTGTGTGTACAGGGTGTGGGAAACATATAAGATAGACTCTTATTCAGAGTGAAGGACCACTTTAAGTGCCAAGCACCTAGAATCTACGTGCTTGCCATTTTCCCCCTGCTACTGTGAAAATACAAAAAAATAAAAATAAAACTCACCTCTGGCCTGGATTGAAAGCTGATCATTTCCTCTTCCTCCCGGGGGCATCTGATCCCCACCCTGGGGTCTCCTGGCTTCAGGAGGGGGCCCGAAATAGCCCACTACCCCCCGACACTTGCGGCTGTAAAAAAAAAAAAAAAAAAGACATTCACTCACCTCCTCACCCGATCCCTCTGGACACTTGTTTTCCACCAGGGGGGATCTGATCCCCCCTCGGACTCCGCAGGCTTCAGGAGAGGACCCGGAACAGGGTCCCCCCCACCGCTTCTGATGGAGCTGGCCGCCGTCCATAGCCACGCCTTTTTGTGAGAGGAGCAGGATGACGTCATCCCGCTCCTCATAGTTTCCCCGCTCTGGCTTGGACAGATGCCAGTAGTACCGATGCAGAGCGGGTTAGAGGCCAGAAGGATCTAAACTCTTGCCTCCCACCCGCCCATCTACTAATACTACCGGTATCTGTCATCGGCACATGACAGCAGCATGGGACACAGGATCAGAGGTGAGTAGAGTGAAAAAAAATAAATAAATGTCATTTATTTCTGTGTGTGTGTGAAAAAACCCAAACAAAGGATTGGGTTGTGTTTATTTTTACATTTAACTCTTTGTGAACTGGTAAGGGATCCATGAGACCCCCTATACCAGTTCAAAAGGCACAGGGTCTGGCAAGTCATCTGCAGCTTGTTCTCCAATTACCTGCCTCCCCAAAGCCCAGGGGGGGCAGAAGGGCCCAGAGGCAATTTAGGCTGTGAGGTCTTGTACCTGGCAGGGCGGAGGGCACCTAAAGCTGGCCCCTGCGCCTTGTTCAAATTTCAAGTAGGCAGTTAAAAGGGTTAAAAGTAGTTATGCATGTTGGGTATTGTTCTGTTTGGGGGACCTTGCACTTTCAAATTTAGCTTGTTTTTTCTTGTTTGCATGTTGATATTTTAGGAAAACGTGCTTTTTATTCTGCTTTTTTTATACAGTTTTTTTTAGGGAAACCGTGTGCAACCGAAGAATTCCCCCGAGAGATTACTTCCAGAAAGATGAGCCCACTACAACAAGCTGGGTATGCTTAGAAAGCTTAATATGTTTACTCTTAGGGAATGTATGGTTTGTGGGGAGCCCAAATGTAAAGGGCTGTTTTTCTTGAAAAACTGCAAGGTGCGCATAGCATAGTTGTATTTTATCTGAAATAAAGAAGTGCTACCAATACATATGTGGTACCGATTTCACACGCAAAAATAATTTATTGATAAACGTAGATTTTTTTGATACAAAAAAACACTACAAATTGTAAAAAATAGATTTTATTTTTTGCACACATTTCATGTTAAAGCCCAGACTCCGCTGCCCATTCCCCATTTAGGCATTGTGGCACCCCCCACGTTCCCCATATAGGCAGAAGAAGTCAAAAAAAAGTGACCTCACATGCTACGGGGCTGCCGCATTGCTGGCTTGTCTGCCACACTTCGGGAGGCCAGAAGAAGATGGAGGAGCGTCCCCGCTGATGCTCTCGATGCCGGGTGTGTGCGTGGCCTGGCCAGTAAGAAGCAGGGGCGGGCTGGCAACGCCAGGGATAGAGACAGCGCCCACCACTCCTCCGTCTTCTTCTGGCCTCTAGCTGCTGCCGCTGCCTCTTCCAGCTGAGCCACACGCGAGCACCCGGGTCCATGCAGCAGGTGGGAGTGGCCTGAACACCCACCCACTGCACTGACCCGGGTGTTCGCGCGTGCCCTGGCTGGAAGAAGCAGCAGCTGGAGGGCAGAAGAAGATGGAGGAGCGGCGGGCGCTGTCTCCGTCCCTGCCCGAAAAGACAGCGATAGCAGTGGTGGGGATGTGGACAGAGCCTGTCGCTGCTCGAGCCCCGTCTGCACAGAGCGGCCACCCCTTCTCTGTTGAAGCTAATGGACCAGTGGATGCGCACACAGAGCTGGAGATGGTGCTCAGTCATCAGAAGTGAAAAATACTGGATCTAGAGAGCGGGTGCAATGCTTTTTCTTCAAAGCAGAACAAATCCCAGGGCAGCCGTCTGGCCTTTCACAGGGGCATGCCACATTGGTAGGCCCCACTGTGTGATGCCCCCCAGGGTGCAGCAAGACTCACCTGCTTCCTGGCGTCCTCGGACAGCCACACTCTGCATCTTCGGGCTGTAAGCATGCCCGCAGCCATTTAATCAGCCTGGGGACGGGTGTGCACGCGCTGCTGGGCTTGGGGCCACCTGTACGCCAAATTGCTGAGCCCTGCATATGAACAGAGACATTTGCCTAAGCATAACATATGCATAGCAAACAGCTCTGATTGGAGGAGAGCCCGCTCATTCGCTGTAGAACTGAAAGGGTGAGCTTGTATGGATGTTCTGGGGGTTCTCCCAGATGCCCCCAGGGCATGTAACAAAGCCGCGATAATCAAAATCCTGTGTTTTATTCCTCTTTAACACTTCCACCTGCTTCAGTGGCATGGGGGGCATCATGAGGTGAGAAATTGAGACTACAGAGCAGCGATCTCCAACCTGTAGTTGAAGAGCCACATGTGTAGCCACAATACTAGAATGATTGGGAAGGTCTTACACACTGTTGAGGCTGGGGGAGTACATGGTGTCTAGGACTAGATAGAGTCACTGTCAGCACTTCAATCTATTTCCTGCCATCCCTACTTGACATTTGCTCCTTGGGGGTGGGGAATCAACATTTTAACATGTGGGAGGAGCAATGTGCCCTATTTTTATTCTATTTTGGAGGCTTTGGGGTCGGGGATTGATGCTAACTGATACATTGAAGGTGGCTCCTGAATTTGGTGTTCCTGGTAAGATAGTTTGGGGGTCTCTGCTAAAGAGTTGCTTTAAACGGTGTAGTACTATCCAGAGGCTCTCTTACTTTGATATGACTTGTAAGCTTTAAAAGCATTAAGATCCCCCCCCCCCCCCCCAGGGCCCCTGTAAACTCACCTCCTTTCTCTATCCCACAGTGCAGGCACAGCCCTACCATAGCATAGTGTGAGTCCTGCCTGTCCATGGAAAGTGCACAGAGGGTAAGGTGCAGGGATTCTGCACAGTTTACAGATTAGCCCCACACCTTGTGACATTCCACCTCCCTCCACCCTGTGCACTAAAACCAGCTAACATATAAGTCTACTAGGCATGCATGACGAGCAGAGATGTTGAGGCACATGCACCGTAGAAGTTTACAGGGACAACTGGGGGGTTTCACAATTCAGGGTAATTGTTTGGACCTGGAGTCTTTTAGATTCTAGGGCCAACCCCCAATGATTTTTGGCCTTTTTGGTTGTTAAAGCAGCTCAAAACCCTCACACAGCAGTGGTGAAGTCTAAAAGACTCCAGGGTTGGCTGCTAGACTTTTCCCTAGGACATCCTAAATCAGGATTCCCCGCTGTGTGAAACCGCTATGGTTGCCAGTGAACTCACCGTTCCTGGCAGCTCCAACTGACAAATATCCGGCTGCACTTAGCCGAGGTGCACTCCCACACTCAGCTATTCAGCATGGCCAGGAGCACTTCCCAAACTAGAGGGAGGCCAGGGAAAGCCAAATGTTGATATAAAAAAAAAAAATCAAAAATCCCAGATAAGCATAGATCTGGTGGTGGAAAACAAGAGGAGGCATCATTGTCCAGTGACAGCAGCGGATTTTGTGCTGCTTTAATGCGTGGAACTGAGGTGGCACTAATATTTAGATGTCTAATCTCCTATTAGATTTTCTTTTTTACCAGGGAAGATAGACAATACAAATTAGGCAAAAACCTTTCTAAACTACTGCATTTACATTAACGTCTACAAACTGGAGAATGAATAATGTACACATCTGTTTTATTTTTTACATCTGTTTTTATAAACTGCACTTTAATGGTACATTGGCTTTAAGATTCATGACCTCAACATTAAGGAGAGAAATATGACTTTCATCAATAAACTAGTTCTCCAGGATTTTTTACCCATTCCTAAGGCTCCCCCTAGTGTCCACTGAGCAGAATTGGCACTAAGCTGCAACCATCCTTTTAAACACACGTCAAATAGTATTTTTTTTTTTTTTTTTTAAATAATCAATTAAATATAACAAACAATATAACTATTTACCTACTGAATGATGTGTAATATGTAAATATAATTACATTTATATTAAGAAAACTTTAAAAACAGTAAACTAAACTATACATAAATTGCAATTTCTGCTCACCACCTGTGACAAAGTAATCCTTTCTGTCCAGTCTCCAATTTTCCTATGCATGTTTTAATATTTATCTCTGCTAATACATGGGACAGTTTTTCTTTGTTTGTACAGTGCCACTTGAATTCTGGTCTATATGAAGACCGTGTTACATTTCAACAATGCTAATTGAAGCCAGTTGAGGAGAGCTGGAAGCCACCGCTTTTGCAACTTGTACTGGTAAATGATCCCAGTGCCAACGATTCTATAGGAGTGTGCCAAAATGTTATAGTACCATAATATTTTTCTGTTCCTTTTTTGTGCTTTTTAAAATATATATACCGGTACCTTTTTGCATTTAAGAAGGGGTATTTTAGGACAAATTTAACGGACCCACAAAAAGGGAAAATGTGTGTACTCACTGGTAAATTTCTATTCTCGCCATCTTTTATTCTAGGGCCCCACCATTAGCAATGCGTGAGAAACACTAACCTGCATATAGAAAAGAAATGTGTGTAGATAGCGCTATAGGAAAGTCAATGTAGCTGCAGCCTGACCGGATGGCTAGTCCGTGTGTGAACCAATGGGAGAAAAGATTAAAGCAAATAACACAATGCAACAAACAATTGCTATTATGTAGAAGCTCTGATCTGCAGGCACGCTGTATTATTGTATGTGCAACAAAGGTATCAGGATCAAGAGAACATATACTCTTACCCTGTCTGGAAATATTTTCTTTTCTTATTATGCTCCCTATGTTTTTTATCACGCTGTGACAGAATCAGATTGTACTGTTGGGCAACCAGGGCAGTACAGGCAGGACTCCATAGGACATAGTGCTGTACCAATGACAAAGGAATAAAGAGGAGCTAAAGCTTGGACACAGCTGAGCGCGCTGATTGGATGAGAGTCTGCACATGTGACATAGGCCTGGGAAAAGAAAGTATCAAATAATAGAAACATCGCGCTGGCAATCAGCGTTTTTCAAATGCTATATTTGTCACTCTGGAGTCTTATTGCAACAGATACCAGAAGCCGACATTCATTCCTTTGTAACTATACATTGTAACCACAAAGAACCCCCGCAGCTGTGGCTCATTGAAATCGTTTGTCTGAAGCCCAGGTTCATCTATTTATCAGAACTACAAATCCCAACAGCCATTGTGGCTGTGGCCTATAAAAATACCATTTTGTGATTACTCACCTGTAAAATGGGTATTATAAGTATGTCACACACCCCGCTTCCACTATTCATGACATATGGGTAGTTACCTGTAGAGGGCGAACTTCTGCAGAGATGAAAGCAAAAAAAAGGAGCCCCTCCCGGTCCATAAATACCTGGGACCTCCCACCAATTTCCCAGTATAGGACAGCAGTAAGGGGACCAGGAAGAGACAATAAAACATTCTTAACAATAAAAGGTTCACCATATAAAGGATCCAGAATACCAAAGGGCGGGATGAATCGGGGTGTGTGACATACTTATAATACCCATTTTACAGGTGAGTAATCACAAAATGGTATTATTCCAAGTATGTCACACACCCTGCTTCCACTATTCATCACATATGGGACATCCAATAGCAGTGTCCGTCGTGGGTGGGGATCCAAATACAGCAAAAAATGCACCAAATTAAACCACTGCAGCTTGCAGAACCTTGCGGCCAAAACCAGCATCCGCTGAGGCCCGCACATCAACCTTATAAAACTTGGAAAAAGTATGAACGGAAGACCAAGTAGCAGCCTTACAAACTTGTTCAACAGAAGCCTGGTGCTGAAAGGCCCAGGAAGCCCCAACAGCAGGAGTAGAATGAGCAGTGATCTTAAAAGGAGGAACCCTCCCCTTAGCGGAATTGGCCCCAACAATGGCCTGACGTATCCATTTACTAATGGTAGACTTGGCAGGCGCCAAACCTCTCCTGGGCCCGGAGGGCACCACGAACAAGGCGTCCGTCTTACGAAAAGAAGTAGCAACCAAATAGTACTTCACACAACGCACCACATCCAAAGAGTGCAAAACCCTCTCCTTGTCATTGGTAGGCTTAGGACACAAGGAAGGGAGAACTACATCCTGATTGAGATGGAAAGCAGAAACCACGGTAGGAAGGAAATCTGGTTAAAAGCGAAAAACCACCTTGTCCTGGTGTCTCTCAAAGTAAGGGGCCTGAATAGACAGAGCCGCCAACTCAGAGACACGCCGAACAGAGGTAATAGCCACCAAAAAGGCAACCTTTTGAGTGAGCACAGAAAGAGCCACATCCCGCACCAGCTCAAAAGGAGGCCCCTGGAGGGCCGAGAGAACCAAATTTAGGTCCCAAACGGGAACCAAAGGGTTTCTAGGGGGCCGAACATGAGTGACCCCTTGGAAAAAAGTCTTGACCAGATGATGCAAAGCAAAGGACCTTTGAAAAAAGACAGCCAGGGCAGAAACCTGACCCTTCAAAGTACTGAGCTGGAACCCCAGATCCAGGCCGTGTTGTAGAAACTCCAAAATCCTAGGAATCGGAAACACCCTGCAAGGTAAGGCCCTAGCCTCACACCAGTCAATATAGGACCACCAAGTACTATGGTAAATGTTAGAGGAAGACCTCTTTCTAGCTCTAATCAAGGTCTGAATAACCGCCTCAGACAAACCTTCCTCCCTCAGGATGAAGGTTTCAGCAGCCACGCCGTCAAAGCAAGCGTTTGTAAATTGGGGTAACGTAGTTGACCCTGAGAGATCAGATCCGGAAACGGGCAGCCTGTACTAATCTACCGCCAGTCTTACAATGTCTGTGAACCAAACCTGTCTTGGCCACCTTGGGGCCACCAGAATTGCTGGTGCCCCCTCTAGAGCCAGCTTGCGCACTACCTTGCCTAACATGGAGAAAGGGGGAAACAGGTACAGAAACCCCAGATCTCTCCAGGCAAGGGACAAGGCATCCACTGCCAGGGCCAGAGGATCCTGAGACAGAGATACAAAGGATGGAAGCTTGTGATTGTGCCGAGAGGCAAAGAGATCCACCTCCGGAGTCCCCCACTTGTGACACAGGGCCCGAAATACCCTGTGGTTGAGAGACCATTCCCCTCGGCGAGAAAACCCCCTGCTCAGGGAGTCCGCCTCCGTGTTCTTCACTCCCGGAATGTACACTGCCGAGATGCAAGGAACATTGCTCTCTGCCCATGTTAGAATCAGAGAGACTTCCCTGAGGGCACTCCTGCTGCGAGTCCCTCCCTGGTGATTGATGTAAGCTACCGCAGTTTGATTGTCTGATCGAACCTGAACCGGTAAGCCCTGGAGGTGAAGTGTCAGACGTGACAGAACCAAATGGATAGCTCTGATCTCCAAGACATTGATGGGGGTGTGAGCCTCCTGAGGACCCCACAACCCCTTGAACTGATGATCCTTCCAGAAACCTCCCCAGCCCGACAGGCTGGCATCCGTGGTAACCGTCTCCCAACAAGGGGCCAGAAAAGATCTGCCCCTCATCAGATTGCTTGGTTCCAGCCACCAAGGGACTGCCGAACCCTGGGGGACATCAGAAAAGACTGATCCAAGGACTGTGGACATCTGTCCCAGTTCAGCAATAGATTGAATTGGAGCGACCTCATGTGGAACTGAGCAAAGGGGACTGCCTCGAAGGAAGCCACCATCAAACCTACCAGAGTCATCCCTAGCCGGATAAAGGGGTGAGGCTTGGTCAGGAGAATACGAATCAGATCCTGAACCCTCTGCACCTTTGGCTGAGGTAGGAACACTCTGGCCTGACTGGTATCCAAAATCATGCCCAGAAAAGAAATCTCCCGTGATGGGGAGAGAGAAGATTTGGGGTGGTTGATCACCCATCCTAACCTCTCCAGCGTCGTCACCAACATCCTGGTGTCCAGCCCCCGCCTGGCATAGGGAAGAAGCTGTAATGAGCAGGTCGTCCAGATACGGCACAATGCGAATGACCTGGGCTCTGAGCAGGGCCATTATGCCCGCCAGAACCTTGGTAAACACCCTCGGTGCCGAGGTCAGCCCGAACGGGAGAGCCACAAACTGAAAATGCTGATCTCCCACCACAAACCTGAGAAATCTCAGGTGCGCTGGGAAGATTGGGAAATGGAGATAAGCATCCTTGATGTCTATGGACGTCATGAAGTCCCCTTGACGACGGGAACTGATGGCTGAGCGCAGAGACCCCATGCAGAACTTCTTGGTTCTGATAAACCTGTTGAGAAGCTTCAAATCCAGAATGGGTCTTATTGAACCATCCTTTTTGGGAACCGTGAGGAGGTTGGAATAGTAGCCCCGGCCTCTCTCTGAGAAAGGCACTGGGCATATGACCTCCATGTCCAGGAGATTCCTCACAGCCAACAGGAGCCCCTGCGCAGCCCGGGAATCCGAGGGCACCCGAAACCTTAGAAATCTGGGAGGAGGCCGGTACTCGAACTCCAGTTTGTACCCCGGATGATCCACTTCCAAAATCCACTTGTCTGTGACCTCCTGGGCCCAGACCTGGAAGAAGAGCCGCAGCCGTCCCCCCACCCGTAGGGGTGAGGGCGCCTCCTCATTGCTGAGCTGGCTTGGCAGCGGGCTTGGGCTTGGAAAACCAGGTAGAGGCTGGACTGCATGTCCTATGCCTCTGCTCCAGGAATCACCTCAATGAAGCTAGAGTAGGCAAGACCTCTGCCCACTCTGGCACCGCAAATGGAAGGATTGAAGGAGCTTGCCCCCCCCCGAAAGGAGCGACGCTGCTTCTTACGCTGAGGTAGCTTTCCACCTTTCGGCACAGAATCCAATTTGTTTCCAAACAGCCGTGTACCCAGGAAGGGCAGAGCTGTAAGTGATTTCTTGGCCGCAAATAGTTCAGCAATAGATTGAATTGGAGCGACCTCATGTGGAACTGAGCAAAGGGGACTGCCTCAAAGGAAGCCACCATCAAACCTACCAGAGTCATCCCTAGCCGGATAAAGGGGTGAGGCTTGGTCAGGAGAATATGAATCAGATCCTGAACCCTCTGCACCTTTGGCTGAGGTAGGAACACTCTGGCCTGACTGGTATCCAAAATCATGCCCAGAAAAGAAATCTCCCGTGATGGGGAGAGAGAAGATTTGGGGTGGTTGATCACCCATCCTAACCTCTCCAGCGTCGTCACCAACATCCTGGTGTCCAGCCCCCGCCTGGCATAGGGAAGAAGCTGTAATGAGCAGGTCGTCCAGATACGGCACAATGCGAATGACCTGGGCTCTGAGCAGGGCCATTATGCCCGCCAGAACCTTGGTAAACACCCTCGGTGCCGAGGTCAGCCCGAACGGGAGAGCCACAAACTGAAAATGCTGATCTCCCACCACAAACCTGAGAAATCTCAGGTGCGCTGGGAAGATCGGGAAATGGAGATAAGCATCCTTGATGTCTATGGACGTCATGAAGTCCCCTTGACGACGGGAACTGATGGCTGAGCGCAGAGACCCCATGCAGAACTTCTTGGTTCTGATAAACCTGTTGAGAAGCTTCAAATCCAGAATGGGTCTTATTGAACCATCCTTTTTGGGAACCGTGAGGAGGTTGGAATAGTAGCCCCGGCCTCTCTCTGAGAAAGGCACTGGGCATATGACCTCCATGTCCAGGAGATTCCTCACAGCCAACAGGAGCCCCTGCGCAGCCCGGGAATCCGAGGGCACCCGAAACCTTAGAAATCTGGGAGGAGGCCGGTACTCGAACTCCAGTTTGTACCCCGGATGATCCACTTCCAAAATCCACTTGTCTGTGACCTCCTGGGCCCAGACCTGGAAGAAGAGCCGCAGCCGTCCCCCCACCCGTAGGGGTGAGGGCGCCTCCTCATTGCTGAGCTGGCTTGGCAGCGGGCTTGGGCTTGGAAAACCAGGTAGAGGCTGGATGGGCATGTCCTATGCCTCTGCTCCAGGAATCACCTCAATGAAGCTAGAGTAGGCAAGACCTCTGCCCACTCTGGCACCGCAAATGGAAAGATTGAAGGAGCTTGCCCCCCCCGAAAGGAGCGACGCTGCTTCTTACGCTGAGGTAGCTTTCCACCTTTCGGCACAGAATCCAATTTGTTTCCAAACAGCCGCGTACCCAGGAAGGGCAGAGCTGTAAGTGATTTCTTGGCCGCAATGTCAGCCGCCCACTGGCGTAGCCAGACCGAACGGCGCATGGCCACCAGCAGAGCCGAAGTTCTACTAAACATGGTAATAGTGTCGTCCATAGCCGACAAAACAAAATTCATGAACATTTCACACCTCTTAAGGGCTGGGAATTCAACGCTGGCCGGGTTGAGCTGGGACCCATTTAACATGTCCCTAATTTCAGACCTGGTAGCCACAGCCACGAGTGCCGATGCACAGACAGGCCGTAAGGCTGAACCCACACTGGCAAAAGCATGACATGCCATCTGATCAATGCGCTTGTCCTCGCCATCCTTAAGGGTAGTGGCGTCAGGAGTATGTACAACGGAGGTGTTGGACAATCCTAAGAATGGCGCATCGACCTCGGGAGGGGAAGACCAGTGCTTCACCGCGTCAACCGGAAAGGGATACTTCCTATCCCATCCCTAAGAAACACCATGAAGCTGACTCGGCTTCTCCCATTCTCTAAGAATCATGCTGTCTAAATGATCCTGATTTGGGAACTCCAAGCGGGGCTTAGAGAACCCAAAGAATTCCCTCTTCTTCGGAGGGGCCTCCGCTGGTGGGGAAATATCCAGAACCTCTAAGAGATGGGCCAGGACCTTGGGGGTAACCAAAGCATCCCCCAGCGCCTGCCCGGCATCAGAATCAAAGAACTGCAGTTCCTCAGTCTCAGATTCCTCAAACAATTCCCCCTCCTCAAGCGGGGAATAATCAGCCCAGTCAGGGGAGTCATAATCATCAAAATCAATTACCAGCGTAGCCGGTGACAGATGCCTTCTCTTAGCAGGGGCCTTTCTGCCCACTGAGCTAGAAATAATTTTCTCTAGGTTGGCCAGCCTAGCACATACATCTGAGTGCGACTCCCCACTAATGACAGTGTCACATGGGGTACGGATAATGTGGGGTGGGGTAGGAGATGAGACGGGCGGCACTGGCCCAGACACCTGGGATCCCGACTGCCATGTTATGGCCTGTTGCGTACATGGTATGCAAATTAGTACATTCTCCCCCGTAAGGGGTACCCCACAACCCACACATAGCCGGGATTGTCCCGGAGGGAGCCCGGTATCCTGTGGAGCCTCCATATGGTGATTTTAAGGTAGTCGCAATGACCAGAGGGAATTACGCTGGTAAGCAACCCGGGATGCCCCTTTATGTCCCGAGTGGGAGGATTTATAAGTGCCCAAATTACTGCTAGCGACCCTAGGACCGGAAGAACCCCCTTTTAAGCAAGGCACAGGGAGTCCTACTGAAAGACACAAGATATGGACCATAAGCACATGCACACACAGCAACTGCATAATATATACATGCAAAAAATAAACCATTTAGCAAAGGGGCCAGCGCTGACCCAAGTGGAGACTGGGACATATGGCTAAGCATAGTAAGAAGGGCACTCACACACAGCTTAAAATGGCGTCCTGTTCCAGCCAGCAGCTCCTGAGAGAAAGGAGGAAAAAGAAGGGGCGGGCCAGCGCGGATCGCGCGCGCCAGGCCCCGCCCCCCTCCGAGTCCAGCAATGCGGTTCCCAGCAGTAGCTTGGGCCCGCAATGGCGCCAAAACAGGAGGGGGCGGCCCAAGGCAACGCGCGAACGCCCGGCCCCGCCCCCTCACAAACACAACCTGAGGGGAAGAAGCTCCCCGGACTGTAAGCAGAGCGAAGGGGAGCAACGTGAAGCACCATGCGCACATACACGCACAAACACACACATATCTAATGTGAAAAAAGTAGACGAACGAAGGCCACCCCCCCCCCCGGTGGAGGGTTAACAAAGGGGACCCGGAAGGGGGAGAATCCCTCACCATGAGGTGTAAGGGAAGTAATGGGGACAGGGCATCCCAAACCGGGATCACCAACCCGGATAGCGCCTACCCCTTTGTATGGGGTCTCACGGGGGAGCATGGCTCCCTAAACACCTATTAAGGTGATGCCTATCCTCACCCGGACCTGCAGCCAAGGCTGGGAGGCTAGAATTGGACTTAATGTATAAAGGTCCGGGCAGAAATAGGGCAAAACATGGCCGGGTGTAAGCCCGGCTTACCTGCAAGGAAGAGCAGCATACATCTTCTGACTTGCTCACCGTCCTGCAGAGAAGGAACTGGGGAATGTGTGGGAGGTCCCAGGTATTTATGGACCGGGAGGGGCTCCTTTTTTTGCTTTCATCTCTGCAGAAGTTCGCCCTCTACAGGTAACTACCCATATGTCATGAATAGTGGAAGCGGGGTGTGTGACATACTTGGAATAAAGGTCAGTCTGCGCGTCAAGGCCTCCGCCTGGAACAGGAACTGCTCAGCTACTTTGCACTGTTTTACCTCAAGTTTGGAAGTTTTTATTGGGACATATCCATTTGCTTACATTTGGGACTACTATGGGCAATATAGGTCTGGGAGTGCACAACCAGCTCTATTGTCTTAGCAACCAATTTTAAACCGCACAGCGACGCTCTGCATAATACGAGAGAGGAGCGCTCTTAAAGGGACACACCGCATGAAATTCTTTTTGCGCAGGTGAAGTCTACACATTGTTTTTATTGTCCTTTTCATTTGAATAAAGAAGTCCTTTGGAAAATAGAAAGTCTGGAACATTTGATAAGAAGATTAACTTGTCAAACAGCAAGCATACACAGAAATTGGCCCTGGTGAGGTATTATCCGCCGGGCCTGGTGGGTAAGTTTTGTTTCTTATAATTTTACTCACTGATAAACATAATTGTGCACTATTATATGCTATTAACCCCAGCTGTCACATTACAATCTGATTCTGTCGCAGCGAGATAAAAAACATAGGGAGCATAATAAGAAAAGAAAATATTTCCAGACAGGGTAAGAGTATATGTTCTCTTGATCCTGATACCTTTGTTGCTCATACAATAATACAGCGCGCCTGCAGATCAGAGCTTCTACATAATAGCAATTTTTTTTGCATTGTGTTATTTGCTTTAATCTTTTCTTCCCATTAACCTGCATATAACTTGTTCAGAACTCAGCAAGAAAAAACTGAAACCCTGTAGAAGGCATCCAGCAACCCACGCAGTCATAACAAAAAACAGTAGGATGGGTAAGGTGCCCCAGAATGGAAGATAACGAGAAAAGAAATTTACCGGTGAGTAAACAAATTTACCCTTTCTCGTCTCTTTCATTCAGCAACGTGTGGGAAGTCCCAAAGCAGTACTCTCGCTAAGGGTGGGACCATGTCAAAACCGCAACCGGCCAACTGAGTCAACATAACCAGGAACTGAACCTCAAGACTAGACTCCTGGCAAGGGGTTCTCCACTGTCTGTAACACCTTACGTCCCAGGGCGGTATCAACCGATGCCTGGACCTCAATTCTGTAAAACTTGGTGAAGGTTTGGAGACACGACAAGGTCTACCAACGCCTGGTGCGAAAAGGCCCAAGACGCGGCAATCGCCTTGGTAGAGTGAGAGGTAACCCGGAAGGGTGCCTGCATACCGTTGCAGGCATAGGCTTGTATGCCCGCCTGCCTGATCCATCTAGTGAGAGCCCTCCCCCCCCCCCCCCGGTCCTTCATCATGGACAATCGGTATGGCGTACCTCCCATGTAGCCGCCAAGTAATAGTTCAACTACACCCTGACGACATCCAGTGAATGCAGGAGCCACACCTTATGATGAGTGGGAAGTAACTTAGAGCAGACCAACAGGCAAAAATTACTTAAAGTGGACCAACACCCAGGATTTTGACTATCCTGGGTCTTGGTCCACTTCGGTGGGGCACCCCCGATCGGGGTGCCCCGCTGTGTGAAACCCCCCCGAACCACTCACCTCTCCCCGCGCCGACGTACAAGGGAAGATCTTGAACGTCTAAGCGGCGGCGGCCGCCGCCGCCTCCCTCGCGTCACTTTGAACGCGCGCGCCATTCGCAGACGGCCGGCGCAGAGGCGCGCACGCCTACAGGGGCGCGAGGGAGGCGGCGGCGGTGAGTTGGGGTGTTTGGGGGGGTTTCACCCCGCGGGACATCCCGATCTCGGATGTCCCGCGGGGTGGGGGGTGATCGGCCCGGGAATCTTATAGATTCCCGGGCCGATCACCCTTGGGTGTTGGTCCACTTTAAACCAGACCAACACAACAAACGGTACTCATATGCATCCCTCCCCAGGGCAATATAGATTTCCAAGTCCTGTTGTGGTAAATTTGAAAAACATGGATGTTCATGGATGTGCAGGCTACCTGTAAACAGGAAGTGCTGCTGGGCTTCCTGTTACTGTGCATTGTCGGCTATGTCAGTTGAATACAGGCAGCAGCATGGCTGAGATGCAGGGAAAGGAAGCTCCAAAATGGCCGCTACCTTTCTTTTCCAACTGTGCCAGGCTGTTGATCTGGTTAACTTGCGTCTGAGTGATGCCAGTGTCTGGCAGCATGGAAACAAGAGATCTGTGAGTGACACAGCCTATGGCACTGCTCAGCTTCCAACGTCAGGTGTACTAGGCAATGGTGACGTCATCGGACCCAGCCCGTAAACAGCTGACTGGGGGGTGGGAAGTTTAAACCCCCCCTCTAGGAACTAGCACATTGCTGGTCATATTGTCAGTGTGCGTGTTGTTCCAGCATCCATATGAGTTACTGACCAGCCCTCATCTGACCACCTATTGCTGCCAAGCCCTGATGCTGCCACATCTGACCATGCCTTGCTGCCAAGCCCTGTTGCTGACCCTGCCACGTTTGACCATACTTTGATGCCAAGCCCTTTTGCTGACTCTGCCACATCTGATCATGTATTGCTGCCTAGACCCACTTACAACTCTTCCCTGTCCGATTTGTTCTGGTGCAAACTCTGGGCTCAGACTACCACTTACAAATTGGGTTAATTCAGAGCCAGGTGAGAATTCTCACTCGTTTTTAGGACAGAAAACTTCCAGTTATCTTTACTGTCTACCTTGGGACTGATTCAACAACCCACTGGAAATTTTCACCTGGTGTTGAATCAGCCCAAATGAAAATGAATGGCACTTTTTTTCTCCTAAGAAATTAGTTAGAATTTTCACCTGGCTCTTAATTGACCCCCCATGTTTCAACAACCACAGCCTGAGTTACACAACTATTGACTGTGCATTACTGGTGCAGGCAACCGTAAACACAACAGGCACAGATGTTATGGCAGTACTAATACAACAAATACAGCAGGACTCAGCTTGATACACAGACAACACAGGTAGAGACAAGGATAACACAGCTCAGCTAGACACAGCATGGCCAAATACAGGCATGACCAGATACCTGAGAAAACATTCAGGCTGCGCTCACAGCCTATGTTTTGCTGGACATGCAGGACATGGATAAGCACTCAAGAAGGGGAGTGTTGCACAGGGGTTGGCTGCCTACTCGGCCTGGAATTTAAACCTGAGTCACCCTTTGCACATGCTATGGTCTAGTGTGGATGTTTGGTATTTCCATTCCTCCCGCAACAGTACAGCCATGCATGCTGTGTCTAGGGCTGCCAATAGGATATGGTAAATTAAGTTATTCTTACAATGACTATGTAAAGAAGATTTCCTAATACTTTGGGGAATGATTATAAATAACATTTGGATTGATGTTACAGACAGTGGTTGACTTAATTCCTTTAGGTTAAATAAGGTGTAGCCAAACTGGTTGCTAGCCACTTTTGTGCTCCATTTCTGGTTCCATCTCCATCTATAGATCAAAACAAAGGTTTTCTTCCAGGAATGAGTTTGGGCAATGAGCATGCCTCCCAACTGTCCCGATTTTCCCGGGATTGTCCCGATTATTGCACAAAATCCCGCGGTCCCGGACCGTTAGTAAATGTCCCGGGACACCCTATGCCATGGCGGTGTGCCCAGGGCCGCAACAACGCCGGCGCCTTTTGAACAAACACTGTCCAGCGCGAAGATACTAACTTCCTGGCGTGTGGGTGAGTGTGCGGGGGAGCAGGCGCGTGGGGGGAGGAGGGTGGCTGTCTGGGTTGCGAATAAAAAAAAAAAACTTACGCAGGCTGGCATGCAGGGGTGAAGGCAGCGGAAGGATGGAGCTGGAGGGCGTGACAGGGGGTGTGGTCGTGGGCATGGCAGGGGGTGTGGTCGGGGCGTGGCTTGTCCTGCTTTCATATTTTCAGAAGTTGGGAGGTATGGCAATGAGTTCAGCTTTAGTATTGGGCTGTCTGCCAAGCAGCAAAATAGAATCCAACACAAGTGCTGTTCTGCAGTCACATCTGACCTGTAAGTACCAGGCACCCGTACAGTACAGTACAGTAACCTGTACCAGCACAAGCAAGCAACATAATTGGACTAAAAGATGGCTGAGGTTCCACAGCCATTGCTCACATTTGCGCTCAGCAGACATTTGGACAGGTTTGGCACTCTGGAACTTGGCCGAAATGTCACAAATAACTTTCAGAAGGTATATGCACTATACTATATACAGTATGCAGGCTTTATTTGATAAGCAGTACAATGACAAATGAAAATTCACAAACATAACTATCCAATCACAAATTATTTAAAAATTCAATAAGTTCAAGAAAAGACAGCCGGCATAGTATAGCTACTGTAGTTTAAACAGTTTTAAAGTTTCACTTTACTAAATACACCCACTTGTGCTTTAGTCAAATTATATTTTTAGTTTTAGTGGTTTTATATTTTAATCTACAGATACTTATACATATGCTTTTTATAAAAATAGCTTTCACTCACTTTAGACGTTCTTTAAAAAAACCATACCAACCAAGCACCAACCACACACACAAGCCTCACTGACCTCAGGAGAAAATCCTTATAATTGTGTGAACTGTTTGTTATTAAATATATGCCTCCCTGAATGTAATTATATTGTTCAATATCTATATGATAACAGGTATTTAAGGAAATATCCATTAACCCTTTAAGTGCCAGACCACATTTCACTATTTTGCGCTACAAATGTTCAACCTTGATTTTTGAAGGGGTTTCCAAGGATTTCCCAGGAAAATTATATATTGTTTTTTTTCAGCAGAGTCTGGGCTTCAACATGAAATGTCTTGTATGGCCTTTATTTAGTGTATTCTTAATACTTTTGGTTGAAATATGTGCAAAACATTTTTTTTTTAAATCGATTTTTTTGTAATTTGTAGTGTTTTTTTGTAATACAAAATGTAAGTTTGTCAATAAAATCTTATTGCGTGTGAAACCCCAATTTCTCCCGGTTACAACGGTACCACATATGAATAGGAAGACACCCTCTGGTTGCACAGAGTTTCCCTAAAAAATAATAAAAAGGAAGAATCAAGCCACATTTTCCTAAAAAACTAAATGCAAACAAGAAAAAACAAGTAAAATCTGAAAAAGCAACATGCTCCGAACAGAACAATACCCAGCATGCATAGCTACTGTCAGGGGAAGAGTTGCCAAACACCCCAAAGTAAAGCATGCGCATAACAGTAATTTTACTTGAAAATTTCAGCTCTGCAGACAAAGTGCGCACCTTGCTATTTATCAACCAAAACAACCCTTTACATTTGGAATATCCCCCAAAAACCATATATTCCCTGAAAGTACATATGTTAAGCTTTCTAAGTATATCCAGCTTGTTGTAGTGGGCTCATTTTTCTGGAAGTAATCCTTCGAAGAATTCTTGGGTTGCACAGGGTTTCCCTAAAAAAAATGTATAAAAAAGCAGAATAAAAAACAAGTTTTCCTAAAATATCAATATGCAAACAAGAACAAACAAGCTAAATCTGAAAGCGCAAGGTTCACCCGGCAGAACAATACCCCACATCCATAAGTACTATTAACCCTTTTAATTGCCAGCCTACTTGAAGTTTTGTCACCCTCTTGACAGGTAATATTTCCCCATTTTGCGCCATGTTTAACCGTGATTTTTGCCGGAATTACCAGGAAAGTTTTATATATATATATATATATATATATATATATATATATATATATATATATATATATATATATCTATATATATATATCTATATATATATATATATCTATATATCTATATATCTATATATATATATATATTTTTTTTTTTTTTTTTTTTGCAGCAGAGTTTAGGCTTCAACATGAAATGTCTTGTTTGTAATTTTTCTACTGTTTTTTTTATATTTTTGCGCAAAAAAAACAAAAATAAATAAAACATTTTTTTTAGACAATTGTTTCCTTTATTTGAAATAAAACATTTGTTTTATTAATGAAAACCATATTGCATGTTAAAACCATATTGCAGCTTTGGTGGCCCCCGCCCTGCCGGCTACAAGCTCCGTGTGCCCAGGCTCTTCTGCCCCCCCCCCCCCCCGGGCTTTGGGGAGGCAGGTAATTGGGGTGCCAGCCCCCAGCCTTGTGAACTGGTATAGGGGTCTCATGGATCCCTTACCAGTTCACAAGGGGTAAAGTGTAAAAAAAACACAGACACAAAGAGAAAAATGTTTTTCTTTTTTATACTTACCTCCCCATCCAACCCTGGGCACTGTGTCCCACGCTGATCACTATGGCTTCTGCTCTCCTGCTGCTGCTGCTGGAAGCCTTTTATAGCTGCTGGGTGACAGAGCATAAAAAAAAAAATTACATAGGGCCCCCCCGACCCAATTTTTTTAGGAAGTTTAAGGCTTAAAAACCATTAAAAATCCCTCAAAAAATAACATGGGGTCCCCCCTGTCTAGTGTAACCAGCCCAGGACCAGCTATGGGGGCTTGTAGATCAGGGTGCAGGGGCCAGCTTTGGTGCCCCCCCCCCCCTGCAGCTTACAAGCCCACATACCCTCTGTGGGCCTGGGCTCTTCTGCCCCCCCCGGGCTTTGGGGAGGCAGGTAATTGGGGTGCCAGGCGACTTGCCAGCCCCCAGCCTTGTGAACTGGTATAGGGACCTTTTCACAAGGGGTTAACAGTATAAAAAAACACACACACAGAAAAAATGTTATTATTTTTTTTTTTCTTTATTCATCCTCCGATCCTCTGCTGTCCCCCCGTGATCTCGCCCTCTCCTCACTACGTAAGAGCCCCGGGGGGCGATCGGAGCCCCCCCCCCATGAAGAGGAGACCCCGCGGGAGGGATTGCGGCTGCAGGTGAGTAAATGTCTTTTTTTTTTTACAGTTAACTGGCAGCGTCCGAAGCGGGGGGGGGGGGGGGGTTGCACCCTCCTGAAGTGAGAAGAGCCCCGGGGGGGGGGGGGGGATCGGATGCCCCCGGGTGAAGAGAAGACCCAGCCCGATCCAACGTGAGGTCAGGTGAGTTTTTTACTCAGGGGGGGGGGGGGTTTAAAGTCAGCTACGTGAGACTCACATAGCTGACACTAAAAGGGTTAATATGAGACTGCCATTACGCCAACAAAGGAAAATATTCAAAATCTGAATTTAACTAGCTATTCAACACATTAACCCTCAATATCTAACATAGCAAATACTTTCAATTAATAAAACAGAAAAAGGAAGGAGCCAGTATTCACTGTAAAGGAGACACTTGCCCTCAGAGAGTTGAGACAGCTATGAGATATGATCTAGTATGTGAACTTCATCCAGCTGAAATGTGTATCAGAGGCCTTTAACAGAGTCCCAAAGGCAGCTTGCACTTTATAGCTAAAAGGTTACAAACAACCCCTTATTCAGAATATGCAGAGCTAAACACTCACAGAAAATGTAACAGTGATGCACAAAATACATTTACTAGGATCTATAGAGCTTGAAAATCAAAAGTTTTGCATTTTTATTCAAAAGGTCTTATATTGTAGAACCCTGCCTTATTTTCATTATTCATTTGCAATAACAGGATCACACAGGATTTCTGCCTATCATGCCTCCCACTGGTCTAGAGAATGCAGAGAACCAAAATATACATAAATAGCAAATAAGATTGCAGGGCATGGCATTTTCCTGTGAATGCAATGTTTTGAGCAACAGTAGGCAAGCCTCAAACCATAGATGAAAAAATGATTGCAATGCCAGAAAACGAATTTAAAGCGAATGAAAACCGCCACAGCCGGTCCTGGAATCTATAAGATCTAGAAGATTCCAGGGCTGGCAACTACTCAACCCCTAGGGTGTCCTATAACAGGATGCCCCACTGTGTGAAACCCCTGGGGTAGGTGGTACACTCCCCTTTACCGGCAGCTTCCGCGATGCTGCAATCGCCAGCCACCGCATCCCTGACTTCCCTGTAGCCGTGCACACCCAGACGGCTGGCACATGTCATCCGCCCCCTTTGAGATCAGCTAACTGGCGATTTCAAAGGTACCAGGGGCATGGCTTTGGTGATGAAAAAACACAGTTTTGTTTGAAAACTGGGCCACCGCCAATCCAATCGCAACGCCGCAGGTATTTGGCCAGGGAGGGCAGATGTTTAGGTTTCAGTCTACTTTAAAAAAAAACATACAAATTTTATTCTATTTAAATCAACCAAAGTATGACACATCCTACAGTTGAGTTTCCTTTCCAAGCATCTCTGCCTGAATTCAACTGACATAGCTGACAATGTACAGTAACAGGAAACCCAGCAGCACCTCCTATTTGCAGGCGGCCTGCGGATGCATGCGCCACCATTTTGTTTATAAAATTTACCACAGCAAGAGTTAGAAAATAGTAAATTAATTGTTATGTGCAGCAAACCCTGCCCTAGGAATAGGTGCATATGAGCAATGTTTATTGTGTTGATCTGGTTTAAATTGGACCAAGAGTCAAAAATGACTTAAACCAGGCCAACACAACAAACAGTGCTCGTATTCATTCCTCCCCAGGGCAATTTGGATTGCTGCACATAAGCATTAATTTACTCTTTTCTAACTCTTGCTGTGGAAAATTTTAAAAACAAGATGGCGGCTCATGCATTTGCATGCCACCTGCAAACAGGAAGTGCTGCTGGGCTTCCTGTTACTGTGCATTGTCAGCTATGTCGGTTAAATCCAGGCAGCAGCATGGCTGAGATGCTGGGAAAGGAAGTACCAAAATAATATACATAATTTGTTAGTAGTATGCTCTAATATGTCAGAGGGATACTTCTATGGCTAAAGTAAAAAGCCTGTTTAGGAAAATAAAAAGGATAAAGAAATTCAAGTTCATACAGAAACAGCTAGTCTTAGCGTAAGGCACAAGTACCATGCACATCATTGTGACTAATACATCATTCTAAATTAGGTGAGAAATAAAATATTGCAGCTCACATAAATCCGCTTTCTGGAACAGTTTTGGAATTAAGCTTTACAGAGAATATGTTGTGAACAGAACTCTCGGACCTGATCATTGTGATGGTGTTGTCCTTCCGCTTCTGCTATTGTCATTTCCCCAGTGCAGGAAACATTCTAGGCATCTTCAGAAATGTGCTAAGAAGATCATACTGCTTAGTGTCACCTCATCTATGCCAGAATTCCTTGCAAAACAATAAATATGTTTAAACAGGCTTGGGGAAAAGTCCCTGGTGTAAGTCAGGATGGAATGTATTTCTGCAGCTGATTCCGTTACTCTGCTTAAGAAATATTAGCAGAGAAGCAGTGATTATGGGCCATGCTAATGCAGAAATATGGAAGTGTATGGTGAAATGTAACTCCAGGGGAAAGTTAGGCAATCAGACAGGATGCAAGACTTATATCTGACTTATATCTGGGGACCTATAGTCAAGATCTGAACAATTAAATCAAAACGTACAGTATTTGAGATTTCTGGTCTGTTGAACTCATGTATGGCCTCTATTGTATAATCAACACTAAAGGCTTGTACTTGTACTTGATTTTTCATTCGAAGTCCAAAACACAAATTATACCACATCAGATCTCAATTTGTATGAAGCAAAAAACAGCTTGTTCAAAATGTTATACTTATTTGTGTTTTCATATCTAAGCTATTTATACTATTTCTTGCATGGTTAGTGATAAGTATTTTTGCCACTAAATCTAATACTTTCAAACAGTATTATATTATATTATATATCACTTAAAAAATGCTTTTTTATTAGAAATAAAGACTAATTAATCACCCATGGACTGCAGCTCATAATTTTCTATAAATATAGAGGTTTATAGGAAGCCATATTTGCATACAATTTCTAATATGTAGGCTATTGCCATCATATCCCTGTATCTTCAAGAAACATCTATCTGGTATAAAGTTCTGTATAACACTTTATAATTTGTAGAACCAAGCTTCTAATATTAAAAGTGAAGTAAACCTATCGTTACGCCTAGATTCCCTATCTGGATCCAGAAAGAGAACCACTCCTTTCATCAAGGATTTCACACTGTGTAATCCAGCCCTGTAAACACATGTGGACACAAACATGGAGGCAACACGAACACGAGTTGGGTGTGCTTTAGGGAGGCCCAGGACAGATAGTTCTGCAGCGTTTCATGAATGGATAGAGCACTGCATAGGAAGAAAACAGCTGTGGGAGAGAAAAATACAATTTTGTGAATACTCAACTTGTAAAATGGGTATTATAAGTATGTCACACACCCCGCTTCAAGATATTCATAACCTGTGGGTAATATGACCTGTAGAGGGCGAACTGCAGAGATGATAGGAAAAAAGAAGCCCCTCCCAGTCCTATAAATACCTGGGACCTCCCACTCATTACCCAGTATCAAGAAAGCAGTAAGGAAAGGGACCAGGAAGAGCCAAATATAAATCATAACGCAAAGATCACAATATAAATGATCCAGAATACAAAAGGGCGGGGTGAAGCGGGGTGTGTGACATACTTATAATACCCATTTTACAAGGTGAGTATTCACAAAATGGTATTATTCTAAGTATGTCACACACCCCGCTTCAAGATATTCATAACCTGTGGGACATCAAATAGCAGTGTCCATAAAGGGTGGGGATCCAAAAAAAGGCATAACTCTCAACTAAAACCACTGTAGCCTGTAGAGCTTTGCGGCCAAAAACAGCATCCGCTGAGGCCGTAACATCAACCTTGTAAACTTAGAAAAAGTGTGAACAGAATGCCAAGTAGCAGTCTAACAAAACTTGCTCAACATAGACCTGGTGCTGGAAAGTCCAGGAAAACCCAAACCGCACAAGTAGAATGAGCAGTAACACGAAAAAGGGGGACTCCTCCCCTTAGCAGAATAGGCCCCAACAGTAGCCCGACGAATTCATTTACTGATGGAAGACTTGGCGGGTGCCAAACCTTTCTTGGACCCGGAGGGAACCATAAAGAAGGCATCAGTCTTGCGAAAAAAAGAATTTACTACCAAATAGTACTTCACAGCACGAACCACGTTCAAGGAATATAGGACCCTCTCCTAATGGTTGTTGGAATTAGAACACAGAGAGGGCATAACAATATCCTGATTTAGGTGAAAAGCAGAAACCACCTTGTCCTGACGACAATCAAAACACGGAGCCTGAATAGACAGGGCCGCCAACTCAGAGACGCGCCGAACTGAAGTGGTGGCTACCAAAAAAGGCCACCTTCTGTGTAAGGGAAGACGAAACAAAATCGTGCAAGGGCTCAAAGGGAGGACCCTGAAGAGCGGAAAGAACCAAATTCAAATTCCAAACCGGAATGATAGGCTTCCTAGTAGGCCGCACATGCGTAACCCCTAGGAAAAAAGACTTAACTTGGAAAAACACCGCCAGGGCAGAAACCTGCCCCTTCAATGTACTGAATTGGAGCCCCAGATCCAAGCCGTGTAGAAGGAACTCCAGAACTCTAGAATAGAGAATTCCCAACAAGGGAAGGCCCTAGACTCACACCAATCCATATAAGACCTCCAAGTCCTATAGTAAACGGAAGAAGAAGACGAAGAAGACCTCTTCCTAGCACTAATAGGAGTCCGAATCACAGCATCAGAAAGACCTTCCTCCTACAAGATGGAGGCTTCAGTGGCCACGCCGTCAAAGCCAGCGTTGGTAAATTGGGGTAACGTAGATGACCCTGTGTGAGCAGATCCGGCAGCAGGGGCAGAACAAACTGATCTTCTGCTAACCTTACCACGTCTGCGAACTAAACCTGTCTTGGCCACTTTGGGGCCACCAGAATTGCTGACGCTCCCTCCAGAGCCAGCTTGCGCACTACTCTGGCCACCATGGGAAACGAAGGGAACAGGTACAGAAAACCCAGATCCCTCCAGTTCAAAGATATGGCATCCGCTGCGAGAGCCAGTGGATCCTTTGCCAGAGACACAAATGTTTGTGTTGTGACGGGAGGCAAAGAGGTCCACCAACGGTGAACCCCACCTGAGACAAATCGAGTGAAAAACCTTGGGACTGAGACCATTCCCCCTTGCGGGCTGACAACCTGCTCAGAGAGTCCGCCTCCGTTGTTCTCTACTCCCGGAATGTAAACGCCGAGATGCACGGGACGTGGCTCTCCGCCCAGTCCAGAATCAGAGACACTTCCCTGAGGGCACTCCTGCTGCGAGTCCCTCCCTGGTGATTGATGTAAGCAAACGCTGTCCGATTGTCCGACCGGACCTGAACCGGCAAGCCCCGTAGGTGATGAGTCAAACGAAAAAGAACCATCCTGATGGCTCTCAATTCCAGAACGTTGATAGGCTCGTGGGCTTCCTGCCCTTCAACAGATTGGCTGAGTTCAGCTACCACCGAAGTGAGCGGCGAACCCGGGGAGACATCAGAAAGGATTGATCCAGCGACAGAGGAGACCTGTCCCAGACAGCCAATAGATAGAGCTGTAGCGTACTTGTGTGAAACTGAGCAAAGGGGACTGCCTCGAAGGAGGCTACCATCAATCCCACCAGTCTCATCCCTAGCCGGATGGTCGGACGAGGAATGGACATGAGCAACCGAATCAACTCCTGAATCAAAACCTTGGATTGAGGAAGGAAAACTCTGGCCTGAGCTGTATCCAAAGACATTGCCAGAAAGGACACTATCCTGGACGGGTAAAGGGAGGACTTGGTGTAGCAGATCACCCAACCGAACCTCTCCAGAGTGGATATTACCGTTCTGGTGTCCAATTCCGCTTGGTTGAATGACGATGCCAAGATGAGGAGATCGTTCAGATATGGCACTATGCGAATTCCCTGCGCTCTGAGGAGAGCCATCACCCCAGCGAGCACCTTGGTGAAAACCCTTGGAGCTGTCGTGAGACCAAAAAGAAAGAGCCACAAACTGAAAGTGCCGGTCCTCCACCACGAACCTGAGAATCTCTGGTGCGCGGGGAAAAAAAAAAACGGAACATGGAGGTAAGCGACCTTGATGTCTAAGGACGTCATGAAATCCCCCTGACGAAGAGAATGGATAGCAGAACGTA
This sequence comes from Gastrophryne carolinensis, assembly GCA_027917425.1. Classification (NCBI taxonomy): domain Eukaryota; kingdom Metazoa; phylum Chordata; class Amphibia; order Anura; family Microhylidae; genus Gastrophryne; species Gastrophryne carolinensis. The sequence continues at coordinate 186,390,054 of CM051239.1, read as the reverse complement.
GCGTTTCCATGCGAAATTTTCGCAGCCTGACAAACCTGTTGAGAATCTTCAGATCCAGGATGGGCCGTATAGAGCCATCCTTTTTGGGGACCGTGAACAGATTTGAGTAAAACCCCTGACCTCTGACTGATGGGGGCACTGGACTCGATACCGCCTCCCTGAGCCCCTGCGCGGCCAGGGCGTCCGGGGGCACCCGAGACCTGAAGAACTCCAGCTTGTAGCCGGAAGACACCACTTCCCGGATCCATTTGTCCGGGACCTCCCGAATCCAGACCTGGGAGAAGTGTTTAGGTTTAGAACCCCCAATTGAATCCTGAACGGGCACGTCCTCTGCCCCTATTCCAGGAATCTCCTCCTGTAGATGGGAAGGTAAAAACGTCTTCCCGCTCTGGAACCATGAAAGGAAGAGGCGAAGGAGGCCACCCCCCGAAAGGAACGTCGTTGTTACTTGCGTTGAGGTAACTTACCACCTTTAGCAACAGAGCCCAACTTTTCTCAAAAGAGCCGTAATTCCACAAGGGGAAGAGACATTAACGACTTCTTTGACCCAAAGTCAGCTGCCCACTGACGCAACCAAACCGAGCGCCTAATGGTCACCAGCAGAGCAGAAGTTCTGCAACACATCAACAAGGTATCATCCAAAGCGGCTAGCACAAAGGACAAAAAACAACTCACGACGTTAAAGTCCAAGAAATTCGTTACTATCCGGATCCAAACCGGAAGAAGTCAACAGGTCCCTGACCACCGACCTGGTAATCACCACGAACAGCACTGAGGCACAAACAGGCCGCATGGCTGACCCAACACTAGCAAAACCGTGACAAGCCGTCTGGTCAATGCGTTTATCCTCACCATCTTTAAGAGAGGAACAATCAGGTATATCCCAAACAGCTGAGTTGGACAACCCCAAAATTGGTGCGTCCACCTTGGGAGGGGATGCCCACGCTTAACCGTATCTGAAGAAAAAAGGATATGTTCTATCCCAGCTCTGAGGAATGCCTGGAAGCCGAACAGGCCTCCCCCATTCTAATAAATACTACTATCAAATGCTTTTGGTTAGGGAATTCCAAGCGCAGCTTGGATTCCTAGAAGAAAACTCCCCTTGTTGTTGAGGAGCCACCTCTGGTGGGAAAATAGCCAGAAACTCAAACCTCTGAGCTAGAACGTTAGGAGTATCCGAGGAACTCCTAAAGCCCCGCTCGGTATCAGTGCCAACAAATAGCTGATCATCTGAATTATCCGATTCCTCAAATAACTCCCCTTCCTCTAGTGGGGAGTAATCGGACCAATCCAGAAAAATCCTCATCATCACAATCGACTGCCGGTGACAAATGTTTTCTTTTAGCCGGGGCCCTATTAGTAACCGCGGTAGAAAATAATTTTTTCAGATTGGCCAATCTGGCATGCACATCAGATTGCGACTCCCGTCCCATGCTAACGTCACACGGGGCACGGGTCAAGGCGGGAGGGGGAGGGGATGAAGCCGGCGGTGCTGACCCAGGCGCCTGGGGTCCTGACTGCCGTGTAATATTCTGCAGTGCACATGTATACAAAGAAATCATCCCCAGTTTGGGATACCCCACAACCCATACACTTCCGGGATTGCCCCGAGGGGAGCCCGGTATCCGGGGATGCCTCCATACGGTGAACTTATAGGTAGTCGCAATGACCGAGGGAATTACGCTTATAAGCAACCCGGGATGCCCTTTTTAATGTCCCCAGTGGGAGGATTTAAGGAAAAACCAATTAGACCCCAGGGACCCTAGGACCTGGAGAAACCTTAACCCCAATGTAGGTGCACTAAACATGCAATGTATAGAAGAGAATAAAGGCACATATATATATGTATATAAATATATTAAGCAAATAAGGGGCCAACAAGGCCACTCACGGATTGGAATGGCGAATGGAGAAGCTCCCCTCAGCCATGTCACCGGGTGAAACGTGAGGTAAAAGTTTGAAGGATTCCATCCATAATCTCTCTCATGTGGTCATACAATAAAGTGAAACACACACAAATGCACATAAGAGCTTAATAATAATAAATAAAGGGCCTAACACGGAAGAAAAGACCCCAGAATCCCCCCCCCCCTCTGAGGAGAAGGGCATCCTGAGAGGGGAACACCACCTAGGGTGAAATGGCCGAGGGACAGGGCATCCCAAACCGGGGTCACCAACCCGGATAGCCGCCTACCCTCTTGTATAGGGTTTCACGGTGGAGCATAGCTCCTAAGCACCTAAGGTGCTTTTCTACCCTCACCCGGAAGGCAGCCTCAGCTGGGAGGCAGGGAATCCACAATGAATCCGGGCAGAAATAGATAAAAAAACGGGCCGGGAGTTGTCCCGGCTACCTGAAATCCCCCTGTGCAAGGAGGAGACATCATCTTCTGACTTGCTCGCCGTCTGCAGAGATGAAGACTTGGAGTAATGAGTGGGAGGTCCCAGGTATTTATAGGACTGGGAGGGGCTTCTTTTTTCCTATCATCTCTGCAGTTCGCCCTCTACAGGTCATATTACCCACAGGTTATGAATATCTTGAAGCGGGGTGTGTGACATACTTAGAATACATCATTTCTTTTGTTTTAGAGTCCCTTAAACTTTATAAGGGACTGCTCATGGTTTGGAAACTATCTACTTACCTTGGGTTGCCACACCCTTACGGCCCATTTCCATGGAACGATTAGCATATAATTGATCTATGGAAATGACGACTGCTATCAACGAGTCATTGCTCGTTGGTCAAGCATTGTATCATTTTGGTCGACATAAAATTTCTGTAAATGTATTATTATTCACAGAGTAAGCTGCTGTTCTTTGGCAAATGTTGTTTTGCAGCAAATGCACACCAACAGATCTGACTAGAAATCACCTAATGGAAGTACCTTACAATTTGCAGCTTAACCTCCGGGTCACTGCTTGCAAACTAGCCTCTGGTGGCTGCTCTCTTAGGATCACCTAACCACTCGACAAATTTCAGTGACGATTAGTATACCTGCAATACTGTGTGTAGACCTCCTTCCATTTATCCCCATGGTCTATCTTCTGTTCTGGCAGGTTATCACTGAAGTTGAGGGTGCTAGTCCCTCTTTTTTATTTAATGCAATGTGCAGATACAAAGAAACTGGCTTTCAGGTCCCTGGATCGTATCAGCTACTTTGGGTATGTATTACACCTTTTTGGTATTTGATAATAGTATCCCTGGAGGTTGTTTGCAAGGGTTACCCCACCTAGCTGCTACCTTACTTGTGCTTTTGACTGAAGGCAATAGGTGGGAATATACCCCTGGCCCATGGCCAATTTTGATCAAGCTGTTCCCCTGATGGCTAGATATGCAGTCCCACCGTATACAGTGCTGTTGTCAGCCAAGGGAAACCTTACCACGAACACTGGAACCCTTAACAAGCAACTCTCCATAAGCTGGAGTCATCTCATCTGTTCAGCACTCCTGCCAAAGAAATCCTCTCAGCCACCAGTGAAAAGCATGTCAAGAAAGTAAAGTGAGCCAAGCTAATTTAAATCAATGTTAGGGAGAAAGAGGGATGCGGGGTCCACACTTTAATATTGCCACTACCAGTTTTTCAAAACCGGTAGCTAAAGCTGACTGTAGGGGAGAAGCACTCGAAGCTTGAGTGAAAAAACAAAAGGAATACATACATTTTGAATAATAAATGGTAAGTAAATATGATCAGAATTCACAGAATGTGGGATATAAAAAACAGAAATTGATAAAATAATGTTATTCTGAGTGGGGTTTTTTAGTAATGGTGGTAAGATTAGTGTAACAATCTCAAATTGTTTTAATATTTATCAATTTTAATTGACTAGTTAACTATAAAACACTTGAACTTATTTACACATTTTTGCCCAAGCAGTTACATTTTTGTTGATAGATATGTCATATTTAAGTAACCTAACACATGGTGAACTTATTACATTTCCATAAAATGGAAAATGCATTAAAAAAATGAACTGTTCCTTTTATTATATGTACTAGACACAACAATGGAAATTTGTTTCTTGATCTATGTAAGGATTTTCCTTTGGTAAATTTACATCAACATTTAGGTTAGCATAGAAATAAGATGTTATAGAACAAAAAATACAATTCTGTGATTCTTACCTGTTGATTCTCTTCTATATCCACTCCAGGCCATCAGCCACAAATGTACTGCAAGACAGAAAGGTGTGGCTCTATATTCCTATCACTGTATGTACCTTCACAATACAGTGAAAAGCAGTAGACACAGCCGCTCGGGAGAATAAGGCATCCTAAGAAGCCCATGTCTTTGTTGGGAACAAGGAATTTGAGATAAGTTACTCTTTACCTCGCTCCGTTCATTTTTAATTTTTTTTTTTTTTGCTGAACAACTATTTGCATATCTACAAGCTTCACTAGGGCTATGGCATCCAGGATATGAATATAGTAACCTAGCAGATAGGGTGGGTCTGGCGGCCTGGAGTGGATATAGAAGAGAAATCAATTCTACAGGTGAGAATCAGAGAATTGTACTCTCCTAATCCACTCCACGCCATCAGCAATCAGTCACAAATGGAACCTCCAAAAGCAGTGCCCTTACTACAGGGTGGGATCCCAAGTATGAAATGAAAGAGTAAGCCATTTCAAAATCAAACCGCTAGCTTACTACTGTCTGTAATATCTTCTTACCAAAGGCGGCATCAACATAGTCAGACCTATGGAAGACTTGTGTAGCCGAGATATAATATTATAGTGTCCTTATGCAACAAAGCTGCTAATTCAGAAACCTGCCATCTCGAAGTAATTGCCACTAGAATGATGACCTTAAGTGTCATCAAGCTTAGTGACGCTTCTGCCAGTGGTTCAAAAGGAGGACCCTGCAGAGCTGACAAAACTAAGTTTCAAGTCCCAAACAGGCAGAATAGGTTTACACATGGGTGACCCCTTGCAAAAAAGTTCTAATAGATCTATTTTTGTCAAGGGTTTCTGAAAAAATATGGATAAAGCTTATACCTGCCCATTTAGAGTGCTCAGCTGAAGACCCTCATCAAGAACCTTCTCCAGAATTTTGTAGAACACTTCCTACAGGCAAAACCTTCAGATTTACACCAAGCGATAAACAGTCGCCAGACTCTGTAGTACATTTTAGATGAAGCCTGTTTCCGGGCCTGAATCATGGTTTGGACACCTCTGGCAGATAAACCTTTCTCTGTCAAGATGGAGGTTTCAATAGCCAGGCTGTCAAAGCCAAATCTCATGAATTGAGGTGTAGTAGAGGCCCGTGTGAAGAGATCTGGATCGTCGGGTAGCCACCAATGCTCACCTTATGACATCCTTACTATGTCTGTATTGCACTTATAGGGGGATCCGCCAGATCGGTCCCAATTGGAGCACCAGTAAAACACCCAGCCGCACTACCAGAATAATATGAAATTACCATTTATTATCAATGGGCATATGAAAGTTACATATGAAGTCTATACACATACAAACCAGACATCTAAAAACAATTAAAAAACAATTAAAACCACAAGGCTTCACCGGACATTTGAATAAATAGCTCTCAAACACTTGATAAGAAATAGTCCTCTCCAAGAGCAATAGATATCTATGGAACAACCGTGCTATTATAATTAAATAAAAATCTAATGAATTCAATGAATAGATAAATAAATAAGTGAATAAACCCTAATATATACAATTTATCATAAAATGCCTAGTGCTTGACAGTTTATCAAAAAGTGCTAAACATTAGTGCTGCTGACCACAATCAGGCAGCCTATCTAAATCCCTAATCTACAACCCCCTTTTTTGAGTCCCTGTGCAACAGTATATGAGTTGTCTCCTTGTCAATAGGACAAGGAGAGGATTAATATAATAGAAAAAATGTCACCGTATAGCTGGAGCTCTAGTCCAGTTTCCGCAACACCTGGCAACACCGACGCGTTGCATGGTTTCCCCTAGCAACCACTTTGTCAGGGTGTGTTCCACCTTGTTCCCCGCTCTGTTTTTATATGCTGTAAGATCTGCTTCGCTTGTCCGCACCTGTGGAAGCGCGCCACCATGGGCCCCGCCCGCCCCCCGTGCTGGGAGACGTAAGGGCGGCATCATGACGCGCCTCCCACACACGGCTGGAACGCATCTACCAGGAAGTAGCGCGGCGGCCTGCGTGCGCGCCCGGAGCCCTTACTATGTCTGAGAACCAGCTTCTCCTTGGCCAGCGAGGAGCCACCATGGTTAGAACCACCTCGCCTAGGAGTGGAAACGGAGGGAATGCATAAAGAAGCCTAAATGCTGGCCAAGGAAGGGTCAGTGCATCTGTTGCTATTGCTAGAAGGTCCCTGGAACGAGACACAAACCTCGGAACCTTCTGATTGTGGCGAGATGCAAATAGATCTACATCTGGGAACCCCAGCACATTCAAAGGGACTGAAAACCCCTTTGAGGGACCACTCTCCCTGGTGCAGGACTGTTCTGCTCAGAAGCCTGCAAGTTGTCTACTCCTGGAATGTGAAAAGCTGAGATGCATGGAACCTGCTTCTTGGACCAAGGAAATATCGGGCTCATCTCCTTGAGATCTCTCTTGCTCCTGGTGCCCCCCTGGTGGTTGATATATGCCACCACTGTCAAGTTGTCTGTCTTCTGAATCCTGACAGGATGACCTCTCAGTTTGGTCCAATGTGTGAGGGATAAGAGAACCGCTCTCAGTTCTAGGATATTTATAGGGAGCTTGTTCTCCCCCAGTTCCTGGATCGTCTGAGACCCCATGACACCCTCAACCCATTAGGCTGACATCCGTGGTGTCTTCCATTGAACCGGAAGAAAGTACCTGCCCACCTGAAGACGCTGAGGATTCAGCCACCAGGTTAGGGACTGGTGATTGTGTCATGTAAAAGGGGAGATCTAGACCTTCTGTGGTCCAATCCCAGATGGAGAGCAACCCCATCTGGAACGGCCTTGTGAGAGACCTTGTGCCTCAAAGCAAGACACCATCAGGCCCAACAGGCGCATTCCCTGGCAAATCGCCGGCTGAGGGCAGGACAAGAAAGCCTGAAGCAAGAGTTTTTTCTGTTCCAGTGACATTTCCAGGAAGTATATAACTCTCAAAGGAATGATATGCGACTTTGGATAGTTGACTATCCAGCCAAACTTCTTCAGTGCTGTATCCTCTTTTTTTAAGAAAAGCCATAAGACCTAACAATTGTGATTGATTGATGTCAAACATTTTCTTGCTGGGGTATGCTACTAATCAATAAGGAAGCCTCCCTCCCATGCACTAATGCCCCAGAGCTGAAGAACAGGCTAGGTTCAGCTGCTATTTTCTTTTTTTTATTTTAGCCTTTCTTGAGCTTACAAAGTGCTACATCTGAGCTGTTATACTCCACCCAAGCATAATAACCAGTAAGGAAAACAAAACTTTTAATAAAGTTTGATCCAACTACAGAAAATTACTGATCAGATGGTAATAAGATATAGGATTACAAACAAACTAGACCTAACATGGAAAATGCACCAATTTAGGTTAAAACACTGTATGGAGTGGATACAAATTCAGTGATCAAAGTATAAATTTTAAATAGGAAAAACATCACCCATGGAGACTAAAACTATTTTGTGTATTAAACGAGCCATCTAATTTTACTTGTTGAGTATAAAGGCCAAAAGAGTGCCATAGGGGTTACCTATTAAAATGTGGCACACCACCTCATGTGCGAAAGTCTCCCCACCTCATTTCACCAGTATTTCATGTTTGGAAAGTTTAGCACCTTAAAGTGGACCATCACCCTCGGGTGATCGGCCCGGGAATCTAAGATTCCCGGGCCGATCACCTCCCTCCCCGCGGGACATCCGAGATCGGGATGTCCCGCGGGGTGAAACCCCCCCAAACACCCCAAACCCCCTTACCCCTATCTGGCCGCCGCCGCCTACCTCGCGCCCCTCTAGGCGTGCGCGCGCCCGCGCCGGCCGTCTGTGAATGGCCGCGCGGGAGGTGGCGGCGGAGGAGCCGCTTGTCCGCGGCTGTCAAATCCCTTGTCCGTCGGCGCTGGGAGCGGGGAGAGGTGAGTTTTTAGGGTGATCGGGGGGTTTCACACAGCCCCACCGAAGTGGACCAAGACCCAGGATAGTCAAAATCCTGGGTGTTGGTCCACTTTAATAAAACGTACAAAATCCTGTATCCTTATAAGGTTTTAAAGTGAAGAAGTCCTCTAGTAAAAGGTGCAAATGTTGTGTGGGTAGAGATATTTTTCCAAAATTTCTTAAAGCAGGTCAAAACCCAGGAATTTGACTTTCCCAGGGGCATCCGTAATTTGGATGCCCCGCTGTGTGAGACCCCCCAGAACGGCCAGTACAACTCACCTCTTCCTTGTCCCTGCAGAACATGCGGGGGGCAGGAGCGTGCACATGCCACCGAGCATACAGGGGGAACGCGTGCTCCCCATTGAAAACAATAAGAGCTGCCTGCCGAATGACACAGTCACGGCAGGCGGCTTTCACTGGACAAAAACCCGCACATGCGCCATTGCAATGGGGAAAGGTGAGCAATTAGGGTCGTACTGGGGGGGGGGGTCACACAGTCTGAACGCCCCAGGGGAAAACCGGTGGCTGCTGATGGGTTTTGTTCTGCTTTAAATAACAATACATTGTAAATAAGATGATGGAGAGATCTCCATATTTTACTAAACAACTAGCTAAAAGATTCAAAGCTTCTGTAGCTATACATCTTCAGCATATATTCAAAATATGGTCAGGGTCAGATTTACAAGAGGAATATATTGATAAGAATGTCTGTGGGGCCCCTTGAGCACGGGAAAATACCATTTTGTGAGTACTCACCTGAAAAATGGATATTGTTGGTGTGCCACACACCCCGCTTCACTTCTTAAATATTCATTACTCATGGGTTAATCACCTGCAGGTGACGTAGTGCAGAGAGGAAGTCTTGTAACGAGCCCCACCTTCCGGCCTATATATACCTGGTACCTCCCCTCAATCACCAGTATAATCAACAAAGCAGTAATACAAGGTACCAGTATTCCACCAGTAACCTCAAAATCAAATTTGATATAAAAAAGGCTTCACCATATAAAGGCTTCGGCAATACCGAAAAGGGCGGGTGTGAAGCGGGGTGTGTGGCACACCAACAATATCCATTTTTCAGGTGAGTACTCACAAAATGGTATTATTCTTGGTGTGCCACACACCCCGCTTCACTTCTTAAATATTCATTACTCATGGGACATCCAAAAGCAGTGTCCACAAGGGCTGGGCAACTCAAGGCCAGGTGAAGCAAAACTTAAACGACTGCAGTCTGCAGAACTTTGCGGCCGAAAACAGCATCCGCTGAGGCCCGCACATCAACCTTGTAAAACTTAGAAAAAGTGTGAACAGAAGACCAAGTGGCGGCCTTACAAACCTGTTCAACAGAAGCTTGGTGCTGAAAAGCCCAAGACGCCCCAACAGCGCGAGTGGAATGAGCAGTAATACGAAAAGGGGGAACTCTTCCCTTAGCAGAATAGGCCGCAGTAACGGCCTGACGTATCCACTTGCTAATGGCAGATTTGGCTGGTGCCAAACCCTTCCTAGGCCCATGGGGCACAACAAAAAAGGAATCCGTCCTACGGAAAGGAGACGTGACAACCAAGTAGCACTTAACACAGCGTACTACATCCAAACAATGCAAACCCCTCTCTTTGTCATTCTTAGGATTAGGACATAAGGAGGGAAGAACAATATCTTGGTTCAAATGAAAAGCAGAAACCACCTTAGGAAGAAAGTCTGGCTTGAATCGAAAGACCACCTTATCCCGATGTTTCTCGAAGTAGGGCGCCTGAATAGACAAGGCCGCCAATTCCGAGACACGCCGGATCGAAGTGATCGCTACCAAGAAGACAATCTTCTGAGTCAGGGTAGATAAAGCAATCCCTTGCAAAGGCTCAAAAGGAGGAGCCTGAAGAGCAGAAAGAACCAAATTCAAATCCCAAACCGGGAGTAATGGTTTCCTGGGAGGCCGCACATGCGTAACCCCCTGGAAAAAGGTTTTAACTAAAGACTTAAGCGCAACACGCTTCTGAAAAAAGATAGATAAGGCAGAAACCTGCCCTTTCAACGTACTTAGCTGAAGACCAGAGTCCAGCCCAGATTGTAAAAACTCCAGAACCCTGGGGACCGAAAATGCCCTACAAGGAAAAGATCTCATCTCGCACCAAGCGATATAGGCTTTCCAGGTCCTATAGTAGGTGACAGAAGAAGACCTCTTTCGGGCACTAATCAAAGTCCTAACGACAGAATCAGAAAGACCCTCTTCCTTTAGGATGGAGGTCTCAGCAGCCAGGCCGTCAAAGCTAGCGCTGGTAAATTGGGGTAATACAATTGACCCTGAGTGAGCAAATCGGGCCGAAGGGGCAGAACGACCTGGTCCACTGCCAGCCGAACGATGTCTGCGAACCACACTCGCCTCGGCCACCTTGGGGCCACGAGGACGGCGGACACCCCTTCCAGAGCCAACTTCCGAAGCACTCTGCCTAGCATGGGTGTCGGAGGAAACAGGTACAGAAACCCCAGATCCCCCCAGCTCAGGGACATGGCGTCCACTGCCAGAGCCAGAGGATCCTGGGAGAGCGACACGAAGTTCGGGAGCCTGTGATTGTGACGAGAGGCAAACAGGTCCACCTCTGGAGTCCCCCATTGGCGACACAGAGAGCGAAACACCCGAGGATGGAGGGCCCATTCTCCCCGACGGGGAGAGCCCCTGCTCAAGCGGTCCGCTTTCAGGTTCTCCACTCCTGGGATGTATACCGCCGAGAGACGAGGAACATGAGCTTCTGCCCAGGTCAGGATCAGGGACACCTCCCTGAGAGCACTCAGGCTGCGAGTCCCTCCCTGATGATTGATGTAAGCAACCGCTGTTCGATTGTCTGAACGCACCTGGACCGGAAGGCCCAGAACGTGCTGAGTCAGGAGAGTAAGCACCCGACGGATGGCTCTCAGTTCCAGAATATTGATGGGTAAGAGGGCCTCCCGAGGTCCCCACTGCCCCTGGAACTGCAGCTCCTTCCAGAAACCGCCCCATCCCGACAGACTGGCGTCCGTGGTGACAATTTCCCAAAGGGGGGCCAGAAAAGACCTGCCCTTCATGAGATTGGTCGAGACCAACCACCACTGGAGGGACTGCCGGACCCGGGAGGACAACTGGAAGGGCTGATCCAGCGACCGAGGCTGCCGGTCCCAAGACGCCAACAGATAAAGCTGAAGCGTCCTCGTGTGGAATTGAGCAAAAGGAACTGCCTCGAAGGAGGCAACCATCAACCCTACCAGCCTCATCCCCAGACGGATGGACGGTCGAGGATTGGAGAGTAGGACTCGAGCCAACTCCTGAATTAAAAGAATTTTGGACTGAGGGAGAAACACTCTGTGTTGATAAGAGTCTAACCGCATCCCCAGAAAGGACACCACCCTGGCCGGAGCGAGGGAGGACTTGGAGAGGTTGATCACCCAACCGAAACTTTCCAGCGTGGAGAGCACCACCCTGGTGTCCTTCTCCGATTGATCGGGTGACGGAGCCATGATAAGAAGGTCGTCCAAATAAGGTACGACACGAATGCCCCGAGCTCTGAAAATGGCCATGACCCCTGCCAACACCTTGGTGAACACTCTTGGCGCTGAGGTAAGGCCAAACGGAAGTGCCACGAACTGATAATGCCGATCCTCCAACATGAATCGAAGAAAGCGTTGATGAGGGAGGCAGATGGGAACATGCAGATAAGCATCCTTGATGTCTATAGACGTCATGAAGTCCCCTTGCCGAAGAGAGCCGACGGCAGTGCGCAAGGTTTCCATGTGAAACTTCCGAAAACGGATGAACCTGTTGAGCAACTTCAGGTCCAGGACGGGACGAACCGACCCATCCCTCTTGGGGACAGCGAACAGATTGGAGTAGAAACCGAGGCCCATCTCTAAACGCGGTACCGGCCGGATGACCGCCACCTCTAACAGATTTTCCACCGACGCCAGGAGCTCCTGTGCGGCCGAAGGATCGATGGGCACCCGAGACCGAAAGAACCGTGAAGGAGGGCGAGACTCGAACTCCAGTTTGTAACCGGACGACACTATCTCCTGAATCCACCTGTCTGGAACCTCCCGGTTCCAAACCTGGGAGAAGTGCCGCAATCGTCCCCCCACCCGCACGGGTGAGGGCGGCCCCTCATTGCTGAGTGGGCTTACCCGCAGGTTTGGGCTTGGAGCCCCAGGACTGGGCGGGACGGCCACGGCCCCTGCCCCGCGTCCAACCTGAACGACTGGTAGAGGGAAGGGAAGTCCCTCTACCCGCTCTGTATCCTCGAAAGGACGGCCTACCAGAAACAGCCCCTCTAAAGGGGCGTCGAGGCCTTCTGCGTTGTGGCATCTTGCCATCCTTTGCGACTGAATCAATTTTCTCCCCGAAGAGCCGCAGCCCCAAAAAGGGGAGCGCTGTGAGCACCCTCTTAGAAGCTGAGTCCGCCGACCACTGACGCAGCCATACTGACCTACGAATAGCGACCAGCATCGCCGCTGTCCTGCTACTCATAGCCAGCGCATCGTCCTGAGCGGATAGAACGTAAGACACAAAAGACTCGCACTGCTTAAGCGCAGCGAACTCATCACAGGCGGGATTGAGATCCTCGCATAGCCCCTGGATAACAGATCTTACCGCTAACAGAAGAAGGGCCGAAGCGCACAAGGGGCGCATTGTTGACCCAGCATAAACGAAGCCATAGCGAGCAAACTGGTCAATCCTACGATCCTCCCCATCTTTAGGGACAGAGGTCTCAGCAGACTGTACCATAGCGGAGCTAGCTAACCCTAGCACAGGGGTATCGACTTCAGGAGGGACGGACCAAAGCTTCAGCAATTCTGGCGGAAAAGGATAACGCTTTTCCCAACTGGGAGGGATTCCAGATAACCGTGTGGGATGTTCCCATTCTTTCAGGACCACTCTCTCAAAGTGGTGCTGTCTGGGAAAAACCAAACGCGGCTGAGGCTCCTCAAACAACTGGCCCTTCGGCCGGGTGACAGCCTCAGGCGGATCTAAATTCAAAATTTCAAACATTTGTGCCAGCATGGAGGGGGTGTCAAGGGCAACCCCCGCTGACCAATCGCCAATCGCATCAGCCTTAAGCTGACCTGCCGGCTCATCTGACTCCAAGAGGAATTCACCCTCATCCGGGGAGCCATCGGACCATTCCACAGGCTCACATAATTCGTCCTGAGGAGCCGAAGAAACCAGAGTCAGACGCTTCCGTTTTGCAGAGGCCTTTAGCCCCGCTTTAACGGGCAATACTTCCCGAAGATTGGCTGATTCTACCACCACCTCGGATTGCGAATCCCCACCCTTGACAATGTCATGCGGGGTCCGGAACAGGGAGGGAGAGGCAGGAGATAATAGAGGTTGCGACGGGTCAGCCGCCGGATCAGCAGACTGACGCGCAACAATCTGCCTTGCACAAGAAATGCAAATAAAAATATCATCAGCAGGGAGCGCAGCCCCGCATTTTACACACCCCCTGGACGGCTCTGACGAGTCGTTTCCGGTAGTAACAGAAGCCTCCATATTGGTGATTTATGGTATCGCAAATACTGGGACTTTTAAGGCATAAGCCAACCCGGGATGCCCCTTTATAAATATGTCCCGGAAGGGAGGGATTTATTATTTTTTCTTTTTTTTTTTTTTCTAAGAGAAAAAGGTCCCCTTTAACAGTCTCAAAATAAATATATATACATATATATATATATGTATACATATATCCAAAATGTGCAATATTAAATCAAGAAAGACTAGCCAGGCAATATAGAGCCGGAGGCCGCAGTAAAAGAGGGATCCCAGGATCTGAAAGGAAAGAAAAAAACAAACCATCAGATCCCTTGTGAGAAAAATAAAGCAGCATGTTCACAATAGTTCAAACAAGAGAGTGCTTCCTTAAAAGTCAGCCCCACCAAAGCGAGACCGCTTACCTGTCACCGACGCCAGGAGCCAGACCGGAGGGACATGTTGCCAGCCGCAGCACACAAACTCATGTGTTGCTGCAGCGCGCGCCCCCCCCCACGAGACCTCCTTTCACCGCAACAGAGGGAAGTGAGGCTGAGGCCGCCGAGCGCCGCTTCCGCCGGCGCCGCTCTCGCCGGCGCCACGCCCCCCCGCGTCACAGGGAGCCGCCCTGCTCCAATCAATGGGGGAATGCCACCAGCCGCGCTGGCTGACACCGAGCCGGCGGAGGACACAGGCGCAGCCACACAGGCTGCCGCACGGAGCAGCGGGAAGGGAAGGGAGGCGGGAGGGAACCAACTGAGCGCGGTCCGCTGCCCCGCCCCCATAAAGCAGACCAAAACACACTGGCCGTGCCTAAGCATCTGCCCGGAGCCCCGGCCAAAACACAGTTACTATGTAAGAGTGAACACACATACAAGATATACAGTGAAAACACATACAAGATACATAACCCTCCATACCCCCCCCCCCCCCCCCCCCCCCCCCCCCAAGCGAAGGGAGAAAGGACCGGAGCGGGGGAGAAAGGGCTACGGGGACCCTCGGGACAGGGGCATCCCATTTCCGGATCACCATGCCGGACTGCCGCATTGCCCCCACAAGAGGGAGATGAGCGGGGGAGATAAGCTCCTGGGCACCAATTGTGCCATCTACCAATTACCCGGTGAGCAGCCTAAGCTGGGAGGCTTCCTATCCACCATAGAGGTATACAACTCAAACCGGGCAGAAATAGACCAAAAGGGGGGTGGCGGGGTAAGCCCCGACCTACCTGTAAGAAGGAAACTTCCAACCTCTGCTAGTCACGCAGAGAGAAAAATACTGGTGATTGAGGGGAGGTACCAGGTATATATAGGCCGGAAGGTGGGGCTCGTTACAAGACTTCCTCTCTGCACTACGTCACCTGCAGGTGATTAACCCATGAGTAATGAATATTTAAGAAGTGAAGCGGGGTGTGTGGCACACCAAGAATACCCTGTTGTGATTTTTTTTTTTTTTTTGGACACTCAAATTTGTGTTAAAGTAAACCTTAACTAGAAGGTTTTTAGATCTAATTGTTTGCTCATTAATGATCTGGGCACCCACGTGCAAAAAGCTGTGGAAGGCTAGGTAACTTACTGTATGGGTCTGCCTTCATAATGACAGGTTCTCTTGGCAATGCATTCCTCGAAGCAGTCTATACAGTGCCGTTGAGCATTTTCAACAGCTTGGCATACACATCACCTTTCTATAACAGGCTTGCAATACAGAGAAAGTGGCTGCCAATGCTTCCAGTACCTAGTGACTCTGCTGCTTTCATATCCAAGGCAGGCAAGGCCCCCAAATAACAATGCTTTCCCACCCCAGCATTTTCCCCAGTGTTTGACAATACAGTATGATTAATGTATATCATAGCTAAGCAATACCATGCAGCCCCAGCAGCTTGAAATGTGGTTGTTCTTCTGGTGTCATCTGTTGGGTTGACAGGTCTCAATGAGCTTTTAAAAAAGTACACAATCCAAGACATTCAGTATCTGCCTAGGGTATCCCAATTTGGGAGGGCCCACTGTGTGTATCTCTCGGGGATGCCCGAAAACTCACCTTTGTCTATTCCTAAGACAGTGGAAAAAAGCCCTGAATGGCAGGCGCACCGACATACACATCTCTACTCACCCCTAGTTGTGGGGAGTGCCTGCACCAGCCATTCATAAATGCCGAAAACTCACCTTTGTCTATTCCTAAGACAGTGGCAAAAAGCCCTGAATGGCAGGCGCATCGACATACACATCTCTACTCACCCCTAGGAAAAACATCACCCATGGAGACTAAAACTATTTTGTGTATTAAACGAGCCATCTAATTTTACTTGTTGAGTATAAAGGCCAAAAGAGTGCCATAGGGGTTACCTATTAAAATGTGGCACACCACCTCATGTGCGAAAGTCTCCCCACCTCATTTCACCAGTATTTCATGTTTGGAAAGTTTAGCACCTTAAAGTGGACCATCACCCTCGGGTGATCGGCCCGGGAATCTAAGATTCCCGGGCCGATCACCTCCCTCCCCGCGGGACATCCGAGATCGGGATGTCCCGCGGGGTGAAACCCCCCCAAACACCCCAAACCCCCTTACCCCTATCTGGCCGCCGCCGCCTACCTCGCGCCCCTCTAGGCGTGCGCGCGCCCGCGCCGGCCGTCTGTGAATGGCCGCGCGGGAGGTGGCGGCGGAGGAGCCGCTTGTCCGCGGCTGTCAAATCCCTTGTCCGTCGGCGCTGGGAGCGGGGAGAGGTGAGTTTTTAGGGTGATCGGGGGGTTTCACACAGCCCCACCGAAGTGGACCAAGACCCAGGATAGTCAAAATCCTGGGTGTTGGTCCACTTTAATAAAACGTACAAAATCCTGTATCCTTATAAGGTTTTAAAGTGAAGAAGTCCTCTAGTAAAAGGTGCAAATGTTGTGTGGGTAGAGATATTTTTCCAAAATTTCTTAAAGCAGGTCAAAACCCAGGAATTTGACTTTCCCAGGGGCATCCGTAATTTGGATGCCCCGCTGTGTGAGACCCCCCAGAACGGCCAGTACAACTCACCTCTTCCTTGTCCCTGCAGAACATGCGGGGGGCAGGAGCGTGCACATGCCACCGAGCATACAGGGGGAACGCGTGCTCCCCATTGAAAACAATAAGAGCTGCCTGCCGAATGACACAGTCACGGCAGGCGGCTTTCACTGGACAAAAACCCGCACATGCGCCATTGCAATGGGGAAAGGTGAGCAATTAGGGTCGTACTGGGGGGGGGGGGGTCACACAGTCTGAACGCCCCAGGGAAAACCGGTGGCTGCTGATGGGTTTTGTTCTGCTTTAAATAACAATACATTGTAAATAAGATGATGGAGAGATCTCCATATTTTACTAAACAACTAGCTAAAAGATTCAAAGCTTCTGTAGCTATACATCTTCAGCATATATTCAAAATATGGTCAGGGTCAGATTTACAAGAGGAATATATTGATAAGAATGTCTGTGGGGCCCCTTGAGCACAGGGAAACCCTGTGTGATTTTTTTTTTTTTTTTGGACACTCAAATTTGTGTTAAAGTAAACCTTAACTAGAAGGTTTTTAGATCTAATTGTTTGCTCATTAATGATCTGGGCACCCACGTGCAAAAAGCTGTGGAAGGCTAGGTAACTTACTGTATGGGTCTGCCTTCATAATGACAGGTTCTCTTGGCAATGCATTCCTCGAAGCAGTCTATACAGTGCCGTTGAGCATTTTCAACAGCTTGGCATACACATCACCTTTCTATAACAGGCTTGCAATACAGAGAAAGTGGCTGCCAATGCTTCCAGTACCTAGTGACTCTGCTGCTTTCATATCCAAGGCAGGCAAGGCCCCCAAATAACAATGCTTTCCCACCCCAGCATTTTCCCCAGTGTTTGACAATACAGTATGATTAATGTATATCATAGCTAAGCAATACCATGCAGCCCCAGCAGCTTGAAATGTGGTTGTTCTTCTGGTGTCATCTGTTGGGTTGACAGGTCTCAATGAGCTTTTAAAAAAGTACACAATCCAAGACATTCAGTATCTGCCTAGGGTATCCCAATTTGGGAGGGCCCACTGTGTGTATCTCTCGGGGATGCCCGAAAACTCACCTTTGTCTATTCCTAAGACAGTGGAAAAAAGCCCTGAATGGCAGGCGCACCGACATACACATCTCTACTCACCCCTAGTTGTGGGGAGTGCCTGCACCAGCCATTCATAAATGCCGAAAACTCACCTTTGTCTATTCCTAAGACAGTGGCAAAAAGCCCTGAATGGCAGGCGCATCGACATACACATCTCTACTCACCCCTAGTTGTGGGGAGTGCCTGCACCAGCCATTCATAAATGCCTAAAGTATAGCAAGGCTATGGATGTGGCCCAAGGATGCAGCCAGGGGATCGCTGGGCAATCCTCAGGGATACACACAGCAGGGCATTCCCAATGCCAGTTATCCCATAAGGATAAAGAAGACTGGCTCTAGAGTCTCCAGGGATGTGGTTCTTCATCTGTAATCTTCCACATCTGATAAGCATTATAGTTATGGACACATTTCAGCTCAGGTGTTTCTGAGCTGGTGTGTCCCTGTCTGCAGTTGGGTAGTGAAAACCCACAGAACCCTTAAAGAGAGCCCTGTCCTCATGAAGGTGGCAGTAGAAAAACTCCAGAATATCAAACTCAGGATTGTGTGTGATTGCTAAAGCTGCATGTTAGGTAGGTTCAAATATATTTGAAATGCCTTGACGTGCATTTTAAAAGCTTTAAAAGATCTCTCTCTCTCATATTCAAAATATTGACCTTGAACTCTGAAGTTATGGGTGTGCATGATTTCCAATGGTAGTCAAGCAAATAGGCATTCCTATTTTGCATAATTGTGGTATTAAGTACACTTTAAGAGATGATATTCTGCCACAAGGCCTTATAATAAGAAATAAAGTTGAAGTTAAATTGATATTTTCTGGGTCTTTATATTTCAGACAAGCTTGTTATGTGACAATTTGTTTTACCAGATAAAAGTTTTTTTTCACCAAGAAACAATTACCACTAAAGTACCATAAAGACATTTTGATTAAATCATTTGAAGAATTTTACCTACTAATGTCATTATTATGTAAGCTAAAAACATTAAGAAAAGCAGCCCAGACTAAGATTTTTATCGTGTAATACGATCTTGCATGTTAAAGCCACTTTCCAAATCAATTTACTCTTTTAATTGGAAACAAGGAACAACATCACAAAATGTATGACATTTAAAATTAAATTCAAGCTCATTTATCGAGTTAGGAAGGATAAGGATGGAGTGGAATTACCTGATTTTTTTTAAACTTCCAAGGTTTTATTTTTAACCTTTTGTGACCTTTCCTAATCTAATAAACAGTGTGGCGTAATGGATCTAAAGTAATGCAGACAACATACACACAAACATGATGCTGAAATGGAACAAACAACGTTAGTACTTAATTTCTCCTTTAGTTACAGACGTCTGTCGCAAACTTCCTCTCAGTCATTATGCCCAGTTGGCAGACATATATGTGCTAAGTAGCTAGGAAGTGTAAGCAGAACACATATAAACTGGAACTTTTGACAGGAAAAAGTGATTTTCTTGATACACATATACCAGTTTATATTAATCAGAGGAATTACCACCATGGACCAGGCATTCTGAAGTGTAAAGCGTACTACAGCCTAGCAGCCCCAGTAACTTTGTCCATAACCAAGTCCAAAGCAGTGTGCACTGAGTTTACCCCAGCTTCAGTTCTCTTGTATCACCAACTTTGGGTATGCAGGGAACTTCTGACACATCTTGGAGCAAGCCAAGATATCACTTAACAAGCAGAACATGAGCAAGTGAAACTCAGACCTTTAAAAGCTAGTAATATTGCAAGTATTAACCCTTCTATTGCCAGCCACGTAAATTTTACGTGGCTGCCTCTCCAACTGTTAAAACGCCAGCCACGTAAAATTTACGTGCCTGACTTTCCCCAGCAATAAAGTAAAAAGTATTTAAAAAAATCACTTACCTGACCCCTTGTTTGATTCGGCCGGGTCTCCTCTTCAGCCAGAGGGGCTCCGATTGCTGATTGGGGCTCCTCCGGCTGCAGGGGAGGGCCCGGAATAGGGTGCCCCCCCCCCCCCCCGTTTCTGCAGCCGCCGGCATTTGCCTGTAAAAAAAAAAAAATAAAAAAAAAAAAATGACAGTTACTCACCTCCGCTCCCGCCGGCTCCCCGCCGCCTCTCCTCTTCATGGGGGGGGGCTCCGATCACCCCCCCCCGCTCTTCCGTCTTCTGGAGGGGGCATAACAGCCCTCCTCCCTTTCTGTCCTCCGATGGCGGCCGCCATCTTGGTGACGTCACGGGGCGGGGCCAGATGACGTCACCGCCGGGTCGCCTGCCTCCCCCCTTCTCTGCCCAGCCGTCACTGACAGCAGATCGCCGCAGGACACAGAAGATGAAGATCGGAGGTGAGTAAAGTAAAAAAATTTTTTTTTTTTTTAATAACATTTTTGAAATAAAGTGGGTGTGTCTTTTTTTTTACTTTTAACCCTTTGTGAACTGGTAAGGGGTCCATGTGACCCCTTAAGTTAGTGATCAGCGTGGGACACAGGGATGGATGGGAGGTAAGTATTAAAAAAAAATATTACAAAAAGTTTATTTTATTTTAATAAAGATATTTTTAAAAAGTGTGTCTTTGTCTTTTTTTTAACTTTTAACCCTTTGTGAACTGGTAAGGGGTCCATGTGACCCCTTATACCAGTTCACAGGGCTCGGGGGTCTGGCAAGTCACCTGCGCAAGTGGCTGACTTGCCATTAACCCCTGGCCCCCCAAATTACCTGCCTCCCCAAAGCCCAGGGGGGGGCAGAAGAGCCGTGGCCCTAGGCTATGACGGCTTGTAGCCGCAGGGCCAGGGGCCACTAAAGCTGGCCCCTGCGCCCTGTTCTACAAGCCCCCATAGCTGGTCACAGGCTGGTTACGCTGGGTAGGGGGGACCTCACGCCATTTTTTTTTTGATTTTTTAGGGTTTTAACCCTTAAAAATCCAAAAAAAAAATGGGGTCCCCCTCCCTTCGAGGGGGGACCCTATGTCATTTTTTTTTTTTAATTAACCCTTTGCTACCTGTAACCCAGTAGGTATAAAAGGCTTCCAGCAGCAGGAGAGCAGAAGCCTGATTAGCGTGGGACACAGGGATTGATGGGAGGTAAGTATTAAAAAAAAAAAAATAAAAAAAGTATTATTTTTTAATAAAGTTATTTTTAAAGTGTGTCTCTGTGTGTGTGTTTTTTTTTAACTTTTAACCCTTTGTGAACTGGTAAGGGATCTACGAGACCCCTATACCAGTTCACAAGGCTCTGGGTCTGGCAAGTCACCTGCGGCTAGTGGGTGACTTGTCATTAACCCGAGACCTCCCCAAAAAACCTTAAAATTCCCCCAAGAAATGGTGCCCCCCCCCCCCCCCCTGTGCAAGGCGACCCCGCACCAATTTTTTTTTATTTAACCCTTTATTATGTGGATAGTAGTTGTATTTTATTTGTAAATGTTATAAAGTGCTCTTTTCAGTTTATGGGATCACCTGGACAGGAACGGGGGGCTACCGATACATATGTGGTATCATTGTAATCGGGAGAAATGGGGCTTTCACATGCAATATGGTTTTCTTTAATAAAATAAATGTTTTTGTTAAAAAAAAAGGAGACAATTTAAAAAATATATATATTTTTTTATTGTTTTTACTTATTTACTTAACAATATATAAAAAAAGTAGAAAAAATACAAACAAGACATTTCATGTTAAAGCCTAAACTCTGCCACAAAAAGAAAATATGCCATTTTCTTGGAAATTTCTGCAAAAATCACAGTTAAACATCACGCAAAATGGTGAAAAATATCCTGTCAGCAGCGGGTGACAAAATCTCAAGTAGGCTGGCAGTTAAAAGGTTACAGGTACCTATGCATGTTGGGTATTGTTCTGCTCGGGGGACCTTGCGCTTTCAGATTTACCTTGTTTTTTCTTATTTGCATATTGATATTTTAGGAAAAAGGTGTTTTTTATTCTGCTTTTTTATACATTTTTTTGTGAAACCCTGTGCAACCTAAGAATTCTTCGAGATATTACTTCCAGAAAGATGATCCCACTATAACAAGCTGTGTATGCTTAGAAAGCTTAACATGTATACTTTCAGGGAATATATGGTTTATCGGGGATATTCCAAATGTAAAGGGTTGTTTTGGTAGAAAAAGCACAAGGTGCGCACTTTGTCTGCAGAGCTGAAATTTTGAAGTAAAACTACCGCTATGCGCATGCTTTACTTTGGTGTGTTTGGCAACTCTTTCCTTGACAGAACCTATGCATGTTGGGTATCGTTCTGTTTGGGGGATGTTGCTTTTTCAGAATTTCTGGTTTGCATATAGTTTTTTTTAGGAAAATGTGGTTTTGATTCTGCTTTTTTATTCATTTTTAAGGAAACCCTGTGCAACCAAAGAATACATTGAGGGATTACTTTCAGAAAACTGCACCCATGTCAACAAGCCTGGTACGCCTAGAAAGCCTGAGGTGTGTACTTCTAGGGAATATATAGTTTGTGGGGGGTATTTCAAATATAAAGGGTTGTTTTTCTTGAAAAACTGCAAGGTGCGCATATTGCATAGCATAGTTGTATTTTTATCTCAAAATCTCCTAAAGCTCGGTTTCAGTTTGGGGGAGTTTCCTGGGCAGGAAAGGGTGTCTACCTATACATATGTGGTACCACTGTAACCGGGAGAAATTGGGGTTTCACACGCAATAAGATTTTATTGACAAACTTACATTTTTTGTTACAAAAAAACACTACAAATTGTAAAAAATAGTCTTTTTTTATTTTGTTGTACAATTTTCACCCAAAAATATTGAGAATACACTTAGAAAATGACAAACAAGACATTTCATGTTAACGCCCAGGCTCTGCTGGAAAAAACAATATATCACTTTCCTGGGAAATCCCTGGAAATCCCTTCAAAATCACAGTTGAACATGGGGAGCGCAAAATAGTGCAAAATGGTCTAACAACAAAGGGTGACAAAAACTCCAGGTAGGCTGGCAGTTAAAGGGTTAATGTTAAAAAGTGTAAGTTCTCATTTAATTTGAACAAATGCAGGCTGAATTAGACCAAGGGGAATTTGGGGGTACTCAATGCCCAGAGTCAATTCTGCAATATTTGTTTTGTGTATGCCCGCCCACCCTCGCTTACCACATATTTAGGAGTGCTATTACATAATTAATTGTATATATGTATGCTCACAAATTACATTAAAACACATGCATTTCTAGGGCTAAATTTTTCCCTAGTGTTGTGTTCAACTGTGTTTGCATAAAGCATAAATGAAGTTGTGTGCTTGTTAGGCAGAAACTTAACAGTTCTTATAATATGGCTCTAAAATCTAGCTACAAAAAGTGGTCTCAGTTGGCACACATTTGCAAATGTATGTGTACCATGGTGCCCTTGTATTAGGTGGTGTCCCATGCTAATCTAGAACAGCCCCACATTTGGGACATACACAGAAATGGCTGCATTTGGAGCCAGTGGCGCACCCAGGATTGTGTCATTGGGGGGTCCAATTGGGGTGGGGAGGTGGGAATGGTCTGGACGATGCATGGCACCTAATGAGAAGCATACATCTAAACTTTTAAAGATGAGAAGGGGGGGGGGGGGGGGGAGGACAAGCGTGCCAACATTTTTAGTCATTAAGCTACACCCCCTGGTTAAGTCCATGCCACACCCCTAGTGAGTGGTAAAAGACAGTGGTAGGGGAGGAGGGGTTAGGTGAGTGGTAGCGGACAGCAGCAGGGGGTCGAAGGCTTAGGTACTTGTCAGGGGGTAGCGAGGTTAGGTGAGTAGTAGATGACAGTGACAGACATGGAGAGGTTAACTGTGTGGTGGAGGACAGTTGCAGGGGTGGGTGAAAGGGTTAGGTGAGTGGTAGAGGACAGTGGCAGTGGATAGAGGTGTTAGGAAAGGGTTAGGTGAGTGTTAGAGGACACCAGCCAGGGGTGAAAGGGTTAGGTGAGTGTTAAGAGGACAGCGGCAGGAGGAAGAGAACAGGCAGGGGGTAGAGAACAGGACAGGGAGTAGATGAAAGCGGCAGGAGGCAGAGGACAGCGGTGTGGGTGGATGACAGTGGCAGGGAGTAGAGGACAAGATGGGGGAAGATGACCGCGTCAGAGAACAGCCTACAGCAGCGGGGGTAAAGGAATAGAATATAATAGAAAATAGAATGCATCCTAGGGGACATCTTGATTAGGGATGCCCCACAGTCGAAAACCCTATGGACCCATCACAGTCAGAATCGCAGTCATCTAATTTTGGGATCCTATGCTGTTCAAATGCGGCCTTAGAGGGGCTTTACTCTGCAGCAGTATCCCCGCTCTCTGCTGGTCTGCCAAGGCGGCACGCATAGTGGAGGGATGGTGATGCGGCTTCTCATGGCCACATTTGAACAGCATGGGATCACGCAATTAGGCAAGTATGTGGCCACATTGGGCCTTAATGACAAAGTAGATATCAGACCATATTTCTTATCCTCATCTCCTAATAGGGCATAGTAAGTGATGGCGATAGTGTAGGTGGAGAGGCAGTCTACCCTTGCAAAAGAGACTTCATATTACTCTGTATTTTATAGCCCCTTTTTTAACCCTTATGTGGTCAGATGGGGCCATTGTAAATAAATGTTTATATTCTTTGGCATTATTTTTACAAGTAGTTTTTCTGTAGTGCATTGTATATCCAGAGTGTGAACTTGGAGCTATACATTGTAACAGACACACCATGATTTTAATGTGTATATATTCTGAGTGTCTCCAGGATGCAGAAAGTATATCAAACTATTGTACCAGGGGAGTGCTCAACACAAATTATATATTATTTGAAAAAAAATATATATATATTATATATATTTTACAAAAATAGGTTCAAACCCTTCTCGGGGGGGAGATGCCAACAGATTCAGCTATAGACCTCTGTTTTCAACTAGATTTTAGAGACGCATTATAAGAATTGTTGCTCGTTGACTGGGGTTGAGTGCTGTGAAGAGCAATTCAAATGTCAAAATAGCCTTTTCAATTGCTAGTATTTGCCAGCACTGAATACATGGGTGTTTTCTATTTAGGATGCTTCATAGGTCTAAACATAACAGAAAGCCCATTTCGGTGCGATCAACTTGCTCTGGCTGCAGGATTCTAGATTTCCAGCTGTCGGGTCAATACGGAAGTTGGTAATCAGGATGTCTCTTGGAATCAGTGGAGGTCAATACTAGCAATCCAAATATCTATTTTGTCTTTTGGCTCACTTTAACCCTTTAAGTGCCAGCCTACCTGCAGCTTTTGTCACCCTTTGTTGCCAGACCACATTTCACTATTTTGCGCTACATATGTTAAACCTTGATTTTTGAAGGGATTTCCAGGGATTTTCCAGGAAAATTATATATTGTTTTTTTTAGCAGAGTCTGGGCTTCAACATGCAATGTCTTGGCTTCAACATGCAATGTCTTGTTTGGCCTTTTTTTGTGTATTCTCAATACTTTGGGGTGAAATATGTGCAAAAAAAAATCTATTTTTTGCAATTTGTAGTGTTTTTTGTAATAAAAAATGTTTGTCAATAAAATCTTATTGCGTGTGAAACCCGAATTTCACACATTACCACATATGTATAGGTAGAAACCCTTTCCTGCCCAGGAGACTCCCCCAAACTGAAACAGTGCTTTAGGAGATTTTCAGATAAAATACAACCATGCTACGCGCTAAGCACACCTTGCAGTTTTTCCAGAAAAACAACCCTTTAAATTTGAAATACC
Source organism: Gastrophryne carolinensis (assembly GCA_027917425.1). Classification (NCBI taxonomy): domain Eukaryota; kingdom Metazoa; phylum Chordata; class Amphibia; order Anura; family Microhylidae; genus Gastrophryne; species Gastrophryne carolinensis. Next base: position 186,364,726 of record CM051239.1, on the reverse strand, counting down.
CCCCACAAACTATATATTCTCTGGAAGTACACACCTCAAGCTTTCTAGGCATACTAGGCTTGTTGACTTGGGCACAGTTTTCTGGAAGTAATCCCTCAATCAATTCTTTGGTTGCACAGAGTTTCCCTAAAAAAGAATAAAAAAGAAGAATCAAAGCCACATTTTCCTAAAAGAAAACTATATGCAAACAAGAAAAAACAAGTAAAATCTGAAAAAGCAACATCCCCCGAACAGAACGATACCCAACATGCATAGCTACTGTCAAGGGAAGAGTTGCCAAACACCCCAAAGTAAAGCATGTGTATAACGGTAATTTTACTTGAAAATTTCAGCTCTGCAGACAAAGTGCGCACCTTGCAATTTTTCAACCAAAACAACCCTTTACATTTAGAATATCCCCCATAAACCATATATTCCCCGAAAGTACACATGTTAAGATTTCTAAGCGTACTGAGCTTGTTGTAGTGGGCTCATCTTTCTGGAAGTAATCCATTGAAGAATTCTTAGGTTGCACGGGGTTTCCCTAAAAAAAATTATAAAAAAGCAGAATAAAAACCATGTTTTCCTAAAATATCAATATGCAAACAAGAAAAAACAAGCTAACTCTAAAAGCGCAAGGTCCCCCGAGGAGAAAAATACCCCACATGCATAGGTACTATTAACCCTTTAAATTGCCAGCCTACTTGAAGTTTTGTCACCCTCTGTTGACAGGTCATTTTTCCCCATTTTGCGCCATGTTTAACCGTGATTTTTGCTGGAATTTCCAGAAAAATGATATACATATTTTTTGCAGCAGAGTTTAGGCTTTAACATGAAATGTCTTGTTTGAAATTTTTTACTGTTTTTTTAATATTTTTGCGTAAAAAAACAAAAAAAAATAAAAAAATATTTCTTTAGACAATTGTCTCCTTAATTTTAAATAAAACCTTTTTTCTTTTTTTTAATGAAAACCATATTGCATGTGATAGCCCCATTTTGTTTGGGAATTTTAAGGGTTAGGGTTGTTCCAAAAAAAAAAAAAAAAAAAAAAGGGTTCCACCCTAACCCTTAAAAATAAAAAAAAATGACGTAGGGTCCCCCTTATCCGTCATAACCAGCCCGGGACCAGCTATGGGGGCTTGTAGGAACAGAGTGGAGGGGCCAGCTTTTGTGGCCCCCCACCCTGCAGCCTACAAGCCCACATACCCTGTGTGGGCCCGGGCTCTTCTGCCCCCCCCCCGGGCTTTGGGGAAGCAGGTAATTGGGGGTGCGGGGGTTAATGGCAAGTCACACACTAGTTGCAAGTGACTTGCCAGCCCCCAGCCTTGTGAACTGGTACAGGGGTCTCATGGACCCCTTACCAGTTCACAAAGGGTTAACAGTAAAAAAAATAAAAAAAACTTTACTCACCTCACCCGATTGTCAGCTCCTGTGTTGATCAGCTGTCAGACGCCTTGGTGATCGCTGGCCAGAGGAGGGGGGGCAGGGGATCAGAGCATGCCCTGCCCCTCCACTGCTCTGCCCAGCGATCACCAGGGCATCTGACAGCTGAGCCGGGGAGAGCAGGGACGACACTCGGGAGTGACCTCATAAGCCCCGCCCCAAAGGGCAAGATGGCGGCGCCCGTCGGGAGAGGAGGGGGAGAGCCCTTTCAGGCTCTCCCCTGAAGCTGAAGTGCCGGGGGGGGGGGGGAATCGGAGGCCACCCCAGTGAAGAGGAGACCCATTGGGAGGCAGTGCGACCACAGGTAAGTAAATGTCATTTTTAATTTTTGTTTTTTACAGTTAGCAGCTGCTGCTGCTGCCAAAGAGGGGGGGGGGCTATTCCGGGGGCTCTCCTGAAGCCATCCGAGCCCCCACGGGGATCGGATGGCACCAAATTAAAGAGGAGACCCGTCCGGATCCAACGAGGGGTTAGGTGAGTATTTTTTATTTTTATTTTTTTAACTAGCAGGGGGAAATGCCAGGCACATAGTTTCTACGTGCTTGGCACTTAACGGTAGGAGAAGCAACCACGTAGAAACTACGTGCTTGGCATGTAAAGGGTTAAAGCAGGCCAAAAAAAAATAAAACGTACTCACCTTCCTGTCACATAGATGACAACTGTCGGCTGTGCAGCTGCTTCTCCTAGCTGCTTCCAGGTTCATAAAGCACTACATGAACCAAATAGCAGCTGCAGACTATTAACAACACCGGCCAAAGTCCACAGCATGTTTCTCCTGGTTCCCCCCTCTTGCGATGCTACCACCACCTTTTGCCAGAGGGAGAGAAGCATGCTTATTAATGACCATTTTTATTTTTAAGTTTAAAAAAAAAAATAGATGTTCGCCCCGCTTTAATATGCCTATTTGACCAGCTCACATGGGTCACCTAAGTTACTTAGAACTTGCTTGAGTTGCTGCCAACTTTCTGATTTATGTCACTTTTTGTATGACTTGTATTGATTTGTATTATGAGCATCTTGCACTTAGGTCCTGCATGCTGTGTGTTTGGGTGCATTAGAAATAGTGATGGGCTTTGAATGCAGCTGAAGCTAGATTCAACACAGTTCAAACTATCCCCAATACCAACAGAATCCAGGTCAAAATACCCAGCATACCCTATAAACTGTTATTGGACCCCTAACCAGTTCTCAAACCATTAAAAACGAAAAAAAGTTTTAAAATAAAAAAAGAAAGACTTACAGCTGCCAAGTTTTTTTTCATTTGTTCCCCACAGGGCGTTATCCTTTCTGCAGGGTCGGGGCTCACTCTTGGTCTGGCATCTGTTGTGAGTATAGTGAGCCTCCTCTTTCGATGGCATTCCGCAAAGCTAATGTCAGGCTGCCAGAGAAGGGGGCTTTTATACCACAGAGGAGGCACCTGTGTAGAATTCCCCATGTGACTTAGGATGTCGCCGGAGAGGAGGAAAATGGAATCCCAGGATGGTCCTCGCTCAAGCTCAGTAATTACAAAGCATCATAGCATGCCGTGAATATATGAATGAGAAAACTGAAAATAATGAACCAAACTTTATATTTTACATATATATTTTAAGTATGTTTTTTATATACATAAACAAGTATGCATTTCCAGGGAAAAAAAATGAAATTGAGCTTAATGTATGTGACAGCAATATAAGAAAACACACAACAAGGAAGTGTGCATGGCAGCAGCCATCCATATGCTTCCAAAGGTATAATGTCCTCATCGACTAGAATGTTCACCCAAAATGTGCTGCTTTGCCTATGAATGGCATATATTGTTAAAAGAATCTATGACAACTTACTCTGATAATTTAAAAAAACAGCATAATCATGAGTTCCATGTATACATGGTAATGCCAGTGATAGTCAGCAAACAAGTTCCTAACTGAAACTAGCTACAACATACTTTTCAAAAATGAGTTGCAAATCTTACAATGAAACCATAGTTTAAAAAGGGAGATCTAGTCTAACATATACTACAGTTGTTTCCGCATCACTTAAATATATTTTGAATCTGTAAAATATTACTGCACTAGTCCAGAAGGAAATGCACCTTTTAAAACCAGTAGCTTGCCCAAAAAGAAAATACCATTGGGTGGTCAGCAACTCAAAATTAGATACATTTACACAAATAGTAACTTCTGATTTTTGTGGTAGAAGATAAAATCAAAATCAAGCTGTCGGCCAGCTGGCAAGGATTTTGGCCCACACATATGGTGTGCATTCTTTCAGCCATTCCAGCTATCAGGAGGATTCTGGAGAAACGGTTTCTAAAAGTGTGGCCTTCACTCTCCTAACCTCAACAAACACATGAATTTAAATCTCTCATTACAGGTTACAACAGAACAAATTAAACTACCCACAGACCATAATGCCGATTTATGCGTACTCTATAAAAAAAAATAGAAAACATTTTACTATTTTTGCACAGCATAAAAGAGCTACCATTTTGCTGGTAGACTTATATTTATTTCATTGTAATTCTATTTGAGGAACAAGGGCAATGACTAAAAAGCAATGGTACTCCCCCCACCCTTCTTCTAGTGCTGTACAATGTAACAAGCAGGACAGGCTTCTCTGTTACAGCGCAAAAGGCTGTCCCCTGCTGTAGTACAATGTAAAAAGGGCAGCTCCCAGCTGAATTTCACTGTATAGCACCAACAGTTTGGCTATTAAAATGTAATCAGCTCACTTACAGTTTTTTTGTGATGTATAAGTGGTCTATCAGGCTGTTGTGTGGAAGAATTCGTTATGAAGAATACCACATCTGTACCAAGCTAGGTTATCAATAAATGGGTAGACATATAAGGGGCATCGAAAGGTATCCAACCTAAAAATAAAACCCCAATGCCCAAGGAGGCAGACACACACAAAATAAAAGAAAGATGGGAAACCAATTTATTCTATTTTACTTTTGCTAACATTCTGCAATCATCCATACACGTGGCACCTTTCTTGTTTGATTTTAACTTAATTATCAAATAGAAATGTATTCAAAAGAACAGGACAGTGAATTTTCAGATTGGCCATGGCATAACTTAAGAAACGAAATACAATAAGCACCACAATAAACTGTAATCTTCAGTGATTGTTTAGTTGAAGCACTTATTTTTTTAATGTGTGTCAAGATTTGTCTGAAAATTGTACAACCAGAACTCAAATAATGTACAAGAAAATAGATGAGATACTGTATATTTCTGGCATTTGACTGTAAGGTGTGAGGCTCACATTACTAATCCAATGCTATAAGGTTTGTACATAACCGTACAAATACTCCAGCATACTAAGTTTTTTGCTCACCAATGAAATGTAAATATGTTTTAGATAATGATGGTGAGAATTTGGAAAATTAAATAAAATTCAAATAATAAATGGGGAGATAGAACAGAAAATGCTTTCTTTCTTAAAGACGTAAATATCAGTAAATGTTGTTTCTCTAAGGCAGATTCCCTATGCAAATCCTTGCACTTTTTGTTTTTCTGACATGTGGAATGTGGAAATCAGCAGGCATTTCATTCCGGTCATCCCAGCTGAAATAATCAACCTATAGCATTTTAATAAAGCATACAGAAGGCAATGCTCACTGTTTTTAAAAGAGATGATTGTAGAACAAGTCGTGTCTCCTATTACCTTCTAAGAAAAGCAGACTGGTGTCAAGTGTAGGCTGCTGATCTGTCTCCTTTTGAAATTAAGTTACAATAACTGGTACAAAACAAGAAGCTAAACATTATTTTCCCTGAAGTCAAGATGATTCCCCTAAATTCTCCTTAACAGCAATATTCAGGTAATTGTAATTTATTTTATCACAGACATTATTTATGGATGTCAGTTCACACAGGAGGTTAGTCTGATAATCCCTGGTCATTTCCTCACCTCCTAGAGATCAAAAACACTGCCACGATAATATACTGTATAAGTAGTACCACTAAATGAGGTTATACTAAGTTTTCATGTTATTGTGAGTTGGAAAACCTCAAACAATCTCAAAACTCAGCCTCTCCAAAAACTGCAGAGGCTCTCTAATTTTAATAGCCCACTGTATCTAAACTACGCCCCCAACCCAATTCTTCAGAAAAGGAACCAGACTCAAACCTAAATAGCTTCAAGCTGCAAGCAACATCATACATTTCTCGCAGCAAGATGCAGCAGTGCTTCTGAAAAGGTCTGACAGGACACATGAAAAATGCACTGCACAATAACTGTAAAATGCACTAAAGTGAGACAGAAGAGACATTCAACTGAGGGACGGCCTGGTCCATATACCCATGCTGGGAGCAAGATCAAAGGACCTCTCAGGTTATCTCTTTACAATGTTCTAGGGAATCCAGTAGAGAGTTTAAAGTGGACTGTCACCCACCCCTGATCGGCCCGGGAATCTATAAGATTCCCGGGCCGATCACCTCCCTCACCGCGGGACATCCGAGATCGGGATGTCCCGTGGTGAGGGACCCCCCCCAAAACCCCCAAAAAACTCACCTCATCCTCTAGACGTGCGCGCGCCCGCGCCGGCCCTTTGTGAATGGCCGGCGCGGGCGCGCGCCCTGTCAGAGCGACGTGCGGGAGGCGGCGGTGGGCGCACTGGCTTGTCCGCCGCTTGTCCGTGAGCGTGGTGAGGTGAGTTTTTCGGGGTTCTGGGGGGTTTTACACAGCGGGACACCCCTAATCGGGGTGCCCCCCTGAAGTGGACCAAAACCCAGGATAGTCAAAATCCTGGGTGTTGGTCCACTTTAAGTCATAGGATATAGATAACAGAGACAACAAAGGTAAACATAAATGCCTTATAACCATGTTGTATAGAAAAAAGGCTTTTGCCTTGAAGCTGGATGTTTTTTTCTCTTATATTAACAGTGCTGAGAGCACATTCACTATAATAATCTTTTGATGTTCACAAATGGGGATTTAGAAAGCCTTAAGAGAAGAACACTTTAAGTGAACAAGGAGCACCACCACAGAAAAACCAACGTTGTAATAAAAACGAAATTTCATGATCACAGAGTTTCCTCTACTCAGCCACCGTCTCAGAATAATGAAAGCCTATTCTTCTTTGGAAATAGTTTTTAGAGGATTATATAAATCAATATGCATGGGGCATTCTTTCATTGCTTGATTGTTCTTTTTGATTTATTATGACAGGAGCACAGCCAGGTGTGTATAAATCTTACTTTTTCCCATTTATTAAACAGGTGGTTAGCATAACAGCCACAGTGATGTGATTCATTGCTTTGAAAAGAAAGAAATCACATGGGATCCATATCTTCTTCTCTGTCCAAGAATACACATTTTATTTTATCAATGGCCCCTTTCCTTAGTATCCTTTGGAATAGCTTCCCTTACAGACCTTTTCAAGTTAAATGTGTAGTTCTCAGGAAAAGTATACGCTTTTCAAAGGACTATATTTAAGTAAATTATCCCAATTACCTGTGCTGAGGAATGCGATGTAAAAAGACATAGCAGGCACAGTATAGGCAATGTGTTTATAAAGGAATCCATCTTTATCCTGTGCATCCCCCTGGCTCTCAGCTCTTTAAAAGTTATTTTAAATTCAGAAAAACAAACAAACAGTATACTCACTTTCCATCCAGCGCAGGTAGTTTGTAAGCCAGTAGATTGTATGCTTGCAAGGGCAGGGCTCTCCCTCCTGAGACCTAATAAAGTGATTCTATACCCAGAAAGGAAATTTATGTCATCACCTTCTCTTGCCCAAAGTACATGCCCAATATTTATAACATGAATCAGATGCAGTCAGCCATATTGCTACCTGGCCCCGCCCCCTGGTGCTTTCCAGCGATGATACATTAAGTTACACACAGCTCAGCATTGGGGGTCAGCCTTATTAGTTATAATAACTGTATTAAATCGGAAAACTTGGGACTTGGTGAGCTGGACTCATACAATTGAGTTGCATTAGGATTTACAGAGATCCATCCATGCTCCCAGGGGCATACCCTGATTGGGGGTTTTGTGAGCTGTCTAAAACTTTGAGAAGTGGATTTGCTATGGGGCACCACATAAACTTCCGTTCTGTCTATTGGATTTACTTACACAAAAAGGAGGCTTCCACACAGCCCCCAACCCCAAGACACAATCTTCACCACTCTGTTTCAATATTAAGAATAATAGCTTTTATTAATTCATATAAACAACTACAAGCATTAGTTGAGTCACTTCATTTTTTGTTTTGTATATTTTTGGGGATTACTGATTATTTGTTAGTTAATAACTAACAAATAATGGTGCACGTGTGTTTTTTTTTTGGGTTGCTAATTTCATGTTTTTTATTCACTAATTTGTCTTCACAATAGGTGGGCACTAGATAATGATTCCTCAGATGGCCCCTTGGTGCCCTGGCACTGCACACCTGACATCTATCTCCTCCACTTTTTTGGAATTGATTACATCATCAAGAATATTGGGCATGGCCGATGCACTACCCGATGACCAATGGAAGTGTCCCCTCTCTGGGTTCTACGCCTCTGATCATTTCATTTTGACAATGTAGCCAAGTGTCAATGTAACATCTGATGCCATCAGAATATATATCTATCTCGGCTGAGACTGATGAATGTTTCAAATTGAACCTGTCCAAGCAGTCTGCTTGTCCCTCTTCATAGACTTCATTTTCTCCCCTTGTTGGGGAAGTTTGCGTTGTCTGTGACAGGGGACAGAGTGGACATGTGCTAGTATTATGTTTTGTGATCTTTAAGCATTGAGTTGGGTTGTCCCCATTTTCTAGGCCAGGTTGTCCCTCTTTATATTATATAGATCCCTCGGCTAGTTACAATTTTGTGTAGCTGATCACATTGGATCATTACCTTTAGGATAATGCTGAAATAGTACCTGTAGTCCCCGTGATATTCTATGTATATATATAGGTACTTTGCGTAATCCCTGTTATGATTATTGCTCTTTCGTAGTTATATATGTTGAAAATGATTTCTTTAATAATGTTAATGATCTTTTGGTTATGATTGTATTTATGTATACTATTTTGTTATAATTGTAAATATTGTGATCCCTCTTATTAACGATTCATTGTCCCGGCGCCTGCTTCCTTCTGGCCTGTCCCGTTTTACTCACCTTCCCAATCGTTCCCCGCTGTGAGTCCCTGGGCTGGCGTTCCCTTGGTGACAGGGGAACCCTTTCACATCGTCTGCTGCGAGGTACTTTTTCAAACCGGAAGTGCTTGCTGGAACGCAGCCGCGTTCCGGCCGGAGTGCGCCCAGTGTTTTGTGACCTTCGGCCCTCGGATTTTGGCGGGAGGTGGTCTGGGGGGGGGGGGAGGATTGGGTACATTTAAAAGGGGGAGGCTTTTGGGAGTGAGGTGCCTGGACTTCCATTCGACCTGAGGAAGGGACGTTGGTCGCGTAGGCTGGGGGAGGGGTGCGGTGGCACACGTAAGATCATTATATGGTTGTTTGTCCCTCTTGTTCAACTCGCTGTGTCCCTTGTTATGGTCACTTTCCTTGTGATTCTTTTATTGATATGGAGGTTTACACTGTAAATTCAATTTGCACTTTAGTATATTTAGTATTATTAGAGCTGATTATGTACTGTATGTATAGCACATAGCAATTTGTTTGAAGGATTAGGACTCAGTCAGTTTTCATAGGGACATATATTTTAGATCTGACCTATATATTTGTGCAATACCACCAGCGCCTCTAGTGGAATGTTCATACATTCAGTTTTTATTGTATTTTAATCCTTGTAGTTGTTTATATGAATTAATAAAAGCTATTATTGTTATTATTAAACGGAGTGGTGCATATTGTGTCTTGGGGTTGGGGGCTGTGTGGAAGCCTCCTTTATGTGTAAGTGTTGGATTCAGGTATCCAAGTTTGCACGCTTCTTTGTTATCTTTGTTGGTGCGGCCATTTATCTTAGGATTACTATATTGTGCTTGGTTGCATTTGACTCATAATACTGTATGAAATGAAAAAGTTCAAGCTTTTGTAATGCCCCAGCCACCCATCCCTACCTACGTGCTAAGTCCAATTTGTACATTAAAATAATAAAACGACTCACCTGATCACGGATGATGCCAGCAGGGGTGGGGCTCTGCATGGCAGTCGTGGGCTTGAGTGACAGGCCACTGCTGCACCGGATTGGGTGACTGACCTGTCACTCAAGGTCAAGGTCCCAGCTTCAGCTTCAATGCAGATTGCCCCCCCCGCCCCCCAGTGAGTTGTTTTATATGTTATTGCACAAATTAGCACAGGGGAAGGGGTAGGTGTTGTGATTCAAATTGCTTGGACTTCCTTTTTAATGCTATAATGCTCCTGCATTATGAACTTGAGACAGCTTCCCTCGGGAGTTGAGCTATAAATGCAGATTCCAATAATGCTCCAACATTCCAAGATTAAATCCAGAAAATAAAATGAAAAACAAGGTAAAACCAAACCAAAATTAACTTGAAATTAAGCAGTAAGCAAAATCACAAGACAAAAAACTGAAAATGATTGCCTTACCTGTCTATAGGTTCCGTCCAGCAAGGTATCAAGATTTTGGAGAGGAGATGGTGTCTTGTCCTTGAATCTTGTCAAAAGTAGTCTTTGAATAGCACGAAACTGTACTGCACGTTCTGACAATAGATTTTCATATCTTTCTGTATTCATTCTCAGCTATGAACACAAAATAAAAAATATTCTTATTTGCTTTTTGGGATATTATATATAAATTGCAAATGCCTTGAAAGGACTGCAACCCCCCCCAAAAAACCTATCTATCCCCCACAGCAGCTCCCAGACGGTCTGCCACTCACAAACCTCCTGGTTTCTATGAATGAGGGGCAACACAATGCCTACAGCTCCACAAGAAGCCATTTTGTTTGTAAAATTGACTACAGTAGGAGTTACAAAAGGTAAATTCATTTTTATGTGCAGCAATCTGAATTTCCCTGGGAGAGATGTATATGAGCACTGTTTTTGTAAGGGTGCTCGTCCAGATGAACTATCCCTGAAGATGAGTTTGTTTGAATCTGATACGATTTATCTGATCTGTGTCTTGTGTCACGTGTGTTGACCTCAACACTGAAGGTCTACTATTGTTAGTATATTTAATTAAGGTTTACACTGCTAACTGTCCCTAAATCTTTGTAAAAATCATTGTGCAATTGCGAGACTGTTCTCTTTAATAAGTTTTGCAACAAGTTAATTCTTACTTGGGAGGGGGACGACTCAGGTATGGGTTAATAATCAGTTTCTTTAGATGCATGAATCAGAAAAAGACGCTGTTCTGTCTCCTAAGAAATGAAGCATTTGTGTACAGCAAAGCATGGGCAGGAAGCAGCCACCTGTGCCAGCATCATCTTCCATGGAAGCACACTCTTGTCTCTTGCTTTTCATACAGCTGATGTATAGAGCAGTGATGATGCATTTTCCTATGGTGAAGTTATTCCGTTGAGTCCCTCTAGGTGCTGTTTTTGCAAATGGTGAAGTGGAAATGTTGTTTTTCTAGTATCTTTATTACCTTTGACAGTTTTCTTTTCTGTATATGTCTATTACATATTATTTTTATATCTTAGCTTTATATTCTTTATTGTTATGCTTGTCTGATCTCTTTAAAGTAATATAACAAACCTGCAATTATATAACTAGCCCTGTCTTCGGCATTTATTAGTAAAACATTTGGTCTGCCTTGTGCAGTATACAAATATTGATTGTTGCTTGGGCATTAACAAAACAGGAGCAGAAAGGGTCACCATGACGAAGAGGAGGGTCGGGGACAGTGTGCAGGGGCAACAACCCGTTGCTGAGCAGTGGACCAGCCGGGAGCTGCTGGGAAGAGATGGTAAAAGCCTGTTTGGTTTACAGCCTCTTTAAAGTGGACCAACACCCAGGATTTTAACTATCCTGGGTCTTGGTCCACTTCGGTGGGGCACCCCCGATCGGGGTGCCCCGCTGTGTGAAACCCCCCCGAACTCACCTCTCCCCGCGCCGATGGACAAGCCGCGGACAAGCCGCGGACAAGCGGCTCCTCCGCCGCCGCCTCCCGCGCGTCCCTCTTGACGCGCGCCGGCCGCCGCCGAAACTAAGGTAAGGAGTTTGGGGTGTTTGGGGGGGTTTCACCCCGCGGGACATCCCGATCTCGGATGTCCCGCGGGGAGGGAGGTGATCGGCCCGGGAATCTTACAGATACACAAATACTATTGTCTCTATAAATGACAAAGAAAAAAAGTGGAATAGCTTTGTTTCTTCTGATAATCTCAGCTAATTCAGATTAGTGATTTACCTAGTGGCCAATATCAGGCCACAGCTTACAGCTATCTGCCACAGTGTGGTCTAGCTTCACGGCTATTAGTTTAAAAGTGATTGCTTTACACCACACATCATGATTGGCACTAGTTTTTTATGTTTAGTTTATTACTATTGGCAGTTTTATTATTTAATATTGTAATTAACTTTGTTTCCAATATAACTATTTTTAGTTTAATGACACAGACACCAAGTGCTGCACTAGGCGAATCAGCAAAATAAATAGCATATAGGTCTCCACATGGAGGCAGAATTCAAATAGTTGTGGGGAAAACATCTCCCTACAGGCAGGTATGAGTGCTTGGGCTTCAGGAACTGGGATTGCAGGGGCAGGGTTTATGCAAGGTGCCATCAATTGGGATGCCCCCCCAATTAACATTCATGAGTAGTAGTGCTGGCTTAAACTATAGGGTGTGGATCAAATGTAAAAATATATACAGTACACTCACCTCTGGCAAAAATGGACAAAAGAAATGAAACTGATTCTGAAAAGTAAAAAAATTGTTAAAAGTCTCACAGAAGGCATGGTAGGATGCTGGGCAAAAGTGTTGCATCCTTCTAAAAGGCTTATAACATTTTTTTACATTTCAGAGTCCATCAAATCTCTTTTTGGGGCCCATTTTGTCATGAGCTAACAAGATACCTAACAATTATGCACACCTTGATCTCCTTCCTTCTTTACACAAATACAAGTAACCCGATATGATTTAACCCAATATACATTCAAGTAGATGTAACTTTGCATTAGAAAAAATAATTAAATGATGATATGGTTAAAATACTCCTTTGCCTAATAAGTGTGCACACAGTATGCCAGTTCTGTTAAAGTGATTCAACGCACAGACAAAAATATAAAAAAAAAGTACTTTCCTTTTGTTACATTCCCCCCCCCCCCCTCCTCAGCAACTCAGCAATTCCCCCCCAGCCATCAGCAACTCACCTGATGGCTGGGTCCAAGGTGGCCTGGGCCCAAACAGGGGTCATAACTGATGACATGTTGGCTTCATGACTGGCCATCAATCACAGGACCACTGCCACACCCCCCTCTCTATTCACTGCAGCAGTGGGGGGGGGGGGGGGTGCGGAAGCCTGGCTGCTTAAGGAGTTTGTATGAGAAAGAGAGCAGTAACACAAGTCTAGGGAAGTCAATTTCCCATTACGATCAGTAAATAAGATTAGATTTTCCCAAGGAGGTAAGAAAAAGCAAAACATCTGCCTCTCATAGGCTGTTGATTGGCATAGGTTTGCATTATGTAAAATGAATTAAGGACCTAAGGACAATAATTGTCTTGTTTAAAATATACAGAATGAGAACCCTTCCAGATAATCCCATTACTGAACAATATAATTATTTGCTGCATCTTACACTAGTTGGCAGTTCACCCAGAACTAAATTCCCAAAGAGGACAAGAAAACTATTTCTAATGAGCGAAGAATTTTAACTGGACTTCCTTTGGAAAAATAGCTGCCAGAAAGTAGTAAATGTTTTTAAATACATGACATTCCATTGGTAAAGCATAAAGCAAAGATTTATGTTTTGTGGATAGCTGATAACTTTTTTCACAAGCCCCAAATACACAGTGCAAGCATCACTCTAATATGTTTAGAATTTATTTTCCACAAATCCCTGATTTGCGAATGTTTGTTTGCAGCATAAATCTTGTTAGGAATCTGCCTGCAGGCTCACACTATAAAACATTAGGCTTAAAGTAAACATTTAAACATAGACATTTTATTTTGTTTGAAGGCTCTGTGTGACATTTTAAACATTTGGGACATAAAGCGGTATATGATAAATATGGAATGTTGCTGAGAAAAGTGTACTTTATTGTACTCACCGAAAAAACATTTTCTTGAGTACAGTTGAGAGACATCACTATCTTTAGGCTATGTCTACTAAGACACTATTCAGAGCGGTTGGACACTGGGTACAATCTAAATATCCAGCTGCACACTCCACCCAATAACAAGGCTACACTGACTGATAAATCACTGTACATGCCAACTTTCAGGAATGCAAGATACCACCACTAAGACCCTGGCCAAAACCAGCATAAACCAATGTTAAAACACGCAATGTATGAACTGAGGAACAGGTAATTGCCCTGAACACTGAATCCACCGAGGCCTAATGATGGAAGGCCAAACATAGAACCTACTGCCCTCATGGGTCATTGCTCTAAAAAAGGCAGACTTTCTTTATACACATAATTGCCTATTTTAAATCTGATTCAACTTTCTTCATACACATATATGCCCTAACTATTTTAAATCTGATTGAACTGTTGATGGTGACTTTGTCAGGCCTTGCTGTGAGTAAGGCAAACAAATAAGTGACTAGGATGGCAGGCATCTAGCACTAAAACTATCATTACAAACATAATCAGGACACATAAGTGCTGATTCAGACTCACTTTTCTGTGAGAAAAGACGTTCGAGATCTGTCTTCCTTGGTGCAAGTCAGCACCATATTTAGCTGTGCAAATATTGCAAATGGTGCACCGGGAAAAAAAACATTAGAAAATTGGTGGTCGCCTGATATATAAATCTCGTCGCATTCCCACGCCACAGACACTGCTTCGCTTCAATCCTTCTCTGTGTGGCTAAATAAACAGAATAGGAGTTTGACACGTGGAAACCCCTGTATCCCTTTTATGGCTGTGAGTAGCCACGCCAGCCATCCATATACAGCAGACATGTCCATGCACAGACCTAAAAAGATGTGACAGGGTTTTAAAGCAAAACTCACATTTTAACTAGCATCCCCTGAATTGCTCCTCCCCATGAAGAGCACCTTTTGCCAATTTTTAGTGCTCCTGCTTCACTCCAATCCCAGATAATGGCGCCTGTTTTAGCTATAAAGCTCCGCCTCCTGCATTCACTGTCATGGTTGTATGCGGCAATGATGTCATTGCCACAGTTATGTAATGATTAATTGTCTGCCTTCTCACAGAGAGGGACAGCAAAAAAAAAAGTGTTCTAGGACGATTCAAAAAATGAAAAACACAATTCTGTGATACTCACCTGTAGAACTGGTTTTTCTGTTAATCCATTCCAGGCCGTCCTTATTCAATACGATTGGGTAACTCCTGCCCGAAGGGGCGTGACTGCAAGACAAAAGCGTGGCTCCGCCTCCCGGCCTATATCCTTCTGGCTGACTTCCTAGATTCCAGTTAATTAAAAAGCAGTATAACCAGCAGCCCGGGAGGCATACCTATATCTCTTTGGAGACAAAAAGGCTGGAGACAACATAAAAGACTCCTCTCTCTGATAAATATGTACCATTTCATTTTTTTTTTCTTTTTATATATCCACAAGACTAGGCATCAAAGACATGGATATATCAACCTAGCATTCTTTTCAATGCAAAATATTATTATAAAAAAAGAACACCATAAAAAGGATATCAAGGTTAGATCGTAACATCCTATATTCCCCCAAAAGAGGCGGGTCGGACGGCCTGGAATGGATTAACAGAAAAACAGAACAGAACAGCAGGTAGTTCCTTTCACTACCGCCTAAAGAACTTTTCGACCAAATACAGCATCAGCTGAGGCCCTAACACTTACCTTGTAAAATTTGGTAAATGTATGAACCGAAGACCAGGTGGCAGCTTTACAAACCTGTTCCACCGAGGCCTGATGCTGAAAAGCCCAGGAAGCACCAATGGCCCTAGTAGAAAGAGCTGTGACCCAAAACAAGGGGCTCCTTCCCCTTGGCAGAATAGACTCTTACCACTGTCTGTCTAATCCATCGACTGATGGCAGGCTTAGCTGGTGGAAGACCTTTTCGTGGACCCTCAGGTACGACATAAGAAGTCCAAACTATGGAAAGATTATGTAGTAGTGAGATAATACCTTAGTACCCTCACTACATCCAACAGTGAAGAACACCCCTTCCTTATTAGACACTGGAGCAGGACATAAGGAAGGCAAAAAACATCTCTTCATTAAATGAAAAGATACCTTATCCTAAAACACTCAAATAATGAGGCTTACTGATAATAAAGCCTAATCCTAAAACACTCAAATAATGAGGCTTACTGATAAGCTGCTAATTCAGAAAACCGCCTGCTGAGGTTATTGCCACTAAGGGATAACCAAAAGCGCCCTTAGACTTAATGATGCATCTACCATGGTTCAAAAAGGAGGACCCTGAAAAACAAGTTCAGGTCCAAAAGCCGGCGGAAGTGGATTATGAGGAGGCAGCACCTGAGTGACTCCTTGTAAAACAAGTTCTGATAAAAACATTCTCAGCTATGGG
Organism: Gastrophryne carolinensis; assembly: GCA_027917425.1. Taxonomy (NCBI): domain Eukaryota; kingdom Metazoa; phylum Chordata; class Amphibia; order Anura; family Microhylidae; genus Gastrophryne; species Gastrophryne carolinensis. Next base: position 186,348,767 of record CM051239.1, on the reverse strand, counting down.
TTTCTGAAAGAAGATAGATAGCAGATATTTGTCCTCTATTGAAGACCTTCATCAAGACCTCTGCAAAAAAACTATATATTCTGTAAAACAGAACAGTACTACAAGCGAACCCCTGGATTCACCGATAATTGCTTGCAACGCATAATAATAGATCATTTCTTTCTGGCCTGAATCATAGCCTGGATAACTTTGGCAGAAAAAACCCTTTCTGCCAAGATAAAGGATTCAATAGCCAGGCAGTCCAAGCCAGAACTGTGAATTGGGATGCCTTAGAGGCCCTTGTGTGAGAAGATCTGGATCGTCGCCTCCAAAAGTTGCCCTCTGACATCCTTACTATGTCTAAGAACCAGCTTCTTCTTGGCCACAGAGGAGTCACCAGAATGGTGGGGACTTCCTTGTGAGCTAAACTTTTTTAGTACACGATCCAGGAGTGAAATCGGAGGGAAATGCATAAAGAAGCTTGAATGCTGACCACTAAAGAGTCAGAGCATCTGTTGCTATTGTTAGAGGATCCCTGGCCCGGGACAAACTTCGGATCTTTCGACTATGCCCTGATGCAAGAACTACGTCTGGGATCCCCCAGCACATTGCATAGGGATTAAAAAATCCTCTGCTAAGAGACCATTCCCTCTGATGCAGGACCGTTCTGCTGAGATGAACGGCCTGCAAGTTGTCCTCTCCTGGTATGTGTACCACCAAAATACATGGAACCAGTTTCTCGGCCCTAAGTAAAAACCCAGCTCACTCCATCAGGACTTAACTGCTTCTGGTGCCCTCATGGAGGCTGATATATACCACCGCCGTCCGATTGTCTGTTTGAATCCGGACGGGATGCCCCTTCAGATGGTATGTCCAATGTCTGAAATGAAATAGAATCACTCTCAGTTCCAGGATATTTATGGAGAGTCTGCTCTCCTTCAGACTCTATTGTCACTGAATCGTTTGTGACTCCATGACACTCCCCCAACCATATAGACTGGCATCCGTGGTGATGATCTTCCACTGTACTGGGAGAAAGAATTTGCCAATCTGAAGAGGCTGAGGACCAGGCTAGAGACCGCCTTACTAACTGTGTCATGTAAAAAAGAGTGATCCAGAGTGTGTGGGTCCCAATCCCAGATTGTGAGAAATTCCATCTGCAGGGGTCTTGTGTGAAACAGTGCAAAAGATACTGACTCAAAGCAAGATACCATCAGGCCCAACAGACATATTCCTTGATGAATCGTTGAGTGAGGACAAGACAAGAGACCCTGTACCCTGGCCTGAAGTAAGAGTCACTTCTGTGTTGGAAAAACACTTTTGCCTGAGACGTGTCTAATGACAGTTCCAGAAAAGAATAACTCTTCAAGCTATGAAATGATGTCTGACTTAAGAATTCGACTGGACCTGACATGATGGGGCCCATATCAACCGATAGTCTCAGTAAGGGATTATATGTATCCCTGACTTCTTAGAGAATTACATGAGACCTGCCAACACCTTGGTAAACACCCTGGTGCTGATGATAGACCGAAGGGTAACGCCACAAACTGAAGATGTAAGCCACCTACAGCAATGTAGATATGCATCCTTATATATACACTGTGGTTATCAAAACTCCAATCTCTAAAAAGGTGAGATACGGCAGATCTCAAAGCTTCCTGCAAATATGAGCCAAATGCAGAAGTTTCCCCCCCACACCTCAAGGGCGGGGGCATCCCTTTATGCCTGAGCCGGCTTCGAAGGGGATCTGGCTTTGTTCTGCCAGACACCTGTTGCCTTAATTTGGAACTTTGGGATAGAAGAGAATGGTTTCTTTTTTTTTTTTTCTTTTTGGAATAAGACAAAGAGGCCAAACCTCTAGCCGGAAACCCGGAGTATTAGATGCCCTGCGGTATTAGACTTCGGCTTTTGTAGCAGATTAGATCATTTACCACTAGTAGCATGCTTTACCATGTCAACCAAGCCTTCCCAACAGATGCCCCCCCTTAAAAAGGAGTCCTTTCATATTACTTTTAGAGGCTATGTATATTGCTTAAGCTATAAAGCACGCCTTAAGGCGACCACCAAAGCTAGGCCTCTGGCACTTAACCACATCAAATCCTCCATAGCCAGGAACACTACCTGTTGGAGTCAAACTGATCTTGAACAACTGGGAGCATGGCTTCCATGAATGACCCAAGATTCATAGAGACCAGATGCTCCCAAAATTCTATGAATGTAACACCGGCCGGCCCAAGGCCGACCCCATAAAAGATAAGCATGACATACCACCTGATCCATACATTTATCCGCTGGATACTTTGTGGAAGCCCAAAGTTGCCATCAGAGGATGGCAAAATGAAAATCTTAAAGAGACCTGGCACCAGAGCGTCCACCACAGGAGGGTAAGACCATAATTCAATCTGATCTGGAGGAAAGAGATACATAGTATCTAGTACTTTAGGCATGGCCGGAAGACAACCTGACCTCTGCCATTCCCTATTGATCAGATTATAATAATGCATATGCTCCGCAAAATCCTCCAGAAATGGAGGAAATCAACCATCCATCCAACTTTTCCTTAACCGGACACCCCATGTGTAGAGGACTCTCCAACAGATAACTTCCTGGGGGATTATGGCAGACAATATCCTCTTCCACTCAGAGGAAAAAATCTTTTCTTTTAAAATATTTTTAGTAGCCAATACTCCATTATGAGACACTATAGGTTTAGGACCACTTGAGGGCTGCGGACAGAGTTTAAAGATTTAGAAGGAGACTATGGCAGCCACAATATCCTCTTCAAATTGGAGGAAAAATGATTTTCCTTAAAACCCTTTTAGTAGCCAATACTTCATGATGACTCTATAGGTTTAGGACCACTTGAGGGCTGCGGACAGAGTTTAAAGATTTAGAAGGAGACTATGGCAGCCACAATATCCTCTTCAAATTGGAGGAAAAATGATTTTCCTTAAAACCCTTTTAGTAGCCAATACTTCATGATGACTCTATAGGTTTAGGACCACTTGAGGGCTGCCGACAGAGTTTAAAGATTCAGAAGTAGACCATGGCAGCCACAATATGCTCTTCAACTCTGAGGAAAAAATTATTTTCTTTAAAACCTTTTTAGTAGTCAATACTCTATGATGACTCTATAGGTTTAGGGCTGCCGAAAGTTTACAGACTCCGAAGGAGCCTATGGCAGCCACAATATCCTCTTCAATATACTCAGAGGATTTCTTTTTTCTCTTTTTTTTTTTTTTCAAAAAACCTTCTTAGTAACCGGTACGATTCACATCACGGTCCGCATGAAAACTGCCAAGGGGTTTCTCAGAAAGCACCGACGATAAGGGTCAGAGCCCCTTCAGGGAGGAGCCAACGGTCTCCCGATGCACTGCAACCGTGGCATAATCCCTGCGCACCGTTCTATCCTCATCCAGTGCCACTGCACGCAACTGGATATGGGGTAAATCTGATAAAGACCAGATGACTACCCCCGATGCCTCCGCCATGGTGAATTTAATAATACTAGTCTATGACCCTGGGGATCTGAGACCAAGTATATATAGGTTCTCGACAGTCACAAAACAAAGTCCTTGAGGGTAGACCACCATATAATTATATATTAAAATATAAATTATATATTACCTTGCCCTTTCCCAATCAATAATAAATAAAAAATTAAATTAAAAAATAACCTACCAAAAGGTTTAGGTCCACTTGAGGGTGGCCGTGCAGCGGCTCAGAGCAGCCCTTTTGCTGGCCAACTACCCCAGAAATTCTGTGCAGCCAAAGGGGAATTGCGATCTCTGGCGATGCTAGGCACCTTGCCTAGCCGAAAATGTTTAAGCTTGGTGCCCAGTCGCGGAGGAGAACCGGCCGATTCAGCGGGGCTGGTGATTTCGCTAAGCCGAATATCTTCCACCATCCCCGGCTAGAAAAAACGCGCTGTACCGCTGAAAAGAACCGGAGATCTCAGCGGAGCTAGCTGCTACTCTAAGCCGAAAATCTTTCCACAGAGGCGGACGGAGAAAGCGCTCTGCGTCCGGTACTCGGAACTTCGCCAAGCCGAAAATCTTTCCACAGAGGCGGACGGACGAAGCGCTCTGAGCCCGGTACTCGGAACTTCGCCAAGCCAAAAATCTTTCCACAGAGGCGGACGGACGAAGCGCTCTGCACCCGGTACTCGGAACTTCGCCAAGCCGAAAATCTTTCCACAGAGGTGGATGGAGGAAGCGCTCTGAGCCCGGTACTCGGAACTTCGCCAAGCCGAAAATCTTTCCACAGAGGCGGATGGAGGAAGCGCTCTGCGCCCGGTACTCGGAACTTTGCCGAGCCGAAAATCTTTCCATGGCGACAGACTATTTCCTTGTTGCAGCTTTAGCTCCGCCCCCTAAAAAGGCACGCGAATTTTGATTTTTTTCAACCAGAGAACAAAGAAACACATGGGAAAGAGCAATAAAAAACAATAAGAGAGGGAAAATCATTCACTTGGTCACCCCCAATCAGGCTCACCAGACAAAAACCTGTGGCTGCTTATACTTTTCAATGAAAGCCTTCAGCCAAAGTGCCAAAGCACTACAAAGCGCACACTGGACCCTGCGCTTACCTTACTATCCTGATCCAGATATAGTTTTACGGAACTTCACCAAGCCGAAAACTGAGGAGGCATAATGGGTCAATCCAGATCAGAGCAGCATAAGGGACCTAGGAAGACAAACAGGGTCTTGCCCCCGCTTCAAAGGTATAATCTGAGAAACAAAAAAAAAGTAAATGGAAGAGGAGTCTAGAGAGCCATGCAGTCATCCCAACTGCAAGAATGAAACTGGAATCTAGGAAGTCAGCCAGAAGGATATAGGCCGGGAGGCGGAGCCTCGCTTTTGTCTTGCAGTCACGCCCCTTCGGGCAGGAGTTACCCAATTGTATTGAATAAGGATGGCCTGGAATGGATTGGAAGAAAAAATATCCATTTCTAGCTCTACACCCTAACAAGGGTTCAGTGGGTTTTGGACCGCTTTAAGCAGTGGGGTATCCCAAACCGGGATGCTCTGAGGGGGGTATTTAACCAGACATAGCAACTTAGACACAATTTCTGGTTTTGGTCCACTTTGAAATGGACCAAAATCTAGAAATTTCACTCACCTGGGTTTGGTTCAAGTTACATTGAAAAATCAATTTGGGATGCCCCTGTTTGAAACCCCAGTGCACGTGTGGTATATGCGGGCTGGTAGCCTTTAGGGCAAATCAGTCTTTGGCCCTGGTCTACCAGCCCACATAGCTAGTACCCGGGTTTAAATACTTGCCATAAAGCTCTGCTTTCAGTTTGGGGAGTCTCCTAGACAGGAACGGTTGTTTACCGATAGATATGTGGTACCGTTGTAATCAGAGCAATGGGGTTTTTACACGCCATATTATTTTCTTTAATAAAAACTACATATGTAAATGATATATATATATGTAATGATATATATTTCTTATTTTTTCCACATATTTCATCCAAAAAGATTGAGAACGCACCGAAAAAACAACACAACACAAACCCCGGTATTGTTTCCACCTCTTGTTGCCAAGCAATTTGCACTATGTATGTTTAACTGTGAATTCTGATAGAGTTTCCAGGAAAATTATATATTGCATTTTTGGGCTTTAACATGAAATGTCTAGTTTGTAATTTTTTCAGTATTTTCTCAATATTTTATTTTTTCTTCTATCATTATGGAATTATGGGGAACAAAATAACCTGACTTCTATTAATATACAGCAATCTAGCAATCTTTTTCCATTGCCCTCCAAGCCACATGGTTAGCACCAATGTATAAAAATAGTCATAATGTATGATCACAAATGGAATTAAAATACCTCAAAATGTTTATCTATAAGTTCAAAATATTCTTGTAATGGGATTGGTCCAGAAAATGAACATGTAAAGTCTTTAATTCCTTGTTTAGTAAAGTATTCCTCAAATCGCAGGGTGAGTTCCTTTGTAATAAGCCAGAGATCCTCTAATTGTTCGCTCTGTATCCTGTATCTCTCTAAAGAAAGAAAATTTAGAAAAATGACAATACGAATAACCAATGTCAGCGAATTTTAAGAAGTTCTAAAAGTTGCCTTTTTGTTTATACTGTGCTGCTGTGTAGTCAATTTGCCTCCAGCTATAGCCGGAGCTATGTGATCATTGACTGTGTAGCAGTATTTTGTGGTCTGGTAAACCAAGTACTTTGACCCTGCCCATGCTCTGTCCCTGCAATGCTATAGCCTAGGCTATGGAGCACATACTGTTAATGGGAAACACACTGGCTCAGCCAGTTTGTAAGAGTCCCAGTCCAATCCTGCCTCTGACAAATTAAGTACTGAATAGTGGAAGTGTCCCTATAAATCATGTATCCGATTCTTCCCCCTGGATTTGTCACAGAAATCCACCAAAAATACAATTCTGTGAAACTCACCTGTAGAATTGTTTTTGTATCCATCCAGTCCAGGCCACCACAATTGGGTGTTCACCCCTAGAGGGCGCTTGACTGCAAGATCAAAGATGTAGCTCCTCCCAGCCCCCTATAAAGGCAGCTGCCCCTCTATCATTCCCCAGTGGTTTAAAAGCAGTACTCAATAAAAGAGGGCAGGCTGGGAGGCCTAAGAAAACAAGAAACCATGTTACCTCACATAGCTTCTGGTGGCGAGGTGATCGCAACCAGAAAAAACACTTTGAGAGTCAACATAGACAAAGCAGCATTGCTCAATGGCTTGAAGGGAGGACCCTGGAGAGCAGACAGCACTAGATTCAAGTCCCACACCGGTAATACTGACTTACGTGGTGGCCGGACATGGGTAACTCCCTGGAAAAAGGTCTTGATCAACCTATGGTTGGCAATGGATCTCTGGAAAAAAATGGCTAAAGCCGAGACCTGACCCTTGAGGGTGCTCAGCTGGAGGTCCAAGTCTAAACTGTGTTGTAAAAACTCCAGATTGGCAAGGAAGGCTCTTGGCCTCACACCAAGCGATATAGGCTCGTCAAACTCTGTAGTATATCATGGAAGAAGATTTCTTCCGTGCCTGAATCATTGTATAAACAACCGTGGCCGATAACCCTTTCTCCGTCAGGATTGAGGTTTCAATAGCCAGGCCGTCAAAGCCAGGGTCCGTAAATTGGGGTGGCAATGGCCAGAGGATCTCTTGAGAGGGAGACGAACATTGGAAGCTTGTGATTGTGTCTGGGGGCAAACAGATCCACGTCCGGCTGACCCCAGCGGAGACACAGAGTCTGAAAGGTCTCGCTGCTGAGGGACCACTCCTCCTCAGGGAGTCTGCCTCCTGGTTTTCCACCCCGGGGATGTAGACCGCCGAGATGCAGAATCTGGGTTACCTCCTTGAGGCATCTCTTGCTCCGAGTCCCGCCCTTGTGGTTGATGTAGGCCACAACTGTCTGATTGTCCGAGCGGACCTGAATCATGGCCTCTTAAATGGGGAGTCAAGTGCAGTAGAACCAACCAGATTGCTCTCAGCTCCAACAGATTTATGGGTAACCGGTTCTCCTGCGGCCTCCCACTGATCCTGGATCTTCTGGGTCTGCCAAACGCCTCCTGAGCCTGGCAGACTGGCATCCGTGGTAACTATCTCCCAATGGTGAGTCAGAAAGGACTTGCCCACCAGCAGGTTCCGGGAGTCCAACCACCACAAGAGGGACTGTCTGGCCAGGGGGGACAGCGAAAAGCCTTGTTTCAGAGATTCCTGCGCCCGATTCCAGACGGACAGCAGGTTCAATTGTAGAGGTCTCATGTGAAATTGGGCAAAGGGTACTGCCTCGAAGCATGACACCATTAGTCCCACCAATCTCATCCCCAGACGTACCGATGGCTGTTGACAAGACAGCAAGGCCTGCACTTGCGTCTGGAGACCCAAAACCTTCTGCTGTGGCAGAAAAACCTTGACCTGAGTGGTGTCTATCGTCATTCCCAGGAAGGATCTCACTGTTGAAGGCGTGATAAACGACTTGGGATAATTGATTACCCCACCGAAGGCTTCCAGGGTTGACAACACTGTCCGAGTAGCGCTTTCGGCCTCCTGAAGGGACCGGGCCGAAATCGTCCAGATAGGGTAACACACGGATACCCTGATTTCTGAGGATAGCCATGATGCAGCACCTTGGTGAATACGGTGAGATCGGCCGTAGCGTTCCATCCTTCTTGGGAACCGTGAACAGAATGGAGTAGAATCCCCGACCCTGTTCCTGCCGGGGTACAGGACAAATCACACCTATCCGCAGGAGGTGTTGTACAGCTGTTCTCAAGGCCTGAGCCTTTAGCGGATTTCGTGATAACCTAGAGCGGAGGAATTTTGCGGGTGGCCTGGCTGCCAGCTCTATCTTGTAACTGGAGGATACCACCTCCTGATCCAAGACGTGATGCCTCCAGATCTGAGCAAACAGCAGAAGCCGTCCCCCCACCCTTATGGGTGAGGGCGCCCCCTCATGCCTGAGTGAGCTTGGCTGGGGGTTTGGACTTAGCTCCCCAGGAGGAGTTGGGCCGGCCGCAGGACCTACCTCTGCCCCAGGTATCTCTGCGGCCACCTGGAAATGAAGATCCTCTTCCTCCTCGAAAGGACCGATAAGAAGAGGGGTTCCGAAAGGGCCGAGCAGGTTTCCTTCTCTGAGGGAGTCTACCATCCTTGACCAGAAGGTCCAGGCGTTCCCCAAACAGCCAGCTTCCCACAAACGGTAGACTTGTGAGGGACTTCTTGGCAGCCGCATCAGCCGACCACTGCTTCAACCACAGCGAGCAGCGTAAAACAACAAGCAAGGCCGAAATTATGGGGCCAAGCCTGACCACATCATCCATGGCCGTAACAACAAAGCCAATAAAATCCAAGCAAGCCTTGAGTGCCTTATATTTCTCCACCCGTTTGCGAGGTGAGTGTCTCACCTTTCTCCCGCTGGCTAGTGAAACTATTGCCGAGGCACACGCAGGGCGGAAGAGAGCATCAGCAAAGGTGAACGCATGACAGACCAGCTGATCCATGCGTTTGTCTGCAGGGTCACGTAATGAAGCATTGTCAGGTGACGGCATAACAGTGGTATTGGACAAGCCTGACACGGGAGGATCCACCTCGGGAGGGTGACACCATAACCGAACCAATTCAACAGGAAAGGGGTACCGCCTATCCAGGCCCTTAGGGACCGACGGTAACTTGGGCCTTTCCCATTCCTTAAGGATCATGTTAGAAAAATGAGGCTGCTCAGGGAAGACCCGTCTTTGCCTCTCAGGCCGAAATAAATCACCCTGCTTCCTCTTAGCCGCTCTGGGAGGAACAATGCGTAGGGTATCAAACACGGAAGATAGCAAATTCTCCGTATCATCCTGGAGGCAAGAATCCTAATCCGAGGAGGAACCAGAGATACGGTCATCGCCAGCGGAACATTCCACCGTTGAGCGTGAATCATCTGGCAACTCACTTTCCTCCGCAGAACCCAAGCAATCAAAACGATCATCATCCGAGTAAATCGGCTCCAGATGCCGCTTCTTACTCGAGGCTTTCTTAGGAGCCGTCAACGAGGTCTGCTTCTCGAGACTAGCCAGCCTGTGCGCAAAATCAGTATGAGACCCCTTGCTGGCTCCCCCTTCACTAGGGGCTGAATGCAGCAGCAGAGGGTCCGGAGAGGCCGATGGCAATACAGGGCTAGGGTCAGGGGTGACTGCCCGCTCATGGTCCAAAACAATACACCGAGCGTGCGCTCTTCCTCACCCCCCCGTCTCTCATCTCAGACAGAGCCGCACACGGCGGTGCGGAGGAGGGCCGCGGGGCACGACTGCAGCGAGAGGTGCACGCTCCGGGCACACCGACGGGGTAACGCAGGGAGGTGAGTAAGGAGGACAGAAGCCACTCCTCGCTGCCTGTCAGTGAGGAGTGCAATGTGACAGTCGTACCAATCATGCATCACACACATATAATAAAGCTGTGGGCAGGGAGGGACATATATGAAAAAAAACATATTAGTGCTTCCCCATCAGGCTCACCATAAGCCTGTGGCCGGCTACCTTTTAGTAATAAGGTCTGCGGCCCAGAGCATGTGCTCTGCCGAATGCCACAGACCCCGGCGTTCACCCTACCATCACGGATCCCTGTAGCAGCCAAAGGCTGGGAGGCAGGAATGAGTCAGAAGAGATCCATAGGAATAGAGTCCTGCAGCGGCCAACAGGCTAGGTGGCCCCGCTCTGCTGCCAAAATCTGAGAGAGAGTGCCAACGATCTTATGCAGCCAACTGCAAGATGAACAACTGGGGAATGATAAGAGGGGCAGCTGCCTTTATAGGGGGCCGGGAGGAGCTACATCTTTGATCTTGCAGTCAAGCGCCCTTCAGGGGCGAACACCCATTTGTGAAGATATCGGGACGCCTGGACTGGATGGAAGAGAAAAATACAACTCTGAAGTACTCACCTGTAGAGTTGGTATTATATGCAGACAGCACGTCCTGCTCCAGACATAGTCCTTACATGTGGGTATACCTCCGCCTTCAGCGCGGTGCACTGCAGTATCATGAAGAAAACAAGCTCCTCCCGGCCCTACATATACCGAGGGACCTCCCACAAATCACCAGCATTGACAAGCAGTGAGAGAAGAAGCCAGGAGGAAAACAACCACCCAGAGACTGGCAATAATATCCAAGATAATAATCACCACACAGGGGATCCAGAACAAGGTGAATCAGGGTGGGGTGGAGCAGGACGTGCTGTCTGCATATAATACCAACTCTACAGGTGAGTACTTCACAAAGTTGTATTATTCTAAGCAGACAGCACGTCCTGCTCCAGACATAGTGCTTACATGTGGGACATCCAATAGCAGTGTCCATAAGTAGGGTGGGATCCCAGAGAAAAAGGGCATAGACAACATGAAAGTGCTGTCACCTTAACCATGCTACCAAGAGCAACGAGAGCAATGCTCTAACCACAGCCTTTGAATTCTTGTAAAGGCAGAACTGAACACAAGCAGCGGACTAGCCAGCTTGCTCAACAGAACCTAGTGCTGAAAGGCCCAAGCCAAGCACAAGTAGTAAGAGAGCAAAAACCAAGAGAGAAGAATAATCTTCCCCTAACAAGTAGGCCAGAGTAACAGCCTAACCATGCTACTGGAAAAAAAGGGGGCAGCCATGGCAACCTTAGAGATCTCCCCATCTGAGAATATGAACCCAGGTCTCAGGCGAGACCAGCAGGAATACTGAAAAACAACGCTAACAAGGCTCAGCAAGAGCCGAGACGTTTACTTTAGGCTGAGAGGAACAAGGCGACCGAGCAGGACCAAGCCAAAGGGCACCTACACCTGTGTTAGCAATCAGATCCGGTACATAAGGATGGAGAAACCTATAAGCCCCAAGGGGCATAATCCCTACCAGGGACAAGAGAAAGGCCAGGAATCTCCAACACCTGATGAGGGATACAGATCCCTTTCGCTCAGAGTAAGCCAGACAATAGCCCAGAGACCGTAGGGTCTGGACTAAAGGAGAATAAGAACACCGCCTGGACCCAATTCGGCGTAAGGCGGAACACCCTCACCTCATGGTGTACAGATATATTATATTATATAATATATATATATATATATATATATATATATATATATATATATATCTATAATGACTAGGACAGCTAACAGAGCCATCCTTTATGGCGCATTACTGACTGAAGCAACCGCCCCAGAAGAGCGATATGAGGGAAGGAACAGTTCAGACAAGAACCTGAATAAGACCCAAGGGAACCCTTAGCAGGGCATCCGGATAAGTAACCCCCCAAAAAGGGAGCATAGAATTCCCTGGGGAATGCACCTGAGCAACCCCTGAGGAATGCGCAACACAGAAGATTGAACTAGACTTCTGCAGTAGGTGAACAGGGCGAGCCCTGAAACCTTCAGAGCACTGAGTTGGGGAGCCAACTTCAACCGTGCTATAATAATCCTAGGACCCAGGGATAGGGAACATCCCGCAGCAAAGAGAGCTAGTCCAAGCAAAGCAGACTAGAAGAGCATACTCCAACATAGCCGGCAGAAAAGGGAAAAGAAGAGGAGGGAGCTAGGCCTAGCCCTCCAATAGAGAAAAGACACCCAGAGATACCCATCTCCAATAGGGTGAAAAGCCAACCGACCAATCGCCTAAAAGGCCTGTAGGTAAGGGCGACGTAGTAGGGAGCCTGAATAGGCAGAACAGCCCTCTTGAGAGGGCATACAGTACGACTGTCTTCAGCAGAAATCTGCGAACCACGCCCCGCTGGGCCACCCAGGGCCCCCAGCATAATGGTTCTCCCTTTCTACTGCAATCTTATGCAGAACCCCGCCTGCCAGGGTGAAAGAAGTTAAGACAAATAGAATATAATGTCCTGACAGAAGCAATACTAGGCCCTCATGACCAAGGCCAGAGAGTCCTGGGACAATAACCCAGGACAGAGTCCCTGTAATAGCAACGGGCCCCCACAGGGCCACACCAGTAGGGACTCAGTGAGATACTAGAATAGAACCTCCTGCCACGTTAGGGCAGCCAGCCAAGCTAATACCAATGAAGTGCAAGGGATGTAAACCCCCACTTAGAACCGAACCGGAACCTTCTTGAAGGGTCAACCTGTTCCGAGACCTTCACAGATAAAAAGGGACAAGCCACTGTCCTCAGACTGATCGAGAGTCCCCAAAAAGGACAAGTCCTGAAGAGGAGTAGTCCAGCAAATTAGAGCCCACCAAAGGCTCAACGTGTCAACCAAAAAAACGTATGAAGATGGATCCCCTAAGGGGACCCCTTTAGGAACCACAGGGGATTTCAGGAGAAATAAGACCCCCCAGTCCACCTGCAAGACTTGGTACCCATGATGACCATCTACAGGGAGAAGAGAGAAGGAAGGAATGGTCCCAGACATCTTCCTTGAATTTACAACCTCAAAGGAACCCCCGTAACGAGGGGGAGCGTACTGACCTAGTTCCAGGGGTGCTGGAACCCTGTCCAGGATAAGTAACCTAAGGTGTCGCAGGGCCCAAGGGCTCCTGAGAATAAGGGACAGCATGTGGGCCGCCACCAACAGGCCCACCAGCTGCAAGGTAAAGGAAGTGTGACATCAAAGAGGGCAAGGCCCTTTCCATAACAAGTCCACATTTAGCAGAAGGAAGGTTCTAACATGAACCAATCTAAATGCCACCCCGTAGGGGGATTCCGAACCAGGGAACACTAAGTAAGTGATGTGCCTGAGCACCAATCCACAGGACTCCCAAAGGAGCCACAAGTCAATAGCCAACACGGCCTGATGCAAAAATAGGAAGCAAAGAAGGACAATAAAGTAGAACCTAGCGCGGACGCCACATGGGCACGTCCAAGACACCACTCCCATACTCGCCTTGGTGAGTCATCTGGGAGCAGGAGAGGAACCAAAACAATACCCCAATGCGCAGAGTTGGACCTTCAACACTGGCTGGAAGTGGCCTAGGAGTCCTGAAGGCACAGGGGACTAAAAAGGGATTATAAATCCTCACATGCATCAAGAGGTCTACTGGACTAGAGCGCCTGCGGCCCAACAGGTAGATACCATGTAGAAACTGCCTGTAAAAGGTATAAATGCTAGGCCCCAGAATGCCAACCTGGGTCAGACTGCTTCCTCCCGGAGGGGAAGGTGAAAGTGGATGCAATCACAGGTCAAGGGCCAACCTGTAAGAGAGCCCAGACCCTACATGCCAAACTCGGCCTGCCTCAAGGGAAAACAGGGACTAGAAGAACCCTGATAACCTTAGAAAAAGGACCGCCCAGCAGACTCCATTCTGCATCAGGGGGGACTACCTCCTGTAACAACCTGAAAGACGCATGGCGCCCTGCGATAGGAGCCCAAAGCTGCGGCGTCCCTTCACGCTTGTGCGGTTTCGGCAGATTTGGACTTCGCACAGCCAGAGGACCCAGGGTGTTGCCTGCCCCCCCTGGGGCGGGTCTCCATTCCAAAAAATTGGAAGCACACTTCTAGTTCGCGCTTGACACTAACGTAGGGAAGGGGAGGGGTGTCCCTGCCCCTGGGAGGCCGAGACGGCCTTCTGCTCGAGGGTGCCTTACTCCTTTTTTCCAAAAGGTCAAACTGGGCCCCAATAAGCGTTGTCTCTAAAGGGAAGGCCAGTAAGAGCCTTTTTAGTATCATTGTCAGCCCTCTACTGTCGCAGCCAAGCAGGCGGCGAATAGCCACCACAAGAACCGAGGTTCTAGTGCACATTTTAACAGTGTCATCCATCGCTGAGAGAATAAACTCACAAAAACATCACAATCAGACAGTGCCTTAAAGACCTCCCAAGGGAGATCCTCCGGTTGGTGGTCAAGTATCTTCCTAAGAAGGGTCCTGGCGGTCACCGCAGTGACGGCCGCGGCACAGACCAGGCGCAGAGCCGTCCCTGCACACGAAAAGACGTGGGAAGCCAGACTGTCAATGCGCCGGTCCTCAGCATCCCAAGGGGTACGATGAGTAGAGGCTGTCACGAAGGGAGGGTTAGCAACCCCAATAATAGGTGCATCCACCTCGGGAGGGGCTGACTAGCAGCCAACCACATCAGGGGTAAAGGGTACTTCCAATCCCAGACCCCCGGAACTCCTGTAAGTTCACAAGGTGATTCACAATCCTTAGATATAAGAGCCTGGAATGATCCTGCTCCAGAAATTCCAAGCGCGGCGTCGCCATGTGGAAACTCTCCCTCTTGGGCTTGGGAGACTCTCCCGGAGGAGAGATGGACAGTACTCCAAAGATCTTTATAAGTAATTTATCAGTGTCACACTGGCCCCAGGTACCAGGGCCAGAATTATCACGGGTCCAAGGTATCTCGTCTGAGGAACCGGAACCTGAAAACAGTCCACCTGCATAGCAGCAGACTCTTCAGTTTGCTTGGAAAACATAGAACCAGGAAGCGTCAGGGACCGCTTCTTTCCAGCGCCCAAGCACTCCGCCAACCAGGCATCACCTGCTCTGCCGTAGGTAGCCTGCGTGGCACCACCTGATGGTCATCCCCGCTCAAGTGCGACTCATCAGGAGTGAGATTTAAACAAGGGGAGACAGGTGTATTGAAGCAAGATGCAGCCACTGGTAAACCTGATTGCAGGGCCAGTGCTTGTTCAGCACACGGTCCCGTGCTCTGACAGCGTCAGCGTGGGGTGGTCCCCACGCAGTACACAGCCAGTCTTGTCCCCGCGGGACCCCGGACACATAATTCTGAGATGCCTCCATATGGTGATTATCAAAGCAATATGCCAGCAGGGATTTATGCTATAAGCGACCCCGGATGCCCCAAGACCCGCTAGGAATGTGGGAGAATATAAAAGTGAGCCCATTTAAGATATATATCAGGCCGGGGGATGCCACCGGAATCTTAACGTCTGAAAGACATAAGGAGAAGAATGGGTGTCAGAGCCATGCGCAGCTGGAAAACATATAAAAAGGAGTCACCCGCAAGGGCACTTACAGACCAAGGGAGGAGGGAAACCGCCACCACGCGCGAGCGCAAAGATCAGCAAAATGGCGCCCAGTGAACCTCGAAGGGCGGGCTCGATGCTCGGCCGTGACGCGGAGCGCGCCAATTCAAGTCCCCGCCCACTCCGGAGAGCGCGAAGCTCTGAGGTAACGGCAAAGCAGGATACAATCGCTTAAGGATTTGTAAAAAAAAAAAAAAAACGTTACGACTAGTAAGGAAAAGGCACCACAGCATCTAGACAACGCCGCAAACTGTGCATAAGACATACGGCGGTAGCCGAAAACCAATTAAAGAGCAAGCAGCGCGGCTCTGACATTTCAATGTTAATGAAGGGCAGGAATAAGGCCATAAGCGTGAAATACTGGTACACAGGGACCACCACACACATACCCCCCCCTTTCTTTTCCCACTAACTAGATGGGAATGAGGGAGGATGGCGACTCTTACACAGGGTCCAGCACTACCCGGGGTACGGGGCAATAATGCGGGAGGGGCATCCACTAGAGGCTCACCATCAGCCTAAACCGCCTACCCTATGGTGGGGGATTGCGGTGGAGCATGGCTCCGTTAAGCAAACGAGGTGCTGCCTACCTTCACCCGACCAACGCAGCCCAGGCTGGGAGGCATATTCTTTCACAGAGAGGACAGGTGGAAATAGTCCCGCAGGGCCTCGGGCTGTAAAGCCCCGCTCGCCTGCGAGAGCGTGATACTTCATGTCTTCGCAGTTCAGCACTGCAGAGAAATCTGGGATTTGTGGGAGGTCCCTCGGTATATGTAGGGCCGGGAGGAGCTTGTTTTCTTCATGATACTGCAGTGCACGGCGCTGAAGGCGGAGGTATACCCACATGTAAGGACTATGTCTGGAGCAGGACATGCTGTCTGCTTAGAATAATGGTCATAATTACCATAGAAAGGAGAGACTACCTCAGCGATCATCAGATCATATTGCAGTTTTTAGCAAGAAGTCACATGAAGGATAAAAGGATCTCGCCAACTCAATGCCC
The DNA here is from genome assembly GCA_027917425.1 of Gastrophryne carolinensis. Taxonomy (NCBI): domain Eukaryota; kingdom Metazoa; phylum Chordata; class Amphibia; order Anura; family Microhylidae; genus Gastrophryne; species Gastrophryne carolinensis. Next base: position 186,332,346 of record CM051239.1, on the reverse strand, counting down.
TCCTCATTGCTGACATATGCCCTGTTCCAACAGGGAAATTACAGTGAACAATAGACTGCCTAAGTAGTGCACCTGGAAAAATGTCAGCAAAATGATTTTACAGTAGTTAATAAAGTTCAACTTTGCTTATTGTTCTGCAGTGCATCCCAATTCATACACACATGAACTTACCAAGCATTAAATCAAAATGACTGTAGTTCTGCAGTTCTACTTAGCAGTGGGGCAGTGTGACCCTGATCGCCACAAAAGAGGCAAAGAAGAGGTGAGTATCCCAGCACCCGGTTTCTTATTTTAACAGTGGTGATACACAGCTGCTAAGTAGTACCGTGGAACTACAGTCATTTTTGACTGTAGTTCCACTTTAAATAGCATGGACTCACTGAGCAGTCAGACAAGCAGGCGAGCTATAGCTGGTAGAACTACGATGGATTGGGGCAATCAGGTATGAATTTATCTTAATAAATTGCCTTTTAAGTTACTTTAAAGCTAGGATAGGGAACCGGCAATGTTGCATATAACCTCAGGAGTGGAAAAATCTTCAGCTTCACCGTGGTACATTTTTATTTCTTGAGGCGAATATAAACCTAGGAGCAGATCCCCCATCAGCCCCCAAAATGAAAATGCTTAATGCATGTGAATTATATAAAGGATAAATGTGGATTCCCTTTACGGTTCCCTGATACAAATATTCAGCGTTTTCATGGATCCCCCTCAGCCCTCTGAAAACTGACATGCAGAGTGTGCGCTGATCCTCCAGCCCTCAAAAATGTAATGTCCAAATGTAATCGGGATGCCCCCCTGTTTGAAGACCCCCCAAGACACTGTTAATCACTTATCTTTCACGAGTCCAATGGCGCACACGCAGGTTCTGGTCCAATGAGAGCAGTCTGCTGTCATTCGGCAGGTGGCTCGCATTGTTTTCAGTAGGGAGCATGTTATTCTGCATCCCCTGCTGTGTGTGCGTGCTCCCGTTCCTGCCATTCAGATAAACTGAAGTGGGAGCATGCACGCCGCCGGGTAATAGATAAGTGAATACCGGCGTTCTGGAGGGTTTCACACAATGGGGCATCCTAATTCGGAATGCCTTGGGGGGGGGGGGGGGACCCGGGAAAACATATATGTCACACAGCTTATTGATTAAAAAGTGGCGCATAGTGGGAGCGGAACATATTCTTAGCCCCACTATTGCTCCAGCCCTCTTATATGCCTATAGTGGCAATTCTTCAAACTAGCGCACTTTATATGGCTCATTTTTACCCCTGAGACTATGAGGTACTTTTTATTTACATCAGATAACGTTAGACTTTTAAAAACTTTTTGGACTTGAAGGAGGGGTAGGGTGGGCATAGGGTATAACTTGGGGGGGGTGTATTTATTACCAATAAAGCTTTAGCTCTTCGGGCAAAAGTGTTCCTCTTTGCTTATGTGGCTGTCGATGTCACCACAGCAGGAATTTTATTTTTGGTTATACATGCTGACAGTGTGGGGAGCAGGGAAGGAAAAAATGGGGCTCTGTGTTGCCCCCACCAGCCTTCCAAAGCACAAGTGCAACAGGGAGGAGATTCCAAAAAAGCAGCTCCACTGGGGGAGCAGGTAGTGGTTCTATTTTACCTGTATAGCCCAGTGCAGCATGCCTCTCCTCCGGTTCAGTTGACTGGGTAAATGTCTCCTATATCACTACTTCATGGCAGGCACTTTTGAATGACCACAGTCACAGTCAAAAATGCAATAAGATAAAGATAAAAAAATCTTAATTCAGAGGCATGCTTCAACAGCAGCATGTCTATCTCCTTAGCAAGACACCATTCAAAACTGAAATATGTTCCCAACTGCACCTGGTATGTTTGGTAAGAGGATATGTCTTATTGAAGGTGTCTGTCTCCTATATGCATCTGCCTAAAAGTCAAAAGTACCAAGTAAAATGGTACCAGATACCATGCTGGCCAAAGAGGAAATATAAATTCAAGTATCACAAAACATAAGTGCAGTAATAAAAATAGGTTTTTCACTTACGTGATGTTTTTGAAGCAAGAAGTGTCACCTTTTGCCCAGCAAACAACTCAAATCCTAAAACACTGACCTGGTCAGCATCTGCGTGCTCTATAAAATCTAAGAAAATATAAAAAAATATATATATATATTTAACATGTAAAAAAGCTTACCAAGCAAAGTCAAAGTTGTTGAAATTGGTCTTAAAGTATGTCATGAAATAATGGTTCTTCCAATGGCAGTTTTTCTATCTATAAATAAAATCTATAATCTGTATTCATGCACTAATGCCTGTTGCATTTAAAAAATGTTTTTACATGGCGTGGTGACGAGGAACAATTCTCATGGGCAGTCCCAGACAGCCACCACAGTGAAGCTGCACAGATGTGGCACCCTTTTTCCCTTTAACTATGCATGCCACCAACAGCAGACCATCAGGCTGAAAGTAGCGGTGAGGACGCGACTGTCGATGTGTGCAGGCATAGCATTTCATTGTTAATCCATGTGTACTGAATCTTCTGTAATGTCACCTATTGCTGATGCTAATGTTAACCTTTGGTGCTTCTCTTCCAGAGTGAGGACATAATTGCTCTTGGTTTTTGAACCAACATTGTGGCCTTAGCTGACATCCTTGGAGCACTGAAATCATGGGGGGTAACCATGTGCTAGGATGTCATATAGCACCTCTAAAAGGATGAATGAGGCTTTGATAAGTGAAATGTGCAGTTTAACTTTGAGGTTGACAGCTGGAAAAAGGGTGGCGACTGGTCGAGACATTAAAGGCACTCCACACCATCAAAGGCACTTTTTAGCGCCATAAAAAATGAGGTGTAAACACATATGTATTGCCACCACACAATATTTCTAGCTACTGCTTCTTTATACATTTTGATTACATTAACTACCCTAAGATTACCAGCTTTTCTAACATGTCTCTCTACATATTTCCATACACAATTAAGTCTCACCTGGAAACAAATTTACAAGATTGACTGGAGGTTTGTTGGTATCGATGGTCAACTTATGGCTCGCCGTTTTCGAAGGTTGTACAGGAGAGCAAACTAGTCGTAATGGAAGGCGAAATTTACACTGCACAACTCTAGGAACACCTACAATAGAGAAAACAAGGGTTTACATATATCACACCTAGCTTCATCTATTATCTATTTCAGAATGGAATTCTAGAAATGTAATAATAGCTTGTATGTTATTAGCAAGTCAATTGCAAGAGCATACCCCCTTTTTCCTACAATCACCATGCATATCATAGTTGCTACGCTACCACTCCATTTTTAGTAAATTAGTAAATTACTCTAGTCATTGATAAGTTAATGAAACAACAATCCATATTTTTACTTACACTGATAATACCGTTTAGTGTGCTCACTGAAAAGTACTGTGAGATGCAGTTTGCCACTGCAAGGCTATGCTCCGCCTATCCGGAATTCAGATCAAGAGTTCCAACCAGTGGTGCAGGTACAACTGGTGGTACCCAAGATCCTATCCAGTGGTAGTCAGTAAGGCTGGACCCTAACTCGGTACCCCAACGCAATCTGCCGCCGACTGACAACCCATGTGGACCACCCAAGCGCTACATGAGATACTTAAACAGAAAGTGGTACGTGAAAAAAGGTTGTGAACCCTGAGCTAAACCACTTGAGAGTTGTTGTCTCTTGGGGGCATTTACCCCCAAAACAGGAAGTTATATCCAGTCGGTAGTAAGTACCACCATGATTATTGAAAGAACTCCAGAAAAAGATTTCACAGTAAGAACAGAAAAAATCACCTTAATGATAATATGGGACAAAACTTTTGACATGTACTAAAGCAGTGCAAAAAGCACAGGGACATCACAACCATAACAAGGCTGCAACATGATGAAATACCAAAAGAGGCTCCCTCATCTACAAAACAGGAACCTAATCTACCACAAGAATATATTTGCAGCTGATGCAAGAGCATTTTTTAGAATAAACATGTAAAGTACAGAGCAGGTGGCTGCCTTACAGACAAATTAGGCCAGAGGTAGTAAGCAGTGCATTATTCTACCAACCACAATATGAAATCGGTATTATCAGACAGGAATTTGTTCTATTGGGTTGTACATAGTAAGCCATTGTAGGTCCTGCTGAAGGTTGTCCATCCTAAACCTAAAAGATAAGTATTGTTTGCAACTATAACTGGCAAATACAACTATTTTGGATTAACCTCTGTAAACTAAAGAAGGACACCACCTGGAAGGAAACAAAACATGGCCTTGTCCTGGTATAGGACCACAAAATGGACTACAATGCAAAGCTAGAGACCCATTGTGTACAAAACGGCAAACTTCTAGGAAGATGGGGCAAAAGTGTCTCAAATAGAGACTGAAATACTCATCCTTAAATGAACTAGGCTTGGATGACATACATTCAGAAGGCTACCCATCCATAAATAACATAATATATATTACTAAAAAAACAGCCATAATCAGAATGGCATTCTTCTTCCAGAGCAAGGCCAGCAATAATATCATTTTGTGAATACTCAACTGTAAAATGGGTATTATAAGTATGTCACACACCCGGCTTCAAGACATTCATTACACTTGGGTATACTGACCTGTAGATGGCGATCTTGCAGAGATGATAACAAAAAAAGGTCAGACCCTCCCGGCCCATAAATACCTGAGACCTCCCACTCATTCCCCAGTATAAAGATAGCAGTAAGACCAAGGGACCAGGAAAGCCAATAAAAACTAACAACGGTTCACCATATAAAGGATCCAGAATACAAAAGGGCAGGGTGAAGCGGGGTGTGTGACATACTTATAATACCCATTTTACAGGTGAGTATTCACAAAATGGTATTATTCTAAGTATGTCACACACCCCGCTTCAAGACATTCATTACACTTGGGACATCCAATAGCAGTGTCCATAAAGGGCGGGGATCCAAAAAACAAGGCACAAACTTAAACCACTGCAGCTTGCAGAACTTTTCGGCCCAAAACAGCATCCGCTGAGGCCCGAACATCAATCTTGTAAAACTTGGAAAAAGTGTGAACCGAAGACCAAGTAGCAGCCTTACAAACCTGCTCAACAGAAGCCTGGTGCTGGAAGGCCCAGGATGCCCCAACAGCACGAGTAGAATGAGCAGTAACACGAAAAGGAGGAATCTTCCCCTTAGCAGAATAGGCCCCAACAATGGCCTGGCGAATCCATTTACTAATGGAAGACTTGGCAGGAGCCAAACCCTTCCTAGGCCCAGAGGGCACCACAAAAAGGGCGTCAGTCCTACGAAAAGGAGAAGTAGCCACCAAATAGTACTTCACACAGCGGACCACATCCAAAGAATGCAAAACCCTCTCCTTGTCATTGCTGGGCTTAGGACACAAGGAGGGAAGAAAAATATCCTGATTCAAATGAAAAGCAGAGACCCCCTTAGGAAGAAAATCTGGTTTGAAGCGGAAAACAACCTTGCCCTGATGCCTCTCAAAGTAAGGAGCCTTAATAGACAAGGCTGCCAACTCCGAAACACGACGAACGGAAGTGATGGCAACCAGAAAAACAACCTTCTGAGTAAGCGTAGAAAGTGCAATATCCTGCAAAGGTTCAAAAGGAGCAAGGCAGACAAAACCAAATTCAAATCCCAAACTGGGAGCAAAGGCTTCCTAGGAGGCCGCACATGCGTAACCCCCTGGAAAAAGGTCTTAACCAGAGGATGAAGAGCAAAAGACTTTTGAAAGAAAACTGCCCCTTCAGCGTACTAAGCTGCAAACCTTGGTCAAGACCATGTTGCAGAAATTCCAAAACCCTAGGGATAGAAAACGCCCTGCAAGGCAAGGCCCTGACCTCACACCAATCAATATAAGACCTCCAAGTCCTATAATAGATGGCAGAGGAAGACTGCTTCCTAGCCCTAACCAGAGTCTGAATGACAGCATCAGAAAGACCTTCCTCCCTCAAGATGGAGGTTTCAGCAACCACGCCGTCAAAGCCAGCGTTGGTAAATTGGGGTAGAGCAGTGGCCCCTGAGTGAGCAGATCCGGCAGAAGGGGCAGGTCTAACTGATCCTCCGCCAACCTTACCACGTCTGTGAACCAAACCTGTCTTGGCCACCTTGGAGCCACCAGGATTGCTGACACGCCCTCTAGTCCCCGTAACTGATGAGTCAAGTGAGCCAGAACCAACCCGATGGCTCTCAACTCCAGAACATTGATGGGATCGTGAGCCTCCTGAGGCCCCCACAGCCCCTGAAACTGAAGATCCTTCCAAAATCCCCCCCAACCTGACAGGCTGGCATCCGTGGTGACCGTGTCCCAACGAGGGGTCAGAAAGGACCTGCCCCTCGTTAGATTGCTTGGTTTCAACCACCACCAAAGGGAACGCCGCACCCGGGGGGACATCAGAATGGACTGATCCAATGACAGCAGGGACCCGTCCCAGGCCGCCAAGAGATGGAGCTGGAGCGTCCTTGTGTGAAACTGGGCAAAGGGAACCGCCTCGACGACGCCACCATCAATCCCACGAGTCGCATCCCTAGCCGGATGGACGGACGGGAAATGGATAGAAGACGCTGAGTCAAATCCTGAATCAGAAGAACCTTGGCTTGGGGGAGAAACACCCTGGCCTGAGAAGTATCCAGCGACATTCCCAGGAACTCCACCACCCTGGAGGGAGTGAGGCAGGACTTGGGATAGTTGATCACCCAACCGAAACTCTCCAGAGTGGACACCACATTCCTGGTATCCAGCTGCGCCTGACTGAGGGAAGACGCCATGATGAGAAGATCGTCCAGATAGGGCACGATGCGGGCTCTGAGTATGGCCATCACTCCTGCCAACACCTTGGTAAAAACCCTTGGAGTCAAGGTAAGGCCAAACGGAAGAGCCACAAACTGAAAATGTCGTTTGTCCACGACAAACCTGAGGAATCTCTGGTGTGCCAGAAATATTGGAATAAGCAGGTAAGCATCCTTGATGTCTATGGACGTCATGAAGTCCCCCTGACGAAGTGAGTGGATGGCTGAGCGCAGAGTTTCCATACGGAACTTCCGGGGACCAACGAACCTGTTGAGCAACTTCAGATCCAGAATGGGACGAACGGATCCGTCCTTCTTGGGCCCCGTGAACAAATTGGAATAGAAGCCCAGGCCCCGGTCTGAGTGGGGCACCGGGCAGATGACAGCCATGTCCAAAAGACTTGCTACTGCCGCCCGAAGCCCCTGGGCGGCCAGAGGATCTGACAGCACCCGAGAACTGAAGAATCTGTGAGGGGGCCGGAACTCAAACTCCAGCTTGTAACCGGAAGACACCACTTCCTGAATCCACCTGTCCGAGACCTCTTGGACCCAAACCTGGGAGAAGAGTAGCAGCCGTCCCCCCACCCGAAAGGGTGAGGGCGCCCCCTCATTGCTGAGCCGGCTTGGCAGCGGCTCTAGGCTTGGAGCCCCAACTGTATCCTGGACGGGCCCGACCCCTGCCCCAGGAATCACTTCTGGATGAGGGGAAAGCCAAACCCCTGCCGACTCTAGCCCCACGAAAGGACTGAGAGAAGGAAGCCGCCCCCCGAAAGGGCGACGCTGCTTCTTACGCTGAGGTAACTTACCTCCCTTTGCCACCAAATCCAATTTTTCTCCAAAGAGCCGCAACCCCACAAAGGGAAGGGCCGTGAGCGACTTTTTGGACACAAAATCAGCCGCCCACTGGCGTAACCAAACCGACTGGCGGATAGCCACAAGCAGAGCCGCAGCTCTGCTACACATCACCAAAGTGTCTTCCAGGGCGGACAGTACAGGATATTTCTTGTCCCAACCCGGTGGAACACCCGGAAGCCGAGTCGGCCTCTCCCATTCCTTGAGAATGATACCATCAAAATGCTTTTGATAAGGAAATTCCAAGCGCGGCTTAGTTACTTCAAAGAACTTCCCCTTCAGCGGAGGAGCCGCCTCGGGTGGAGAAATAGCCAGGACCTCAAACATATGAGCCAGGACCCTAGCGGTATCCAAAGAATCCCCCTGGCCCTGCTCGGTATCGGCGCTCACAAACTGCTGATCATCGGAGTCATCAGACTCCTCATACAACTCCCCGTCCTCTCGCGGGGAAAAATCAGACCAATCCAGGGAGTCAAAATCCTCCCTATCAAAGGCCTGCGCAGCCGTATACAAATGTTTTCTCTTTGCCGTGGCCTTTTTAGCAACGGCACTGGAAAACATTTTTTTCAAGATTGGCCAATCTGGCACACACCTCAGATTGCGACTCCCTGCCAATGACCACATCACATGGGGTACGTGTCAAGCGAGGGGGAGATGGAGAGGAGACTGGCGGAGCAGAACCGGACACCTGAGATCCAGTCTGCCGCGTACTAGACTGCGCACAGGGTACACATAGAAAATACCATTTTGTGAGTACTCACCTGAAAAATGGATATTGTCAGTGTGTCACACACCCCGCTTCCCCTTTAATTCTTACGATTGGGTTTCTCCACCAGCAGGTGGCGACGTTGCAGAGAGAAGTCTTGAAAACGAGCCCCTTCCTGCCTATATATACCTGGGACCTCCCACTTAACACCCAGTGATTTCAAAAGCAGAAAGATAAGGTACCAGGAAATCCAATGGTAACCTCAAAATAAAGAAAAGCTTCACCATATAAAGGATCCAGGATACCGAAAAGGGCAGGTGAAGCGGGGTGTGTGACACACTGACAATATCCATTTTTCAGGTGAGTACTCACAAAATGGTATTATTCTCAGTGTGTCACACACCCCGCTTCCCCTTTAATTCTTACGATCGGGACATCCAAAAGCAGTGTCCACAAGGGATGGGTATCCGAAGGCAAAATGAAGCATAACTTAAATAACTGCAGTCTGCAGAACTTTGCGGCCAAACACAGCATCCGCTGAGGCCCGCACATCAACCTTGTAAAACTTAGAAAAAGTATGAACAGAAGACTAAGTAGCAGCCTTACAAACTTGTTCAACAGAAGCTTGGTGCTGAAAAGCCCAAGACGCTCCAACGGCGCGAGTAGAATGAGCAGTGATACGAAAAGGGGGAACTTTCCCCTTAGCAGAATAGGCCGCAATAATGGCCTGACGTATCCATTTGCTAATGGAGGATTTGGCCGGCGCCAAACCCTTCCTAGGCCCACAGGGCACAACAAAAAAGGCATCAGTTTTACGAAAAGGAGAAGTAATAATCAAATAGTACTTAACACAGCGTACTACATCCAAACAATGCAAAACCCTCTCCTTGTCATTCTTAGGCTTAGGACACAGGGAGGGAAGAACAATATCCTGATTCAAATGAAAAGCAGAAACAACCTTAGGAAGAAAGTCCGGTTTGAACCAAAAGACCACTTTGTCCTGATGCCTCTCAAAGTAGGGCGCCTGAATAGACAAGGCCGCCAACTCCGAGACACGCCGAACCGAAGTGATAGCTACCAAGAAGACAATCTTCTGAGTCAAGGTAGACAAGGCAATATCTTGCAAAGGCTCAAAGGGAGGAGCCTGAAGAGCAGAAAGAACCAAATTCAAGTCCCAAACAGGGAGTAACGGTTTCCTGGGAGGCCGCACATGCGTAACCCCCTGGAAAAAGGTTTTAACTAAAGGATGAAGCGCAAAACGCTTCTGAAAAAAGATAGACAAGGCAGAAACCTGCCCTTTCAAAGTACTCAGCTGAAGACCAGAGTCCAGCCCTAATTGCCAAAACTCCAGAATCCTGGAGACTGAAAAGACCCTACAAGGAAAAGATCTAACCTCACATCAAGCGATATAGGCTTTCCAAGTCCTATAGTAGGTGATAGAAGAAGACCTCTTCTGAGCACCGATCAGAGTCTTAACAACCAAGTCAGAAAGACCCTCCTCCTTCAAGATGAAGGTCTCAGCAGCCAAGCCGTCAAACCCAGCGTTGGTAAATTGGAGTAAGACAGGCGACCCTAAGTGAGCAGATCGGGCCGAAGAGGCAGAATGAACAGATCCACTGCCAGCCGAACGATGTCTGCGCACCAAACTCGCCTTGGCCACCTTGGGGCCATGAGAATGGCATACATCTTTTCCAGAGCCAGCTTCTGTACCACCCAGCCTAGCATGGGTATCGGAGGAAACAGGTACAGAAACCCCAGATCCCCCCAGCTCAGGGACATGACGTCCACTGCCAGAGCCAGAGGATCCTGGGAGAGTGACACGAAGTTCGGGAGCCTGCAATTGTGACGAGAGGCAAACAGGTCCACCTCCGGAGTCCCCCACCGGAGCGGAATGCAGACTGCCGAGAGACAAGGAACATGTGCCTCCGCCCAGGTCAGGATCAGGGACACCTCTCTGAGGGCACCCAGTCTGCGAGTCCCTCCCTGATGATTGATGTAAGCAACCACCGTTCGATTGTCCGAGCGAACCTGAACCAGAAGGCCCAGAACATGTTGAGACAAAAGAGCAAGAACCAGACGGATGGCTCTTAGTTCCAGAACATTGATGGGCAAGTGGACCTCTCGATGTCCCTACTGCCCCTGAAACTGAAGAACCAACGGCCGTGGTCGCCAGTCCTGGGATGCCAACAGGTGAAACTGAAGCGTCCTCGTGAGGAACTGAGGGAGAAACACCCTGTGTTGACCGGAATCCAACCGCATTCCCAGAAAGGACACCACCCTGGCCGGAGCGAGGGAGGACTTGGAAAGGCTGAGGAACTACAGATCCAGGACGGGGCGAACCGACCCGTCCCTCTTGGGGACTGTGAAAAGATTGGAGTAAAAACCGAGGCCCATCTCTAAGTGCGGCACCGGCCGGATGACCGCCATTTCCAGAAGATTCCTTACCGACGCCAGGAGCTCCTGCGCGGCCAAAGGATCGGTGAGCACCCGAGACCGGAAAATCCGTGAAGGAGGGCGAGACTCGAACTCCAGCTTGTAACCGGACAACACCATCTCCCGGACCTATCTGTCCGGAAACTCCTGGTCCCAAACCAGGGAGAAGTGTCGCAATCGTCCCGCCACCCGCACGGGTGAGGGCAGCCCCTCATTGCAGAGCGGGCTTACCAGTAGGCTTGGGGCCCCAGGATTGACCGGGATGGCCACGGCCCCTCCCCCGGGTCCAACTTCACCCCCGGTAGTGGGAAAGGAAGCCCTTGCGTTGAGGCAACTTACCTTCCTTGGTAACTGTATCCAACTTATCGCCAAACAGGCGCAAGCCTAAGAAAGGTAGTGCTGTAAGCGCCTTCTTAGAGTTAAGGTCCGCCGTCCACTGGTGCAGCCACACTGACCGACGAATAGCAACCAGCAGTGCCGCTGTCCTGCTACTCGACGCAAGAGCATCGTCCTGGGCGGTCAAGACAAAGGAAATAAACGACTCACACTGCTTGAGAGAACTAAACTCATCACAAGCGGGATCAAGACCTGCGTACAGATCCCTAATAATGGACCTAACTGCCAACAGAAGAAGCGCCGAAGCACAAACCGGCCACAGTGTCGATCCGGCACTGTTAAAACCATGGCGAGCCAACTGATCAATCCGACGATCCTCACCATCTTTAATGGTAGTGGTGTCAGAGGAGTGCAACACAGCCGAGCTAGACAGCCCTAACACAGGGGTATTGACGTCAGGGGGCACTGACCAAAGCTTCACCAAGTCCTCCGGAAAGGGATAACGCTTATCCCAATTAGGAGGAGTTCCAGCCAGGCGCGCGGGTTGTTCCCATTCCTTAAGGACAACCCTCTCAAAGTGCTGTTGCCTGGGAAACACCAAATGCGGCTGGGGCACATCAAACAACTCACCCAACTTTAAACATTTGAGCCAAAATGGAAGGAGTGTCAAGGGACACCCCCACAGCCTGATCACCAGCAGTGTCATCCAATAGCTGGTATGCAGGCTCATCCGACTCCTCAAGGAGTTCCCCCTCCTCATCAGGGGCACAATCAGACCAATCCAAAAATTCAGGTACCTCACCCTCCGAAACAGGCACTGCCGGAGAAAGGTGCTTCCGCTTTGCCATAGCCTTCTGAGCTACCGTAGCGGAAATGATCTTCTCGAGGTTTGCCAACCGCGCATGCACCTCGGAATGCGAATCCCCCTTCTTGACAATGTCACGCGGGGTCCGGAATAAGGAAGGGGGGTAGGAGATTACGGAAGTTGCGGGGAGCCAGAAGCCGGAGCGACGGACTGGCGCGCAATATTCTGCCTTGCACATGGAACGCATAATATGACATCATCGCCTGGGAGCGGAGCCCCACAACCCCCACACAGCCTGGATAGCCCCGAAGAGCCATTTCCAGTAACGTCGGAAGCCTCCATATGGTAAAATTATGGTATTCGAAACAACCCAGGGTTTTACGCATTAGGCAACCCGGGATGCCCCTTTGTAATTAAAGTCCCGGGAGTGGGAGGATTTTTTAAGCCAATCCCAAGCATGAAATGGCCTCGGCAATGGATAAATATGTATAGAAGCTTCCTCTGTTGATATGATCCCTGGACCAGTGTGTATTGAGTGAGCCCCTTTGGAGGAAGAGAGACTCATTTATAAGTATCTTAAACAAATTACTTACAATGCTGCTTGACTTTTGCACCTGCATTTATTGATTTGGTGTTTTGCCTCTCCCAATTAAAAGCGACTAATTATCGATATAGAACCATATAAGAAGATCAGAATTGCTTGTTATATAGGACCTGGTAGAATGAATTGATTTAATTTTCTAATGTGTGATTTTTGTATATAGGTTATAATGAATATTTAATTATGCTGGTTACATAGTTATATGTTGTAGGTTTTGTAACATTGTTTGTTGATAGATATAAGTGGTGGTCCCACATCAATCTCCCTACGGGTCCTCATGGGCTACTGTGCTGAATGCTATTAGCTTCAGCACGCCTAGCATGTAAGGCACCCTTTTTATATATGTGCACCGCCCAGGTATGGGCTTATTACTGTGATCCCGCATCCTGCCTCTCCCCTCCCCTCTGTTCTCTCTCCCCTCTCCTCCTTTCTTTCCTGGGGTTCCTTTTATTGTTTCCCCTGCTGCCCTGTCATCGCTGGGCTGTCTAGTTGCGGCGGGTGGCCGGAGCGCCGGTGACGTCACGGATATGGGGACTGTGACCTGCACGTGCGCTTCGACCTCCCGCTGAGGGGCAGCTTTGACATATAACTGTCCTACAGGCATGCGGTTTGCCTGTGGGAGTTGGATGCGATGGGTACCCTTTCAGCTGTCCTGTTTTGGGCCGGATCAACTTTCATGCACTGCGTCGCGCGTTGCCTGGCAACAGCGGGCAGGGCTCGCGTGACGCACTTCCGGCCGGAGTGCGCCTGCGCGAGTCCTGGCCCAGCTTCAGTACAGGCATTGAGCCGTGCCATCACATCACAGCTGTGCGGGGTTGCGCATTGGCTATACGGGGCGATTTGGAGGCGGGGGATGGGAGGTAGGATATGGTAACCACGGGCTCACATTGGCTTTCCCCTCCATTGGGCGGGCACGTGCATTCATATTTAAGGGACTTGATGTGGGGCTCTTTTCATTTTCGCCCTGATGAAGTAGTGTGGGGTCACTACGACACGCGTTGGCATTTTATCCCTACAGGGGTACCCCGGTTGGTCTGTATATATGTACACTTATAATTTCTTTGCGTTATTTCTTGATAATATTCATAATTGTATGTTTCCCTTGCACACCCTGGTTAGTCCTCCTGTTATATGAAGAGTGATTTTGGTGTTTTTTACTGTGTGATAATTTTCATATAAGGCACAATTGACTGCAGATTTGCACATATTTGTGATAGGTGATTAGTTTTTAGATTTTGTGTTTTAGGCTGGACTTAGGGTTATATGATGATTCTGACAGACCTCCGGTGCCCCCTGGTGTTTTTATATATTTTTATGTTATGTCTGTTGTGTATATGTAATAGTGTCATTTTTGTGTAACCATTTAGACTAATAAATTCTTTATACCTTTGTACACTTATGAGTAGTGCCACTCATTAGCAACCCGGCATCCTTTTTGGGGGAGTGTGGGTTCCCCCATTTCCTTGTCTAGGTTTTTACATTTTGGTACTGGGTTGAGTGAGCACACGAATATTCATGCTATAACGAGTACTAGTGGCTACTAGGCGAGTGCTGCCCAGTTAGTTTGTCTACATTTTGCTATATATACACACACACACACACATATATATATACATACATACACCCATACACATACATATACGCCTATATACCCAATTTGAATACACATAACTCAAAGAGAAAAAGTGCCTCCAGGAAAAGACGCTAAACATGCCATGGCTAATACAAACAGCACAAAGACGGCCCCACGTGCGCGATGGTGGGGACCGTTTACCTGCTACAGCCGCACTGGACGCGTCCTCTTCCCCCAGCCAGCTCCAGCACACATCATAATGAGACAGAGGAAATGAGGCGGGCCCGGACACAGCGCGCCTCGGCCACGCTCCCTGCTCACCGAGCGAGGCCGCAGAGAGCGCGGCCCTGCCCCTCCAGTGACGCGGCTCGCCCAATGGCGAGACCGCAAGCAAAAAGGGGGGAAATTCAAAAGTGAAACAAAAAGTAAAAAGAAACAGTGAAAGCGCCCCAGCAGCTCAGGCCACGCGCTGCCACCGCGGCGCTGACCCTGCGCCTAAGCCCTTTCCATACAACACTCAAACAAGTGAAGCACCCCATGCAAACAAGCACCCCCCCCCCCCAAAGCGAAGGGAGAAGGGACCGAGCGGGAGAAGGTGGCAAAGGGGAACCTCGGGACAGGGGCATCCCACATCCTGATCACCATGCCAGATAGCCGCATTGCCCCACGCGTGGGGTCGAGCGGAGGAGATAAGCTCCTAGGCACCTAAAGTGCCATCTACCTTTGCCCAGCCAGCAGCCTAGGCTGGGAGGCTTCCGTTATCTAGGCATAAAACACACAATAGACTGGGCAGAAATAGACCAAAAGGGGATGCCGGGTTTGACCCCGGCTACCTGCAAGCAGGAGACTTCTTTCTTCTGTCTTGCCGCCTCATGCAGAGAGAAAATACTGGGTGTTAAGCGGGAGGTCCCAGGTGTATATAGGCCGGAAGGGGCTCGTTTTCAAGACTTCTCTCTGCAACGTCGCCACCTGCTGGTGGAGTAACCCGATCGTAAGAATTAAAGGGGAAGCGGGGTGTGTGACACACTGAGAATATACATCATCCCCCAAAAGGGATACCCCACACCACAAACACAGCCTGGATTGCCCCGAGGGGGGCACAAGCCCAGTATCCGGGGAAGCCTCCATATGGTGATTTTTTAATAATATATATTATATATATATATATGTGTGTGTACAATGCTCTTTTTGGGAATTACGCAATAATGCAACCAGGGATGCCCCTTTAAGTCCCAAGTGGGAGGATTTTAAGCCAGCTAAAATTTAACCAGGGACCGTGGACCAGGAGAACCCCCCTTTAATATGATCAATGGTCCACCTGGAACACAAAAAAATACAATTCTGTGAGATACTCACCTGTAGAATTGGTATTATAAGTATACAGTACGTCCTGCTCCAGATAGATTACTTACACTTGGGTTATCCTCCGCCAGATGGCGCTGCACTGTAGACATGTAAAACAGGCTCCTCCCGGCCCCTCAAATACCCGGGGACCTCCCACAAGGCACAAAGCAGTGAAAAAGAAGCCGGGAGAATTTAACAACCAAAAACTGGTAACCATAACAATGATAACAATCACCATACAGGGGATCCAGAATAAAGCAAAAAACAGGGTGGGGTGGAGCAGGACGTACTGTATACTTATAATACCAATTCTACAGGTGAGTATCTCACAGAATTGTATTATTCTTAGTATACAGTACATCCTGCTCCAGATAGATTACTTACACTTGGGACATCCAATAGCAGTGTCCGTAAGGTAGGGTGGGATCCCCAATAAAAAGGTAACAGCAGACAGTTTAAACCATTGCCACCTGCAAAACCTTGTGGCCAAAAAACAGCAACAGCTGAGGCCTTAACATCAACCTTGTAAAACTTTGAAAAGGTATGAACAAAAGACCAAGTAGCAGCCTTGCACACTGCAACACTGCACAGTGCAATAGAAGCCTGGTGCTGGAAGGCCCAAGGGGGCACCAATAGCACGAGAAGAGAGAGCAATAAAGCTAAGGGAGGACTCTTCCCTTAGAATCACAGCCTGACGAATCCACATGCTGATAGTAGGACCAGTAGTCCTAGGACCAGAAGGGACCACAAGAAGAGCCTCAGTGTTCTTGCAAGGTGCAGAAGCCACCAGATAGTACATCAGACACCTAACCACAACCAAAGAGTGCAAAACTCGCTCCTTAACATTGCAAGGGTTAGGGCAAAAAGAAGGAAAAACAATATCCTGAATCAATGAAAAGCAGACACTACCCTAAGGCAGAAATTCTGGATTGAACCAAACAACACCTTGTCCTGGTGCCTCTCAAAGTAGGGGGGCTGAATGGACAGCACCACCAACTCAAACACACGCCTCACAGAAGCGATAGCTACCAGAAACATGACCTTCAGTGTAAGAATAGCCAAGGCAGCAACCTGCACAGGTTCAAAGGGAACACCCTGCAAAACAGGCAAGACCATTTTCAAATCCCAAAACAAAAAAACAGGGCCCATAGGTTGTAGTGGGGAACGCACATGTGTAACCCTCTAAAGGCAGTCTCAATCAAGGAAAGCTGAACAAAGACTTCTGAAAGAAGAGAGACAGGATAGAACCTGACCCTTCATAGTACTGAGTTAGAGAAAAACTCCAACCCATGCAGTAAAACTCCAGATCCCTGGGAACTGAGAACACCCAACAGGGAAGAGGCCAAGACTCAACCAGTCAAGGAAGGTATGCCATGCCATATAACAGACAGAAGAAGAATCATCTTCCTAGCCTTCACCATGGACTCAACCAACGAGGTAGACAACCGTTCTCCTTCAAGATGGAGGTTTCAGCAGTCAGGCCATCAAGGCCAGAGTTAGTAAATGGAATGGCGTAAGTGGTCCTAAGTGAGCAGATCTGGCAATCCAGGCAGAAAGCACAGATCTACTGCCAACTGCACCACGTCTGCGAACCACACTTCTTCTTGGCCACCTGAGGCCACCAGAACAACGGTCACCTCTTTCAGAGCAATCCTATGCAGAACCCTGCATAGCAGGGGGAATGTAGAAAGACATACAGAAACTGAATGCCCGGCCATGACCGTACTAAGGCATCCAGGGGCACGGCCAGAGGATCCTGGTACGGGGAGACAAAGGCCGGGAGTTTGCGATTGTAACGGAAGGCAAACAGATCCACATAGTTTGGCCCCAACGGTGATACAGAGAGTGGAACACCCTGTTGCAGAGGGACCCCCCCGGAATGTGTACCGCTGAAAGGCAAGGAACATTGGCCTCCACCAATCAGAATCAGAGACACTTCCTGGAGGGCCAAACTGGACCGGGTCCCTCCTTGATGATTGATGTAGGCAGCCATCAGAGTGACCATGCGCCCCGAGCAGGCAGGTCCTGAAATGAGCAGTCAAACGAATCAGAACTAACCTGATCGCTCACAGCTGCAAGACGTTGATAGGTGAATAGGCCTCCTACGGACCCCACCTCCCCTGGAACCGCAGGGCCAGGAGAAACCCCCCCAACCTGATAGACCGGCAACCATGGTGACCGTCTCCCAGGAAGGAGCAAGAAGGTTCCACCCCCCAATAGGTTCCTTGAGTCCATCCACTACAAGAGGGACCTCCTCACCAGGGGGGGGGGGGGGGGAGAGACACCCAGACCCTGTCCAGGGACGCTGGGTCCTTGTCCCATACAGACAATATGGAAAGTTGCAGAAGCCCCAAGAGGGACTGAGCACAAAAGGCCGCTGCGAAGCACGCCACCATCAGGCCCATCAGCTGCATCCCCTGCCTTGGCAAAGGAACGGGGACAGCTAGTAGAAACTGAACTTGTGCAAGCAGATGTCCACCTTCTGCTGAGGAAGGAATATCCTTGCCTGAACAGTGTCCAGATTAGTGGTAGGTAGGTAGTGCAGCACGCGGACGCCCCTTGGCCTCATCAGAGACATCACCCCCGCCAGCACCTTGATGAGCACTCTGGGAGCTGAAAAGAGGCCAGATGGCCAGGCCACAAAATTGGCAGTGTTGATCCTCCAACACGGATCTAAGGAGTCTTGGTGTCCTGAAAACACAAGGATGTGAAAGTAAGCATCTTTGATATCCACAAACGGCATGAAGCCCACGGTTCGCAAGGAGCAAATGGCCGAGCGCAGAGTTTCCATGAGGAAGGTGCCTGTACTTGACAAATTGCTGAAGATCTGTGCATCCAGAATGGGCCAGACTGACCCATCTCTTTTGGCAACAGTGAGAAGGTTGGAGTTCGGTCTCTTGCCTCAATCTGTTAAGGGAAATCTGCGAATGACCCCCATACCCAGCAAACCTTGCATGGCCTGCGCCAGCATCTAAGCAGAAGCAGGGACCAGGAATACCCGGGACCCGGTAATCATAAGGGAAGGGTGCACAGCAAAAACCATCTTGCAGCCGGAGGACACTACCTCCTAAATTCACCGGTCTGAGGCGTGGTGCCTCCAGACTTAAGCAAGGTGCCGCAGCCGTCCCCTCACCCAGGCGGCCCATCACGCTTGAGGGGACTTGGGAGAGGATTTGAGCTTAGCCCCCCCAGAGGAGCAGGGGTGTTGTCTTCTGCTCCTGGGACAGGGAGTTGCGGGAGCCCCACGAAGGACGCCCCTGGTTCCTGCTTAACACCATGGTGGGGGGTGGAAGGGGGGCCCTGGCCCCGAAGGGCCAGAGACAGCCGTCTACGCTGGGGTAACTTACCTCTCCTACCAAACAGGTCTAGGCGGGCCCCAAACAGACGCAGCCCTTTAAAGGGGAGCCCGGTAAGGGCCTTCTTCGCAGCATTGTCAGCACCCCACTGTCGCAGCCAGAGTAAGCGACGTATAGCCACCACAAGGGCAGAAGTTCTTGCACACATTCTAATGGTGTCATCCAATGCTAATAGGAATTTTACAAACTCATCACAATTGGAGAGTGCATTAAACACATCCCTGGGGAGATCATCAGGAGCATGATCAAGCATTTTCCTGATGAGGGTTCTAGTGGCCACAGCAGTAATGGCAGAGGCACAGACCGGGCGTAGCGCCGTCCCCACACATGCAAAGGTGTGGGAGGCCAGCAGGTCAATGCGCCGGTCCTCAGCATCCCGAAGGGTAGTATAGTCGGGGGGATGCAAGAAAGGGGTGTTAGATGGCCCTATGATCGGGACATCCACCTCAGGGGGGAACGACCAACATTTAACCAAGTCAGGGGGAAAGGGGTACTTACTATCCCAATCTCCTGGGACCCCTGGAAGTTTACTGGGGCACTCCCATTCCTTGAGCACAAGGGTATGGAAATGTGCCTGCTCTAGAAATTCCAAGCGTGATGATGCTGTATGGAAAACGCTCCCCTCTTTGTCTGGGAGCCTCACCAGGGGGAGAGATAGACAGAACCTCAAAGATCTTGATCAATAATCTGTCATCCTGGATCCAGGGGTCAGGGTCAGAGTCTTCATGAGCCTCAGGTCTCTCATCAGAGGAGCCTGAGTCAGAAAACAGCTCTCCTTCATCAGAAGGGGTATAGCCACACAGAGTCATAAACTCCTCAGTTCCCATTGGGAAAACAGTAACATTAGGCGCCAAAAGCCGCTTCTTACCAGGGCCCTTACGCGCTAAGGACCTCACAAAAATCTGTTCAGCAGTAGGCAGTCTAGATGCCACTTTAGGCTGAGAATCCCCACTTGTGTGCGACTCAGCAGGAGTGAGATTTAAGCCAGGGGGATTAGGTGAAGTGAGGCGAGGTACAGCCACTGGCAGGCCAGATTGCAAAGCCAGCGCTTGCTCAGCACAAGGTACGCAGACCCGTGTCTTGTCAGCATCAGCATGGGGTTGTCCACACACCATACACCGCCGGTCATGTCCCAGAAGGATCCCGGTCACATTATCCTAGATGCCTCCATATGGTGATTATTAGGCACAATATGCCAGTAGGGATTGACGCTATAAAGCAACCCTGGATGCCCCAATGACCCACTAGGGAGTGGGAGTAAATTTACAAGGCCCGCTATCAATTACACCGGGCCAGGAGAAGCCAGTGGGTTCACCCTCTGAAAGACACAATGAGAAGAAGGGTGTCAGAACCGAAACACACTACAGTGAATTATAAAGCCACCCGCGAGGGCACTTACGGATCACGGTAAGTAAGAACGTCTCACACACACACACACGCGCGCGACCAGACAATATGACGCCGAGAACGTCGAAGGGCGAGCCAGCGTGAGCCGTGACACGAGGCGCACCATGCCAGGCCCCGCCTCCCCGAAGAGCGCAAAGTCCAACAGACAAACAGCCAATGAGGACGCAGAAGCGTCTGAGGTAACGTCGCCGCCCGGCGCGGAACATCCAAATGAAGGAAAAGGCGCGCGGCGGCGGCATTACAGTGTAAAAAGACAAGTCAGCGCGGCGGTTGACACCACATACACCAGTCCAAGCAGACATTACCAAGAGGACCATAAGCATGTAATTACAGTACATGGACATCCACACACACACCCCCTTCTCTTCCTCCCGAGGGCTACTGGGAGAATGAGGGAGGATGGCAGCCCTTTGTACATGGCCCACCGCTACCGGGGCATGGGACAATAATGCGGGAGGGGCATCCCATAAGGCTCACCATCAGCCTATACCGCCTACCCTTTGGTGGGGGACTGCGGTGGAGCAACGCTCCTTAAGCACACATGGTGCTGCCTACCTTCACCTGACCAGCGCAGCCCAGGCTGGGAGGCACATCACATCAAGGACGGGTGGGAATAGTCCAACAGGGCCGCAGGCTAAAAGCCCCGCTCACCTGGGACAGAGTGATAATTTCATGTCTTCGCAGTAAGCACTGCAGAGAAATCTGGGGATTTGTGGGAGGTCCCCGGGTATTTGAGGGGCCGGGAGGAGCCTGTTTTGCATGTCTCTGCAGTGCAGCGCCATCTGGCGGAGGATAACCCAAGTGTAAGTAATCTATCTGGAGCAGGACGTACTGTATACTAAGAATAACAAGAACACGCTCAGACCATGCTAGAAATAGTTAACAACAGATGAATCAGATGGCCATAAGGCCACTCACCCGACCTTCAGTACCGTATGCCTGGCACAGGGAAGGCGCAGAGTGCAGTAGGAGGAGGGAGGGCGGGCAAGCACGGTTCGCGCGTTGCGCCCGGCCCTCCCCTGTCTCTCCCGGCCAGAAGCCGGGACATGAAAGACGCGCCCGCAGCAGGGGGGCGGGCCGTAAGCGCGCGCGAGCGCCTGGCCCCACCCCCCCGCCCAGAGGAGAAGAAGCCCTCATGGGCTCACCGCCGCCATTGCCACACAGCTCCCGGAGGCGCCGCGCCAGTCACCGCCGGCACCAAAGTGAAAGTAAAAGCGCCGGCGCCAGTCAAAGTGAAAGTAATAGCGCACACACAGTAAACATACACAAGCACGCACACACACATACACGCACACACACATAAATGATAGGAATCCATAAGGAAACCGCCCCCCCTCCCTCTAAGGGTATCCGGGAGAGGGGGAAACCATGCCAGGGTAGGGCCAATGGATGGGGCATCCCAAACCGGGATCACCAACCCGGATAGCTGCCTACCCCTTGTTATGGGGTCTCACGGCTCCTAAGCACCAGGGGCGCCAACTACCTTTGCCCGGACCAGCAGCCTTGGCTGGGAGGCAAGTTACTTAATAGAAGGGATCCGGGCAGAAATAGAAGAATAAAAAGTGGCCGGGAGTCATCCCGGCTACCTGCAAGGAGGAGACATCATCTTCTGACTTGCTCGTCTCTGCAGAGAGGGAAAACTGGGGAATGAGTGGGAGGTCCCAGGTATTTATGGGCCGGGAGGGTCTGACCTTTTTTTGTTATCATCTCTGCAAGATCGCCATCTACAGGTCAGTATACCAAAGTGTAATGAATATCTTGAAGCGGGGTGTGTGACATACTTAGAATAGATGGGACCCCACCTGTCCATTTGGATTAACGGAACTCTGGCTAAACTAACCTTTACATTCATCAGTTACTCCTGACTGAGTTGTTCTGTGATCACAAACCTGCTGACTGATCCACCCATAAACCCAGATTTGTAGAGCATTCAAAAAAATACATAGATCAATATAAACAACTTGTTTTGCATTTATACGTTGTTTTGTTATTTATTAGGAACTGCTAATTAGCTCATTCGTTTTTACAAACGCACTTTTACATACAGGAACTTAGGCAAGGTATGGTAAGTCAAAGAGGGTCAGGGTACAGGGGTCTAGACTTTTGGGTTTGTATTGGACCCAGCATTACACATAATAGTTTAGTTCCCATGAGCTCTGGGCAACTACCATTTAAAGCAGATTCTCCAGAAGCACTCCAAAGAGGCCATGCAAACACTCAGGATATGAACAACAGCTGGAGTATACCTCTTCGACAGCAACACAGTCAAAACAAGCAACCTGAAATAGCAAGCTGGACAAGGAGGGAGCCTCCAAGTTTGGTCAATAGTCAAATAACCCCCCCCCCCCCCAACCCCCACACACGAATCACCAGAGGTAAAATGTAAGAACCCTGGGCAGCCTCAGGTAAGTTCAGCCTTCAAGTTATCCATTGCTGTGTGTTCCCACAATGGGGGAGCTCTCACTGTAGGACTGTTAGGAGAAAGAGGTGCCATGTGTGGCCCTGCAGCATTCCATACATTTGCAAATGTGTGCAACGAAAAGCTCTCTGTTTTTGCCAAATTTAGGCTAGTAAGATTTGTTGTAGGTCGGAGAGGATTTGAGTGCCAGGGTATTCCTTTTTGTTTTGTCTGTGACTAATTGCCCAACCCAGTTTACACCGCCCAGTCCAGCTATAAATTGATGGTGCTGCTTGCCATGTCCTTCATATCAATAGCCAAATTGACCACAGCTATATACCAGGCCATTTTTGTCCATTTTTGTTTGGGGTCATCAGAATGGTTGGAAGTGCCTCCAGTCTGACTTTTCAGAGCAACCAATGCATCAGAGGAAGTGTCAGTAGGGCATATTCCCTGATTGAACCCCTTCCAATGTTTGACTAGGGTATCCTTCAAGGAGGCTAGAAGATCACTTATTTGACTTACAAATGTGTTTTTTGGGCTCTGGACAGAGTTTGGCTCCATGAACAGAGTTCTCCCTAAGTAATAACGTTTATGATACACTTCCTGGGCCAAAAACCCGGTAAAGTCGATTTCCTGGGTTTTGTTTAAGGACATTCGGCAGGCAGCAACATAAAAAAACACTATATTCAACTTCCATCCCCAACAGGCGATCACTGATAGTAGGCGCGTAGTTTAACACCTGTAGTGCTGAGACTAATGTAAACTGTCTTGAAAAAAACAGCCCAATAGCCTATTTAAAAATTAACAACTTAACAGCAGGGCTTTACTTAGACTAATCTTACTGATTTCTTTGACTATGTCACTGTCATGTGTTGGATTAAGGTGGTGCTTCGGATATCGACTATCTGGATTTTAGCAAAGCTATTGACACAGTTCCACAAAAAATACCATTTTGTGAGTACTCACCTGAAAAATGGGTATTGTTGGTGTGCCACACACCCCGCTTCACCTTTAGATATTCATCCATTATTGGGTTAATCCACCGCAGGTGACGTAGTGCAGAGAGGAAGTCTTGTAACGAGCCCCCTTCCGGCCTATATACACCTGGTACCTCCCTTCAATCACCAGTATATTTAAAAAGCAGTAATACAAGGTACCAGTATTCCACCAGTAACCTCAAAATCAAATTTGATATAAACAAAAAGCTTCACCATATAAAGGCTTCGGAACTACCGAAAAAAGGGTGGGAGTGAAGCGGGGTGTGTGGCACACCAACAATACCCATTTTTCAGGTGAGTACTCACAAAATGGTATTATTCTTGGTGTGCCACACACCCCGCTTCACCTTTAGATATTCATCCATTATTGGGACATCCAAAAGCAGTGTCCACAAGGGCTGGGCAACTCAAGGCCAGGTGAAGCATAACTTAAATGACTGCAGTCTGCAGAACTTTGCGGCCAAAAACAGCATCCGCTGAGGCCCGCACATCAACTTTGTAAAACTTAGAAAAAGTATGAACAGAAGACCAAGTGGCGGCCTTACAAACCTGTTCAACAGAAGCTTGGTGCTGAAATGCCCAAGACGCCCCAATGGCGCGAGTAGAATGAGCAGTGATACGGAAAGGGGGAACTTTCCCCTTAGCAGAATAGGCCGCAGTAACGGCCTGACGTATCCACTTGCTAATGGTAGATTTGGCTGGTGCCAAACCCTTCTTAGGCCCATGGGGCACAACAAAAAAGGAATCCGTCCTACGAAAAGGAGACGTGATAATCAAGTAGTACTTAACACAGCGTACTACATCCAAACAATGCAACACCCTCTCTTTGTCATTCTTAGGATTAGGACATAAGGAGGGAAGAACAATGTCTTGGTTCAAATGAAAAGCAGAAACAACCTTAGGAAGAAAGTCTGGCTTGAACCAAAAGACCACTTTATCCTGATGCCTCTCAAAGTAAGGCGCCTGGATAGTTAAGGCCGCCAACTCTGAGACACGCCGGACCGAAGTGATAGCTACCAAGAAGACAATCTTCTGAGTCAGGGTAGACAAAGCAATATCTTGCAAAGGCTCAAAAGGAGGAGCCTGAAGAGCAGAAAGAACCAAATTCAAATCCCAAACAGGGAGTAGTGATTTCCTGGGAGGCCGCACATGCGTAACCCCCTGGAAAAATGTTTTAACCAAAGGTTTAAGCGCAACACGCTTCTGAAAAAAGATAGATAAGGCAGAAACTTGCCCTTTCAATGTACTAAGCTGAAGACCAGAGTCCAGCCCTGATTGTAAAAACTCCAGAATCCTGGAGACTGAAAAGACCCTACAAGGAAAAGATCTTATCTCGCACCAGGCGAAATTAGGCTTTCCAAGTCCTATAGTAAGTGATAGAAGAAGACCTCTTCCGAGCACTGATCAGAGTCTTAATGACTGAATCAGAAAGACCCTCCTCCCTCAGGATGGAGGTCTCAGCAGCCAGGCCGTCAAACCTAGCGCTGGTAAATTGGGGTAACACAATCGATCCTGAGTGAGCAGATCGGACCGAAGAGGCAGAACGACTTGGTCCACCGCCAGCCGAACGATGTCTGCGAACCACACTCGCCTTGGCCACCTTGGGGCCACGAGAACGGCGGACACCCTTTCCAGAGCCAACTTCCGAAGCACCCTGCCTAGCATGGGTATCGGAGGAAACAGGTATAGAAACCCCAGATCCCCCCAACTCAGGGACATGGCATCCACTGCCAGCGCCAGAGGATCTTGGGAGAGCGACACGAAATTCGGGAGCCTGCGATTGTGACGGGAGGCAAACAGGTTCACCTCCGGTGTCTCCCATCGGAGACATAGTGAGCGAAACACCCGAGGATGGAGAGCCCATTCTCCCAGACGGGGAGAGCCCCTGCTCAACCGGTCCGCTTCCTGGTTCTCCACTCCTGGAATGTATACCGCCGAGAGACAAGGAACATGGGCTTCTGCCCAGGTCAGGATCAGGGACACCTCCCTGAGAGCACTCAGGCTGCGAGTCCCTCCCTGATGATTGATGTAAGCAACCGCTGTTCGATTGTCTGAACGCACCTGGACCGGAAGACCCAGGACGTGCTGAGTCAGGAGAGCAAGCACCTGACGGATGGCTCTCAGTTCCAGAATATTGATGGGTAAGTGGGCCTCCTGAGGTCCCCATTGCCCCTGGAACTGTAGCTCCTTCCAGAATCCGCCCCCTCCCGTCAGACTGGCGTCCGTGATGACAATCTCCCAAAGAGGGGTCAGGAAAGACCTGCCCTTTACGAGATTGGTCGAGACCAACCACCACTGGAGGGACTGCCGGACCCGGGAGGACAACTGGAAGGGCTGATCCAGCGACCGAAGCCGTCGGTCCCAAGACGCCAACAGATAAAGCTGAAGCGTCCTCGTGTGGAATTGAGCAAAAGGAACTGCCTCAAAGGAGGCAACCATCAACCCTACCAGCCTCATCCCCAGACGGATGGACGGCCGAGGATTGGAGAGTAGGACCCGAGCAAACTCCTGAATCAGATGAATTTTGGACTGAGGAAGAAACACACTGTGCTGATGAGAGTCCAACTGCATCCCCAGGAAGGACACTACCCTGGCCGGAGCGAGGGAGGACTTGGGGAAGTTGATCACCCAACCAAAGCTTTCCAGCGTGGAGACCACCAACCTGGTGTCTGTCTCCGATTGATTGAGCGACGGAGCCATGATGAGAAGGTCGTCCAAATAAGGCACGACACGAATGCCCCGAGATCTGAAAATGGCTATGACCCCTGCCAACACCTTGGTGAACACTCTTGGAGCTGAGGTAAGGCCAAACGGAAGTGCCACAAATTGATAATGCTGATCCTTCATCACAAATCGAAGAAAACGTTGATGAGCGTGGCAGATGGGAACATGAAGGTAAGCATCCTTGATGTCTATGGACGTCATGAAGTCCCCTTGCCGAAGAGAGCCGACGGCCGTGCGCAAGGTTTCCATGCGGAACTTCTGAAACCGAATGAACCTGTTGAGTAACTTCAGGTCCAAGACGGGACGAACTGACCCATCTTTCTTGGGGACTGCGAACAGATTGGAGTAGAAACCGAGGCCCATCTCTAAGCGCGGTACCGGCCGGATGACCGCCATCTCTAGTAAATTCTTTACCGACGCCAGGAGCCCCTGTGCGGCGATAGGATCGATGGGCACCCGAGACCGAAAGAACCGTGAAGGAGGGCGAGACTCGAATTCCAGCTTGTAACCGGACGACACTACCTCCTGAATCCATCTGTCCGGAACTTCCCGGTTCCAAACCTGGGAGAAGTGTCGTAATCGTCCCCCCACCCGCACGGGTGAGGGCAGCCCCTCATTGCTGAGCGGGTTTACCAGCAGGTTTGGGCTTGGAGCCCCAGGACTGGGCGGGACGGCCACGGCCCCTGCCCGAGTCCAACCTGTACGACTGGAAGAGGGAAGGAAGCCCCCCTGCTCGCTCTATATCCTCGAAAGGAAGACCTACTAGAACCTGCCCCCCTAAAGGGGCGTCGAGGCCTTCTGCGCTGTGGCATCATACCACCTTTCGCGACAGAGTCAATTCTCTCCCCAAACAGACGTAGCCCCAAAAAGGGGAGAGCCGTGAGCACCCTTTTAGAAGCTGAATCCGCCGACCACTGTCGCAGCCATACAGACCGACGAATGGCCACCAGCATTGCCGCTGTCTTGCTACTCATAGCCAGCGCATCGTCCTGAGCGGATAGAACGTAAGACACAAAAGATTCGCACTGCTTAAGCGCAGCGAACTCATTACAAGCGGGATTGAGATCCTCGCATAGCCCCTGGATTACAGATCTTACTGCTAATAGAAGAAGGGCCGAAGCGCACACAGGGCGCATCGTTGACCCAGCATAAATAAAGCCATGGCGAGCATACTGGTCAATCCTACGATCCTCTCCATCTTTAGGGACAGAGGTCTCAGCAGACTGTACCATAGCAGAGCTAGATAGCCCTAGCACAGGGGTATCGACTTCAGGAGGAATGGACCAAAGCTTCACCAATTCTGGCGGAAAGGGATAACGCCTTTCCCACCTGGGAGGGATCCCAGATAACCGCGTGGGATGTTCCCATTCCTTAAGGACCACCCTCTCAAAGTGGTGCTGTCTGGGAAAAACCAAACGCGGCTGAGGCTCTTTAAACAACTGGCCCCTTGGCAGGGTGACAGCCTCAGGCGGATCTAAATTCAAAATTTCAAACATTTGGGCCAAAATGGAGGGGGTGTCAAGGGCAACCCCCGCCGACCAATCGCCAGTCGCATCAGCCTCAAGCTGATCTGCCGGCTCATCTGACTCCAAGAGGAATTCTTCCTCATCCGGGGAGCCATCGGACCATTCCACAGGCTCACATAATTCGTCCTGTGGAGCCGAAGATACTGGAGTCAGGCGCTTCCATTTCGCAGGGGCTTTCAACCCTGCCTTAACGGGCAATACTTTCCGAAGGCTGGCCAACTTTGCCGCCACCTCGGATTGCGAATCCCCACTTTTGACAGTGTCATGCGGGGTCCGGAACAGGGAGGGAGAGGCAGGAGATGATGGAAGTTGCGACGGGCCAGCAGCCGGATCAACAGACTGACGCGCAATGCTCTGCTTTGCACAAGGAATGCAAATAAAGACATCATCAGCGGGGAGGGCAGCCCCACATTTTACACACCCCCTGGACGACTCTGACGAGTCGTTACCGGTAGTTAGGGAAGCCTCCATATTGGTGATTTATGGTATCGCAAATACTGGGATTTTTAAGGCATAAGCCAACCCGGGATGCCCCTTTATCAAAAAATGTCCCGGAAGGGAGGGTTTTTTTTTTTTTTTTTTTTTTTTTTAATACTTTTTTTTTTTTTTTTTTAGGAAAAAGGTCCCCCTTAGTAAATATATATATATATATATATATATATATATATATATATATATATCTAAGAATATATATATTAAATGTGTAAACTTTATATAAAAAAATATCCCCCTTTTTCTTTACTAAGAAAGAAAGACTAGCCAGGCAAAATAGAGCCGGAGGGCCGCTATAACCAGGGATCCCAGGATCTGAAAGGAAAGAAAGAAACCATCAGATCCACATATAAGTGTAACACATGCAGCCTGTCTTAAGCATCACATATAAATGATAAGAGTGCCTCTTTAAATGTTTTTCCCAAGTATCCCCCTTTTTCCTCCATAAGACAAAAAGGAAAACTCAATCTCGGCCCCGCCAAAGCGGGGCCGCTTACCTGACAGGCCGACGCAGGACCGGAGGGCACTGAGCAGCAGCCGCAGCAGCAAGATTCAAGTGTGCTGCAGCGCGCGCCCCCCACGTGACTTCTGTTATCAACAGACAGGGAGGAAGTGAGGCCGGGGCCGCCGAGCGACGCTCCCGCTGGCGCCCCGCCCCCCCGCGTCACCGGGAGCCGCCCCCTACAAGCCGGTCAGAAGCGCCCTGACAAGCGCCAATTCATTGAGCGATTGCCACCAGCTGCGCTGGATTCACGCATAGCCAGGCGGCGGAGGAGGGGGGAGAGCATAAGCGCAGCCACCAGGCTGCCGCACGGAGCCCGGGGAAGGGGGGAGGCGGGAGGGGCCGCAGACTTAAGGCGGCAAGCCCAAGTGCTGAGCGCGGTCAGCTGCCCCGCCCCCATAAAGCTGACCAACACTCTGGCCACCATTGAAACACTCATTTTTTTTTTTTGGAGGATCTGCCCGGGGCTCCAGCATAGCAGACTCAAGCGCACCATGCTGCGCAGTCTGTTAATATGCACAAAGTGAACACACACATGTAAAAGACAGCAATACAGTGAAACACTATCCATAATACACAACCCTCTATACCCCCCCCCCCCATAGTGAAGGGAGAAGGGACCGTAACGGGAGAGCAAGGGGCTAAGGGGACCCTCGGGACAAGGGCATCCCATTTCCGGATCACCATGCCGGATCGCCGCATAGCCCCACGCATGAGGACGAGCGGTAGGAGATAAGCTCCTAGGCACTTAAAGTGCTATCTACCATTTGCCCGGCGAGCAGCCAAGGCTGGGAGGCTTCCATTTCACCATAAAGGTATACAACTCAAACCGGGCAGAAATAGACCAAAAGGGGGGTGGCGGGGTAAGAATACCCCGGCCTACCTGTAAGCAGGAGACTTCCAACTTCTGACTTGCCAGCAAGCAGAGAGAAAAATACTGGTGATTGAAGGGAGGTACCAGGTGTATATAGGCCGGAAGGGGGCTCGTTACAAGACTTCCTCTCTGCACTACGTCACCTGCGGTGGATTAACCTAATAATGGATGAATATCTAAAGGTGAAGCGGGGTGTGTGGCACACCAAGAATAAAGGATAAGCTCATAGATAAGTTATTGAAAACTGAACTTAATAGGACAGTGTCATGGATTTACAGCTGACAGTAAGATAGGTATCAGAGTGTTGTTGTTAACAGGGGGCTATCTAAAAAAAGGCAAGTAGTAGTGTGGTGTACCACAAGGTTCTATCCCCAGTTCCATTCTTTTTAAATCCGCTTTTAAGTGACCTAGGAGAAGGCTTGATAGGTAAAGTTTGCCTCTTTCTTGAGGATACAAAGCTGTGCAAAAAAATGGAAATTTGGCTTTACTAGATGAGTGATCGAAACAAAGAAAACTAGAGTTCAGTGTCTCTCAATGTAAAACCATGCACTTTGTTAGAAGGAATTGCATGGGCAGTGCTGTTTTAGCCAAGACTTTGGAAGAGAGAGATTTAGGGATTACTGAAAGCTGCAAGAGTGGACAATCTAGCCAGGCAGTGGGGAAAGCAAGCAGGGTGCTCCAGCTGCATAGAGCAAGTAGGAACCAGTAGAAAGGAGGAGAATTGTTGCCCCTGAATTGAACCCCTGGTGAGGCCACATCTGCGTGAAGACCTTACCTAGGAAAAGAAAATTCTGTGAGTACTCAACTGTAGAATTAATTTCTCTTCCATTAACGTGCACCTCCCAGGTTAGTTATAAAATGGTCTGAGCGGCTGCCACCCCTCCTTTGTTTCTTTTGAATTTGTGCAAGCACATGGGGTGTGGGGGTCTAGGCTGTATTGCAAGGGTCTTTGACCCTTCCACCCCATGGCTTGCACTTGAGGTTTAGGGCAACCTCAGGTAAGCCTGCTTCCAATTTATCTATTGCATTGTATGTCCCAAATGGGGCTCTCAGAGATTAGAGTAAGACTGCACTTCACAGGGGCACCTTGGCGCTGGTGGTGCAGCTTAAGCATACTTCTGCAGATGTGTGTGACCAAGCCCTCTGTTTTTAACCAAGTTTAGAGACAGATTGTAGGTTGGTCATCAAGCTAACTGGTTTGAGTGCTGTGGCTCCTTTAAGACTTCTCTTCCATTATTACTTCAGGACATCAGAAGAATTTAGGGGCAAATGGGTTAACCTTTGCCGAAGGGTGTGGTCTGCAAGAACAAAGGTGTGTCTCCACCTCCCGGGCCTATAACCACCTGGCTGACTTGATGCACTTCAGTTTAATTGAAAAGCAGTAGAACCAGCCGCCTGGGAGACATACCTATCCTGTTGAAAACAAAAGGCTGGAGACAAAATACAAGACACCTCTTTCCGTATAAATCTTTGTTTTTTTTTTTTTCTTGTAATGCTGATCATTATTTACAGCGACTATTTACATATTTACCACTCCACTAAAACTAAGCATCCAAGACACGGACATAGTAACCTAGCAGACAGGGAGGGTCTGATGTCCTCAAGTAATAATGGAAGAGAAATTACAGAATTTTTTCTCTTCCATTTTACTTCAGGCCATCAGAAGAATTCAGAGACGAATGGGACCTCCAAAAGCAGTACCCTAATTCGGGTGGGATCCCCAAAAACCTTATTCCTTCAGGAATAAGACATTCCAAAAACCCTTATTCCTTTCAGGAACAAGACATCCTAAAACCATCTAATTACCACTGTATTTAATTCCTTCTTACCAAAGGCTCTACCTTATAGAATTTGGTAAATGTATGAGCTGAAAACCAAGTAGCGCTTTGCATACTTGTTCTATTGAAGCTTGATGCTAAAAAGCCCAAGAAGCTCCAATAGCTCTTGTCAAATGAGCACTAGTCCTAAAAGAAGAATCCTTCCCCTTAGGGAATACAGGCTCTTAACACTGCCTGTCTAATCCATCGCTGATGGTAGACTTAGATGGTGGAAGACCTTTCCGTGGACCCTCAGGACAAAATAAGGTGTCCGACCTACGGAAAGATTGTGTAGCAGTGAGATAGTATCTTAGTGCTTTTCACTACATCTAGCAATGAAGAATACTCTCTTTATCGGACACTGGAGTAGGACATAAGGAAGGCAATTCACCTCTTCATTACGATGGAAACCACCTTAGGAAGAACATCCTGTTTAAAACAGAAGACGACCTTGTCCTTATGTAACACTAAATAAGGAGACTTAACTGATAAGCTGCTAATTCAGAAACCTTCCTTACTGAGGTTATTGCCACTAAAACAGATAACCTTAAGAGTCAATAAACCTAATGATGCATCTGCCAATAGTTCAAAAGGAGGATGCTGATAAAGAGCTGATAAAACTAAGTTCAGGTCCCAAACCGGCAGAAGTAGCTTACGAGGAGGCCACACATAAGCGACTCCCTATACAAAAAGTTTTGATACATTTATTCACAGCAATGGGTTTCTGAATAAAAAGATAGATAAAGCAGATATCTGTCCCTTTAAAGTACTCAATCAAAAACCTTCATCAATACCTTTCTGCCAAAAAATACCATTTTGTGAATACTCACCAGTAAAATGGATATTATTGGTGTGTCACACACACCCCGCTTCCTGTAGTAATAACGTTCGGGTAAACCATCTCCCGATGTCATTGCAGAGAGAGAGATCTTGAAAACTGGCCCCTCCCAGTCTATATATACCTGGGACCTCCCACTTAATCCCCAGTGTAATTGAAAAGCAGTAAGACAAGGTACCAGAAAATTAACCCTCAACAAAATTATAGCTTCACCAAATAGAGAAAACCAGGATACTAAAAAGGGCGGGTGAAGCGGGGTGTGTGTGACACACCAATAATATGACTGGTGAGTATTCACAAAATGGTATTCTTTGTGTGTCACACACACCCCGCTTCCTGTAGTAATAACGTTCGGGACATCCAAAAGCAGTGTCCCTAAAGGGTGGGTATCCAGCAGGAAGATGAAGCATAACTCAAACCACTGCAGTTTGCAGAACTTTGCGGCCAAACACAGCATCCGCTGAGGCTCGCACATCAACCTTATAAAACTTTGAAAAGGTATGAACCGAAGACCAAGTAGCCGCCTTACAAACTTGTTCAACAGAAGCCTGGTGCTGAAAAGCCCAGGACGCACCAATAGCACGAGTAGAATGAGCAGTGATACGGAAGGGAGGAACTTTTCCCTTAGCCGTATAGGCACCAATAATGGCTTGACGAATCCATTTACTAACTGGAAGATTTAGCCGGGGCCAAACCCTTCCTAGGCCCCCAAGGTACAACGAAAAAGGCATCAGTCTTACGGAAAGAAGACGTAGCACGCAAATAAAAATGAACACAGCGAACAACATCCAAACAGTGCAAAACTTTCTCCTTGTCATTCTTGGGTTTAGGACACAAGGAGGGAAGAACAATGTCCTGATTCAGATGGAATGCAGAAACAACCTTAGGAAGAAAATCCGATTTGAACCGAACTACCACCTTATCTTGATGTTTCTCAAGGTAGGGCGCCTGAATGGACAAGGCCGCCAACTCAGAGACACGCCGAACCGAAGTGATAGCCACAAGAAAGACTACCTTCTGAGTCAAAGTGGAAAGAGCAATATCGACAAAGGCTCAAAAGGAGGAGCCTGAAGAGCAGACAAAACCAAATTCAGATCCCAAACAGGTAGCAACGCCTTCCTAGGAGGCCGCAGATGTGTAACCCCCTGGAAAAAAGTCTTGACCAACGGATGAAGCGCAAAAGCCTTCTGAAAGAAAATAGACAAGGCAGAAACCTGCCCCTTCAAGGTACTAAGCTGGAGACCAGCATCCAGTCCAGATTGAAGAAAATCCAGAATTCTGGAAACAGAAAAGACTCTGCAGGGCAAAGATCTAGCCTCACACCAATCGATGTAAGAACGCCAGGTTCTATAATAGATAGCAGAGGAAGACCTCTTTCGAGCACAGATAAGAGTCTTAATAACTGAATCAGAAAGACCCTCCTCCTTTAAGATGGAGGTTTCAGCAGCCAAGCCGTCAAAGCCAGCGTTGGTAAATTGGGGTAACGCAGCCGACCCTGAGGAAGCTCGAACTGATCCACTGCCATCCGAACGACGTCCGCGAACCACATTCTTCTTGGCCACCTTGGAGCCACGAGAATGGCTGGGACCTCTTCCAGAATCAACTTTCTTAACACTCTTCCTAGCAAGGGAATCGGAGGGAACAGATACAGGAACCCCAGTTTCCCCCAGCTCAGAGACATGGCATCCACCGCCAGGGCCAGAGGATCCTGAGACATTGATACAAAAGTCGGAAGTTTGTAATTGTGACGAGAGGCAAACAGGTCCACCTCCGGTGTTCCCCACCGAAGACACAGAGCCTGAAAAACCTGAGGATGGAGAAACCATTCCCCCAGACGGGAGGAGCATCTGCTTAGAAGGTCCGCTTCTGTGTTTTCCACCCCCGGAATGTAAACTGCCGACAGGCAAGGAACATGAGCCTCCGCCCAGGTCAGAATCAGGGAAACCTCTCAGAGCTCCCAGACTGCGAGTCCCTCCCTGATGATTGATGTAGGCAACCGCCGTCCTGTTGTCCAAACGCACCTGAACCGGAAGGCCCCGGACATGGTGAGTCAGAAGAGAAAGAACCAGACAGATAGCTCTCAGCTCCAGAACATTGATGGGCAAGTGAGCCTCTCGAGGACCCCACTGCCCCTGGAACTGAAGATCCTTCCAGAATCCCCCCCAACCCAAAAGGCTGGCGTCCGTGGTGACAGTCTCCCATAGAGGAGTCAGAAAGGACTTGCCCTTCAAGAGATTGTTCGAAACCAACCACCACTGAAGAGACTGCCGGACCCGGGAGGACAACTGGAAGGGTTGGTCCAATGAACGTGGACAACGGTCCCAAGACGCCAACAGATGCATCTGAAGCGTCCGAGTGTGAAACTGAGCAAAGGGAACTGCCTCGAAGGAGGCTACCATCAACCCCACCAGCCTCATCCCCAGACGGATGGACGGTCGAGGATTGGAGAGAAGAAGCCGAACCAAATCCTGAATCAAAAGTATCTTCGACTGAGGTAGAAAAACACTGTGCTGACAAGAGTCTATTGTCATCCCCAAGAAGGACGCCACCCTGGCCGGAGTCAGGGAGGACTTGGGATAGTTGATTACCCAACCGAAGCTTTCCAGCGTAGAAACCACCATGCTGGTGTCCTTCTCCGCTTGATTGAAGGAAGGAGCCATGATGAGAAGGTCGTCTAGGTAAGGCAAAATTCGAATGCCTTGAGTTCTGAGAATGGCCATCATCCCTGCTAGAACCTTGGTGAACACCCTTGGCGCCGAGGTAAGACCAAACGGAAGCGCCACAAATTGAAAATGCCGATCCTCTACCATGAAGCGCAGAAAACGCTGATGGACCGGGCAGACGGGAACATGCAGATAAGCATCCTTTATGTCTATGGACGTCATGAAGTCCCCCTGCCGAAGAGAAGTGATGGCCGAGCGCAGAGTTT
The DNA here is from genome assembly GCA_027917425.1 of Gastrophryne carolinensis. NCBI lineage: Eukaryota > Metazoa > Chordata > Amphibia > Anura > Microhylidae > Gastrophryne > Gastrophryne carolinensis. Next base: position 186,297,061 of record CM051239.1, on the reverse strand, counting down.
CCATGCCAAACTTCTGTGGACGAATGAACCTGTTGAGGAACTTCAGATCCAGGATAGGGCGCACCGATCCGTCCCTCTTGGGCACCGTGAAAAGATTGGAATAGAAACCGAGACCCAATTCCGAAGTTGGCACCGGATGGATGACCGCCAAATCTAGAAGATACCGACACTCGGAGTTCTTGGGCGACCAAAGGATCGGTAGGTATTCGGGACCTGAGAAACCTTGAGGGAGGACGGAACTGGAACTCCAGTTTGTAACCGGACGACACCACCTCCCGAATCCATCTGTCCGGGACCGCCTGGACCCAAGTCTGGGAGACGTGTCGCAACCGTCCCCCCACCCTCACGGGTGAGGGCGCCCCCTCATTGCTGAGCAGGCTTGGGCGTGGACTTAGGCTTAGAGCCCCACGAATGACCGGAACGGCCGCGGCCTCGCCCCCAGTTCCAGCTCGTGCCCCTGGTAGCAGGAAGGGAGACCCCTCTGCCTGCCCTGGCTCCCCGAAAGGAAGGATCGAAAGAAGAGGTTCCTCGAAAAAGACGCCGCGGCTTCCTGCGCTGAGGCAACTTGCCTCCCTTGGTGACTGAATCCAACTTGTCACCAAACAGGCGTAAACCCAGAAAAGGAAGGGCTGTAAGTGATCTTTTAGCACCAACATCCGCCGTCCATTGACGGAGCCACACTGACCGCCGAATAGCAACCAAAAGAGCAGATGTCCTGCCACACATGGCCATAGCATCATCCTGGGCGGCCAGAACAAAAGAAGCAAAAGACTCACACAATTGTAGAGAGGTAAACTCCTCACATTCCGGATCAAGATCCGCGTACACATTTTTGATCAAGGCTTTAAGAGCCAATAGGAAAATGGAAGAAGCGCATACCGGACGCAAGGTCGAACCGGCACTGATGAAACCATGACGAGCCAGTTGATCGATTCTACGATCCTCAACATCCTTAATTGTAGTAGTGTCTGGTGAATGCAGCACTGAAGAATTAGAGAGCCCCAAAACCGGTGCATCAACGTCTGGGGGTACCGTCCAAAGTTTGACCAATTCCTCCGAAAAGGGATACCTCCTGTCCCAATTAGCCGGGGAGCCAACAAGGCGGGTCGGCTGTTCCCATTCCTTAAGCACAACCCTTTCAAAATGTAGCTGACCAGGGAATGCTAAACGCGGCTTAGGCATCTCAAATAGCTCACCCTTAGGCGGAGGGGCCGCCGCAGGTGGATCCAGAGACAAAATTTCAAAAACCTTGGAAAGGATAGAAGGAGTATCACAAGACACCCCAGTAGTCAAATCTGCCGAAGTATCAGTCAACAGGGGAGCATCAATATCATCCAAATCTTCCAAAATTTCCCCTTCTTCAGGCAAAGGACAATCTGACCAGTCTAACACCTCCGCTGCCTCCAAGGCAGGAGTCAGAGGAGGAGAATCAATGTGTTTCCTTTTAGCCATAGCCTTATGAGCTACCTGTGCAGACAACAACTTCTCGAGAGTGGCCACTCGAGCGCACAACTCAGATTGCGAATCCCCAGCTGTGACAACGTCACCCTGGGTCCGGAATAAAAGTGGAGGGGCAGGGGACGACTGAGGTTGCGAAGAGCCAGGAGCCGGAGTACCAGACTGGCGCGCAATATTCTGCTGTGTGCAAGGAACGCACAAAATGACATCATCCCCTGGGAGTGGAACCCCACAGCCCCCACACTGCCTAGCTTGCCCCGAAGAGCCATTTCCAGTATCATTGGAAGCCTCCATTCGGTGAAACTTTTTTGGAATTCACAAAGCCCAGGGATTTATGCTATAAGCTACCCGGGATGCCCCTCATTCATTAATTAAAGTCCCGGGAGTGGGAGGATTTTTTGTAACCCAAAATAAGACTAGCCAGGTATATCAGACTGGGAGACCCATGCAGCAGGGGTATCCCAAATCTGGAAAGACAGAAAAAACAATGTAAAAATTCATGAATAAACCGCACATGCACACAGAGAGAAACACAATATTATCCAATAAAAATACTAAATATATATATATATATATATATATATATATATATATATATATATATATATGAATTAAAATAAATATGGTCACATACATTTGAAGCATGCTGATGCCTAACTAAAGGATCAAGCAAGAGATACAATGCATAATGAAAAGAAAGCCACCATGGCTTGTTATAACTGACAAAAAACCTCCATTCTATACTTATATGGACCACAGCATAAAGTCCCCTAATGGGAATAAGAACTCATTGAATGTAATACAAAAGAGAAGGAACTATAATAAAAGACCTTTTTAAGTGGCCGCAGTTGAAAGAGGCAGCGGGACCGGGCACAGAAATCACCTCACAGGCCGGTGCGAGCGTTCCCACAGCTGAGAGAAGACGGGCAGGCCAGAGAGCGCGCGCGAATCACTCTGACCCCGCCCCGCCAATCACCGCACAGCACGGGCCACGCTGAGCGCGGCCCCGCCCCTTAAGCACGGATTACCTCAGAGAGGTAAAAAAATGGCGGCAGCGCCATTCTGTAAAGCCAAAACCGGACCCGGTCTGAGAAGGGAACGCCGCACACAGTCACATACACTCAGATTAAAAGACGCACACAGACACGCGCGCACCGACGCCCACATATATAAGTACTAGTAAAAAAGAAATTACCTCAGGATATGCCAGAAAAGACCCCTCACCTCCCCCCCCCCTCCCCCCTAAAGGACTTCCCCACCAAAAAGGGGAGGCCATGAGAAGGAGAGAAGAGATATGGGGACAACGGGACGGGACCCAAAATCCGGGTCACCAACCGGATAACCACTCTGCCCCAATAATGGGGACTAGTGGAGGAGATAAACTCCTAGGCACCAGCAGGTGCCGGCTACCATTACCCAGTCAGCAGACGAGGCTGGGAGGCTTCCGATAGTTACAAAATACTAGTAAAAAAGAACTGGGCAGAAATAGACCAGGGGGGGTGCCGGGGTGTAACCCCGGCTACCTGCAAGCAGGAGACCTCTTTCTTCTGTCTTGACGCATCTTGCAGAGAGAGAACACTGGGGATTAAGTGGGAGGTCCCAGGTATATATAGACTGGGAGGGGCCAGTTTTCAAGATCTCTCTCTCTGCAATGACATCTGGAGATGGTTTACCCGAACGTTATTACTACAGGAAGCGGGGTGTGTGAGACACACAAAGAATAAGCAAATATTCTGGGAACAGAAGTAATTCTACCAGCAAACCTTCTGGATTCGCACCAAGCGATAATGTTTGCCAGACTCTATAATAGATCATTGATGAAGGCTTCTTCCTGGCCTGAATCATAGTCTGCATGACTATGTCAGAAGAACCCCCTTTCTGCCAAGATAAAGGATTCAATAGCCAGGCCATCCTAACCAGAACATGTGAATTGGGATGCCTTAGAGGCCCCTGTGTGAGAAGATCTGGATCGTCGGGTAACCTCCACGAGTTGCCCTCGGACATCCTTACTATGTCTGAGAACCAGCTATCTCTTGGCCACCGAGGAGCCATCAGAATGGTTGGGACTCCCTTGTGAGCTAACCTTTCTTCATACTTGACCCGGGAGTGGAATCGGAGGGAATGCATAAAGAAGCTTGAATGCTGACCCCTGAAGATTCGGGACATCTGTTGCTATAGTTAGAGGATCCCTGGACCGAGACACAAGCTTTGTAACCTTCCGATTGTGTCGTGATGCACAAGAGATCTATGTCCGGTATCCCCAAGCGCATACATAGGGATTGAAAAAACCCTTTGACTAAGAGACCATTCCCTCTGATGCAGGACAGTTCTGCTGAGATGATTGGCCTGCAAGTTGTCCACTCCAGGTATGTGTACAGCCGAAATGCATGAAACCGGTTTCTTGGCCTAAAGTAAAAACCAGCTCACTTCCATGGGGGCTTCACTGCTTCAGGTGCCCCCATGGTGGTTGATATATACCACCACCGTCCGATTGTCTGTTTGAATCCGGACTGGATACCTGTTCAGATGGTATGTCCAATGTCTGAGATACAATAGAATCACTTTCAGTTCCAGGATATTTATGGAGAGTTTTCTCTCCTTCAGACTTCACTGTCCCTGGATCCTTGGTGACTCCATGACACTCCCCCCAACCCGATAGACTGGCATCCATGGTGATGATCTTCCACTGAAAGGGAGGGTTTGCCAGTCTGAAGAGGCTGAGGACCAGGCTAGAGACTGCCTTGTTGACGGTGTCATGCAAAAAGAGTGATCCAGAGTGTGTGGGTCTCGATCACAGATTGTGAGCAATTCCATCTGCAGGGGTCTTGTGTGAAACAGTGCAAAAGGTACTGACACAAAGCAAGATACCACCAGGCCCAACAGACCTATTCCTTTATGAATCGTCGGGTGAGGGCAAGAAAAGAGACCATGTACTCTGGCCTGAAGTAACAGTCACTTCTGGGTTGGAAAAAACACTTTTGCCTGAGACGTGTCTAATGACAGTCCCAGAAAAGAATAACTCTTGAAGCTATGATAAGATATTTGACTTAAGAATTTGACTGGATAGTCAATTATCCAATGTCGATCAGACAGTCTGTGTATCCTTCTGGGCCCCCTGACATGATGGGGCCCATATCAACAGATAGTCTAAGTAAGGGATTATATGTAAACCCTGACTTCTTAGAGAAAACATGAGACCTGCCAACACCTTGGTAAACACCCTTGGTGCTGAAGGTAGACCGAAGGGTAACGCCACAAACTGAAGATGTAGGCCACCTACAGCAATAAAGGCATGTATCCTTATATTTACACTGCCCGGCTGGTGTAACTTCACTTTGGATGAACAACTCCAATCTCTAAAAAGGCGAGATATGGCAGATCTCAATGCTTCTGCTTTCTTCGGAATTCGGGATACCCCTGACCAAGAAAATCTCCAAGGGGGTCTGGCTCCTAATTTGATCTTGTAACCTGAGGATACAACTTCCTGTATCCAAATATCAGTTACATGAAGCCTCCAAATATGAGCAAAATGCAGAAGTGGTCCCCCCACACCTGCAAGAGCAGGGGCATCCCTTCATGCCTGAGCAGGCTTTGAAGGGGGTCTGACGTTATTCTGCCAGACACCTGTTGCCTTAATTTGGAACTTTGTCTTATTCAAAAAACCTCTTCGGTATCCCAAAGAGGCCGAACCTCTAGCCGGAACCCCGGAGTATTCGGAGTATTAGAGGCCCTGCGGAAGCAGTATTAGACTTCGGCTTCTGTGGCAGATTAGATGATTTACCACTAGTAGAATGCTTTACCATGTCAACCGAACACTTCCCAAACAGACACCCTACCTTAAAGGGGAGTCCTGTCATTCTTTTTTGGAGGCTATGACAGCTGGCCACTGCTTAAGCCATAAAGCACGCCTTAAGGCTAACACCAGAGCTAGGCCTCTGGCACTTATCCTGCTCAATCCTCCATAGCCCGTATCATATACCTGTTGTAGCCAAATTGGTCTTGATCACCTGGGAGCATGACTTCCATGAATGACCCCTACGAGTCTTCGAGTCTAGCTCCCCTACGAGACTTCGAGTCCTGCTCCCCAAAAATGCTATGGATGTAGCCCAGGCTGGCCGCAAGGTCAACCCCAAAATAGAATAAGCATGACATGCCACCTGATCCACGCGCTTATTCGCTGGATCCTTTAGAGAAGCACTATCCGAGGATGGCATAACCAGAGCGTCCACCACAGGAGGGTGAGACCATAATTCAATCTGATCTGGAGGGAAGGGATACATAGTATACATCTAGTACTTTAAGAATGGGCGGAAGACAACCTGACTTCTCCCATTCCCTATTGATCAGATTAGAATAATGTGTATGCTCTGCAACATCCTCCAGAATGGAGGAAATCAAAACCATCCCTTGTGTAGAGGACTCTGAATACGAGTCCCTACTGGATGAATCCTCTCCAACAGAAAACTTCCTGGGAGACTATGGCAGCTACAATATCCTCTTCAAGTTAGAGGATAAATCTTTTCTTTAAAAACCTTTTTAGTAGCCAATTCTTCTAAATGATTTTCTAAAGGTTTAGGACCACTTGAGGGCTGCCAACAGAGTTTAAAGACTCAGAAGGAGGCTATGGCAGCCACAATATCCTCTTCAAAACTCAGAGGAATTTTTTTTTTCTTCAAAACCTTCTTAGTAGCCAATATGACTTACTAAAGGTTTCAGGTCCACTTGAAGGCTGCAGGGGGGGGGGGGGTTAAGCTCAGAGGGCACCAGCAACAAGGGTCAGAGCCCTTGCAGGGAGGAGACAATTGTCTTCCATATCCAATACTACCGTAGCATAACCCTGCACACCGTGCTATCCTCGTCCAGTGTCTGTTTGCATACTGGACATGAAGTGAGGTGAATCTATCTACTAAAGGACCAGATCCGATTACCCCAGATGCCTCCGTCATGGTGATTAATACTACCTCCCAGGGGGTCTAAAACCTAGTATGTGAACAGTTCCCGATACTCGCAAGACTATTCTGAGAGCTCAGAGGGTGTACAACATCAATAATACCGTTTTTTGAGTACTCACCTGTAAAAAGGGTATTATGAGTGTGCCATTCACTCCACTTCGATCTTCATGACATGTGGGTAATCTCCAGTAGAGGACGAACTTGTGCAGAGATGAATATGCAAAAAAAGAAAGCCCCTCCCGGTCCATATATACCTGGGACCTCCCACCAATTTCCCAGTGTAAAAAAGCAGTAAGGGGACCAGGAAGAACCAATTATAACCTTAACAATCAAAACCAATGGTTCACCATATAAAAGCTCCAGAATACCTGAAAAAAAGGGGTGGGGCGAAGTGGAGTGTATGGCACACTCATAATACCCGTTTTACAGGTGAGTACTCACAAAACGGTATTATTCTAAGTGTGCCATACACTCCACTTCGATCTTCATGACATGTGGGACATCCAATAGCAGTGTCCGTCATGGGTGGGAACCAGAAACAGTAAAGAATGTACCAACTCAAACCACTGCAGCTTGCAGAACCTTGCGGCCAAAAACAGCATCCGCTGAAGCCCGCACATCAACCTTGTAAAACTTGGAAAAAGTATGAACGGAAGACCAAGTAGCAGCCTTACAAACTTGTTCAACAGAAGCCTGGTGCTGAAAAGCCCAGGATGCACCAACAACACGAGTAGAGTGCGCAGTGACCCTAAAAGGGGGAGTCCCTCCCCTTAGCAGAATAGGCCCCAACAATGGCCTGACGAATCCATTTGCTAATCGTAGACTTAGCAGGCGCCAAAACTTTCCTGGGCCTGCGGGGCACCACGAAAAAAGCGTCCGTCTTGCGGAAGAAAGAAGTAGTCACCAAATAGTACTTCACACAGCTAACAACATCCAAATTGTGCAGAACCCTCTCCTTGTCATTGTTAGGCTTAGGGCACAAGGAAGGGAGAACAATATCCTGATTGAGGTGGAAAGCAGACACCACCTTAGGAAAGAAATCTGCCTTATCCTGGTGTCTCTCAAAGTAAGGGGCCTGAATCGACAGAGCCACCAACTCAGAGACACGCCGAACAGAGGTAATAGCCACCAAGAAAGCAACCTTCTGAGTGAGAACCGAAAGAGCAATATCCTGTAGCGGCTCAAAAGGAGGACCCTGGAGAGCCGAAAGAACCAAATTCAAATCCCAAACAGGAACCACAGCCTTCCGAGGGGGCCGCACATCCTCGGGAGGAGAAGACCATCGCTTAACCGCCTCCACCGGGAAAGGATACTTCTTATCCCATCCCTGAGGCGCACCAGGAGACCGACTGGGCCTTTCCCATTCTTTCAGGATCAGCGCATCAAAAGGATGCGGAGGAGGAGGCGCCCCAGGCGGGTCAATATCCAACATCTCCAATAGATGTGACAAAACAGTGGCCGTATCAACGGCATCCCCCAGCGCCTGCCCGACATCAGCATCACCAGACTGTACATAGTCAGTCTCCGTTTCCTCATACAATTCCCCCTCCTGTAAAGGGGAATAATCCGACAAATCAATGGAATCATCGTCAACATCCCACAAGGGCTGGGCCGACGACAAATGTCTCTTTTTAGCCTGGGCCTTCTTGCCCACCGTGCTAACAATAAATTTCTCGATGCCTCCAACCTAGCACAAACATCAGAGTGCGACTCGCCGCTGGCACCAATGACACTTGGGGTACGGATAAGGCGGGGAGGGGAAGGCGATGAAGCGGGAGGAGTCGACCCAGAAGGCTGGGTACCGGACTGCCGCGTTATGGCCTTTTGTGCACATGGTATACAAATCAGCACATTCTCCCCCGTAAGGGATACCCCACACCCCACACATGGCCTGGATTGTCCCAGAGGGAGCTCGAGCCCAGTATCCTGCGGAGCCTCCATAAGGTGATTTTTGTGGTCAGTCACAAGACCGCAGGGAATTATGCCTAAGCAACCCGGGATGCCCCTTAAAAGTCCCGGTGGGAGGATTTAAGGTGATCAATTTAACACTAGGGACCCCAGGACCAGGAGGAACCCCTTAATATGCACTATTATGAAGCAATCTGCAACACACAATAAGGCATATCAGTTACTATACAGCATAACAACATCATTCAAAATACATATATATATATATATATATATATACCAAAATGACAAAAAAATGCATAAGCCTGTACCATAGGGGGACCCCCCACCAGAGAGGGACCCCCAAATAACTAATGAAGTGGCCACCAGGCCCTTACCGTCCCCCAGCAGCAGCAATGTAGCAAGGTGGCCCCCGGCTCTGAGGTGATCAGGAAGAAGCAGGAAGAGAAGGGGGGCGGGCCAGCGCTGAAGGCGCGCTTTTCCATGCCCCACCCCCCTCCCAGCAGCTCGGATCTGGCCAGGGAGGCCCTTCAGAAAATGAACCGAACGAGGGGGCAGGGCTACCGCGGCCGTGCCCGGCCCTGCCCCTTTATCTAAACACAGCCTGAGGGAGAGAAGCTCCCCAGGCTGACAGGAGAAACCACGGCAGGCTAGGCCAAGCAACAGCACCAATTCAACAAAGAATAACTTCCAGGTGATCCACACCAACTCACACACACACACAACTTACAGTGGTAACACCAACACACATACACATATATATAAAGTAAAAGAGAGAGGCCGAGGATGACGGCCCGCCAGCCCCCCCCCTAGAGGGAAGTAATGGACCAGGAAGGGGGGGGGGGGGGGGAACACGGCCCGAATAGGGCCACAGGCATGTAGGGACGGGGCATCCCACACCAGGATCACCAAAACCTGGCTAATCGCCTACCCCGTAATGAGGTCTCACGGTGGAGCAATGCTCCTTCCGCACCCATAGGGTGCTCCTACCCTCACCAGGACCCGCAGCCTAAGCTGGGAGGCTCAGATAGGGACAATTTAGAAAGGGTCCTGGCAGCAATAGGGACAATAAACGGCCGGGCGCGGGCCCGGCTTACCTGCAAGTAAAAGAAGTCTTCATCTTCTGTCTTGTCGCCTTCCCTGCAGAGAAGGAACTGGGAAATTGGTGGGAGGTCCCAGGTATATATGGACTGGGAGGGGCTTTCTTTTTTTGCATATTCATCTCTGCACAAGTTCGCCCTCTACTGGAGATTACCCAAATGTCATGAAGATCAAAGTGGAGTGTATGGCACACTTAGAATATATTGCCAGTCTTATCCAACAATCATATATTTTTTTTTTTAAAACAAGAACAATTAAACAACATTACTATTTACATATGAATAAAATATAATATTAATACACAATCATTAAAAAATGACTTACCTAAAGATTTAGGTCCGCTTGAGGGTGGCCGGCAGGTGGCTCAGAAGCAGCCCTTTTTGCCGGCCAAAACAACCCCAGTATCAAGCGCTGCCGAAGAAGAACTGTGAAGTCCGTGGTATTTTTGTGCTTCCCCCAGCCGAAAATCTTCCCGTGAAGGTGGCCGGAGAAGAACAGCGATCTCAGCGGTACTCGGCGCTTCGCCTGGCCGAAAATCTTCCATTGAAGGCGGCTGGAGAAGAACCGCGATGTTAGCGGGACTTGCCCCTTCGTCTGGCCGAAAATCTTCCAGTGAGAGAGCGGCCGGAGGAGTACCGTGAGGTTAGCGGTCCTTGCCACTTCGCCTGGCCGAAAATGTTCCAGTGAGAGCGGCCGGAGGAGTACCGTGAGGTTAGCGGTTCTTGCCGCTTCGCCTGGCCGAAAATGTTCCAGTGAGAGCGGCCGGAGGAGAACCGCGATTTTAGCGGTCCTTGCCGCTTTGCCCAGCCGAAAATGTTCCAGTGAGAGCGGCCGGAGGAGAACCGCAATGTTAGCGGTACTTGCTGCTTCGCCCTGCCGAAAATTTTCCAGTGAGAGCGGGGTAACAAAAGAGCCGCACACCGGTGCTCACTGCTTATGCTAAGCTGAAAATATTTCCATAGCGGCGGGTAGATTCAATGCTTTGAGTCGGAGGAGGCGAATACTCCTCATTGATCGCCAGAAAGAAGCCTTTGCTCCCTTCTTGCCGCAAATTTTGAATTTTTTTAACCAGTAAAAACACATGGGAAGAGCAATAAAGAGGAAATTAATTCCTCTGGTTCCCCTCAATCAGGTTCACCAGACAAGAACCTTATGGCTGCATTTTCCTGTGGCGGAATTCTCAGCCAGGAGTGTCTCTCTTTTTTAAAAAACAAAAAGGTGACACCCCACAGCGCCCCAAGAACCTGGCGCTTACCTTACCATCCTGATTCAAATTCAGCTTAGCTGCGGAGGCAAAGATCCAAGGAGTATAAGGGCCAAGGAACAGTCAGGTTTCCATTACCCCCGCTTCCAAGGCATAATTCCTTTAAAACAAAAAGTAAATGGGAGGGGCGTGGCCGGCGCGCGATGGAGTGAGGCTGCATTGTCGTGGGGCTCCAGAGACTTACCCGATATTTCGAAGGTTTAAGGCAGCGGGACCACCCGAGATCACCTGCCATGGGTGGCGCCCGCAAGAAGAAGACCCAGAGAGGCGGCGGGGGGCGTCCGGGAGGAGGAATCGCCCGCTTTATGGTGCCGGCGGGACCGCTTGGGGAGGAGGAGGAGGCGGCATCCAAAATGGCGCGGGAGAGGAGAGGAGCGAGCCTCCCGCAGCGTGACTCCAGGAGGCGGAGGTCGGGGGATGAACAGTGCTTGCTGCCAGAGGTGAGGAGCCGCTCTGCAGACGTGACAGCGGTGGCGGCGGCGGGAGGGACCGGCCCCGAGCACTGCCGCATCAAGGACGCTGAGACCCAGGGAGGAGGGGGGGGGGAGCCCTCACCACACGGGCTGCTGGAGTCACCGCAGCCAAGCACCCAGGCGGCGTCAGGCGCCACACAGGTGGGGTCCCCCACGGTTAACCCACCCCCAACCACTGCTCCCATGAAGCAGGGCACACTGCGGCACTCACCCCCTATCCATCCAGGGGGAGCCGAGAGTACGCCTGAGCGTCAGGCTCCATGTGCCATCGTGGTCGCGTGCGAGGTCCATCGCCCACCGTCTTCTAGCGGGTCCCTGGCCAGCTCTCCACCCCCTACAGATGTCACCCATGTGGATAGAGACCCCCCCGTGGAATGTGGGAATATGGGATGGTCGCAGATCCACAGCCCTGTGCTCCCGGCCAGCTGTACACCCCCGTTGGCATGGTATTCAGGCTCTGAGGGAGACCCGAGGGAGCATCCAGTGGCAAGAGGAGGACGCTGGGACGGCTTAGGAGAGGACCCCCCTGAGAACCTTGAGGGTAGACCCCGCTCCGACCAGCGCTCGATACAAGCATCCTGGGGAGCCCCTGCCGAGCTAGACCCCAACATCAGGCTTCTCCTCCAGTTCCTTCCCACTAAAGCAGAATTAAAGGGGGATTTGGAAGCGGTGGCCCTGAGAATTGAACGTGCGGTCCGGAAAGACCTAGAGGACCTTCATCAACAAACGTCGGCCCTGGATACCAGGGTGGCCTCCCTGGAGAGCGCCAGCGCGAGTCATGAAGATAGAATTTCTGAATTGGAGAGGGCATCCCGCAGTCAAAGATGTCAGCTCACTGAGGTCATTTTACAGGCAGACGATCTTGAAAACCGTAATAGGCGCAATAATTTGAAGCTACGGGGCATCCCGGAGTCAGTACCCCCGACCCAACTACGGTCAGTGGCTTCGGATATTTTCAACACCTTACTAGGAAAGCCGAAAGATTCTGAGATAATTATCGATCGCATCCACAGGGTGACTAGCAGACCGGCGGGCGACCCTGATGCGCCGCGGGATGTTCTGTGCCGCATCCACTTTTTTATAGTTAAAGAGGACATTCTACGTAAAGCATGGGAGAAGCGGCGCGTGGAATGGAACGGCCACGGGATCCGGATCCTGCAGGATTTTTCTCGCCACACGCTGCGCATGAGGAGAATGATGCGCCCCCTGCTGGAGAAGTGTCGGGAGTTGAATGCTTCGTATCGATGGGGACATCCGTTCCACCTCATTATTCGAAGGGCTGAAGCCACCTTTACCTTGAGGCGCAAGGAAGACCTCCCTGCCTTATTCCGCTTTCTGGACACTGATCCCATCGAATTACCAGACTGGCTGGACTTTAGCGCAGACCTGCCTCCACGCAGAGTGCCGGATGACAGAAGAGAGCGTCGAGGGAGGCGCGGCGGGGGGGGCCCTGTCCGCCCAGCCCGCCCAGATCCGGGGAGGTGAATCGTGGAACTCTGAACTTCAGACCCCTGTCTGAGATGCCCCCACGATGGGTGCTCTGATATCCTTTTGATCATGAGACTGCTCCCCCCGGGGGGGCTGCCCTGACGGGTGGTCAAAGAATAGGCGTTTGTTACTATGCTATGCCTTGTCTTTTACCTACATTTTTTCTTCTCTCTCCACAGGGTTGAATGTTACTGTTGCTTAGCTTATTACGGGTTTAGAATATTGTTGTTTATCTCATGCCTTAAAGTGGACCAACACCCAGGATTTTGACTATCCTGGGTCTTGGTCCACTTCGGTGGGGCACCCCCGATCGGGGTGCCCCGCTGTGTGAAACCCCCCCTAACCCCCCGAAAAACTCACCTCTCCCCGCTCCCAGCGCCGACGTACAAGAACGTCTAAGCGGCAGCCGCCGCCGCCGCCTCCCTCGCGTCACTTTCGGCGCGCGCGCGCCCCCGCCGGCCATTCGCAGACGGCCGGCGCGGGCACGCGCACGCCTACAGGAGCGCGAGGGAGGCGGCGGCAGCCGGCCGCCGCCGAAGATAAGGTAAGGAGTTTGGGGTGTTTGGGGGGGTTTCACCCCGCGGGACATCCCGATCTCGGATGTCCCGCGGGGTGGGGGGTGATCGGCCCGGGAATCTTATAGATTCCCGGGCCGATCACCCGTGGGTGTTGGTCCACTTTAATGCTCGTTATGGTGTTTTTGCAGTTGGTGAGGGGTTCTCTGGGGCCCCACTCCGGGACGCGAGGTCACTTTTCCCCACTAGGTTCTGCTCTTATTCACCAGGTTATTACCGGGTGAATCCAGGCAGAATACGGAACAGTTGTTCCGACTATAGAACCTACCCTCTCTCCTATTTGAGGGTTTTTCCTTTCTTGGGTTCTATCTTTCTTTTCTCCTGCTTTTCTTCGGTTTCTTTCTTTGTTCTTACTCCTTGCTCTTGGGGAGTATTCGGGGATACACGCTACCTCCCTACCTTGTCTGAGCTCCTGCCCTGTGTTGGTGAGGGGAGGGTCCGGCGGCATGGCTACTATTAAGATCTGCTCCCTTAACGCTAAGGGGTTAAACGTCCCTGAAAAAAGAGCCAAGATACTCTATGGCATGCACAAAGAAAGGGTAGATGTGATACTCTTCCAGGAAACCCATTTTAGCAGTGGTAAAATCCCAGAAATTAAGAACAAGTACTATACTAGATGGTATCACTCCCCGAACCCTAATGCCAAGTCTAAGGGAGTTTCGATAGCGATACATAAAGGAGCCTCGCTGGAGCCTGTGGTTTCACAGATAGACCCCCGGGGAAGATACATCTTTCTGAGGTTTTTGGCTGGAGGAGAGACTTATACCGTAGCAAACATATATCTACCCAACCAAGATCAGGCGGGGGTGGGGGTTCGTTTCCTCCGTCTCCTTGAGAAATTCACTGAGGGGACCTTAATTTGTGGGGGGGACCTTAACATGGCACTAGACCCGCGTTTAGACACGTCACAGGGTAAGTCGGCAATACCACTGTCTAAATTGGCAAATTTTAGGAAGGCACTGGGAGACCTGCAGGTTGTCGATGTGTGGAGAATTCTGAACCAGGGGGCGCGGGACTACACGTTTTTCTCGCATACTCACGCCTCCTACAGTAGACTGGACTACATTTTTATTAGTCATTATGCCCTCTCTAGAGACGTGAGTGCTTCCATTGGCCCCATGGTCTGGTCGGATCACTCTCCAGTATATCTCACCCTGCCGGTGACGGGAGGGGCGCGAAGACAATTTGGGTGGAAACTTAACGATAATTTACTTAGGGACCCTGTCTGTCTGGCTGAGGTGGAAAGCTCCGTCTCGCATTTCCTAGCCGACCACGTCGGGGACGGCACCTCTCTGCCGACGCAGTGGGAGGCGCTGAAGTGTGTCCTTAGAGGGATATTTATTAAACACGGCTCCCGCTTGAAGAGAGAAAGGACACAACAGATTCGATCCACTCTGGATCGTATCCAGACATTAGAGCAAGCGCACAAACAGTCAACCTCTAATAGTGACTTGATGGAGCTTATCGCGGCTAGAGAGACGCTTAGGAAGCTATACGACCAGTGTTATTTGAAATATAGAGATAGATGTAGAGCCAGGTTCTATGAATTCTCTGATAAATGCGGGAGGCTGCTGGCGAGATCTATACACCCTCGCCAGGATTTGACGTATGTACCAGTGGTTAAAGGGGGGGGGGGGGGCGGGAGGTTCACAGGCCTGATCAGATAGTGGAGGAATTCCAGGGATACTATACTAAGTTGTATAACATTGAAGCGGATCGGGAATCTTCGCCCCAGGAGGGTATGGAGGCCCACATTGCAGACTACATAGAGGAGACGGCGGTCCCTTCTCTGCCGGGGGAGACGGGAGCCTTGCTAGAGACACCCTTTGAAGAGACTGAGATTGGGAGGGCCATTAAAGGGACCCCGTTGGGGAAAAGCCCGGGCCCTGATGGATTTACACCACGGTTTTATAAAACTCTGGAGGAGAGGCTCACCCCTTTCCTAACGAAAGTATTTAATAGTGTCTCGGACTCCTGCCCCTTCCCCAAGCAGTCCCTAGAGGCTCATATCACAGTTATACCGAAGCCCAATAAAGATAGAACCGTGATTGGCAATTATAGGCCGATCTCACTAGTCAATGTAGATATGAAACTCTTTGCGAAGGTCATAGCGAACAGGTTGCGAGAACCCTTGGCTGAGATTATAGACAAGGACCAAGTGGGTTTTGTTATGGGCCGTGAAGCTAGAGACAATACTTTGAAAACGATTGCCCTTATGCAGTTCGCCCAAGCCCGGAAGATACCTTCCTGTTTACTATCCGTAGATGCCGAAAAGGCGTTTGATCGGGTTCATTGGCGTTTTCTCCGAGCATCGTTAGTTCAGTTGGGGATAGGTCCGAAAATGATAGGTAAGATCATGTCGCTCTATAATGGGCCAACTGCAAGGGTTAGAGTGAACGGGATCTTGTCGTCCCCATTTGGCATCAACAATGGGACAAGGCAGGGTTGCCCACTCTCTCCGCTGCTGTACATCATAGTCATGGAGCACCTGGCACAGGCCCTTAGAACCAACCCAGCAATTAAGGGGATCCCATGCGGGGGGAGGGAACACAAGCTATCCTTGTTCGCGGACGACCTCCTGCTGTACGTTACGTCCCCTCATCTCTCCCTGCCGTCTGTACTTAAAGAATTCGATAGATTTGGAGCCCTCAGTAACTTTAAAGTTAACCTTTCTAAGACGGAAGCTCTTAACATATCCCTTCCAGGTGACACCCTGCGGCTTGTGCAAGCCAACTTCGTATTCAAATGGCAGAAGGAGTCTATTACTTACCTGGGGGTCCAATTGCCGACTAACCTGGAGAATCTATATAAATTAAATTACGCTCCCCTCATATCCAGGACCCAGGACCAGCTTAAAGCATATAATAAGGCTCAATATTCGTGGATGGGGCGCATAAACATATTAAAAATGGATATATTACCCCGCTTCCTCTATGTGTTTCAGACCATCCCAATTGTACCGGCTCGGGGGTTCTTTGGGGTCCTGAGGAGTGCTTGGACTCGCTTTGTCTGGAACAATAGGAGGCCAAGGATTCGTCACTCGGTCCTGACTAGGCCCAAAGCTGGGGGGGGGCTAGGACTGCCGGATCTCAAGAGCTACCACACTGCAGCTGTATTGGTTAGGCTAGTAGATTGGTTTCACCACCGGGAGGATAAGCTGTGGGTGAGCATTGAGGAAGGGGCCTCACCCCTCGACCTTACCGCTCTCCCTTGGGTGGAGCCCCGGCTGAGGCCTAAGACGCATGGGCTCCCGCTGTTAACCCGCGCTGTACTGTATGTGTGGGATGAGGCTCTTAAAAAGAAAACACTCTCGCGTAGGCCGGGACCATTCACCCCGCTGTTCGATAATCCCGCCTTTCCCCCGGGTGTTGGGGCACGTAAGTTCTTGATTTGGGAGAAGGCACAGGGGGTTAGACTGGCCGACACGCTACAAAACAATTGTCCTCCAAGCCTGCGGGACCTCCAGCTTCGGAGTCGGGGGGGAGGGGTGTCCTGGCTTCTTCACAGGCAGCTGGTCGCCTTCATCTCCTCCCATGCCCAGGGAGCTGCGCTCACTGGCCCCCTAACCCCCTTTGAGAACATCTTGAGGGCGGACGGCGGTCCACCGCGGGCCCTCTCGCTCATATATCGGGTCTTGCTGACAGAAAGAGACTCCTCTGATGATCTTGGGTATGTGAGGAGATGGGAACGGGACCTGGACCGGGAATTTGAAGCCGAAGATTGGGAAAAATCATTCACTCTCACACATAAGCTTTCTGTGGCGTGTAGAGCGCAAGAGAAAAATTATAAGATTTTGTCCCGGTGGTATAGGTGCCCGACAGACCTGATAAGATTTGGAGGAGCTGAATCAGGGGTGTGCTGGCGGTGTGGTAATGCTGAAGGCACAATGCTTCACATATGGTGGAGTTGCCCTTTGATACATAAATTTTGGGAGCAGGTCTTTGCGGTATACAAATTTCTGACTATAGAGGGTGTACCGGGGGAGCCACAAGTAGCTTTATTATCTATGGTGCCTGGCTCGATATCTACAGCAAAGAAAGGGATACTCCGGCGCCTCTTGACTGCGGCCAGATCAGTGATACCCCGGCATTGGCGGTCCCAGCACGCACCGGACATTTGGGAGTGGCTGAGGGAGGTGGAGGGAATTAAGAGGATGGAGGAGATGGTGCTTGAGGGGGTGGAGGGTGGGAGAGAGAAGTTTAACAAGACATGGATGATTTGGATTATGGCCCGGGAAACGCCAGAGTTTGCGGCCCTGCTCTCCACCTTATAGCCGTGCAGAGGACCCTTATGCCTGGGGCCGTCGGGCCCTCCCTGGGTCATGCTTCGACAGCCGCTCATGATCCCCTCCTCAGAGTGGGGTTGGTCCGCCTCTCGTCCATCACTGGAGGATGGATGGGGGGGGAACCCTTTCAACAGACATGGTTCTTTATCCCCTTTCTTTCCACTATGTGTCCCTTTCCTTTGTCTTTTCTCTTTCTTCTTCTTCTCTTCTCCTATGTAGCCCTTGTTACATCTTAAAATAAAAAGTTAATAAAGGGGGGCAGAGCACCGGGCCATGGTAGCAGGGAGAACATGTACGGGTTTGCCCTGGGCCGCCCCCCCCCCCCCTAGATACAGTACCTCAGGCTCTCCGGGGGGATAACCTTCCCGGGGGTCTCCCCCAGGCGGGCTACCCGGGCGTAGAGGTATATGGGCTGAAGGTGTCCGCTGGGGTCCAGGGGGGAGACTTGACTTAATCTCGTTTTAGGCTTCTGTGGTTGTGGGGGCGGGGGGAGGCGGTGTGGGTGCTACGTGTTGGACATTCCTCATGTGTGTTCTTTGCTCATATATTATGTTCTAAGATTGTCATTTGTGTAATTTTGTGCCTTGTGTTTTGCTACCTCCTAATAAAAAACATATTGAAAAAAAAAAAAAAAAAAAAAAAGTAAATGGGAGAGGAGTTCAGATAAGTCCTTGCAGTTCCACTGCAAGAAAGAAAACTGAAGTACATGAAGTCAGCCAGGTGGTTATAGACCCGGGAGGTGGAGACACACCTTTGTTCTTGCAGACCACACCCTTCGGGAAAGGTTAACCCATTCGTTTCGGAATACTTTTGATGGCCTGAAGTAAAATGGAAGAGAAAAGACATTATTCAAAAGGAACAGGTCCAACGGCAGCCAACAAAAATGGTCGAAGGAGTTAAAAGTGGACTAGCCACCTGATGTGCCCCCCCCTGGAGTCCAAAAGTGTACTCCCCCCCTGGAGCCCCACATTCACTCTTTTCTGGGCGTCCCACATCCTGCTCACCAGCCACGGCCGAATCCCCAGCACCCCTGTACATAAGGTGCACTTCAGCGTCCAGCCTTTCAGATGGGGCTGGGGTGGGAACGCATCACACACCGCCGGACTTTCTGTTTAACCTGAACTACATACCAATCATTAATATGCATGGAATACAGCTCTGACTGGATGAAAGTCTGCACATGCAGCAGGGGACCAGGAAAAGGTGAGTTTTTGGGGCAAATTGGAGAAATTTCACACAGCAGAGCATACAGTCATGGCTGCAAGTGTTGCCACTTCTGAAATTTTTTCACAAAATTATTGTGATTACACTTTATTTTATACGCATATTTATTTCCTTTGTGTGTAGTAGAACAAAATAAAAAACAGGAAAAAATTAAAATTATACAATTTCATGCAAAACTCCAATAATGAGCTGCAAAAATGTAATGGTCCCCTCAACTTAATATTAGGTTGCACACTCTTAAACCGGACCTTCACCATGATTTATTGAAAAGCCCAAACCCTTAAAAACGATTCCCCAGCATCTACAATTAATATATTTTAAGTTTTTAGTCACTTACTTAATATTCTTTCCCCCACTGGGCTGCAACTGTTACTTTAGGATTTTACTTTAGGATACGGGCGCCGCCATCTTGACTCAGAAGCATCACACTTACTGAGGGGAGGAGAGCGGGATAAAGTACAGGGGGATGGGTTATACCTGTGCTTTGCTCAGACAGAGCAGAGCTGGGGTCAGGAAAAGGTCAGCAGTCGCAGAATGCAGAGCAGCACAGTCAGAAGACACTTCCTGTTTGCAGGCTGCCTGATGTTCCATGAGCCGCCATCTTGGATGTTTAAAGGCTCATAACATGCAGTAGATGCAGGTAGGATGGTTTTTAATGTGAGCAATCTGTATGTGCAGGGTGTGGGAAACATATAAGATAGACTCTTATTCAGAGTGAAGGACCGCTTTAAGAATACATAACTGAAATCAATTGCTTCCTATAAGCATCAACAATCTTTTTCCACTTCTCAAATGGAGTTTTGGACAAGGCTTCATTTGCAAACTGCACCAGGTCTCTCATATTTGAATTTTTAATATCTGTCCACAGGTGTTCAATGAGATTTAGATCTAGACTCATTACAGGCCACTTCAGAACTCTCAAGCACTTTGCTTAAATGAAACATGTTTGGGTCATTGTCCTTCTGGAAGACCCATGACCATGTTTGGGTCATTGTCCTTCTGGAAGACCCATGACCATGACCCATGAATGTAAACCCTGTTTTACGACACTGGTCAAGGCTACCAGTGCCAGAGGCAGCAAACAACCTCAAAACTTCTTTGCCACATTTTACTGTAAGTACAGTAAATCAGTAAACAGTAGAATGATGTGAAATGTTACTGAGTTTCCCGAGCCTGCAAGATCGCCTGAATTTCTTTGGGGCCTGATTTCAGCTACTTATCCAACATCAAGTCTATCCTGCACTGCAACCTTTCACCAATGTTTCTCTTCTGCGCGCTGCCAGGGAGATAAGCTATAGTGGCATGGGTTTTAACCCTCTTGATTATGGTGCGCAACGTGGAAAAAGTAAATCAAGCTATCTGGAGGTGGACTTGAAACCAAAGATTGTTGATATATTTCCACAGTTTTGGTTCTCAAGTTCTTTTCCTCTTTCTGTTCTCTTTGCTTAATGTGGCACACACAGAAACACAATGCACATTTTAGCTGGTTTCAGGTGTGATTTTATATTACCCACACCTGTTACTTGCCATAGATGAGTTTGAACGATCCCATGATTAAAACAAAGTTATTTAATCCCACCTTTTTTCTCAGTTTTTTTGTGTTGTTCCATATATAAATAAATAAATATATATATATATATATATATATATATATATATATATATATATATATACATACATACGTGTGTGCACAAAAGGATTTGTAAAAAAAAAAGCACTTAAAAAGTGGTGCATACTATGAGCTCTTTTCTTTTACATCTCAGCACACCAATGTCCATCACACATTTTCCTTACCTTCAGGGTTCAGTTCTAAAGTCACAAGCAGCAAATAAAGGGAAAATAAATCAAAAGTAAGAACGGGTTTCATAAAAGTACAGCTGTGTAAACTTGTGTGCACAAATTATGGAAAATAGTTAATCCAATAAAGATCAGCTACCTAATATAAATTTAATTATCTACAGCATAGTGAAGTAAATGCGGTATGAACATTTTATCCCATTCAGTCCAGCATAATCTGTAACATATTTCTAAAAACTGGTCACAGAGAATCAAATCATCCCATACCACATGCATGTATTGATATGTGGAAATAAGCCTGTTGCATCAATAATGTTATTTAGGGCAAGAAACAATTACAGTACAAGGACATGTGATCATATATCAGCATGAAATGCACATATTTAAATGAGCATTACTTTTTTAGGAATACATCCAATAACCCCTTTGGCATTCTACAGTATATGAGAACATTATTTTACTTATATGCTGTATTTTGCTAAAATCCTGTTAGCTCACCCCTGGCGTCTAAAAAAACCCTCCCTCCAGTAGGAGTAGCCAACTGCAGCAGGGCTTGCTGAAGCTTATGTTGCCTCATCAGATAGAGACTAGCACGGGTACAGTTCAAATAAAATTAACTGCGGGGCAGGTTTAGGTATCACCTCGACTTAAAGGTGTAGGTCTTGCTGTTTTAGCTCTAATATTCCTGAAATTGATTTCATAAACACACATTAAATGAAAAGGTGTTCTAATTTAATTATTAAAAATTAAAAGATTTTTCAGAAAGAAATATTTTTAACTTCATTGTCCAAGCACACTCAAAAGTTTTCCCATTGTGTAGGGCTACACATGGCAATATTCTAATTTCTTTTCTTTTTGAAAACAAAGCTATAGTATATTGCCAGGGTTATTAAAAAATAAGGTTTCACCTAATTTTGTGCTGTTCATTTGCGATAGGAGTGGCAGGGCCGAGTGATGCATACTGTGTGCATTACAATGGAGTGAGCTGGGCTTGTGCGACAGTGTAGAGGGCTACATTCTAGCCCCCCACTAAGAGAGGGGTGTCAACCTGACACGAGCCCCAGGCTTTGATTTGTGGTTAGGATCAGGAGATGAACTGCAGGCAGTAAAGAGAAAGACAAAATTCCACTTCCTTTTCATGCCTGGGTCAAAGACTGCGGCTTCCATCAGGTAAGCTTCCAGGAAATTGATTCTAAAGTTTGACTGGTCAACCCCTTTAATAGATGTTTCAAGTTATCTAAAGTTGTTGCAAAAATAATGTTTCTTCTAATTTCAGCCTTAAGGGACAGTAAATCTTTCCATCTCTGTGTCCCGGATGCACATTTTCTAGCCTCCATTTTGAGGTGAATATATGTTAGTATTACTTGCGATGAAGGCTGGATTATTGATTTTTATAGAAGTAGGGGAGGCAAGAGAAAGGTGAGGGGCTTACAGGAAAGGGTAAAGCAAAGCCCCATGTGTGAAATGCTGTCTATTTTATCAGTTGTGGTGAAGAGATAATTTGGACTGTGATGATTAGCTTTCCCTCCTCCCGCTTTCCCTCCATTTCTCTCTGAACATGAACGGCTCAGGGAAAGCTGTTAAAGCATTTATACATCAACAAATGTATCTTTAGATACTTGCCTGTTGGTGTGCTATAGGATACCACCGCACTTCCATCAAGGTCTGCGGGGAGACAGTTGCCCTTAAGGTAAACTGAAAAACTTGCTGTTTTAGGTACCCCTGGTTCTGAAATAGAAATATTATTAAAATAGCAATATATGGAAGTGTAAAGGATTTCATGTACATTAGAACTATGCATCCTATGTAGTAATTTGCTGTCCTAGTCCCAGAGTTCATATACTTATCAGAAATAGAGATTTAAAGCAGACCTAAACCCTCCTGGACAACCTTATGTCAGGTAGGGTTGAGTCCACAAAGATCCTAACCCACCCTCTCTCTCTCTCTCTAGGAGGGGGGGGGGGGGCACTTAGGCACACTTTAACCAGATCTGCAGATTTACATAAAACCTAAACCCTTATGCCCATATTCTGCCTTTTGGGCTCAAAACCACATTATCAACAAACTTTGTACCTCCTAGCCTACTAAAAATAAGTCTTTATTTATTAAATCTTAAAGCGGACCACAACCCACTGAAGTTGTGAACTACATTTGTCCAAAGCCCCTGCTAACACTCGCTTCTTAAAATGTAAAACTAGAAATTGATATTATCACTTTTCGAATTGTCCTGGAACATTGTGTTTTCTTGCTGTCCCTCTCTATAAAATGGCAGGCGATCAGTCATTGAATACGTGTGGCAATGACATAATTGCCCCAAACAACAGTGCCAATGGATGAGAGAGACAGAACTTTACAGATAAAACAGATTATCTGGGATTAGAGTGAAGTAGGAGCAGTAACAATTGGCAAAAGGTACTCCTCATAGGTGGAGCAATTCAGGGGAGGCTAGTTAAAAAATACCGTTTTGTGAGCACTCACCTGTAAAACGGGCATTGTGAGTGAGCCATACACTCCACTTCGATCTTCATGACATGTGGGAAATCTCCAGTAGAGGGCGAACTTGTGCAGAGATGAATATGCAAAACAAGAAATCCCCTCCCGGTCCATATATACCTGGGACCTCCCACCAATTTCCCAGTGTAAAAAAGCAGTAAGGGGACCAGGAAGAACCAATTATAACCTTAACAATCAAAACCAATGGTTCACCATATAAAAGCTCCAGAATACCTGAAAAAAAGGGGTTAGGCGAAGTGGAGTGTATGGCACACTCATAATACCCGTTTTACAGGCGAGTACTCACAAAACGGTATTATTTTAAGTGTGCCATACACTCCACTTCGATCGTCATGACATGTGGGACATCCAATAGCAGTGTCCATCATGGGTGGGAACCAGAAACAGTAAAGAATGTACCAACTGCAGCTTGCAGAACCTTGCGGCCAAAAACAGCATCCGCTGAAGCCCGCACATCAACTTTGTAAAACTTGGAAAAAGTATGAACGGAAGACCAAGTAGCAGCCTTACAAACTTGTTCAACAGAAGCCTGGTGCTGAAAAGCCCAGGATGCCCCAACAGCACGAGTAGAGTGTGCAGTGACCCTAAAAGGAGGAGTCCTTCCCCTAGCAGAATAGGCCCCAACAATGGCCTGACGAATCCATTTGCTAATCGTAGACTTAGCAGGCGCCAAGCCTTTCCTGGTCTCGCAGGGCACCACGAAAAAAGTGTCAGTCTTGCGGAAGGAAGAATTAGTCACCAAATAGTACTTCACACAGCGAACAACATCCAAATTGTGCAGAACCCTCTCATTGTCATTGTTAGGCTTAGGACACAAGGAAGGGAGAACAATATCCTGATTGAGGTGGAAAGCAGACACCACCTTAGGAAGGAAATCCGGCTTAAAACAAAAAACCACCTTATCCTGGTGTCTCTCAAAGTAAGGGGCCTGAATCGACAGAGCCGCCAACTCAGAGACACGCCGAACAGAGGTAATAGCCACCAAGAAAGCAACCTTCTGAGTGAGAACCGAAAGAGCAATATCCTGTAGCGGCTCAAAAGGAGGACCCTGGAGAGCCGAAAGAACCAAATTCAAATCCCAAACAGGAACCACAGCCTTCCGAGGGGGCCGCACATGCGCGACCCCTTGGGAAAAGGTCTTAACCAGCGGGTGTAGGCAAAAGACCTCTGGAAGAAAACCGACAGAGCAGAAACCTGTCCTTTCAAAGTACTAAGCTGGAATCCAAGATCCAGATTATGCTGAAGAAACTCCAAAATCCTAGGAATCGAAAACACCCTACAAGGCAAGGCCCTAGCCTCACACCAATCAATATAGGACCTCCAAGTCCTATAGTAAATGCCAGAAGAGGACCGCTTCCTAGCTCTAATCAAGGTCTGAACAACGGCCGCAGACAAACCTTCCTCCTTCAGAATGAAGGTTTCAGCAGCCAAGCCGTCAAAGCCAGCGTTTGTAAATTGGGGTAAAGTAGTAGACCCTGAGATAACAGATCCAGCAACATGGGAAGCCGGTACTGATCTACAGCCAGCCTTACAACGTCTGCGTGCCAAACTCTTCTTGGCCACCTTGGAGCCACAAGAATTGCTGGCGCCCCTTCTAGAACCAGTTTGCGAACTACCTTGCCCAGCATGGAGACGGGCGGAAACAGGTAAAGAAAACCCAGATCCTTCCAAGCAAGGGAGAAGGCATCCACTGCCAGAGATAGAGGATCCTGAGAAAGAGACACAAAGGCCGGAAGTTTGTGATTGTGCCCTGAGGCAAAGAGATCCACCTCCGGAGTCCCCCACTTGCGGCAAAGATCCAGAAAAACCTCGGGGTTGAGAGACCACTCTCCTTGGCGAGAGGATCCCCTGCTTAGGGAATCCGCCTCCATGTTCTCCACTCCCGGAATGTAGACTGCCGAAATGCAAGGAACATTGCTCTGCGCCCAGTGCAGGATCAGAAAGACTTCCCTGAGGGCACTCCTGCTGTGAGTCCCTCCTTGGTGATTGATGTAAGCTACCGCCGTTCGGTTGTCTAAACGAACCTGAACCAGTAGACCCTGTAAATGTGAGGTCAGCCGTGCCAGAACCAGTCGGATGGCTCTGAGCTCCAAGACATTGATGGGGGTGTGAGCCTCCTGAGGACCCCACACCCCGCTGAACTGATGACTTTTCCAATAACCTCCCCAGCCCGACAGGCTGGCATCCGTGGTAACTCTCTCCCAACAAGGGACCAGAAAGGATCTGCCCTTCAACAGGTTGCTCGACTCCAGCCACCACCAAAGGGACTGCCGAACCCTGGGAGACATCCTGAAAGGTTGATCCAATGACTGCGGACACCTGTCCCAATGCGTTAATAGGTGAAAG
Organism: Gastrophryne carolinensis; assembly: GCA_027917425.1. NCBI lineage: Eukaryota > Metazoa > Chordata > Amphibia > Anura > Microhylidae > Gastrophryne > Gastrophryne carolinensis. Next base: position 186,271,676 of record CM051239.1, on the reverse strand, counting down.
TGGACCATCACCCTCCCGTGATCGGCCCGGGAATCTATAAGATTCCCGGGCCGACCACCTCCCTGAAACCCCGTGAAACCCCCCCAAACACCCCAAATCCCCTTACCTTGTCTTCGGCGCCGACCGGCCGCCGCCGCCTCCCTCGCGCCCCTCTAGACGTGCGTGCGCCCGCGCCGGCCGTCTGTGAATGGCCGGGGCGCGCGCGCGTCAAGAGTGACGCGCGGGAGGTGGCGGCGGAGGAGCTGCTTGTCCGTTGCTGTCAAATCGCTTGTCCGCGGCCACGTGGGAGCGGGGAGAGGTGAGTTTTCCGGGTGATCGGGGGGGGGGGGGGGTTTCACACAGCGGGGCACCCCGATCGGGGGTGCCCCACCGAAGTGGACCAAGACACAGGATAGTCAAAATCCTGGGTGTTGGTCCACTTGAAGCTGAAGAGATCTCATGTGAAACTGTGCAAACGGTACCGCCTCAAAGGAGGACACCATCAAGCCCACCAGTTTCATCCCCTGTCGGATAGAGGGACAAGGACTGGCCCAAAGAAGGCTGATCAGATCCTGAATCCCCTGCACCTTGGTCTAGGGCAAAAACACTCTGGCCTGAATGGTATCCAGATTCATGCCCAGAAATGAAATCTGCAAGCTAACAGGGTTGAGTGCTGCGGCTCCTTTAAGTCTTTAGTAACCAGAAATGAAATCACTTGTGACGGAGAGAGAGAAGACTTGGGGCAGTTGATCACCCACCCGAACCTCTCCAAAGTCGACACCACCTGGTGGGTGTCCAGCTCCGCCTGACGGAGGGAAGAAGCTGAGACCAACAGGTCGTCCAGGTAAGGCACAATGCGAATGCCCTGAGCTCTGAGCAGAGCCATTATTCCCGCCAAGACCTTGGTGAAGACCCTCAGCGCCGAGGTCAGTCCAAAGGGAAGTGCTACAAACTGAAAATGTTGATCCTCCACCGCAAACCGGAGGAATCTCTGATGCGCCGGAAAAATCGGAACATGCAAATACGCATCCTTGATATCTATGGATGTCATAAAATCCCCTTGGCGAAGGGAATTGATAGCCGAGTGCAGAGTCTCCATGCGGAACTTTTTGGCTCTGATAAACCTGTTGAGAACCTTGAGATCTAGAATGGGTCTCACCGAACCCTCCTTTTTGGGAACCGTGAAAAGGTTGGAGTAGTAACCCCTGCCTCTCTCCAACTGAGGCACCGGGCAAATAACTCCCATGTCCAGAAGGTTTTTTACTGCTAACAGGAGCCCCTGTGCAGTACTCGAACTCCAGTTTGTACCCGGAGGAGACCACTTCCAAAATCCAATTGTCTGTGACCTCCCAGGCCCAGACCTGGAAGAAGAGCCGCAGCCGTCCCCCCACCTGTGCGGGTGAGGGCGCCCCTTCATTGCTGAGCCGGTTTAATGGCGGGTTTGGACTTGGAACCCCAGGCAGCCACGGGACGTGCCCGACCTCTGCCCCTGTTCCAGGACGAACCCCTGCCACCCGAGGAGGCCAAACCTCTAGCCGCTCTGGCCCCTCGAAAGGAAGGAGTGAACAAGCCAGCCCCCCGAAAGGGACGGCGCTGTTTCTTCCGCTGAGGTAACTTACCTCCCTTAGCAACAGCATCCAATCTGTCTCCAAACAGCCGCGCACCCAGGAAGGGAATAGCTGTAAGCGACTTCTTGGCCCCAAAATCCGCCGTCCACTGTCGGAGCCAGACCAATCTGCGCATAGCCACCAATGGGGCTGAAGTCCTGCTTCACATGACAATAGAATTTTCCATAGCAGCCAAGACAAAAACCATGAACAATTCACATCTCTTAAGGGTAGCGAACTCATCGCTAGCCGCTAGTCGGATCAAACTGAGCGTCATTCAACCAGTCCCTGATAAGAGACCTGGTAGCAAGCGACACTAGGGCAGATGCACAAACAGGCCGCAGGGCCGAGCCCACACTGGCAAATGCGTGACACGCCATCTGATCAAGGCGCTTGTCCTCGCCATCCTTAAGGGAAGTGGCGTCAGGGGTGTTTAGCACAGAAGAGTTAGTCAAACCCAAAACTGGCGCATCGACCTCGGGAGGAGAAGACCATCGCTTAACCACCTCCACCGGGAAAGGATACTTCTTATCCCATCCCTGAGGAGCACCAGGAAGCCGACTGGGCCTTTCCCATTCTTTTAGGATCAGCGCATCAAAATGACCCTGGATAGGGAATTCCAGACGGGGCTAATTCCCCCTTCTTGAGAGGAGGTGCCTCAGGCGGGTCAATATCCAACACTTCCAATAGATGTGACAAAACAGTGGCCGTATCAACCGCATCCCCCAGCGCCTGCCCGACATCAGCATCACCAGACTGTACATAGTCTCCGTTTCCTCATACAATTCCCCTCCTGTAAAGGGGAATAATCCGACAAATCAATGGAATCATCGTCAACATCCCACAAGGGCTGGGCCGTTGACAAATGTCTCTTTTTAGCCTGGGCCTTCTTGCCCACCGTGCTAACAATAAATTTCTCGATGCTGACCAACCTAGCACAAACATCAGAGTGCGACTCCCCGCTGGCACCAATGACACTTGGGGTACGGATAAGGTGGGGAGGGGAAGGCGATGAAGCGGGAGGAGCCGACCCAGAAGGCTGGGTACCGGACTGCCGCGTTATGGCCTTTTGTGCACATAGTATACAAATCAGCACATTCTCCCCCGTAAGGGATACCCCACACCCCACACATGGCCCGGATTGTCCCAGAGGGAGCCCGAGCCCAGTATCCTGCAGAGCCTCCATAAGGTGATTTTTGTGGTCAGTCGCAAGACCGCAGGGAATTATGCCTAAGCAACCCGGGATGCCCCTTAAAAGTCCTGGTGGTAGGATTTAAGGTGATCAATTTAACACTAGGGACCCCAGGACCATGCACTATTATGAAGCAATCTGCAACACACAATAAGGCATATCAGTTACTATACAGCGTAACAACATCATTCAAAATACATACATATATATATATATATATATATATATATATATATATATATATATATTACACACACAAATACCAAAATGACAAAAAAAGCATAAGCCTGTACCACAGGGGGCCCCCCCACCAGAGAGGGACCCCCAAATAACTAATGAAGTGGCCACCAGGCCCTTACCGTCCCCCAGAAACGACAGCAGCAGCAGCAGCAAGATGGCCCCCGTCTCTGAGGTGATCAGGAAGAAGCAGGAAGAGAAGGGGGGTGGGCCAGCGCCGAAGGCGCGCTTTTCCAGACCCCACCCCCCTCCCAGCAGCGCGGATCTGGCCCGGGAGGCCCTTCAGAAAATGCGCCGAACAATGGGGCGGGGCTACCGCAGCCGCATCGAGCTCCCGGCCCCGCCCCCTTATCTAAACACAGCCTTAGGGAGAGAAGCTCCCCAGGCTGACAGGAGAAACCACAGCAGGCTAGGCCAAGCAACAGCACCAATTCATCAAGGAATAACTTCCAGGTGATCCACACCAACTCACACACACAACTTACAGTGGTAACACCAACACACATACACATATATACATATATATATATATATATATATATATATATATATATATATATATATAAAGTAAAAGGGAGAGGCCGAGGATGACGGCCCGGGGGGAACCCGGCCCGAATAAGGACACAGGCATGTAGGGACGGGGCATCCCACACCAGGATCACCAAAACCTGGGTAACCGCCTACCCCATAATAAGGTCTCACGGTGGAGCAATTCTCCTTCCGCACCCATAGGGTGCTCCTACCGTTACCAGGACCCGCAGCCTAAGCTGGGAGGCTTAGATAGGGACAATTTAGAAAAGGTCCTGGCAGCAATAGGGACAATAAACGGCCGGGCGCGGGCCCGGCTTACCTGCAAGTAAAAGAAGTCTTCATCTTCTGTCTTGTCGCCTTCCCTGCAGAGAAGGAACTGGGAAATTGGTGGGAGGTCCCAGGTATATATGGACCGGGAGGGGCTTTCTTTTTTTGCATATTCATCTCTGCACAAGATCGCCCTCTACTGGAGATTACCCACATGTCATGAAGATCGAAGTGGAGTGTATGGCACACTTAGAATATGTGGGTTTTGGTCTGCTTTAAGAGGGTGCTTGCCATGTTATGAATTACTATGTTCAGGTGCACAATAATATCCTCCCACCTTGTCTCCCTTGAAAACACTTCAAAACATGTACCATATTTTCCGCCCTATAAGATGCACTCATTTTTCCTCACTCATGGCGTAACTGCTGTATCTGTGTGTGCGCGGCTCCGTACAGCGAGTGGGCCCACTGCCTATGGGAATGGGAGGGGGGGATTGCCACACTGCCTATAGGAATGGGAGGGGGATTGCTACACTACCTTTATGGGGAATGGGAGGGAGGAATGCCACACTCTCCATGGGGAATGGGGGGGGGGGGGGGGATACCACATTGACTATGGGAATGGGAGGGGGGAATGCCACACTGCCTATGGGAATGGTATGGGGGAATGCCACACTGCCTATGGGAAGGGGACGGGGGGTGCCACACTGGGCATGGGAAATGGGGGGGCAGAATACCACGCTGCCTTTAATGGGGGGATTCTGTACCTTGCCTATTATTTGGTTCTTGGGGGGGGGGGGGGGGGCGTTTTAGCACAACATTTGGTTCAGAATGTTTATTTTCTTATTTTCCTCATTCAAATGCTAGGTGCCTCTTATAGGATGAAAAAACAGTCATTTTAAAGCATCTCAAAATATCAGCTTATATGTAAATACCTTATGTACTTTTAAGCCACTTTCTGCACTTACATTTTTGTGTTGTGGCCGGGCTAGATATGGCATGTCATGGTGCAGCTTTATGAGTCATGTGGGACCACCGTGGCTTGCTGTGCCCGCTCATGCTGAGGCAGAGCATCTGTTGACCAATTTTTTTGCAAGGGTCTGAAGGAATTACGTGGATTTTGGAGCCCTGCTGCAGCTTTTAAACTGCACTGCTGGAAATGGAGGAGAGGGGAGCTTCTTGCTGCCTTATTATTGCTGGGTTTACACTCCCTTTAATGCAAATTTTTTCTTGGCAGTAGATCCATTTGTGTATCACTGCTTGCCTTTGTACATTATTAAAACAGTATAAGGATGGTAAAGATTTTTTTTTTTGCTGTTACTTACCAACTGAATCAAAGATAAACTGGTCCTGCGTAAGTGCTAAAAATGATGGGACACTAATGGAAACCACAGTCTTCTGAACACACCGTTTGCTTCTTATACAGATCTACCAGAGGGACCAGTAAAAAATGTTAAAATGATATAAAATCCATCCTTAAAAAGCAAACATAAGATTTATTGTGTAAAACATTATTTCTTAAATACAATCTCAATTCCATTGCCGTAAAGAGACTGTCCAGCCTAATAATACAATTCTGTGAAATACTCACCTGTAGAATTGATATTATACGCATACAGTACGTCCTGCTCCATAAATAATACTTACACGTGGGTAATCCTCCGCCAGATGGCGCTGTTCACTGCAGACATGCAAAAACAGGCTCCTCCAGGCCCTTCATATACCCAGGGACCTCCCACAAATCCCCAGCATTGAAAAGCAGTGAGAAAAAGAAGCCGGGAGAAACCAACCACCAAGCTGGTAATAATAACAATGATAATCACCATACAGGGGATCCAGAACAAAGTGAAACCAGGGTGGGGTGGAGCAGGACGTACTGTATGCGTATAATATAAATTTTACAGGTGAGTATTTCACATTGTATTATTCTAAGCATACAGTACGTCCTGCTCCATATATAATACTTACACGTGGGACATCCAATAGCAGTGTCCATAAAGTAGGGTGGGATCCCCAACAACAAAGGCAACAGCACGTAGCCCAGACTACAACCGCCTGCAAAACCTTACGGCCAAAAGCAGCATCAGCTGAGGCCCGAACATCAACCTTGTAAAACTTTGAAAAGGATGAAACAGAAGACCAAGTAGTGGCCTTGCAAACTTGTTCAACAGAGGCCTGTTGCTGAAAGGCCCAAGAGGCACCAATAGCACGAGTGGAATGAGCCGTAAGACGGAAAGGGGAAGACCTCCCCTTAGTAGAATAGGCCTGAATCACAGCCTGACAAATCCATTTACTGATGGTAGACTTGGCGGGAGCCAAACCTTTCCTAGGCCCAGAAGGCACAACAAAGAGAGCATCAATTTTCCTGAAGGCCTTAGTGAGAACCAGGTAATACTTCAAGCACCTGACTACGTCCAAGGAATGCAGAACCCGCTCCTTGTCGTTGCTAGGATTGGGACACAGAGAAGGAAGAACAATATCCTGGTTCAAATGAAAAGCCGAAACAACTTTAGGCAGAAAATGCGGTTTGAAGCGGAACACCACCTTGTCCTGGTGACGCTCATAGTATGGAGGCTGAACAGATAGAGCGGCCAGCTCAGACACACGCCTAACCGAAGTAATGACCACCAAGAAGACAACCTTGAGAGTGAGAACAGCCAGAGCAGCATCTTGAATAGGCTCAAAGGGAGCACCCTGCAAGGCAGACAAAACCAAGTTCAAATCCCAGACAGGGACCATAGGTTTTCGAGGGGGAAAGAAGGTCTTAATCAGGTGATGTTGAGCAAAGGTCTTCTGAAAGAAGATAGACAGGGCAGAAACCCTTCCCTTCAGAGTACTAAGTTTGAGACCTAAGTCCAGACCATGCTGTAAAAACTCCAGAACCCTAGGGATGGAGAATTCCCAGCAGGGAAGAGACCTGGACTCACACCAGTCAATGTAGGAATGCCATACTCTATAATAGATAGCAGAAGAAGTCTTCTTCCTGTCCTGCACCATAGTAGCCACCACAGAGGCAGACAAACCCTTCTCAATCAAGATGGAGGTTTCAGCAGCCAGGCCGTCAAGGCCAGAGTTTGTAAATTGAATTGGGATGGCGTAAGGACCCTTGAGTTAGCAGATCTGGTACCCTTGGTAGATCATACTGATCTACTGCCATTTGAACCACGTCTGCAAACCACACTCTTCTTGGCCACCTGGGGGCCACTAGAATCACAGGTACCCCTTCCAGAGCATTCTTGCGCAGAATCCTGCCCAGAAGGGGGAACGGTGGAAACACATGCAGGAGTCGAAACTCCCTCCAAGACATGGACAGGGCATCTGTGGCCATGGCCAGAGGATCCTGAGACAGGGAGACGAAGGCCGGGAGCTTGTGATTGTGGAGATTGGAAGCAAACAGATCCACATCGGGTAGTCCCCAACGGTGACACAGGGACTGGAATACCTTGTTGCAGAGGGACCACTCCCCCTGACGGGACATCCCCCTGCTCAGGGCGTCCGCCAGCAGGTTCTCCGCCCCCGGAATGTAGACAGCCGAAATGCATTGAACATTGGCCTCCACCCATGTCAGAATCTGAGACACCTCTTGGAGAGCACCCTTGCTCCGGGTACCTCCCTGATGGTTGATGTAGGCAACCGCCGTTCTGTTGTCCGAGCGTACCTGCACCGCCAGACCCTTCAGGTGTTGGGTCAATCGCTCCAGTACCAACCTGACTGCTCGTAATTCCAGAATGTTGATGGGTAAATGGGCCTCCTGAGGACCCCACGTCCCCTGGAAGTGCAGGGACTTCCAGAATCCCCCCCAACCAGACAGACTGGCATCAGTTGTGACAGTCTCCCAGGAGGGGGTCAGAAAAGACCTGCCCCCTATCAAGTTCCTGTGGTCCAGCCACCACGCAAGGGACTGTCAGACCGAGGGGGGAAGCACACAGGCCCCGTCCAAGGACGCTGGGTTCTTGTCCCATACTGACAGAAGGTGAAGCTGCAGAGGTCTCAAATGGAACTGGGCAAAGGGCACCGCCTCGAAACTCGCCACCATCAGGCCCACCAACTGCATTCCCTGCCGGATGGAGAACTGTGGGCTCAAAAGCAGGAACCTCGCCTGCGCTGTCAGAGCTTCCACCTTCTGTTGAGGAAGGAATATCCTTGACTGAACCGTATCCAGAATCATTCCCAGGAACGGAGTTACCGAGGAGGGGGACAGGGAGGACTTGGGGTAATTGATCACTCAGCCGAAGGACTCCAGGGTGGACACTACCAGCCGAGTGTCCAACTCTGCCTGCCGCAGAGACCGAGAGGTGATGAGAATATCGTCCAGGTAGGGCAGCACGCGTATGCCCCTTAGCCTTATCAGGGACATCACCCCTGCCAGCACCTTGGTGAACACCCTGGGAGCCGACGTTAGGCCGAATGGCAGGGCCACAAATTGGTAATGCTGATCTTTTAGTGCAAATCTGAGAAACCTTTGGTGTCCTGGAAACACCGGGACCTGAAGGTAAGCATCCTTGATGTCTACTGACGTCGTGAAGTCCCCTGGGCGCAGTGAGCCAATGGCCGAGCGCAGAGTTTCAATGCGAAAGTGCCTGTTCTTGACAAATTTGTTGAGGATTTTTAAATCCAGAATGGGCCTGACTGACCCATCCTTTTTGGGTACTGTGAAAAGGTTGGAGTAGAACCCCGTGCCCCTGTCTCCAAGGGGGGACCTTGCAAATGACCCCTAGATCCATGAGACCCTGTACGACCAGCAACAAGACCTGACCTGAGGCAGGGTCTTGAGGTATTCGAGACCCAATGAATCTGGTGGGGGGCCGTACAGCAAATTCTATCTTGTAGCCGGAGGATACTACCTCCTGAATCCACCGGTCTGAGACGTGGCGCCGCCAGACGTGCTCGAAGTGCTGTAGGCGTCCCCCCACCCTGATGGGTGAGGGCGCCCCCTCATGCCTGAGGGGCCTTGGGAGGGGCTTTGGGCTTGGGCCCCCAGGAGGAACCGGGACGGCGTCCTCTGTTCCTGTGCCAGGAATCTGCGCGGGCCCCAGTGAAGGACGCCCCTCTACCCTGTTTGACCCCACGGTAGGGGGTTGATAGGGAGCCTTGGCCACGAAAGGGCCGAGTATGCCGCCTGCGCTGGGGTAACTTGCCTCCCTTGGCAAAGAGGTCTAATCGGTCCCCAAACAAGCGCAGCCCTTTAAATGGAAGGCCCGTGAGGGCTTTCTTGGTGGCACTGTCTGCGGCCCACTGGCGCAACCAGACTGCGTGGCGTATAGCAACCACCAGGGCAGATGACCTGGCACACATCTTAATAGCATCGTCCGAAGCGGACAGGATAAAGTTTACAAACGCATCACAGCTGGACAGAGCACTGACAGTATCAGGAGGCAACTCAACTGTACCATCGAGAGCACTCCTAACCACGGCCCTGAGTCGCTCCCCCAAATGCAAAGGCATGACATGCCAGTTGGTCAACACGCCGGTCCTCAGAGTCCCGTAGCGTAGTAGTGTCGGGAGAGTGCATAATAGAGGTGTTGGACAACCCTAGAATAAGAGCATCGACCTCAGGTGGCGATGACCAGCACTTAACCAAGTCAGCAGGAAAGGGATATTTCCTATCGACGCTCTTAGGGACCCCATGAAGTCTGCTGGGATGTTCCCATTCTTTAAGCACGAGGCTATTGAAATGGGTCTGCTCGGGAAATTCCAAACGAGCTTTAGCGGTATGAAAAAGATCACCCCTTTGCCGAGGAGCCGCAGCAGGGGGAGAGAGGGACAGAACCTCAAAGATCTGAACCAGCAGTCTATCAATATAATCCGAGGACCAATGCTCGGAGCCAGACTCTTCCTGACCCCTAGACTCGTCGTCATATGACCCTGAGTCAGAGAACAGTTCCCCTTCGTCCGAGGGGATATGGGCATAGGAATGCAACAAATCATCAGGTTCTATAGGGAAGAGGGCCAATTCAGGGTTCAAGTGCCGCCTCTTGGCAGTGGCTTAACGCGCTAAGGAATTAGCAAGCAAGTTTTCAACACTAGCCAGCCTCGTGGCCAGATCAGGATGAGAATCCCCACTGGTAGATCAGGATGAGAATCCCCACTGGTATTGGGGCTTCTCCCGGCCCAGTGTAGCTCCCGGTCGTGACCATAAAAATTACTCCCACTTCCCCGCGGGTTATTGGGGCATCCAGGGTAGCTTACAGTGTCAATCCCTACTGGCATATTGTGCCGATTAAATCACCATATGGAGGCATCTCAGGATATTGTGAACGGGGTTCCTTCGGGACAAGCCCGGCTGTGTGTAGCTTGGGGGAGTAGGTGAAATGCGGCGGGGTGCAGGCCCAGCCTCAGAGGAGACGGGAAGCACCGATAGTGCCTGCTGTGCACAAGGAACACAGACCCGTGCATTGTCACCGCTGCTAGGTAAGACCCCACAAGCTACACACAGCCGGGCTTGTCCCGAAGGAACCCCGTTCACAATATCCTGAGATGCCTCCATATGGTGATTTAATCGGCACAATATGCCAGTAGGGATTGACACTGTAAGCTACCCTGGATGCCCCAATAACCCGCGGGAAAGTGGGAGTAATTTTTATGGTCACGACCGGGAGCTACACTGGGCCGGGAGAAGCCCCCGAAATCCGCGGTCTGAAAGACATAAGGGAAACAAGGATGTCAGAGCCATGCGCAATGGGAGATAGGAACTAAAGAAGAGTCGCCCATGAGGGCACTTACAGACGGAGAAGGGAGGACGATCTTCACCACACGCGCGGGAGGAGGAAATGGCGCCAAGAAAACCTCGGAGGGCGGGCCTGAGCCGACCGCGACGCGTAGCGCGCCAAGCCGAAACCACGCCCCTCCCCAGCGTCTAGCCAATGAATGACAGTAAAGTCATAATATTATAAACCATGTGAAAATAAATGGCGCTCGGAGCCTATACAGGCTGAGGTCTGTACTCGGGCCCTGTGGCTCCCCGTCGGGGAATGAACCCCGGTCTGCTGTGACGGGCGGGGATACTGTATTGGACAGGCGCTTTAAGCCAGCGCAACTTAGGAAGAGCTACTAAGGCTAAGAAGGAGAAGGAAGGAAGAAGAAAGATGCCGAGGCGTCCGCAAAGCCGCCGCCGTACATACGGTGCGAGCAGAGACAGAAACTAAGGGCGCTGCGGTTAACAGTAAGGTAAGAGCGCGGCTCTGATCCCCGTTCCCAGTAAAGCACAGCCAAGCCATAAGCGTGTAAGGATACACTGAGGTCGCCATACACACAACCCCTCCCCCCCCTTTCTTTTCCCCCTGGCTAAGGGGGGAACAAGGGAGGAAGGCGACCCGTTACATAGGGTCCACCGCTACATGGGGCGTGGGGCAATGATGGGGGAGGGGCATCCCTTGAAGGCTCACCATCAGCCTTGACCGCCTACCCTATGGTGGGGGATTGTGGTGGAGCGTGGCCCCGTAAGCACACATGGTGCTGCCTACCTTCACCCGACCAGCGCAGCCCAGGCTGAGAGGCATATCACACACAGGAGGGGTGGAAATAGTCCCACAGGGCCGCAGGCTGTAATAGTCCCACTCACCTGCGAGAGAGTGATACTTCATGTCTTCGCAGTCAGCACTGCAGAGAAATCTGGGGATTTGTGGGAGGTCCCTGGGTATATGAAGGGCCGGGAGGAGCCTGTTTTTGCATGTCTGCAGTGAACAGCGCCATCTGGCGGAGGATTACCCACGTGTAAGTATTATATATGGAGCAGGACATACTGTATGCTTAGAATAAGCCTAATTTACTCTCACACTCACATTTTTCCCCCCAGCGGATTGGTATGAAACCGCCATATTTTGAGATTGCTCACTTGCACTTTCCAGGCCTAAACTTCCAGTGCCTCTGAAAGAAACGGCACCCCTGCCATCAGACACAGTTTCCTGCCTGGACAGCACAAGGGATGCAATCACAAGATGTGAGACTTTACAGCTGCAGGGGAAAAAAATGCATATGATTTTTATTTTAATTGGACAGTCCCTTTAATGATCTTCTGTCCCCTGTGGCAGCTTCCTAAATATCTGCCACTAAAAAACTTAACAGGGATCAATGTCTGGTAAGTTACAGAGAGTGCTGATGTGGCGCCTCTGTCTGAGGAAACACATTAAGAACTTTAGAAAACCTGGTGCTCATGGAGAGCCCCTGTGGACATGCCCGAGTATGACACCAACAAAATCAATTCTACAGGTGAGTAATCACAGAATTGTATTTTTCTTGGTGTCATACTTGGGTCGCTTCATTCTTCATTAATTACAATTGGGACATCCAAAAGCAGTGTCCAAGAAAGGGTGGGATCCCCAGTGAGCAACAGCACGTAGTTCATGACACTACCACCTGAAACACCATACGGCCAAAAGCAGCATCAGCTGAGGCCCTAACATCAACCTTGCAAAACTTAGGCAAGGTGTGAACTGAAGACCCAGTAAGGCCTTACAAACCTGTTCAACCAAACCCTGGTACTACAAAGTCAAAGAAGAACCAACAGCTCAAGTGGAGTAAGCTGTAACTTGAAAAGGGGGTTCCTCCCCCTTGGCAGAATAAGCTTGCACCACCGCCTGTCTGATCCACTAGCTGATAGTGGCTTTAGCCGGAGGCAAGCCCTTCCAAGGACCATCAGGAAGGAAAAAAAGAGAACCCGACTTCCTAAAGGTTTCAATAGCAACCAGATAGTACTTAAGGACTCTGACCCCATCCAGGAAAGAAGGGTCCGCTCCTTAGAATTAGAAGGCGCGGGACACAAGGAAGGCAAACAATGTCCTCAATGAGATGAAAGGCAGAGACAACCTTGGGTAAGAAGTCCGGTTTAAGATGAAAACCACCTTATCCTGATGCCGCTCAAAATAAGGAGGCTTCATCCAAGGCGCCGCCAGTTCTGAGACACGACGCTCCGAAGTGATGGCAACCAAAGACCACCTTCAGAGACAAAAGAGACAAGGCAGCGTCGCCCTGTGGCCCAAGAGAGGCCCCTGGAGAGCAAAAAGCACCAATTTAAATCCTACACCGATATCAAGGGCTTACACGGCGGACGTACATGAGAAACTCCTTGGAAAACAGGGCTTGATAAGTCTATGCCTGGCAAAAGATCCTTGGAAGCAAATAACCAAACCCAAAACTGACCCTCAAGGGTAATCTGCCGAAGACCCGAATCTAAGCCATGTTGTAAGAACTCCAAATCCTGGAAATAGAACAGTGCGACAAGAGAAGCATGCCAGACACCCATAAAAACAGAGGAAGAGGACTTCTTCCGAGCCTGACTCATGGTACTCACTACCGAATTAGACAGCCCCTTTTCCGTCAGGATAGAGGCTACAGCAGCCAGGCCGTCAATCAAGCGATTGTAAATTGGGGTGGCGACGTGGCCCTGGATCATCGGACATGACGTAATGATCCACTGACATCTGGATCATGTCCACGAACCAACACCGCCTCGGCAAGCGAGCTGCCACCAAGATGGTCGGTACCCATTCCAGGGCTATCCTGCGCAGCACGCGACCTAGTAGAGGAAAAAGGAGGAAAACATAGTGGAGCTGGAACTCCGGCCAAGTAATTGCTAGCGCGTCCGTGGTGAAGGCCAGCGGATCTCTAGACAGGGAACAAACCTTGGAGTTTGTGATTGTGATGGGACGCAAATAGGTCCATATCCAGCTGACCCCGGTGGAAACGCAGAACGTGAAGATCCCGTCACAGAGAGACCATTCTCCCCCGACGAGAAGTCTCCCTGCTCAGGGAGACTGCCTCCTGGTTCTCCACCCCGGGGATGTAAACCGCCGAGATGTAGGGAACATTCTTCTCCGGCCAGGACTCGCTTGCTCAGAATTCCGCCCTCATGATTGATGTAGGCGACCACCATCTGATTGTCCGAGTGGACCCGGACCGCACGACCCCGAGATGGGGAATCAACTAACAAGAAAAACCAATCAGATCGCCCTCAGCTCCAGGAGCTTGATAGGCACGTGAGCCTCCTGAGGGCCCCACTGGCCCTGGAACTGCAACAATTGCCAGAGCTCGTCCCAACCGGTCATACTTGCGTCCGTGGTGACAATCAGAAAGAGCCTGCCCACTAGAAAATATCTTGAGACCAACCACCACGAAAGGGATCGTCTGGCCAGAGACTCAACCAAAGAAGTCTCATGCGGAAAAACTAGGCGAAGAGTAGAGCCTCGAACAAGACACAATGAGGCCCACCAACTGCATGCCCAGACGGAAGGAAGAGTGTGGACACGACAGCAAGGCCGGCGCCTGCGTCTGAAGACCCTCCACCTTCCGCTGAGGGAGGAACACCTCGGCCTGAGAGGTGGCCAACGTCAAGCCAGGAAAGACCTCACCAATGACAGAGTGATCGAGGACTTGGGGTAGTTGATCACCCAACCGAAAGACTCGAGAGTGGACAATACCTTCTGAGCGTCGCTCTCGGCCTGCTGAAGAGATCGAGCAGCAATCAGCAAGTCGTCCAGGTAAGGAAGAAAGCGAATGGCCTGGATCCTAGCAGACCCATGACACCCGCCAGCCCCTTGGCAACACCCGAGGAGCTGAAGAGAACAGTAGTGCCAGAGACTGGAAGCGCTAATCCTCCAAACCTCAGAACCTCTGATGTCCTCGGAAAATAGGGACGTGCAGTTAAGCATCCCTGATGTACACCGTGGTCAAGAAGGACACCAGGCAGAAGTGAACTCACCGCTGACCGCAAGTTCTCCATGCTCCAGCATAATCGTGCAAGTAATAAAACAGTAATACAAAAACAGAAGACGGCATAACCGTTGTATTGGAGAGCTCCAAAAATACAAGAGCACCCACTGCAGAGGGGCGGGACCAGAAACTAAGCAAATCCTTCGAAAATACAATTCTGTGATTACTCACCTGTAGAATTGGTATTATGAGTAAACAGTAAGTCCTGCTCCAGATAGATTACTTACACTCGGGGTATTATTCCGCCAGATGGCGCTGGACTGCAGAGACACCGAAACAGGCTCCTCCCGGCCCCTCAAATACCCAGGGACCTCCCACAATCCCCAGCATTGAAAAGCAGTTAACGAGAAGCCGGGAGTATTAAAACAACCCAAACTGGTAACTACAACAATGATAACAATCGCCATACAGGGGATCCAAGATAATGCAAAACCAAGGGTGGGGTGGAGCAGGATACTGTATACTCATAATACCAATTCTACAGGTGAGTAATCACAGAATTGTATTATTCTTAGTATACAGTACGTCCTGCTCCACATAGATTACTTACACTTGGGACATCCAATAGCAGTGTCCATAAAGTAGGGTGGGATCCCCAAGAGTAACAGCAGACAGGTCATATCACTGCCGCCTGCAGAACCTTATGGCCAAAAGCAGCATCAGCTGAGGCCCTAACATCAACCTTGTAAAACTTTGAAAAAGTATGAACAGAAGACCAAGTAGTGGCCTTGCAAACTTGTTCAACAGAAGCCTGGTGCTGAAAAGCCCAAGAGGCACCAATTGCACGAGTAGAATGAGCAGTAAGGCGGAAAGGGATGATTCTTCGCCTTAGCAGAGTAGGCCTGAATCACAGCCTGACGGATCCATTTGCTGATAGTAGACTTGGCAGAAGCCAAACCCTTCCTAGGACCAGAAGGGACCACAAAAAGAGCATCAGTTTTTCTGAAAGGTGTAGTAGCCACCAGATAGTACTTCAGACACCTAACCACATCCAAAGAATGCAAGACCCTCTCCTTAGCATTACTAGGATTAGGGCACAAAGATGGAAGAACAATGTCCTGATTCAAATGAAAGGCAGAAAGTCTGGCTTGAAGAGGAACACCACCTTGTCCTGGTGTCTCTCATAGTAGGGGGCTGGATGGAGAGCGCCGCCAACTCAGACACACTTCTAACAGAGGTGATAGCCACCAAAAAGACAACTTTGAGTGTAAGAATGGCCAGGGCAGCATCCTGCACAGGTTCAAAGGGAGCACCCTGCAAGGCTGACAAAACCAAGTTCAAATCCCAAACAGGCAACATAGGCTTACGTGGGGAACGCACATGAGTAATCCCCTGGAAAAAAGTCCTGATCAGAGAATGCTGAGCAAAGGACTTCTGGAAGAAAACAGCCAGGGCAGAAACCTGACCCTTCAGAGTACTGAGTTGGAGCCCCATCTCCAACCCATGCTGCAGGAACTCCAGGATCCTGGGAATAGAGAACACATGACAGGGAAGAGACTTAGACCCACACCAGTCAATGTAGGCACACCAAACCCTGAAATAAATGGAAGAAGAAGACTTCTTCCTAGCCTTTATCATGGTATCAACAACCAAGGAAGACAGCCCCTTTCCATCAAGATGGAGGTTTCAGCAGCCAGGCCGTCAAAGCCAGAGTTTGTAAATTGGGATGGCGTAAGGGACCCTGAGTGAGCGGGTCTGGCACCCTGGGCAGAACGTACTGATCTACTGCCTGCTGCACCATGTCTGCGAACCACACTCTTCTTGGCCACCTGGGGGCCACCAGAATTGCTGGCACCCCTTCCAGAGCAATCTTGCGCAGAACCCTGCCCAGCAGGGGGAATGGAGGAAAGACATACAGGAGCTGAAAGTCCTGGCATGTCATTGCTAGGGCATCCGAGGCCAAGGCCAGAGGATCCTGGGACAGGGAGACAAAGGCCGGGAGCTTGTGACTGTGACGGGACACAAACAGATCCACATCTGGTTGGCCCCAACGGTGACACAGAGGGACCATTCTCCCTGGCGAGAGGTCCCCCTGCTCAGAGAGTCTGCTAGCAGATTTTCCACCCCCGGGATGTACACCGCAGATATGCAGGGAACATTGGCCTCCGCACAGTTCAGGATCAGAGACCTCTTGCTCCGGGTCCCTCCCTGATGATTGATGTAGGCAACTGCCGTCTGGTTGTCCGAGTGCACCTGAACAAGCAGGCCTCGAAGGTGATGAGTCAACTGGGCCAGAACCAACCTGATCGCCCGCAGCTCCAAGACGTTAATAGGTGTGTGGGCCTCCTGAGGACCCCACCTCCCCTGGAACTGCAGGGACTTCCAGAAACCCCCCCCCCCCCAACCTGACAGACTGGCATCCGTGGTGACCATCTCCCAGGAGGGGTCAGAAAGGATCTGCCCCCCAACAGGTTCCTGGAGTCCAGCCACCACGAGAGGGACCGCCTGACCAGGGGGGAAAGCGCAAAGACCCGGTCCAGGGACGCAGGGTTCTCGTCCCATACTGACAAGAGGTGGAGTTGCAGAGGCCTCAAGTGGAACTGAGCATAAGGGACCGCCTCGAAGCATGCCACCATCAGGCCCACCAGCTGCATTCCCTGCCTGATGGAGGGATGATGACAAGATAGCAGGAACTGGACCTGCGCAATTAGACTGTCCACCTTCTGCTGAGGAAGAAAAATCCTTGCCTGAACTGTATCCAGATTCATTCTCAGGAATGAAGTCACCAAGGAGGGAGACAGAGAAGACTTGGGGTGGTTGATCACCCAGCCAAAGGACTCCAGGGTGGACACCACCAGCTGAGTATCCAACTCTGCCTGATGTAGAGACTGGAAAGTGATGAGGATGTCGTCTAGGTAGGGCAGCACGCGGATGCCCTGAAACCTGAGCAGAGACATCACTCCTGCCAGCACCTTGGTGAACACCCTGGGAGCTGAAGTGAGACCAAAAGGCAAAGCCACAAATTGGTAGTGTTGATCCTCCAGAGCGAACCCGAGGAACCTTTGATGACCTGGAAATACAGGAATATGAAGGTAAGCATCTTTGATGTCCACAGACGTCATGAAATCCCCTTGGCGCAGGGAACTGATGGCAGAGCGCAGAGTTTCCATGTGAAAACGCCTGCACCTGACAAATTTGTTGAGGATCTTCAAGTCCAGGATGGGCTTGACTGACTCATCTTTTTTTGGGCACTGTGAAGAGGTTGGAATAGAAGCCCTTGCCCCTTTCTCTTAAAGGGACCTTGTAGATGACCCCCAGCTCCAGAAGGCTTTGCACCGCCTGTACTAGATCCTGAGCTGACACAGGGTCCTGAGGAATCCGGGATCTGATGAGCCTTGTGGCGGGGGCAGACAGCAAACTCTATCTTGTAACCGGAGGACACTACCTCTCCTGGATCCACCGGTCTGAGACATGAAGCCTCCAGACGTGAGCAAAGTGCTGAAGCGGCGCCCCATCATGCCTGAGGGGGCTTGGGAGAGGACTTAAGCTTGGAGCCCCAGGAGGAGCCAGGACGTCCACGTCCTTTGCCCCTACCCCAGAAATCTCCTCAGGCTCCAGTAAAGGAAACCCCCCTCCCTTGTCTAGCACCCCGGTAGGGGGAGGAAAAGGAGCCCTGACCCCGAAAGGGCCGAGACTCCCACCTACACTGGGGTAACCTGCCTCCCTTAGCAAACAGGTCCAGGCGGTCCCCAAACAGGCGTAGTCCTTTGAAGGGAAAACCAGTGAGGTCTTTCTTGGCAGCGTTGTCAGCAGCCCACTGGCGCAGCCAAACCGAGCGGCGTATAGTCACCACAAGGGCAGAGGTTCTACCACACATTCTAATGGTGTCATCCAAGGCAGAGAGGACATAGGTCACAAAACATCACAACTAGAGAGTGCATTAAACTCCTCCCTAGACACATCATCAGGGGCACCATCAAGGATACTTCTGAGCAGGGTCCTAATAGCCACAGCCATAATAGCAGAGGCACAGACCGGGCGCAGCGCCGTCCCCACACATGCAAAGGCATGGGGCGCCAGCTGATCAATGCGCCGGTCCTCAGCATCCCGCAGGGTAGTAGAGTCAGGGGAGTGTATGACAGAGGTGTTAGATAACCCTAGGACCGGGGCATCCACCTCAGGAGGGGATGACCAACACTTTACCACATCAGCAGGAAAGGGATACTTCCTATCCCAACTCTTAGGTACACCGGGAAGCCTGCTGGGGCGTTCCCATTCCTTGAGCACAAGGTTATTAAAATGGGCTTGCTCAGGAAATTCTAAGCGTGACTTAGCAGTATGAAAAAAGTTCCCCCTGTTGCCTGGGGGCCGCATCAGGGGGAGAAATAGACAGAACTTCAAAAATCTGAGCCAACAGTCTATCAGTATCATCTGGGGCCCAGGGGGTCAGAGCCAGAATCGTCATGACCCCTGGGCCTCTCATCAGATGACAAAAACACACATACATACACCTGGTTCCTATAGGGCTGGCACTCCAACAGAAAACTCACAAAATATGACCTACCATGAACACATATTTATTTGATTGATCCAACCGCACAGATACAAGTACCCAAAATTCCCTAAAAAAGTTAAAAAGCTAATTAGCATAATAAACACAGGGGCCCCCCCATTCAGCCACACTCCCAGGCATACAATCATCCCTCACTACCAAACACTTGGCTGGCCAGCCAGTACAGGGTTAATGGACGGGGAATCCTGTGGGTGAGGGGAAAAGCAGTCACTGCTCCAAAGTCAAAGGTATATAAAGTGCAAATGCTTCAAATGCCATATATTCACAGGCGGCTCTTATCTCATATACCAGCGATTGATAAACTCTCAATGCAGCAGTTCCACAGCTGGGATTAAACAGAGCTCCAACAATGCATGTCAGCAGGCAAATTCATGCGCTTAAGGAATAGCAGAGTATCTGCAATGGCGGGAGACGCCCAGTGTGCGTGAGGAGGGGAGCCAGGGAGGGGGCGTGGAGGGGCCGGCCGTCCGCCGACGTACGTTTCGCCCCGCCTACCTGGCTCCCCTCCTCACGCACACTGGCCGCACGTGACTCTGATGTCTTTGATGTGGGAACAGCTTGTCGGCAACGCGCGGTGTATGATGACAGCGGATGAAAGCTGCAGCCGCACTTTGAGGAGAAGGTATTAGGCGGTCGAGTGGTGCCAGGCACAATGGCCCTCATTGAGGTGGCCTGACCTGTGCGTCTCCCGCCATTGCAGATACTCTGCTATTCCTTAAGCGTATGAATTTGCCTGCTGACATGCATTGTTGGAGCTCTGTTTAATCCCAGCTGTGGAACTGCTGCATTGAGAGTTTATCAATCGCTGGTATATGAGATAAGAGTCGCCTGTGAATATATGGCATTTGAAGCATTTGCACTTTATATACCTTTGACTTTGGAGCAGTGACTGCTTTTCCCCTCACCCACAGGATTCCCCGTCCATTAACCCTGTACTGGCTGGCCAGCCAAGTGTGTTTATAGGTGTGTGGTAGTGAGGGATGATTGTATGCCTGGGAGTGTGGCTGAATGGGGGGGCCCCCGTGTTTATTATGCTAATTAGCTTTTTAACTTTTTTAGGGAATTTTGGGTACTTGTATCTGTGCGGTTGGATCAATCAAATAAATATGTGTTCATGGTAGGTCATATTTTGTGAGTTTTCTGTTGGAGTGCCAGCCCTATAGGAACCAGGTGTATGTATGTGTGTTTTTGCAGTCTGAGAGTTTGGTTCATGGGCACCCCCTATCAGGGTTTAGGGCAGAGCACCGCAGTAATACACTAGGATCTCCCTGGGTATTTTTATTTATTATTCTCTCATCAGATGACCCTGAGTCAGAGAATATTATTATTATTGTTTATTTATATAGCGCCATCAACTTCCGTAGCGCTTTACAAGTTGAGAATACAGACAAGGTAAAACATATAGCACAGAGAACAATACAAAAATAGCTCCCCTTCCTCCAAAGGGGTATAGCCAGACAGTTCCAAAAACTCACCAGCTTCCATAGGGAAAAGAGTGACATCAGGCGTTAAGTGCCGCTTTTTTGCAGAGGCCTTACGTGCCAAGATATTAGCAATTAACTTCTCAACACTAGCCAGTCTAGAAGACACATCAGGCTGAGAATCCACACTTGTATGCAACTCAGTGGGAGTGAAATTTAAGCTTGGGGGAGTAGGTGAAATGAAACGAATCGCAGGCCCAGCCACTGGAAGGCCAGATTGCAAGCACCTGCTCGGCACAAGGTACACAGACCCGCGCATTGTCAGCGCTAATAGGGGACACCCCACAAGCTACAAACAGCCGGGCTTGTCCCCAAGGAACCCCGAGCACATTATCCTGAGACGCCTCCATATAGTGATTATAGCGACGCAATAGGCCGATAGGGATTGACGCTATAAAAGCAACCCGGGATGCCCCAATAACCCGCTATGGAAGTGGGAGTAATTAACACTAGGCCTCACAAGTTAATCAACTAAATAGAGGGAGTAGGGCCGGGAGAAGCCAAGAGGGTTCGGCCCGTCTGAAAGACATAAGCAAAGGGGGGTCGTAAGCACACAATAAAAAACAGCGGTAATAAAGCCGCCAGCGAGGGCACTCACGGACCGCGGTAGTAGAAACCCATCACGCAGCAGCCGGAACCAAGGAAAAAATGGCGTTGGGTATACCTCGAGGGACGGGCCGCAGGTACAGTGACGCGGAACGCGCCAAAAGCTGGCCCCACCCCCCCTGAAGAGCGCAAAGCCATACACGTGACAAGCAGCCAATGACGGCGCACCAGCGGCCGAGGTATCGCCGCCGCCAAGCGCGGAACACAGTGGAAGCGCACGTGGCAGTGGCGACAGTTTTAAAAAAACAGTAGTTGCAAACAAGTCAGCGCGGCGACTGACGCTAAGCATAAGCAAATAATGTAGTGAAGCACAAGGCCAATACACATTTACACCCCCCCTCCCCCGAGAGCTACAAGGAGAGCGAGGGAGGACAGCGGCCACTTAATATAGGGCCCACCGATAGATAGGAGCAAGGGGCAAAAGGGCGGGAGGGGCATCCCATAGAGGCTCACCATATGCCTATACCGCCTACCCTTTGGTGGGGGATTGCAGTGGAGCAGCGCTCCCAAGCACTGACAGCGGTGCTGCCTACCATCACCCGACCAGCGCAGCCAAGGCTGGGAGGCACTTAAATAATGGAACGGGTGGGAATAGTCCTACAGGGCCGCAGGTTAATAGCCCCGCTCACCTGCGAGAAGAGAGAGCCATCTTCTTGTCCTTCGCAGGGCACACTGCAGAGAAGATCTGGGGATTGTGGGAGGTCCCTGGGTATTTGAGGGGCCGGGAGGAGCCTGTTTTCGATGTCTCTGCAGTCCAGCACCATCTGGCGGAGTAATACCCCGAGTGTAAGTAATCTATCTGGAGCAGGACGTACTGTATACTAAGAATAAGGATACCGTCTGTCTAGGCCCTTAGGTACCGACAGCAGCCTATTAGGCTACTCCCATTCCTTTACAAACATGTAAGAGAAGTGGCTTTGTTCAGGAAGACAAGACGCTGTCTCTCAGGCCAAGATAGGTTCCCCTGCTTCTTTTTGACCACCGTTGGGGGCGCATGTGCAAGGTTAGCACAGGGCAGGCCCCATTAGCACAGGGCAGGAGGGGGGGACAGAGACCGGGAGGAACCACCTCTGGATAGGCTGGGACCCGTCAGGAAAACGTAGCATGAAGCAAGCATAGTCATCCCACAGCACATGCACAACTGGAAAATGTTTGAACACAAACAAAAAACTCACGGACCGTAGCCACAGTCAGGTCTTAGGAGCGGCAGATCGAGAAGGAAGAGGCCCTGGACCCTTGCGCCTGCTTCTTGATCACCGATGAGGAGAGCCTCCAAGGGCCAGGAGCGGAGGAAGAA
Organism: Gastrophryne carolinensis; assembly: GCA_027917425.1. Lineage (NCBI taxonomy): Eukaryota > Metazoa > Chordata > Amphibia > Anura > Microhylidae > Gastrophryne > Gastrophryne carolinensis. Next base: position 186,249,260 of record CM051239.1, on the reverse strand, counting down.
GGGCACGGCAGCCAGCACGTGCCGTAGCACGGCGCCGACAAAGACTCCTTGCTCCAACTCACAACAGGAGAACGAGAGCATCAGGAGAACGACCACGTGCAGGCAGGGGAGACCCAGCCCTCCCTATCACGGAAGGAAAAAGCGCATCAGTGCGCTGCAGCCTAGTCGCCCACCACAGCCCCGGCCCTACACCCGGTCAGGCACCTTGACGGAGCGCCCCCCTAGCGGCCGTACGCAAGGAGAGGCAAAAGGAGGGGGAGAAGGAAGATGAAGCAGAAAGACCAAGTGCACCAAACACACAATTAATAAAGCTTGTGGGAGACTTAACACAATATAAGGGGTCCCAAGGTGGTTCCTCCCCCCTCCCCATATAGGCTCACCATTGCCTATGGTCGGCTTACCCTGTAAGACAGGGTGTGTGGCCCAGAGCATCGCTCTGTCGAACTCCTGCTACCCTCGGCGTTCCCCTACCTTCACCTGGGCAGAAGCCGGAGGCTGGGAGGCAGAAGGGTCATTGGCCCAGGTGGGAAATAGGACTTGCAGCGGTTGACGGGCACGGGGCGCCCCGCTTATCTGTGATGTTCATAGAGAGAGACAAGATCCATCTGCGTAGTCAGACTGCAAGAGTAGACGGGAGATATGAGGAAGTAGCCGTCCTTATATGGGCCGGGAGTAGCAACAAGAGTGAAGCGACCCGAGTATGACACCAAGAAAATGTCCGTGCGTCTTATCGAGCGAAAGTGGGCAAAAAAAATAAAAAGCAAAAAGTTAACTCACCTCTCCATCGCTCGCGATGTCCAGGAAGCGGCGGAGGCAGCCTTCTTCGCAGCACCAGACATCCAGCCTGTTACAGTGGTTGGCGTGGCTGACGCTATACTAAGACGGGTGTTCACTCTATGCCACACTGCCTATATGGGATGGGGGAATGCCACACTACCTATGTGAGAATGGGGGTGTGCCACACTGCCTATATGGGAAAGGGGGGTGAATGCCACACTGTCTATATGGGATAGGGGAATGCCACACCACCTATGTGGGAATAAGGGGGTGCCACACTGCCTATATGGGAATGGGGGGTGCCACTCTGCCTATGTGGGAATGGGGGAGATGGCACACTGCTTATAGGGGGATGCCACACTGCTTACGTGGGAATGGGAGCGTGGGATGCCACACTGTCTATATGGGAATGTGGGGGGTGCCACACTGCCTATATGGGAAAGGGAGGGGGGAATACCACACTGCCTATATGGGGAATTGTATGGGGGGAATGCCACACTGCTTATATGGGGAATGGGAGGGGGGGTGCCACACTTCCTATATAGGGAATAGGAGGGGGTGCCACACTGCCTATTTGGAGAATAGAAAGGGGGGAATGCCACACTGCCTATATGGAGAATAGGAAGGGGGGAATGCCACATTGCCTATGGGAATGGGATGGAGTAATCCCACACTGTCTATGGGAATGGGATGGGGGCATACCACACTGCCTATGGGAATGGGATGGGGGCATCCCACACTGCCCATTAGGAATGGGATGGGGGGATGCCACACTGCCCATGGGGAATGGAATGGGGGAATGCCACACTGCTTGTAATGGGGTGTTTTAGCACAACATTTAGCTTAGAATATTTTTTTTTTTTATTATTTTTCTCCTCCAAATCCTAGGGGCGTCTTATGTGCAGGTGAGTCTTATAGGGCGAACAATACTGTATATTATTTTTTTGTGCAGAGGCCAAAGTCATGCAATGATCTTTGAGGGAAACTTGCTTCAAAAAGGGTAAGGGTAACAGCTGATGAAGCAGATAGGCCAAGTATACTGTACTCTTAACCCAGGTACCCACAAAAGCGCAATCCACTATTTCTCCCTGACACGGTCCCTTGGGGTCCATCAGCAGGTGGGAACCCCTTGTGAACCAAATTTTGGCCCTGCTATGGCTTCAACCCAGCACTGCATAGAAATGCGGGTATCGGGTGAACTGCTTGCTGTCCTTTTATGATTAGTGGGTTTATAGTTACTATAAACTAAAAAAATATTCTCTTTTAATCGATGTTAGAACAAGAAAGCAATAACAGAAAAAAAATTATCTTTTATCCATGTTAGAACAAGAAAGCAAGCTTAAAACCCATTTTCAGCGGCCAAGGAATCGATAAGACTCCAGGGCCCACTGATTCCCTCTTCCTGGGGCATACTGATTTGGGATCCCCGATCCAAAGGCACATGAGGGGACCTCTCAATTTGTCGCCTTTGCAGATTCTTTGCCGAAATTGACGAATGGAGCTGAGCATGCTGATCACCTATGCGCCATAGGACAGAGGAAATTTTTATGGGAGACCTAGGAGGTTTAATAAAACTGGTCGTGGCACACTGTTAGGAGAATGACAGCTATCATGTCATAGACAACATGAGAGAGAATCTGAAGATCAGGGTTCAAAATCACCTCCAAAATACCTCTGCCCAATGGGTATAGGAATATACTAAACAAATACAATATAGGAGGTAATGAACACCAGGAAGAGACTATGTAATGCGATTCATGATTTAATGCTCATATTATGGTGCAGTACAACAGTGCAAAACTATTTACAGTGAAATCAAACAGGTTCTATATCAAAAAGCTGGCAGTATATACATAATTAGCAGGGAAAATACAGGTGCAAATAGACCTTTGTCAATCCTCTTGACAAAGGTCTATTTCGGACCGAAACGTTGAGGTGTCCTTGCGACCTGCGGTCAGCCTGTAAGCGCTTCTACTTGTCTGCATCCTTCACTTGATTATGCTTTTGCTTGTTTCATGCCTTAAAGGGAAATACCTTGCAAACTTGAATGTACTCTTTCTGATTTACTTGAATCTGATCTATTCTTCTGTCTATCCAGCATTGATATAGTCTTTGCACCTGTATTTTCCCTGCAAATTATGTATATACTGCCAGCTTTTTGATATAGAACCTGTTTGATTTCACTGTAAATAGTTTTGCACTGTTGTACTGCACCATAATATGAGCATTAAATCATGAATCGCATTACATAGTCTCTTCCTGGTGTTCATTACCTCCTATATTGTATTTGTTTAGTATAGACCTAGGAGGTTTCACAGTTTCACCGAGGGCGAGGACCAAAACTTGGGATAGTGAAAATCCTGGGTTTTGGTCCACTTTAAGAGCTGGTACACTACAACATAAGTGGCTACAGGTAACCAAAAATTTGAAACTGTATAAGATAATTAAAAAATATAACCCATACCTTTACTGTAACTGAAGGGATGGCTTCAGAATCCAATGCAGCATCAACAGCTTGCTGTAACAATAAATAAAACTTTGTGGTTGTATGACAAGACCCTAAGTTGTGATTGTAATTAATATCATAGGATGGTTAATGTATTTATTAGCAGCTGGAATATCAGTCAGAGGCATGAGTCCAGTGTAAACAAATGATTTTCAGTGCTCAAAAAAAACAAAAATGGGTGTTGTTCTAGTTTAAGTCTAAATGTCTAACAACATTCCATATTGTTAATAGTCTGAATATCACAATTTTTAAACAATTGTACACCAACCACTTCCAGTTCCAAGTGAGATTATGATTAAAAGTTCTACCAAAGTGGCAAGGGTTAGTACACTGCAGGTTAGTACACTGCAGCTCCCTGTGACCTGTAAGCTTCTTGGTATATGTTGTGTGTTTGTTTGTTTTCCACCTGGCTGGTCCTCTCTTGATCTTACTGGTTAGTGATTTTCCTTATTTATTAATTGGGTTATTATAGTATGTAGCACCTTATGTATTTAGCACTTTATTATGCTTTTATTATCAATTGGCTATTATAGAATACATGTAGCACTTCATGCATTTAGCACCTTATTATCTAGTTGTATTATTAATCAATTAATTATTATATTTTATGATATAGAATATATTTTCTTTAGGGTTTTAGATATTATTGCACTTATGGTGATTGTATGGCCAGCCTTCAACAGACACTAGTCAACATGTTGTGATTTTTGCAATATACTTATATTGGGCTAAGCAGCGTTTTATTTTGACATTGTGATCACCGGTTCCCTCCCCCTCCTCATTTTTGATCCCCCTCCTCTATTTCATTAATTGTTGTGTTTATGTCTTTTAAAATAATTGGTTTTAATATGTCTATGTACATTGCTCTGTAACATGGGATAATAAAGTTGTTTACATTATTAGATAAAATATTATAGTGGTGCCACTTTTGTGTTGGGGTTGGTTCCTTTGGGGTTGTGGGACCCCTTTGTTTCTCAGTTTGTGGGAATGGCGCTACAAAAAATACCATTTTGTGAGTACTCACCTGAAAAATGGATATTGTTGGTGTGCCACACACTCCGCTTCACTTCTTAAATATTCATCCATTATTGGGTTAATCCACCGCAGGTGACGTAGTGCAGAGAGGAAGTCTTGTAACGAGCCCCCTTCCGGCCTATATATACCTGGTACCTCCCCTCAATCACCAGTATATTTAAAAAGCAGAAAGACCAGGTACCAGTATTCCACCGGTAACCTCCAAAATCAATTTTGATATAAATAAAAAAGGGCTTCACCATATAAATGCTTCGGTAATACCGAAGAGGGTGGGGGTGAAGCGGGGTGTGTGGCACACCAACAATATCCATTTTTCAGGTGAATACTCACAAAATGGTATTATTCTTGGTGTGCCACACACCCCGCTTCACTTCTTAAATATTCATCCATTATTGGGACATCCAAAAGCAGTGTCCACAAGGGAAGGGCATCTCAAGGCCAGGTGAAGCATAACTTAAATGACTACAGTCTGCAGAACTTTGCGGCCAAAAACAGCATCCGCTGAGGCCCGCACATCAACTTTGTAAAACTTAGAAAAAGTGTGAACAGAAGACCAAGTGGCGGCCTTACAAACCTGTTCAACAGAAGCTTGGTGCTGAAAAGCCCAAGACGCCCCAACAGCGCGAGTGGAATGAGCAGTAATACGAAAAGGGGGAACTCTTCCCTTAGCAGAATAGGCCGCAGTAACGGCCTGACGTATCCACTTGCTAATGGCAGATTTGGCTGGTGCCAAACCCTTCTTAGGCCCATGGGGCACAACAAAAAAGGAATCCGTCCTACGGAAAGGAGACGTGATAATCAAGTAGTACTTAACACAGCGTACTACATCCAAACAATGCAAAACCCTCTCTTTGTCATTCTTAGGATTAGGCCACAAGGAGGGAAGAACAATATCTTGGTTCAAATGAAAAGCAGAAACAACCTTAGGAAGAAAGTCTGGCTTGAACCGAAAGACCACTTTATCCTGATGCCTCTCGAAGTAAGGCGCCTGGATAGTTAAGGCCGACAATTCTGAGACACGCCAGACAGAAGTGATCGCTACCAAGAAGACAATCTTCTGAGTCAGGGTAGACAAAGCAATATCTTGCAAAGGCTCAAAAGGAGGAGCCTGAAGAGCCAAAAGAACCAAATTCAAATCCCAAACAGGGAGTAATGGTTTCCTGGGAGGCCGCACATGCGTAACCCCCTGGAAAAAAGTTTTAACTAAAGGCTTAAGCGCAACACGCTTCTGAAAAAAGACAGATAAGGCAGAGACCTGCCCTTTCAACGTACTTAGCTGGAGACCAGAGTCCAGCCCTGATTGTAAAAACTCCAGAATCCTGGGGACCGAAAGGACCCTACAAGGAAAAGATCTTATCTCACACCAAGTGATATAGGCTTTCCAAGTCCTATAGTAGGTGATGGAAGAAGACCTCTTCCGGGCACTGATCAGAGTCTTAATGACTGAATCAGAAAGACCCTCCTCCTTCAGGATGGAGGTTTCAGCAGCCAGGCCATCAAACCCAGCGCTGGTAAATTGGGGTAACACAATTGACCCTGAGTGAGCAGATCGGGCCGAAGAGGCAGAACGAACTGGTCCACTGCCAGCCGAACGATGTCTGCGAACCTTACTCGTCTTGGCCACCTTGGGGCCACGAGAACGGCGTACACCTTTTCCAGAGCCAACTTCTGAAGAACCCTGCCCAGCAAGGGCATCGGAGGAAACAGGTATAGAAATCCCAGAGCTCCCTAGTTCAGGGACATGACGTCCACTGTCAGAGCCAGAGGATCCCGGGAGAGTGACACGAAGCTCGGGAGCCTGTGATGGTGATGAGGGGCCAACAGGTCCACCTCCGGAGTCTCCCATTGGAGACACAATAAGTGAACCGACTGAGGATGGAGAGCTTATTCTTCCAGACGGGGAGAGCACTTGCTCAACCGGTCCGCTACCTGTTCCATCACCTCTGGAATGTAAACCGCCGAGAGACAGGGAACATGGAACACTGCCTATGTCCGGATCAGGGACATTTCTCTGAGAGTACTCAGACTGCGCGTCCTTCCCTGCAGACCGACGTAAGCAACCGCTGATCGATTGTCTGAACACATCTGGACCCGAAGGCCCAGAACGTACTGAGTCAGGAGAGCAAACACCTGACAAATGGTTCTCGGATTCAGAATACTGATGGGTAAGTGGGGCCTCCACTGCCCCTGAAACCGTCGCTCCTTCCAGAATCTGTCCCATCCCGACAGACTGGTGTCCGTGGTGACACCTTTCCAAAGGGGGGTCAGGAAAGACCTGCCCTATACAAGATTGGTCGAGACCAATCACCACAGGAGGGACTGCCGTACACGGGAGGACAACTGGAAGGACTGATCCAACAACTGAGGTTGCTGGTCCCAACACGCTAGCAGAAATAGCTGAAGCGTTCTTGTGTGAATTTGGGCAAAAGAAAGACACACTCCGTCTTGATGAGAGTTCAGGCCGGGATGAACCAACCCATGAGTGGACCGTGAGGGAGGGTGAGACTCGAATTCCAGGTTGTAACCGGGCGACACTACCCCCTGGATCCATCTGCCTGGAACCACATGGTTCCAATGGTAGAAGTGTCGCAATAGTCCCCCCACCCGCACGGGTGAGGGCAGCCCCTCATTGCTGAGTGAGCTTATCAGCAGGTTTGGGCTTGGTGCCCCAGGACTGAGTGGGCCGGCCACGGCCCCTCCCCCGAATCCAACCTGTGCCACTGGTAGCGGGAAAGGACGCACCTTTGCCCGCTCTGAACCCTTGAAAGGAAGGCCTACCGGAACTTGTCCCCCTGAAGGAACCACAAGGCCTTTTGCGTTGTGGCATCTTACCACCTTTTGCGACCGAATCAATTTTCTCCCCAAACAGACGCAACCCCAAAAAGGGGAGAGCTGTGAGCACCTTTTTGGAAGCCGTGTCTGCTGACCACTGACGTAGCCATACTGACCTGCGAATAGCCACCAGCATAGCTGCCGCCTTGCTACTCATAGTCAGCGCATCGTCCTGAGCGGCCAGGACATAAGCCACAAAAGATTCACACTGCTTAAGTGCAGTGAACTGTTTGCAAGCGGGATCAAGATCCTCATATAGCCCCTGAATTAGGGACTTAATTGCCAATAGAAGAAGGGCTGAAGCACATACCGGGCGCAATGCTGACCCGGAATAGATAAAACCATGTCGAGCGTATTGGTCAATCCGACGATCTTCCCCATCTTTGGGGACAGTGGTCTCAGCAGATTGTACCATAGCCGAGCTGGAGAGTCCTAGTACAGGGGTATCGACGTCCAGAGGGACAGACCAAAGCTTCACCAATTCTGGCGGAAAAGGATAACGCTTTTCCCAACTGGAAGGAATTCCAGATAACCGTGTGGGATGTTCCCATTCCTTAAGAACCACCCTCTCAAAGTGGTGCTGTCTGGGAAAAACCAAACTCGGCTGAGGCTCTTTAAATAACTGACCCTTTGGCGGGGCGGCCGCCTCAGGCGTATCTAAACTCAAAATTTTAAACATTTGAGCCAGAATGGAGGGGGTGTCAAAAACAACCCCCTCTGACCAATCGCCGATCTCATCAGCCACACGCTGACCTGTCGGCTCATCTGACTCCGACGGGAGTTCATCCTCGTCCGGGGATCCATCGGATCATTCCACAGGTTCACAAAACTGGTCCTGTGGAGCCGAAGGTACCGGAGTCAGGTGCCTTCGTTTTGCAGCGGCCTTCAACGCTGCTTTAACGGGCATCATTTTCCGGGGGCAGGGCTGTGCTGCCGCCTCGGAATGCGAATCCCCACTTTTGACAGTGTCATGCGGGGTACGGAATAGGGAGGGAGAGGTAGGAGATGATGAAGGATGCGATGGCCCCGCAGCCGAAGCAACGGACTGGCGCGCAATAGTCTGTTTTGCACAAGGGATGCAAATAAAGATATCATCAGCTGGGAGTGGAACCCCACAACCTACGCACCCCCCAAACGGCTCAGCAGAACCGTTTCCGGAATTTACGGAAGCCTCCATATGGTGATTTATGGTATTCGCAATAATGGGACTTTTAAGGCATAAGCCGACCCAGGATGCCCCCTTTATTAGTAATGTCCCGGAAGGGAGGATTTTTATATATTTTTTTTTTTTTTTTAAGTTAAGGTCCCCTTTAATAGAAACTATATATATATATTTATATATAGTCTATGTATATAAACATTCAAAGCAATCCCAATAATTAGCCAGGCACATAGAGCCGGAGGGCCAGCATAAGCAGGGATCCCAGGATCTGCAAGGCAAAGAAACAACCATCAGATCCTTCACATGTGTATAACATATAAGTATGGCACCAAGTGCCCTTAAATGACGCCCCCTTAATAAACAGTGACTTCTCACTGTATTGTTAAAAAGTATTCCCCATTTAACGGCCCCAACGGGAGGGGCCGCTTACCTGGACAGCAATCAGCCGGTAAGCCTGCAGCCAGCAGCCATGAGCAGGCATGAAGACAAAGTGCGGCCATGCGCCCACGTGACTTCCTGTGTTTTGAAGCAAGGACGCTGGGCCCGCCGCAGACGCCGCATGACGTCGGCGCCGCGCCCCCGGCGCCACGTCAGCGGGACCCGCCCCCCCCTACGCCGATCAGCTGGAATCACTTACAGCTGGGCCACAGCACGTGCGCCCAGGCGGCGGAGGGGGGAGGGTAAAAACCGCATGGTGCTGTACAATGCTAACATGAATGCCAGGCGAGGAGAGGGGAGAGGGGGGAGGGGGTAGGGGGCCACAAAGCAACAAACTGCAAGAGAAGTGGCCAGCCTTTACCCAGCGCAGCCTGCCCTTAAAGCAGACCCAAAAATATACACATGCTACAGTGAATGTATAAACATGACACATATGTTAACATGCAGTGATACAAGTGAAACACATACTAAAAGCACACCCTCACACCCCCCCCCCCCCCCATAGTGAAGGGAGAAGGGACCGTAACGGGAGAGTAAGGGGCTACGGGGACCCTCAGGACAGGGGCATCCCATTTTCGGAACACCATGCCGGTTAGCCGCATTGCCCCACGCATGAGGTCGAGCGGTAGGAGATAAGCTCCTAGGCACTTAAAGTGCCATCTACCATTTGCCCGGTGAGCAGCCTAGGCTGGGAGGCTTCCATTTCACCATAAAGGTATACAAACTCAAACCGGGCAGAAATAGACCAAAAGGGGGGTGGCGGGGTAAGAATACCCCGGCCTACCTGTAAGCAGGAGACTTCCATCTTCTGACTTGTCAGCAAACAGAGAGAAAAAATACTGGTGATTGAGGGGAGGTACCAGGTATATATAGGCCGGAAGGGGGCTCGTTACAAGACTTCCTCTCTGCACTACGTCACCTGCGGTGGATTAACCCAATAATGGATGAATATTTAAGAAGTGAAGCGGGGTGTGTGGCACACCAAGAATAATGCACCAAGCATATTATGCAGTAGCGCATCTAATTACCATTTTCCCTCACCCCAGAGGGAAACGTATTACCTTATCAAGTACACTGACGCACAAAAGGGTAACAATGTTTTACTTAACTTTTGACTTTCAGGATTCATACGTCATCATCCACTACAGCTTGGAGCGTGAGTCTACCATCATTTTATAGACAACCATCTTGGCTATAATATTTATAAATAGTACTATTTAGCATAAGATTAGTTATGCAGATTTTCACCTGGTGATGGAATAATCTTTTACTTCTTGTATATTGCAAATTACAACTTTTTCTCCCATTCCCTATTAGCTCAGTGTGTTATTCGATTCTTAAGCGAAAGGTCACTGGTTCAAATCAATGAGCAGCCAGGAAGAAGATTTTCCAAAAAAAGAGAAACAACATCAAGCCAAAGGATACTTGGCCAGTATCGATAGTGGTGTCAATGCTGAGGTATATGTGAGTATCCTAGAAGATGAATTACTTTGTACAATCAAGTACTATTGGGGATGAAAAGGAGGACATACAAGTAATTTTCCAGCAGCACCACAACCTGAAGCATACCTCGAGATTGATGAAGAAATGGTTCAATGGTAATGAAGTAGACAAGCTGGATTGGCCCGCAGAGTCCCCAGACCTTGACCCAATCAAACACAGGTAGGTAGACAAATATAGACACACTTGTTTATAAAGTGCAGTCCTTAAAGCGCCTCCACATCCTCCGCCGTCAGCCATGCACTGACATATACAGCTGGCCGAGTGTGCAGGTTGTGCTGAAAAAAAAACGAGCAACATCCCACCAGAGATGAGCCGGCCGGTGTCATCAGCCAAAGGGGAGGGACATTGCTCGCCTTGCCCCAGCCAGGCGTTCCAGGCAAGCGGGATGACAAGGTCGCTTGGGGGGTACCAGAGGTCAGGGGAACCGCAGCACTGTCCCACAACATTACAGCAGTGAAGATACACCAATGATCATCAACATATTATAAATCTAAATAATATCATACTTGTAATCCTAGCAAGGAAAGGGGAGAGAAACAGGGACAATACTATTTACAGTTCATAACAACACTTATAGTGTGCAATTCTGTTGATGTCAATATCAGGTACAGCTCAGTGATTCAATAATATTCTGTTCTGTTGATGTCAATATCAGGTACAGCTCAGTGATTCAATAATATTCAATAATTGTAGCATTCCAAATCACCTGCCCATTAAAAGGCCATAACAAGAGGGACAAATCTTCAAGTTTTCAGGTGAAGGGGGAATGATTTTTAATCTACCTTCCTCTGATCTACCAGCAATAATTTCCATCACATACTGGTCATTAACAAAAAAAAAGGTGCAGTAAGTGGAAAGTGCTTATGTTGGTTCATGTGGTAAATGTGGCCATGACAATGGGGTTCTGAGATCTTAGCAGATATCTATCTATGATTTTAGGGTTCCACGCCGTTATATATTTGACTGTTAATCGGCTTATTTTTAGGTCCGGCCAGGTTGATGTTTCGGCCTGCCTTTACAGACATGGATTCGAAGGAGGTGTGTTGCATGATAATACTGTCTAAGGTCAGACGTGCCCCAGATTCCATTGCTTAGTGGTCTTATCATGAGCTTATACGATAATGCAATGAAAAATGGATAGTAGGATGTCTATTGTATGAAAGAAAGAGCTTGGGATTTGGGTCGATAGAGAAACTGGGGTAAAAACAACTTTTTCACAGCGTGATAATAAAATATTAGGATGCAGTTTACCCCATGTAAAAATATACTGCTTTAGTCTCTTGATTAAAGGGAAGTAGTTTAGGCAGAACAAACTATTGAGGTCATTTGAAAGTATAATCCCTACATATGTAAGGTCTGAGGTTGCACAGGTTGGTTTAGTGGAATCTTTTGTGTGTTGTATTTCTGATGCAGTGAGATTCTTTGGTAGCGCTATAGATTTTATATAATTGAGTTTGAAATTAGTGTATTTACTGAATTCTGCCATGTGAGTAGAGTTGAAGAAAAAGCTGTATTCTTACCAAAGTGAGTTGACCAGTATGCATAGGAAGAGACCTTGGAACAGATTTCAAACAAGATATGCTTGAATCTTATCGACAGCATGTCCAGAAAGATTATGGCAGTGTTGAGAGCAAAATGTGGATTTACATAATAATAAAAATTTCGGAGTAAAACAGTAACAATGCAGTTATATGACAAGATCTGTAAATCATATGCCAAATAATTCAAGTTATGCATGAGATGCAAAAGTTATGCCAAAATAATTGTCTATAAAATGATGGTAGCCTCATGTTCGAAGCTGGTAGTGGAATGGGGATATATGGAGTCTGAGATCAAATGTTGAAAACATTGTTACCCTTTTAAGCATCAGTGTACAAAAAAAGCTATTTGGCAGATCTGGAATCCTCAGAGACCTAAATTTAAACTTGTACCAAAAAGTGACTATTTTTCCTAACCAGGTATCTTGAAGCTGGTCCTCCCAAACGTCCATTAATGTCAACAAGCATCCCCTACCACCCGGATGGATGAGGGTAGCTCTTCAGGTAGCAGAGGGCTTGGGAGTACTATTAGATCTGTTCTGCCAATCCTGTTTCCTGTTAAAAGAGTATTTGGACCCATTACAGGTATTCTGAGTAGTAGTTATACTGCATTTTTTATTTTTACTGGTGAGCAAATGTGTTCAAGACCTTAGACCCTATGTTGCACTCAGTAAAGAGCACCCTATTGGATGCTCCTCCCTAGGACAAATGTTCTATGTACCCTATGAACTGAACCAGGTCAAGGATTTCTTCCCCAACATGTTTCTAGGTTGATCAAAAAAAACAGAACATCTATCATTGGTTGGGTATCATCAGTCTTAAAAAGAAATTTGAACTTACAGGGTCCCCATCACCTTGTATCTAGTGGTAGATCTGTCCCACAAAATACAAATATGTTACGTCTCAAGATTAAGTTCAACAGCTGAAGTAGAATTTGGTTATGATGCATCTAAAGCGTGTATCCCTGTGTTATGGAAAAAGACAACCCCCCCCCCCAAAATGGCTGATTGGGTCCTAAGAGTCAACGAGGCCATGCGTTTTGACGACCTTATGCGGGACAAGGAGGGAGGGTTTGAAAAATGTACGATGACCTGGTACAACTGGATGGTCTTTCTCGACTCTGACGATTGTAAAGCGATACTGGAGGGTGCCTGAGCTGCCGTAATTCCCCCTTGCTTCCCCTCCCCTCCTCCTCCCATTTCCCATCTCTCCTCCCTCCATCCCCCACCCTGCCAAATGCATGGAGTTTCTTTGTTAATCTTGTCTAAATTGTGCATTTCCTGGTTTTTGAGAATGTTCTATGAGCACTATTATTTGAAAGCACGCAGACATTGTATTTCTTTTGACTTCCTTTATTGATACTGTATGTGCCGCAATATTTTACTGACGCTGTTTGTGCAGACATGCTTTGTATACTTGTAAAACTTCTAAATAAAGAATTAAAAAAAAAAAAAGAATTTGGTTATGGTCATTTATTGTTCAATTTCAGGCTCATTCAAGACGAAACTTAGTGGTTTTAGTCCCTTTCTATGTTGGCAACTGAAGAAGATAGTCACTAATTTAAGACTCCAATGGGTCCCCACAGTACCAATAACCATTTCCAATATGTAAATTGAATAGGATTGTGCTGGGACCTCCAAAAGGGACAACAAAAGTTTTCTTTTGGCAAGTATCATTAATTTAATTAACATTTTTCAATATAATTTTTAGTGTGCCCAGTTATTTCATCATTGCCATCCATCACTGGCCTAACAGCACAAGCAGCTTACTAAAGTATAAAACTTATGTCATTAGACAGATGCACTGTAGGGTTTTATCGTCAATAATCTGTCGATATGTTTTTAAAGCTCATCCTGTATATGTAGTTAATAATTATCTTATAATTTACAGTCATTACAAAGTATTATGGGTCTAAATATAAGTATATAAAAAAACAGAGGTCTAAAACGATAATATGGTGAAAATCAATAAAGCAGTGCCAAGTTATTTATTTGGCAAGAAACTGCACCCGGTTACCTTTTTAAACGTAATATTGACAGTTTACAGAGACGTCATCTATTGAAAATGTCTAAAAGGTCAAATTTGTTGAGACTGATGGATGGAGTGAAATGTATGCAAAATGCTAATAATAATTAAATGTCATAGCTAAATTATGGTGTTATATAAATAAATGAATTATAATAAATATTGTAATAAAAACTTGTCTATCAAGGTTAGACAGTTTTTGGCCTCAGGGACAGGATTATTATTATTGTTTACTCATAAAGAGCTATTGTATTTCGTTCACGGTACAAAGTATAAATTACAGAAGGGGGAAAAGTAACATACTTCTAATACACAGAGCAAGCAAGATATGACAAATGCATACAATACATACAGTATTATGCCTCATATGCAACAAAACCCATTGATACATGAGTATGTTAAGAGGGGGCCCTGCCCCTGCGAGCTTACAACCTAAATGATGAGGGTGGAGACAAGAGGTTGGGTCACAGAGATTATTTACTAAGCATGGCAACAAGTGCTCAGAAGGGTGACAAGACTGTAAAGTGGTTTGAGAATACTATTTCTTTGGCTTCCCAGACCCTATAGCACAACCATATACATTTTTAAGCCATGTCTAAGAGGAATGTGAAATAAGGTAAACAAATATTCCCCTTGGTTATCAATAGGCTAGATTTACATGAATCCACCAGAGACAGTCTATACATATACTGTATTAGTAGAACTTGAAGGAGTTCTGCTTATCACTTCTATCAATCCAGCCCTGCACAAACTACATATACAAGTGCCAATTTAGAAGGTGTGTAAAACTTCTGTGGGTCCAGTAGCATAGGAAAGTTTTTTTGGAAGCAAACAGAACAATAAGATTACAAATAATACACTGGATACTTACAGACACTGCATCAAGGGAAGGGGACACAATGGGCAATAATGTTACGTCATCGTCTTTTTCAATCTTTGGCAATATATCTATTAAAAAAACACATTTAAATGATTATCAAACTCCATGTTAAAATCTGCTGAACAAAAAAATCAAGGACTCACAGCAATAAATATTGGTAACTACAGTATGTTACCAGACAGGGAAGATTTGTTATTTGGATGTCATACAACCACTAAGTTTGTAGCATTTTGTACTAAGGTCCTTTGCTAAAAAAAAAGTGTGAAATTCTAAGAAAACTATCAACATGACTTAGCAAAATACTTCTAAAGATCATCAGAAAATTGTTATTGCACTAGACCTCTAATACCAATGGACTTTCAACATACAAACAACACCCTAAAATATTGCAAATTAGGTTAACAAGTATAAAATACCAACAACTCCCACCATGCATGCAGTCCAAAATGTAAACAGTCAATATTTTTGTTATCATAAGAAGCTGTTGGGCTTAAAATTTAACCACCATGATTTTCCACCAATTAAAGGCCACCAAAAGTAGGTAATTCACACTCACTGACTTCCTTCTTGTGTATTCGGCATAAGTATAGATCATCTCTCCAATCGCTGTCTTATGCATTATTATTGCTTTTTCCACATTCTCAGTCTGGAAAAAGTGTTTTACCTGCATGGAATGCCTCAGTGCTATGGGACCTTGCAGGATTGCTATACACAGTGTACAAACCGCCTGAAACCTGATGGCTGCGGGGAGCTATGAGGACTACTTGTCTCTTGAACTACCAGAGCTTCTGGTGATGTGGGGCCATAAATTGGTGCTAATTTTCATGCCTACATTTTCCAGAACATTTGTGCCAGCATTATATTTTATTAAATAGCTTTGGTAATTTTATACAGTATCACGCTATGTGTTTTTTTCTTTTTACTTGTAATTCCCATATAAAACCTCTGAGAATTTGGGGAAAGGAGCAAAAGTTATTTCATTTTAAGAATCATTTTAGGTAATAGAGCACAGGACAGCGATTGGAGAGATGATCTATATTTTATGCTAAATACACAAGGAGGAAATCAGTGAGTGCAAATTAACTACTTTTGGTGGCCTTTAATTGGTGGAAGATCATGGTGAGTGGATTTTAAGCCTAGCAGAATTCCTAGCCTAGCAGAGGAGGCAAATGATATATGTAGTGTAGGGCATAAAAGTCTGTATTAGGAGCAGAAAGCTAGCTTTCATTAACATTTTATAGGACATGTCATATCCCAAGATTTTGGGGAAAAGCCCATGGACTTTTTCAGGTTACAAAAACACAGGTTTTTTCACTAGGCATTAGGTTAAGGTAAGGGGATCTGAAATGTTTTAAATCAGGGAATATTTACAAAGTGAAATGACCTCATATACCATGGATTACAAACCAAGGCAGCTTTGACTGACTGGTCTATACCGACCAGATCTATTAATTCATAGTCCCATGCTTTTGCTTGTATTGCGGAGCTCACTTATCTGTGCAAAGTGTGTGAAAAGAGCAACAGTTAATACTAATTTTACAAAGTTTTTTATTCATGTGAATGTAAAAGTTCGGACTTGCAAAACTAATGATTAACTCTCAGGCAGGTAACTTGACCATCATCTGCAGGATCCTGTGCCCAAACCTGTGTCAGTATAAAGGGTGCTCAATAAGCTATCTACCCCAGTTTGTCAGTTAGCGGCCCAAGCTTTTCTGTACAGGCTGATGCCACATATTAGTAGTTCAGATTGATGGACGCATTGGAAGTGACAGGATGGAAAGTGAAGCACAGTGCAAGTCTACAACAAAACTAAGGGATTTGGAACAAGCAGTAAAAAATCAAATGAAGATGACCCCCATTATCTTCAGAGGAAATGTGCTGTAAAGTGGAGTTCATGATTTTTTCATTTTTACAGGTAATGAAATATGGGTCCTCAAACAAGTCACTAATTACAAAGTAAGCTTGTCTGCAACAGTCAGCCGGGATACAGAAGGTGTTCTAGAATGCATGCCACACAAATCAGCAATTACTGGATACACCGAATGATTAACAATGAAGGAATTTGGTGAGGCAATCAAAGAGAAATGCTTTGGGAAGTTGCCGGCAGGTGTGTTGCTGCTTAAGGACAATGTGGCAGTTAACAATTCTCACAAATCACAAGCTGCTACCAGGAAATGTGGCTTCATAGAGCTTAACAATCCACTCTACAGTCAACATCTGTCTCCCAGTGTTTACATTCTCTTTCATAACCTGAAGAAATGTCTGCATGGGAAACTGATAATAATGCAGTAACTGTTATTCTAAGTATGTCACACACCCCGCTTCAAGATATTCATTACCTCTGGGTAGTATGGTCCTGTAGAGGGCTTCTGCAGAGATTATTGGAGGAAAGAAAGCCCCTCCCAGTCCATAAGTACCTGGGACCTCCCACTCATTACCCAGTCTTCATCTCTGCAGACGGCGAGCAAGCAGCAGATGATATCTCCTCCTTGCACAGGGGGACTTTAAGGTAGCCGGGTCTACTCCCGGCCTATATATATTTTTATTTCCGTTCGGACTCTTTTTTTCCCGCACACCAGGGGTTTCTGAGGTTCGCGGTGGAGGATCGGCACTTTCAGTTTGTAGCTCTTCCCTTCGGTCTGACCACAGCTCCAAGAGTTTTCACCAAGGTGCTTGCTGGGGTGATGGCTCTCCTCAGAGCGCAGGGGATTCGCATTGTGCCATATCTGAACGATCTCCTCATCATGGCACCGTCATTCAGCCAGGCAGAATTGGACACCAGGACGGTAATATCCACTCTGGAGAGGTTCGGCTGGGTGATCAACTACCCCAAGTCCTCCCTACACCCGTCCAGGACAGTATCCTTTCTGGGAATGTCTCTGGATACAGATCTGGCCAGAGTTTTCCTTCCTCAGTCCAAGGTTCTTCTGATTCAGGAGTTGGTTCGGTCGCTCATGTCCATGCCTCGACCGTCCATCCGTCTAGGGATGAGACTGGTGGGTTTGATGGTGGCCTCATTCGAGGCGGTTCCCTTTGCTCAGTTTCACACAAGGACACTTCAGCTCCATCTGTTATCGGTCTGGAACAGGTCTCCTCAGTCGCTGGGTCATCTTTTTCAGATGTCTCCCCGGGTTCGCCGCTCGCTTCGGTGGTGGCTGAACTCAACCAACCTACTGAGGGGCAGATCCTTTTGGACTCCTCAGTGGGAGATAGTCACTACGGATGCCAGCCTCTCAGGATGGGGGGGCTTTTGGAAGGATCTGCAAGTTCAGGGTTTGTGGAGTCCCCTGGAAGCTCACGAGTCTATCAATGTTCTGGAATTGAGGGCCATCAGGTTGGTTCTTTGTCATTTGACTCATCAACTGCGAGACTTGCCGGTCCAGGTCAGGTCGGACAATCGGACGGCGGTGGCCTACATCAATCACCAGGGAGGAACCCGCAGCAGGAATGCCCTCAAGGAAGTGTCTCTGATCCTGGACTGGGCAGAGAGACATGTCCCGTGTATCTCAGCAGTTTACATCCCAGGTGTGGAGAACACGGAGGCGGATCTCTGAGCAGGATGTCAGCCCGCAAGGGGGAATGGTCTCTCAATCCCAGGGTCTTTCACTCAATTTGTCTCAGGTGGGGGTCACCGGCGGTGGACCTATTTGCCTCCCGTCACAATCACAAACTTCCGACTTTTGTGTCTCTGGCGAAGGACCCACTGGCTCTCGCGACGGACGCCATGTCCCTGAACTGGAGGGATCTGGGGTTTCTGTACCTGTTCCCTCCGTTTCCCATGGTGGCCAGAGTAGTGCGCAAGCTTGCTCTGGAGAGAGCAACAGCAATTCTGGTAGCTCCAAGGTGGCCAAGACAGGTCTGGTTCGCAAACGTGGTAAGGTTGGCAGAAGATCAGTTCGTTCTGCCCCTGCTGCCAGATCTGCTCACACAGGGTCATCTTCGTTACCCCAATTTACCAACGCTGGCTTTGACGGCGTGGCTGCTGAAAC
This sequence comes from Gastrophryne carolinensis, assembly GCA_027917425.1. Taxonomy (NCBI): domain Eukaryota; kingdom Metazoa; phylum Chordata; class Amphibia; order Anura; family Microhylidae; genus Gastrophryne; species Gastrophryne carolinensis. The sequence continues at coordinate 186,230,575 of CM051239.1, read as the reverse complement.
CTCCATCTTGAAGGAGGAAGGTCTTTCTGACGCTGTTATTCAGACTCTCATTCGTGCTAGAAAGAAGTCTTCTTCATCCGTGTACTATAGGACTTGGAGGTCTTATAATGATTGGTGTGAGGCTAGGGCCTTCCCTTGTAGGGCATTCTCTGTTTCTAGAATTTTGGAGTTCTTGCAACATGGTCTGGACTTAGGGCTCCAACTCAGTACTCTGAAGGGGCAGGTGTCTGCCCTGGCGGTATTTTTCCAAAAGTCTTTTGCACTACATCCCTTTTCCAGGGGGTTACGCATGTGCGGCCTCCTAGGAAGCCTTTGATTCCGGTTTGGGATTTGAATTTGGTTCTTTCTGCGCTACAGGGTCCCCCCTTTGAGCCCTTGCATGATAGTCCTTTGTCTTCCCTTACGCAGAAGGTGGCATTTTTGGTAGCTATCACTTCAGTTAGACGTGTTTCTGAGTTGGCAGCTCTGTCTATTCAAGCGCCATATTTTGAAAGACATCAGGATAAAGTGGTTTTCCGTTTTAAGACGGACTTTCTTCCTAAGGTGGTTTCGTCCTTTCATTTAAATCAGGATATTGTTCTGCCCTCTCTCTGTCCTAACCCCAGCAATGACAAGGAGAGGGTCCTGCATTCTTTGGATGTGGTTCGTGTTGTAAGTATTATTTGGTGGTAACGTCTGCCTTTCGCAAGACTGATGCATTCTTCGTGGTGCCTTTTGGGCCCAAGAAGGGTCTAGCACCCACAAAGTCTACCATCAGCAGATGGATCCGTCAGGCCATTGTAGGGGCCTATTCTGCTAAGGGGAGAGATCCTCCCTTTCGTGTTACTGCTCATTCTACTCGTGCGGTTGGGGCCTCCTGGGCTTTTCAGCACCAGGCCTCTGTTGAGCAAGTTTGCAAGGCCGCTACCTGGTCTTCTGTTCACACTTTTTCAAAGTTTTACAAGGTTGATGTGCGGGCCTCAGCGGATGCTGTTTTTGGCCGCAAAGTTCTGCAGGCTGCAGTAGTTTGAGTTGTGCTTTATACCTTGTTTTTGGATCCCCACCCTTTATGGACACTGCTATTGGATGTCCCACAGGTAATGAATATCTTGAAGCGGGGTGTGTGACATACTTAGAATAATACCATTTTGTGAATACTCACCTTGTAAAATGAGTATTATAAGTATGTCACACACCCCGCTTCAACCCGCCCTTTGGATTCTGCATCCTTCATATGGTGAACTTTGCGTTGTTATGACTGATATTTGGCTCTTCCTGGTCCTTTACCTTACTGCTTTCTTTATACTGGGTAATGAGTGGGAGGTCCCAGGTACTTATGGACTGGGAGGGGCTTTCCTCCAATCATCTCTGCAGAAGCCCTCTACAGGACCATACTACCCACAGGTAATGAATATCTTGAAGCGGGGTGTGTGACATACTTATAATACCCATTTTACAAGGTGAGTATTCACAAAATGGTATTTTTGCAACAGCAAAAAGTCTCCTACTCTGAGGGCATCCGGCCAATGGAGGCGTGGGATGAGTGTCAAGTGAAGTCAAGGGCAAAAAAAGAGAAAGTTGGGGGCGGCGTGGCTTGGCCGGCGGGCAAGATGGCAGCCTGAGACCGGAGCTCGTGGTGGCGTTTCCTAAAAGCATTGATTTCTGCATCCCTTGCTGACCATGGGCAAGAGCAACAGATCGGGGACAACAGCTAAAACACCGAGGGCACCCCAGAACCCAAGCACAAGCACCAAGAACTTACCAGACATGTTCAAGTCGCAGCGGCCAGAGGACGCAGTACCACACGCACCTAATATGGGGGCCTCGTTCTCACCTGAAAGCTCCCCGGACAGGTCCAGTGTGGCGGCTTCTGAGAGAGAGGAGCAGGATGTCGCAGCCCAGCTTAGTCAGCTCCCCACCCGCTCGGAGTTGGCGAGATTTGCGGGGGGAATCAAGTCCACCATTGCGGAGGCAATAGCTGACCTAAAGGCTGACATGCGGTCTTTGGCCCGGAGGATGGAAAGAGTGGAGAGAGAGGAGGTGATCACAAGGCGCAGACTGTGGGAGGTGAGCAAGGTCGTTAATGCGCATAACAACTACATGCTTTATGTGCACAGACACCTGAAAGACTTGGACAACAGAAATAGAAGGTTCAATATAAGGGTGAGAAGTGTCCCAGGATCAGATCGCGAGCGCTTTACTATCTATTTTCAAGACTCTCCTCGAGCGTCCACCAGACACTCCAATCGACCTGGTTCAAGCTCACAGAGCACTTCGTCCGAGAAATATGGGAGATTCAAACCCCAGGGACATTATATGCTGTCTACAAAGCTTTGCTCTGAAGGAGGAGATTATCTCAAAGGCCAGGTCTCGGGACTCGATCCTGTTTAACAATGATGAGATCCAGCTATTTCAAGACCTATCTGGCATCACCCTTCAACACCGTAGAGCATTAAGACCCCTGACATCACTATTGAGGGAGAGAGGCATCCCTTACCGCTGGAGATTTCCTTTTGCTCTCTCGGCTACCAAGAATGGGAAAACGGGCACTTTGTGTGTACCGGGTGACCTGGCGGGCTTCTGCAATTCACTTCACCTACCTCAAGTGTCGGTTCCGGACTGGTTCGCGGACTTTGCTATTCCGGATCTGTTGGCGCTCCCTTCCAGGGCGGGATCCCCTGGAGTCTCTCCAAAAAGAGCATCCCCTGAACTTTCACTGAGAGGTCCCTCAGACCGACGTAACCTCGGGATATGGCAAGAGGGCAGGGAATGAAGAGCCCGACCGTGTCGCACGGATGGAAGGAAGCCCTGTATAGTTGCTGCTATGCCTTGCTGGCTGTCTCTTTGGGGTAATACTGTTTGAGTGTAAGGTGCCTTATGCTGACCGCTAATCTGTGTATCCCATTCTGCAGGCTGCGGCAAAGGCGCAGTTAGACATCAGCAATCTGCACAGATCTGCCACCTCCACACTGTTTATAAGGTTATTGGTAGTGTGTTATTTATTTTATTATGCCCTTTTTTTTAACAAAGTTTTTGATAAGTCTTACATCTAGCCTGTACTCCAGGGTTTTGGGCAACCTAACTGTATGCTGCCGATCGCTTGGGGGTTGCTCGTTCTGGCATGGCCTAGGCCTCTATGGTCTGATCGGCGTCTTCGGGTGGGCCTGGGGGTCCCCTCCCCCCTCCCGCTCTGAGCGCGGCGTTTCCCAGGTCTCCTGGTGGGAAAGTAAGGTTGTTTTATATAGCGTTATTAACGTTTGTCTGATATATGTCTAGACGCCCTAATCCAATGTGCACATCCCATTCCACACATACCCCTCCATGTGGGGGTGGGGGCCCCTCCCCCTCTTTGGTTTCCGCATATGACCCATCCCTCCTACGCTGGCTCTGCCGGAGATTTAACAGTGGTCAAATTAATGGAAACACTCTTTAAAAAACAGATAATTTCCCATCTAAAAATTAATGACCTATTGGACCCAAAACAGCACAGCTTTACTGAGGGCAGATCATGTCAGACCAATCTTATTGATTTCTTTGACAATGTCACTAAAGTGTTAGATGAAGGTGGTGCTGTGGATATCGCCTATCTGGATTTTAGCAAAGCCTTTGACACTGTACCACATAAGGAGCTCATAGATAAGTTATTGAAGGTAGGACTCAATCCCTGGATAGTTCAGTGGATTTCCAGTTGGCTGAGGGATCGGTATCAGAGCGTTGTTGTAAATGGCGTGCAATCTGAACAAAGGCGAGTTACAAGTGGTGTGCCGCAGGGCTCTGTCCTGGGCCCCATTCTTTTTAATATATTTGTAAGTGACATAGGAGAAGGCTTGGTAGGAAAAGTTTGTCTGTTTGCTGATGATACAAAGGTTAGTAATAGGGTGGATATTCCTGGAGGTGTCTGCAACATGGAAAATGATTTAGCTTTACTGGATAGATGGTCAAAACTGTGGAAACTATAGAGTTTAATGTCTCTAAATGTAAAATCATGCACTTGGGTAGAAGGAATCCCTGCTCTGAGTACCGTATGGGCAGAACTGTGTTAGCCAGGACCTCGGAGGAGAGAGATTTAGGGGTACTGATTACTGATAGCTGCAAGATGAGTGGACAGTGTAGCCAGGCAGTGGGAAAAGCAAGCAGGATGCTCGGCTGCATAGCTTGAGGCATCACCAGTAGGAAGAGGGAGGTTGTGATGCCGCTGTATAGAGCCCTGGTAAGGCCACAGCTAGAATACTGTGTACAGTTCTGGAGACCTTACCTGCAAAAAGACATTATTCAAATAGAACGTGTCCAAAGGCGGGCAACAAAAATGGTGGAAGGACTTAAACTTAAAACTTATCAGGAGAGACTTAAAGAACTTAATTTGTACAGTCTGGAGGAAAGAAGGGAGAGGGGGGACATGATTGAGACCTTTAAATATGTGAAAGGATTGAATAAGGTTCAGGAGGGAAGTGTTTTTAAGAAGAAGCTTAATGATAGAACAAGGGGGCACAACCTGAAGCTAGTCGGGGGGAAGATCAGGAGCAATGTTAGAAAATATTATTTTACAGAAAGAGTAGTAGATGCTTGGAACAAACTTCCAGCAGAGGTAGTTGAAAAATCAACAGTCACTGAATTTAAACATGCCTGGGATAAGCACACATCTATCTTAAGATAAAGAGTACATACAGTATACACATAAGGGCAGACTAGATGGACCGTATGGTCTCCTTCTGCCGTCAACCTTCTATGTTTCTAACAGTGTTATGATTGTGCTTGTTATTAAGGACGGGTTGGGGTGTTGGGTTGTGGTAGTGGGGGAGTGATGCCCTTGCTTTACACATGACGTTAGACAGCTTTCTCCTGCTTTGAGCCCCCCTTTCCCAGTTGCTGCAAACGGGGAGTGGAATGGTGAGAAGTTTCCGGGCACTTATACGTATTGTCAGCTTGGCTGTGGGTGTGAGCTCGGGCTCTTCTAAGGATTCAGGGCACGTGAATAGTAGAGTGCTGTCTTTTGTCATCTGAGGCTTTATTACCGCTGGATAAGCGGGTGGGGTTGACAGATGTCTCTTCGGTCTGGGATGGGCGCATGGCCTGCCCCTATGCCCACTGCTGGTCACTCCCTCGTTGCTTCAACTATAGGGTGGTCCCTGGCGGAAGGGGGGAGCGGGGGCTGGGGTCTTCCTGATGGACACAGCTATTGTAATTTGATGGGTATTGAAGCGGGTGGGGGTCGCTCACACTCTTTTGGCCCCCGCTTTGTGGGAAGCTTGTGGGAGCTTTATTGTCCCCTTACTTAAGTAGTTTATATGCCTGGTCTTAAGGATGAGGTTTCACTAGGCAGGGAGACTGAGGAGAAAACCGATCTCAATTTTGAAAATCAGTGCATGCCCATGGGAAGGGTTAAGTAACGTTGGTTCGGGATCGCTCGCTGTATAAAACGTTATCTGTCGGGGGGCGGAGCTTGCCATGGAGCGGTGAAGACCTGCTGGTAGTCTGCTCCCGGCATCTTTAGCTTATAGCAGCATAAATCAGAGAGCCCTGCGAGCCCTGTCATCTGGGACTACCCACCCATCGTTTATGGGAGCCCCCTGACTTACCTTGGCTTAGAGGTGGCGAGGTTCCACGGCCCGGGAGGTGCTGAGCTGATCCGGACGGGGGACAGCGTGGTCGCGGCCGCCATCTTCCCTGCACCACTCCATCTGAGATTGCAGAGTCGAGCGGACTGACAGCAGCAAGGAGCGGGTGAGAGCGACGGGCCCCGGCTCTCCTGGGGACCTTCCGCTGCCTCTCCCCCTGTCACACGCGGGAGCCGAGCCGAGAAGGACTTCACACATAAGCCTGGCAGGCAGCAGCATCGTGCGGCGGCGGCCGCCATCTTGGTTTCTGACCGGCGTTCTGAGATAGAGGAGATCACAGCTGAGCTGAGCTGAGGTGAGGAGAGGGTGGGGGCGTCAGATCCCGGACAGCCAGGGGATCCCTCACTGTTGCCTCTCCCCCCCCCCCCCCCCCGGGTCACCAATCTGAGCGAGCCTAGGTGCGAGCTTCATTACCCAGAGCCAGTCAGCGCAGCCTGCTCCAGCCAGCTCACCCTGCACCGGCCAGCTTGCCCTGCACCAGTCAGCTCGCCCTGCACCAGTCAGCTCGCCCTGCACCAGTCAGCTCGCCCTGCACCAGTCAGCTCGCCTTGCAATAGTCAGCTCACGCTGTAACCGCCAGCTCACGCTGTGCCGGCCGGCTCACCCGGCACCAGCCAGCCCACCCGGCACCAGCCAGCCCACCCGGCACCAGCCAGCCCACCCGGCACCAGCCAGCCTACCCGGCACCAGCCAGCCCACCCGGCACCAGCTAGCACAGCTAGCTCACCCGGCACCAGCTAGCTCACCCGGCACCAGCCAGCATACCCGGCACCAGCCAGCCCACCCGGCACCAGCCAGCCCACCCGGCACCAGCCGGCTCACCCGGCACCAGCCAGCTCACCCGGCGCCAGCCTATCCGGCACCAGCCAGTCCACCCGGCACCAGCCAGCCCACCCGGCACCGGCCAGCTCATCCGGCACCAGCCAGCTCCCCCGGCACCGGCCAGCTCATCCGGCACCGGCCAGCTCACCCGGCACCAGCTAGCTCACCCGGCACCAGCCAGCCCACCCGGCACCAGCCAGCCCACCCGGCACCAGCCAGCCCAACAGGCACCAGCTAGCTCACCCGGCACCAGCCAGCCTACCCGGCACCGGCCAGCTCATCCGGCACCGGCCAGCCCACCCGGCACCAGCCAGCCCACCCGGCACCAGCCAGCCCAACAGGCACCAGCTAGCTCACCCGGCACCAGCCAGCCTACCCGGCACCGGCCAGCCCACCCGGCGCCGGCCAGCCCATCCGGCGCCGGCCAGCTCACCCGGCGCCGGCCAGCCCACCCGGCGCCAGCCAGCCCACCCGGCGCCAGCCCACCCCGCACCAGCCAGCCCACCCCGCACCAGCCAGCCCACCACGCACCAGCCAGCCCACCACGCACCAGCCAGCCCACCACGCACCAGCCAGCCCACCACGCACCAGCCAGCCCACCCTGTATCAGCCAGCTCACCCCCCCCATCAGAGTACCCCTGCAACATTATTGGCTGGGCACCCCTCACATCCACACCTTCAGCACACCTTGGAAGGGCCATTCCTTATTGACTTAAGCGTCCTCAAAGCACCTTGGTCCTGCTAACCCCCTCTGATATACCCCTAAAACACCTGGGGCCTGGAAACCCTCACTCGTGCACCCTTAAGCATCTGGGTTTTGACAGCCTTTTTAGAAGCACCCTCAAAGCATTTGGACCCAGTCCCTCCCCCGTTCAGCGCCGGTGAAGTTCCCTGATCCGGATCCCTTGCACTCGGGCGCCCTCAATTATCCTAGGCTGGTCTCCCTTCATTTGAGTGTCCTCAAAGCCCTCAGTCCGAGACTCTCCCCTCGATCCGAGTTTTCCAGAAATGGGAGGCGGCAGCAAACCTAAGGATAACCGGGGGCAGACCAGAAGTACAGCAGCAACTACTCAAGGAGATTTAAACCGCTATATATCGAAGCCTACAGATTCCGCTCGAGAATCGGGCCCCGCCGGGGAGGCCTCCCGAGGGGGCCGAACGAAGGAATCAGCAACTGGAGGGGAGGACCCCGCGAGTCCGGGCTGCTCCACGTTCGACAGCACCCTGGCAGATATTTGGGACTACCTGCGGTCCATGCCGACAAAGGAGGATCTCTCCGCGATCACCTGCGAGAGAATCGGTGAGAAGCTTTCTGAAGAGATGGGGCATTTACGTGGAGACCTCAAACAACTGGATTCCAGGCTGGCTGGGGTTGAGCAGCAGCGTGAGGAGGACAGATCCACTATTCAACACACTGAATCCACTATTCAACAACTCACATACCGTCTTCAGGCGCAAGAATCAGTGACGGCTACTCTGGCCCTTCATCTGGAGGATTTGGAAAACCGTAATCGGCGTAACAACATACGCATACGGGGGCTCCCCGAAGCGACGCGAGCGGAGGACCTTCTACCTACCTTGCAGGGAATATTCTCTACGCTACTAGGGGAACCGTCGGGCAGAGACTCCAAAATAGAGATAGACTGGGCACATAGAGCAATCGCCCCCTCTCCTTGTCAGAACGACCCCCCAAGAGACGTTATTTGTAGAATTCATTTTTTCCAAGAAAAAGAATCATGGCAGCGGCCAGAAGAAAAGGTCCGTTGGACTTTGATGGTGCAACTCTACACTTCTATTCAGATCTCTCAAGGTCCACCTTGGCGAGGCGGAGGGTCCTTCGGCCGCTGCTGGAGACTCTCAAGCAGAATGGCGTCTCCTACAGATGGGGGTACCCCTTCGCCTTAATCGCCTCAAAACAAGGCAAGACCGTTTCCATCCGCAAGCATGAAGACCTTCCTGGCTTATTTAACCAGTTCGGCCTGCGCCCCGTTCGAGTCCCGGACTGGCTCTCATATTCCCCGGACCTCTATCCTTCGCAAGCAAGAAGAGGTGTGGACTCCCAGCCTTCTGACCCATAGGAAAAACCCAAGCAAGCGCAAGATGGGCCGGCAGTTGAATTCATACTAGGTATCTCCTAGCCCCATACTTTTGGACACTTTTGACAGGGCTGTGTGACTTTGCTGTTGCTAATCACTTTTATGTTTTTGTTGTAGGAGCTTTTGAAAAGCTCGGCCTTTGCCGCCTGCCCGCTCACGGCGCCACGGACCTGACCCCCGGTGGTTTCCGGCTGGAGGTTCTGGATTCCCCTTATAGAGGGGTACTCCTTGCATCCCATCGCCTCGGTGCTGGCGGGCTCCCTGGGAGGGCAGGTGGCGGGGTAGAGCTCTAGCTCATAACTTGGAGCTCCGGGGCACTCTGGTTTGGCAGTTTAAACCTATGGTTGAACGAGCTTCCGGCACCCAGTCTCTTGCTGCCCTAACCAAAGCTCTTCCACAGCAGTTTAGCCTCAAAGCGGGGGGAGACCTTTTTCCTCCCTGAGCATGAAGACTTGGCGGGTCTATTTAGCCACTGTGGTTTGCGCCCTGTTTGGGTCCCGGACTGGCTCTCTTGGCCCTCGGACCTTGCCTGTCTCGGGCCGGAGGGGGGTGGCACCCCGGCCTGTTGATCCGTAGATAATTTTGGAAGACTTCTCGCCGGTCCCGGGATGGGCTCCTCCTAGACTCTCGTCCCTGGTTGCTTTTGGTCGGTCCGTGGCCCGAATGGTGCTAATTTCTGTGGTGTTTTTGATGTGGTGTTGACCTGCTTGGCCTGCGCCGCCTGCCCGACCGGGGCCTCGGCCTCTACTGCTGGCCCTTGGCTGGGCGTGATGATGGGGGCCCGGTTCCGCCACATTGGGGGGGTCCTCTCGGGCTTGGACACGAGGGCGTGACCCCTAGGCAGTGGCTTCCCAGACGGGCGGGTGGCAGGGCAGAGTACTGGCCTATTATTTGAAACATTTGGGCTCTCAGGTTCAATAGTTTATAAATGTTTAAGAGTTCATATAGTTCTTTGACGGGCTGCCGGGGGCGGGCGCCGGTTTTGCGCCGGTAGATTGTGTGACCGCTGCCCGCATTGTCGGTGTTTCCGGCCTGTGGCTTCTTGGTCCCCACACTTCTGGGTGCCGGGCGTCGCGGATTGGGGTCGGAGCCCCGTCTGAGGCTTCGACGTACCGGTCGGACCCCGGTGTCAATCCCGGTGCGGGCGGCGCCCGTTCCGGTGACTAACAACTAGTTCTCTACGAAAGTTTGTATTCTTGACATCTTATTTTTCCTATTTTCTCTTTCTGGTTTCACTTCTTCTTCTCCTGTTCTCTACCCCCCCCCCCCCATCTGACCTGCTCTTCCTGACCCCTCCCATCCCCCTCCGATCCTTCCTGAACCAGGGTACTACCCAACCTTAAATCACCAGCATGTCTAGAAGCGGAGATAGCTCACAGAGCGTTCGGGTGACCAATGTTCCTGCTCCTCCTTTTGCGCAAAAGCTCAGGGTGATATCGATAAATGCCAGGGGCTTAAACACCCCCTTGAAGAGATTTAAATTATTCCAAGAACTAACTAGGCTCAAAGCAAATATTGCATTTATTCAAGAGACACACTTCAGGGGCGGAGGGGCCCCTAGGCTGTCCTCCAGGTCCTTCTCCCAGTCCTACACAAGCAACGCGCCAGATGTCAAAGCAAGAGGGGTGGCGATATTGATTGCTAGAAACACCCCCTTTCGAGTCTCGGAGAGGATAGCGGACGAGCAGGGTAGGTACTTAATTCTAAAGGGCTCCTTGTTTTATAAAAAGTATACCTTGGCGGTGGCTTATGCTCCCAATTCTGGGCAGGTGACCTTTCTTGAGGCTTTCATGAACGATCTCTTGGCAGTGCAGGATGGCCCCATCATCCTCGGGGGAGATCTAAATGTGACGATGGATCCACTGCTGGACTCGTCCACGGGACGGTCGGCTTTGGCGTACGTGGCATTAAAAAGAATCAAGAAAGCCCTTCATAGGGCTCAGCTTTGCGACCCCTGGCGTATTAGGCACCCAACCACTAAAGATTATTCTTTCTACTCTGCGGTTCATGCCACGTATTCCAGAATTGACTATGTTCTGGTGTCCCATGGCCTACTGCCCCAGGTAGTGGACACCAATATAGAGACCACGGTTGTGTCCGACCACGCGCCGGTGACTCTCACTGTTAGCTTGAATGGGGGTTCAAAAGGGGAATGGACGTGGAGGCTGAACGAGTCCCTACTACAAAATGAGCCAATAGTCCAGGACCTCCAAAATACTATCAAAAATTACTTTGAAGTCAACAAAAGTGCGGACACTTCTCCGTTCCAACAACTGGCAGGCCCATAATGCGGTCATCAGGGGCTCGCTCATCAGACACGCCACAGAAAGAAGGAGGGAGCGAGAGCGGGAGTTACAGACGCGACTTGTGAGGGTCCAGGAGTTGGAAAAAGCGCACAAAGCCTCTTTGGCAAAAAGTAATCTCCCGGCACTCATTAAGGCCAGATCAGCATTGAACTCTCTCTTGTCCTCGAGGGCGGCATATATTATAAAGCGTTGTAAAAGGCTATACTTCGAATGGGGTAATAAAAGCAGTGCGCTTTTGGCAAGGGCCCTTAGGAAGCAGCAAACTTTAAACTTTGTGGAAGCCATCGTTGACGGGCAACAAAAAAAACTGCATAGCACGCCGGACATAGCGAGGACTTTCCAGTCCTTCTATCAGAAGCTATATAACATTCGCCCTGAAGGGTCGGTCCCAGACCAGGACCGACTAGCGCTGATTAAGAGGTACATAGAGGAATCCGGTATGCCTAGGCTCGGGGACGAGGACAGGGAGGCGCTGGAGAGTCCGATTACTCTTGGGGAGTTGAGTGCCGCGATCAAGGGATCGCCTAGTGGAAAGTCGCCGGGTCCGGATGGATTCACCGTTGTCTACTATAAACAAATTCCTTCCGCTTCTCGCCCCGCACTTTCTCTCGGCTTTCAACTCACTAACTACATCCTCTGGCCCGACCAATATCCCAAGTGAGGCGCTTTCTGCCTATGTGACGATAATCCAGAAGCCTGGGAAGGATCCGCTGTCCTGCGGAAGCTACAGACCCATCTCATTGCTGAATGTAGACCTCAAGCTATACGCAAAAATCCTGGCAAACAGATTATCGGGGCTGCTCCCGGCGCTGGTGGACAGTGACCAGTCCGGCTTTGTACCCGGTAGAGAAGCCCGGGACAACACGACCAGAGTGCTGAATCTGCTACATAGGATCGAGCAGACTGGAGAGCCGGGCGTCTTGCTGTCCACCGACGCCGAGAAGGCATTTGATCGGGTAAATTGGCACTACATCAGGGCAGTCTTGGAACACATTGGCCTGGGACCTAAAGCCCTGCAGATGATCATGGCCTTATACTCTGATCCCTCGGCCAGGATCAAGGTCAATGGTGTTCTTTCGGGGCGGGTGGACATTAGAAATGGTACTAGACAGGGATGCCCCCTCTCCCCGTTGATCTTTGCCCTATCCATGGAACCTTTTTTATGCAGAATCAGGGGACAGGCGGACATCCGAGGGATCTCGGTGGGCTCGTCTACACACAAGATCTCAGCATATGCGGACGACCTCTTGTTCTTTCTCACAAACCCGGTACTTGGACTGCCGGTTCTGTTGAAGGAATTTGAGTGCTTCGGTAGGCTGTCCTTCCTGAAAATAAATTTGATAAATCGGAGGCCCTAGGGCTGAACCTCCCTCGGGAGGTGGAGGCCCAGCTGAAAGCGTCCTTCCCTTTTAAGTGGCCCCCCTCAGCCATTACATATTTAGGCACTAAGATTACGAAAACGGTAAATGGGATTTATGCAGCAAACTTCGGCCCCCTTTTTACTAAAATCAAAAATGACCTTGGGAACTGGGACCTACCCACCTTCACGTGGTTAGAAAGAATTAGCATCCTTAAAATGTCGGTCTTGCCAAAGATATTATATCTACTCCAGGCCCTCCCGATCCGGATTCCCAGGGCTTACTTTAATTCCCTCAACTCGTTATTCATCAAATTCATTTGGCAAGGGCGTAAATCCAGATTGAGACTACAGCTTCTATTTAGATCCAAACAGTCGGGTGGACTCGCCTGTCCAGACATACTGCGATATTGGTGCGCGATCCATCTCCAATCCATACTGGATTGGCACCATCAGGCCACAAAGAAGAAATGGGTGAATCTGGAGGCAACTTGGCTTCATACCCCACTGAGGGACGCGGTTTGGGCTGTTAGAGTGGGGGGGACCCTCTGTAGAGATCATCCGCTCATTTCCACTACGCTCGGAGTCTTTGATGGGCTCAGGGACAGACAAGAGATTTCCCCGTGGCCGACCCCCCTGGTACCGCTGGCGCACAACCCATCTCTCCCCATAGGCATTCTCCCCCATCTTCGTAAGAGCTTCGAGGAAAGGGGCGTTCCGAGAGGTTTGCACCTTGTCCTACCCTCCAGGTGGGTGCGACTGGATGACCTGAGGGAAAGGTGGGATACGCACCTGCTCGACCAATGGCTCTTGTTTACCTTCCAGAGCTTTCTGCTGAGTCTGGGGCCTAGACAGTCGTTCCTCAGGCCCCTCACCCCCTTTGAGCAACTGGCAAGAGAAAGGGACCCTCCTGCTCAGCTGATTTCTCAAATGTATGCTCTTTTAGGAGATGGTGTGGATGATGAAACACCCCGATTTTGTGCGGACTGGGAGAGGGACTTGGATAGGCACCTCACAAAGGAACAGTGGAAATACATTTTCCTGGCAACGCACAAGACTTCAGTCTCCTCTAAAATTCAGGAAACAAATTATGAATGTCTCACAAGATGGTACTACACCCCGGAGAGGCTGCATGGTTTTTCCCCGACCCATTCCGCCGAGTGTTGGAGGTGCCGGAGAGCAGTGGGCAGCTTCTTTCATATCTTCTGGGAATGCCCCAAGATTGTACCCTTTTGGCGCTCAGTGGCTGGTATCTCTGAGGAAATTGTGGGTCGATCGGTGGCCTGGGACCCCTCTCTGCTCCTCCTGCATCTGGCAGACACCCCCCTGAAGACTTACAAGAGATCGCTTTTGAGGCATCTCATTAACGCAGCAAAGGCGATGATACCCAGGCAGTGGAGATCTGAGGCGGTTCCCTCGGTGGCGGACTGGGTCGGGGAGGTTAATCATATAATGGAAATGGAGGAGCTCACGGCCGCGGTCCATGGAACTGCGACACAGTGTATGCAGACGTGGATGCCTTGGGTTCTCTTTAGAGAGACAGTAAGATTTAAGCAGCTAGTGACCCCTGGCGATCCCCCCCCCCCCCCCTGTGATCCCTGGCCATAGCTTGAGATTGAGCTTTTCTCGGCCGGGAGATATCTCTCCCAGATAATGAAGTGAAAAGCTAGAAATAAATTGAGATGGAGTGTAGAAGTTTACCTGTGGGCTGATCTCCCCCTGGTCCAGCCCCCCCTCTTACCCTCTTCCCCACTTTATCCCCCCCCCCCCAATCTTCTCTTTCTCACCCTCTCTTGGTATAAAATGCTCTCACTGACAGAGTCATCTCACTTTGGAATGGGGAGTTTCGTGCGAATTGCGCTGGATATCGGGGCAGAGTTCCCGCCGCAGGGGTGGGGGCCCCCGGCGGGGACCAGCGGTTGGGTCCCCGTGGGGGACCACCGCCAGGTGGATGAGGGACCGAAGATGAATATGGATCCTTGAGCAATGCCTTCAGTATAAATGTGTACCTGGCTCACCTGTATCATAACATTTTGCTCCTGATGTGATTGTATAGACGAGATGACTTTGTAACTTAACTTATCTTTGTAACCTATTTACAGTATTTTTCTATGTGTTCTTGTCTTAAAATAAAAATAAAGAATTAAAAAAAAAAAAAAAATAGCAAGAACAATCTCATATAGGCATACAGGGGAACAAGTTGTAATATACAATCAGCAGTGCACGTCCCCACATTATGCTTCAGCAGCAACCAAAGAGATTAAACCACAGCAATATTAACAATCAATCAAACATAAGACTGTATCAAAATCTCAACATTATAATATTACCCCAATGATCTTAATAGCAAAGGTGGGGGCGGTCCTCCCACGTTCCGGGGATCACGTCCCCTTTCTCAAGGAAATAGCGCCCTATGTTAAGGGAAACCAGCTCTCATCCCACCCACCTCTTGCACAGCATCCCCTTTGGGGAATTTATATGCGCACGCCGAAATTGCTCCACGATAGAAACTTTTAAGTCCGAAGCCACTAAAATCTGGGTACGCTTGCATGCAAGAGGTTATAGTAGATCAATCTTGAAAGCAGCCTACAAGAAAGCTAGGAATTTGAATAGACAGAAATTACTGTACAAACCCCGAATGGCAAAAAAGGACATGGGCCCTGCATTGGTATTAACATATACAAATGCACACGCATCTGTAAGTAACATTCTTCAATCCAACTGGCCCATCTTACTGAACGATCCATATTTAAAAACATTTTTGCCCACACAACCAAAGATAATCTATAGACGCCCCAATAATCTCAGGAATAGACTAGTGCACAGCCATTTCTCGGAACACCAGAAGGAAAAATGCTGTAAAAATACAGTTTTGTGAGTACTCACCTTTAAAACGGGTATTATGAGTGTGCCATACACTCCACTTCGATCTTCATGACATGTGGGCAATCTTCAGTAGAGGGCGAACTTGTGCAGAGATGAATATGCAAAAAAGAAAGCTCCTCCCGGTCCATATATACCTGGGACCTCCCACCAATTTCCCAGTGTAAAAAAGCAGTAAGGGGACCAGGAAGAACCAATTATAACCTTAACAATCAAAACCAATGGTTCACTATATAAAAGCCCCAGAATACCTGAAAAAAAGGGGTGGGGCGAAGTGGAGTGTATGGCACACTCATAATACCCGTTTTACAGGTGAGTACTCACAAAACGGTATTATTCTAAGTGTGCCATACACTCCACTTCGATCTTCATGACATGTGGGACATCCAATAGCAGTGTACATCATGGGTGGGAACCAGAAACAGTAAAGAATGTACCAACTCAAACCACTGCAGCTTGCAGAACCTTGCGGCCAAAAACAGCATCCGCTGAAGCCCGCACATCAACCTTGTAAAACTTGGAAAAAGTATGAACGGAAGACCAAGTAGCAGCCTTACAAACTTGTTCAACAGAGGCCTGGTGCTGAAAAGCCCAGGATGCACCAACCGCACGAGAAGAGTGCGCAGTGATCCTAAAAGGAGGAGTCCTCCCCTTAACAGGATAGGCCCCAACAATGGCCTGACGAATCCATTTGCTAATCGTAGACTTAGCAGGCACCAAACCTTTCCTGGGCCCGCAGGGCACCACGAAAAAAGCGTTGGTCTTGCGGAAGGAAGAAGTAGTCACCAAATAGTACTTCACCCAGCAAACAACATCCAAATTGTACAGAACCCTCTCCTTGTCATTGTTAGGCTTAGGACACAAGGAAGGGAGAACAATATCCTGATTGAGGTGGAAAGCAGACACCACCTTAGGAAGGAAATCCGTCTTAAAACGAAAAATCACCTTATCCTGGTGTCTCTCAAAGTAAGGGGCCTGAATCGACAGAGCCGTCAACTCAGAGACACGCCAAACATAGGTAATAGCCACCAAGAAAGCAACCTTCTGAGTGAGAACCGAAAGAGCAATATCATGTAACGGCTCAAAAGGAGGACCCTGCCGAGCCGAAAGAACCAAATTCAAATCCCAAACAGGAACCACAGCCTTCCGAGGGGGCCGCACATGCGCGACCCCTTGGAAAAGGGTCTTAACCAGTGGGTGTAAGGCAAAAGACCTCTGGAAGAAAACCAACAGAGCAGAAACCTGTCCTTTCAAAGTACTAAGCTGGAACCCAAGATCCAGATTATGCTGAAGAAACTCCAAAATCCTGGGTATCGAAAACACCCTGCAAGGCAAGGCCCTAGCCTCACACCAATCAATATAGGACCTCCAAGTCCTATAGTAAATGCCAGAAGATGACCGCTTCCTAGCCCTAATCAAGGTCTGAACAACAGCCTCAGACAAACCTCCCTCTTTCAAAATGAAGGTTTCAGCAGCCAAGCCGTCAAAGCCAGCGTTTGTAAATTGGGGTAAAGTAGTTGACCCTGAGATAGCAGATCCGGCAACAAGGGAAGCCGGTACTGATCTACGTCCATCCTTATAATGTCTGCGTAGCAAACCCTTCTTGGCCACCTTGGAGCCCACGCTGGTGCCCCTTCTAGAACCAGTTTGCGAACTACCTTGCCCAGCATGGAGACGGGCGGAAACAGGTACAGAAAACCCAACTCCTTCCAAGCCAGTGACAAGGCATCCACTGCCAGAGACAGAGGATCCTGAGAAAGAGACACAAAGGCCGGAAGTTTGTGATTGTGCCCTGAGGCAAAGAGATCCACCTCCGGAGTCCCCCACTTGCGGCAAAGATCCAGAAAAACCCCGGGGTTGAGAGACCACTCTCCTTGGCGAGAGGATCCCCTGCTCAGGGAATCCGCCTCCGTGTTCTCCACTCCCAGAATGTAGACTGCCGAAATGCAAGGAACATTGCTCTCCGCCCAGTGCAGGATCAGAGAGACTTCCCTGAGGGCACTCCTGCTGTGAGTCCCTCCTTGGTGATTGATGTAAGCTACCGCCGTTCGGTTGTCCGAACGAACCTGAACCGGTAGACCCCCTAAATGTGAGGTCAGCCGAGCCAGAACCAGTCGGATGGCTCTGAGCTCCAAGACATTGATGGGGGTGTGAGCCTCCTGAGTACCCCACACCCCGCTGAACTGATGACTTTTCCAATAACCTCCCCAGCCTGACAGGCTGGCATCCGTGGTAACCGTCCCCCAACAAGGGACCAGAAAGGATCTGCCCTTCAACAGATTGCTCGATTCCAGCCACCACCGAAGGAACTGCCGAACCCTGGGAGACATTCTGAAAGGTTGATCCAATGACTGCAGACACCTGTCCCAATGCGTCAATAGGTGAAGTTGAAGAGATCTCATGTGAAACTGTGCAAACGGTACCGCCTAGAAGGAGGACACCATCAAGCCCACCAGTTTCATCCCCTGTCGGATAGAGGGACAAGGACTGGCCAGAAGAAGGCGGATCAGACCCTGAATCCCCTGCACCTTGGTCTGGGGCAGAAACACTCTGGCCAGAATGGTATCCAGATTCATGCCCAGAAATGAAATCACACGAGACGGGGAGAGAGAAGACTTGGTGCGGTTGATCACCCACCCGAAACTCTCCAGGGTCGACACCACCTGGTGGGTGTCCAGCTCCGCCTGATGGAGGGAAGAAGCTGAGATCAACAGGTCATCCAGATAAAGCACAATGCAAATGCCCTGAGCAGAGCCATTATTCCCGCCAAGACCTTGGTGAAGACCCTTGGCGCCGAGGTCAGACCGAAGGGAAGAGCTACAAACTGATAATGTTGATCCTCCACCGCAAAACGGAGGAATCTCTGATGTGCCTGAAAAATCGGAACATGCAGATACGCATCCTTGATGTCTATGGATGTCATAAAATCCCCTTGGCGAAGGGAATTGATAGCCGAGTCTCCATGCGGAACTTTTTGGCTCTGATAAACCTGATGAGAACCTTGAGATCTAGAATGGGTCTCACCGAACCCTCCTTTTTGGGAACCGTGAAAAGGTTGGAGTAGTAACTGCCTCCTGCCTCTCTCCGACGGAGGCACCGGGCATATAACCCCCATGTCCAGAAGGTTTTTTTACTGCTAACAGGAGCCCCTGTGCAGCCTGAGGGTTCGAGGGCACCCGAGACCTTAAGAATCTTGGGGGCAGTCAGTACTCGAACTCCAGTTTGTACCTGGAGGAGACCACTTCCAAGATCCAATTGTCTGTGACCTCCCGGACCCAGACCTGGAAGAAGAGCCGCAGCCGTCCCTCACCCTTGCGGGTGAGGGCGCCCCTTCATTGCTGACCCGGTTTAATGGCAGGCTTGGGCTTGGAACCCCAGGCAGCCGCGGGACGTGCCCAACCTCTGCCTCTGTTCGGACGAGCCCCTGACACTCGAGAAGGCCAAACCCCTAGCCGCTCTGGCCCCTCGAAAGGAAGGAGTGAATGAGCCACCCCCCCGAAAGGGGTGGCGCTGTTTCCTCTGCTGAGGTAACTTACCTCCTTTAGCAACAGCATCCAATTTATCTCCAAACAGCCGCGAACCCAAGAAGGGAAGAGCTGTGAGCGGCTTCTTGGCCCCAACGTCCGCTGTCCACTGGCGGAGCCAGACCAATCTGCGCATAGCCACCAGTAAGGCTGAAGTCCTACTACACACGACAATAGAATCTTCCATCGCAGCCATGACAAAATCCATGAACAATTTGCATCTCTTAAGGATAGCGAACTCAGCGCAAGCTGGATCAAACTGAGCGTTATTCAGCCAGTCCCTGATAAGAGACCTGGTAGCAAGCGACACCAGGGCAGATGCACTAACAGGCCGCAGGGCCGAGCCCACGCTGGCAAATGCGTGGCACGCCATCTGATCAAGGCGCTTATCCTCGCCATTCTTAAGGGAAGTGGCGTCAGGGGTGTTCAGCACAGAAGAGTTGGTTAAACCTAAAACTGGCGCATCGACCTCAGGAGGCGAAGACCAGCGCTTAACCGCCTCCAACGGAAAAGGATACTTCTTATCCCATCCCTGAGGAACACCAGGAAGCCGACTGGGCCTCTCCCATTCTCTAAGGATCAGCGCAACAAAGTGACCCTGGGTAGGGAATTCCAGACGGGGCTTGCGGACCCCAAAAAATTCCCCCTTCTTGGGGGGCGTGGCCGGAGATGGAAGCATGAGGACGTGTTTTCTGTGGGCTCCCTCTGGCTGACCCCTTTTAGCCCACTTTGTAGCTTTGTTCCTGCCCGGACCCACACTTTTCTCACATGGCGAAGAAGAGGAAGGGGGCGAAGACCATCTCGCCCCCTTTGAACAGAAAGATCAGCTCCTACCTGGCTGCGGAGCGCTCTGGAAGAGGAGGCGGGGAGGCGTCCAAGATGGCGGCGGCCGGCGACGCTGAGGTGGCCACATGCGGCAGGTCAGGGAAGAGTGGCGAGCGAGCGGAGGGGCGCGTGGCGGCACCGGAGACAACCTGCCGGGAGATCGAGCGGGAGGAGAGCTGCTCCCCTGTTACCGCCGAGAATGTGAGAGGCGGAGGGAGCGGACGGCAGACCTCGGGGACAGGCGGCGGCTTGGAGTCAGTGTCTGCTGACAGGGCCGCGGACGAGCGCTGCAGTGACGGGTGCTGCCTGGACCGGAGGCGCGGCTCGTGCGGGGAGCGGCGCCTGGAGCGTGCTGCCTCCCCGCCCGCAGATGTGAAGAGTTTGGCAGGCGGGGGCGGTGGCGAAGAGGAGCACGGGACGGATGCCCGGCGAGGGGGCCGCATTCCCCAGCAGGTACGCCCCAACCACCCAGCGATATGGGAGCGGACAGACGCTCAGGACGGAGAGGGGGGTACACCCCATGAGCCCCGCAGAGCCGCCCACACACCCCCATCAGCCCCGGGTCAGTCAGCAGAAGTGGCCTTGCACAACCACAAGGGGGGTCCGCCAATGCACAAGGGGGCAATCTCCCCCCCCCCTCACGGGAGAGAAGCCCAGCAACGCTATGGGGGGATGTGCCCTCCCCCATGATGGGGCCGTACCCCTGTATTGATGCCCCCCTAACATTCCCCCTTGGCCCTGAAATGCGGATGCCCGGGGAAACTCCGGGGAGTCCGCCGGGAGAGTGGTCCTCCCCGGGGGGTCATGCTGGATCCCGGCCCTCCCCGGCCTGGCTCTCGGGAAGTGACTCGAATGGGAACACGTGGGCCGATGAGAGGAGTGGCGGCCTGGCCGCCCCTGCGCCGGGGACCCCTTCCTCCCGGGGTTCTGGCCTGAATGGGGGGCCCGGGGGATCCTCCCAGGGACTCTGTGGTGCGGCCCTTGACGCCACCTCCCGCGGTGTGAGGGGGGACCATATGCGCAGCCCGGGACCCACCGAAGATCTGAACACCCGGCGCTCTGCAGACTCCGTGATGATGCATGGCGATGTTCCCTCCCACAAACGGGCCCCAACACCCCTTGACCCCATCCTAGCTGATATTAAAGCGGAGCTTAGAGCCCTACCCACTAAAGCTGACCTTGAGTCTTTCATCCAAAGAGTAGAGAGCTCCTTCAAGAAAGACATTTCTGATCTGCAAAGCTCAATGGAGGGGATGGACTCTAGGGTCACCGGTCTGGAACAATCCCAGCTCACAACTATACAAAGGGTAGAAGCATTGGAAAAGAGCCTGTTACTCCAACAAGCTATCTCTCAAGCCGCCGTCCTCCACTTGGACGATCTTGAAAACAGGAGTAGACGCAACAATATAAGAGTGAGGGGTCTGCCGGAGGCAACGGGCCAAGACCAACTGGCGCCCAAGCTTGTGGGCATTTTCAATGGAATTCTTAATCGTCCGCCCAACACTGAAATAGTAATAGATCGCCTTCACAGAGCGCTCGGGCCCAGAGCGACGGACCCCAACCGTCCACGTGACGTGATTTGCCGCCTGCATTACTACACGGTCAAGGAGGAGATTCTTAGGAGAGCCTGGGATAGGGGGAGAATCAATTTCGACGGGGCGACGATCCAGGTGTTCCCGGATGTATCCAGAAGGTCACTCCAGATGCGGCGATGCCTGAAACCTCTGCTCGCCAGGATTCAAGAATGTGGAGCCTCCTACCGGTGGGGATACCCCTTTCACTTGCTGGTCCGCAAAAATCAGAGTGTCTTCGCCCTGAGATCTAGGGCCGACCTCCCGGAACTCTTTGCATTCTTGGACTCCCCCCCCATGGAAGTTCGGGACTGGCTAGACCCGTCCCCGTTACCCACGCGGGTCCCTGCTGGAGACGGGCGACTGCGGGGACCTCGGCGGGAGAGAGGGCCGTGCGCCCCGGACGTCGTGCAGTGGGGCCGAGGCCTTCGGCAAGTGAGTCCTGAGGGGCGGAGGGCCCAGTTCCGTGCCGCGGGTGTGGTTCTGATGCTGCCCTTCACACCTATACTTGATATTGTATTTGCCGCTGTTTTTGTTTTTTTTTTCTCTTTCTTCTTCTCACTTCTCGCCTAATTGCTTGATTGAATTGTTGCTTGTTCTTGTGGTCATTCGGCGCCCCCCGCTGCCGCTCGGGGGCCGTGCGCCTGCCGCTCTGCGGCTGGTGTGAGGTCGCGGGGCGGGGCGGGTTGCGCTGGAGCTTTGTGTGGTTTGTTCGGGCGGGGGATAGAAGTCTTCACAAGGGGCGGCCCCGGGGATCCCATGTGGGTCCTTCGGGGGGCTCCGCATGTTTTACTGGGTTGGCCGGAGGGACCCCTCATGCCTTTCGGACCCGTTTCGCCCCCGCAGTAGGCCGGAGTCTCCCCCTGTCCTCACTTTGGGGACGGGGAGAGATTCCCTATTGGGAAACAGTACCCTGTTTCCTGACTAGTTTTCTGTGTCTCTTTGGAGTTCCGGAGCTAGTCTAATTTATCAGTTCCTTATCTCTTTGTTTTTTTTTGTGTTTCTCTGTTACCCTTCCAAGTTAACTACTCCCTTCACCGTTCTTCCCCCCTTCCCCCTGTCTTGTAGTACCCCCTGTCGCCCCTGTGTGACCCCACGCCCTCCCCCCCTCCCACCTTCCACTTGCCCCCCGCCCACTCCAGAAACCCAGATATGTCCAAGGTAAAATTTACAACCCTCAATGTGAAGGGACTCAATTCTCCTTTGAAGAGAGCTGTGGTCCTCAGGGAGCTAAGGCGCCTACATACACAAGTTGCCTTCCTGCAGGAGACCCACCTCAAGGAGGGGAGGACGCATAACGTCACAAATCGCTACTACAAGACTCAATACCACTCCTTGTCGCCTGATTCCAAATCACGGGGAGTGGCTATCATTCTAGCGGGGTCCCTGCCGTGGTCGCACTCGGTGTCATTGCAGGACCCGGAGGGCAGGTTCTTGTTTGTCCGGGGCACCCTCTTTTCCTTGAGGGTGACTCTTGCAACCTGTTACTGCCCTAACACCAATCAACTTAAATTTATGCGTTCCACCCTGGAAAAGCTTGATGAGTTTGCGGAGGGGGTCCTCCTGCTCGGGGGCGACTTCAACACAGTCCTTGACCCAGCTTGGGATACTTCCCGTGGGTCCTCCCACATATCCTTCTCTGCCCTAAAAAGACTTAGAACTCTGCTTTTCAAGAGCCAGTTGATGGACGCCTGGCGGATTCTCAATCCCCAGGGGAGAGATTACACATTCTTCTCAGCACCCCATAATTCCTATTCTCGCATCGACTGGTTCTTGATCCCCCATAGGTTCCTGCACCTCGTGGCCGATATGGACATAGGTCAGATTACCATCTCTGACCATGCCCCAGTCTCCCTAACTATTTCCATACCCGACACGGTCCCCCTGAGAGGCCAATGGAGGTTGAATAGCTCTCTCCTCCAAGACCCAGAGGTAAAAAACGACATCCACAAGACCATCACTGACTATTTTGCGACTAATGACACAGGAGAGGTTTCGCGGATGTCTCTATGGGAGGCCCACAAATGCGTGGTCAGGGGTGTGCTGATCAAGCATGGGGCCCGTCTCAAGAGAGAGAGGAACAAGCAAATGGACCTCCTGACTAGGGAGATCTTTGAGACGGAGATCAAGCACAAAACTACCCATGACGCGGCGTTAGGCGCCAAGCTGACGCGCCTGCGGGAATCCCTAAGAGACGTCTGCCTCACCGAGGCCAAGGGCTTAGCGGCTAGATGTAGGCGATTCTATTATGAGTACAGCAATAAATGTGGGAGAGCCCTGGCTAGAGCCCTGAAAGCACAACGCACCAGAAACTTTATAGCCCACGTTCAGGACCAGGGGGGCAGGAAACTCCACTTGACGAAGGACATAGCCAGGACATTCAGAGAGTTTTATGAAAAATTATATAACTTGCCGCGGGAGCACCCGACCCCTTCAATGAGCGACATCGAGACTTACATCCGGGATTCAGGACTCCCCCGACTTAAGCGCGAGGTAGCGGAGGCCCTTGAGAGGGACATAGAGATTGAGGAATTTACGAAGGCCATCAAGAATACCAGACCGGGCAGGGCGCCGGGCCCTGACGGCTTTAGCTTAGATTACTATAGGGAGTTTGCTGGGATTCTCGGCCCGAGGTTTATCGCGTCTTTTGGCTCTCTGAGGGATGGGAACCCCCCTCCAAGGGATACCTTGAGAGCAAACATCACCGTAATTCCCAAACCTGGAAAGGACCCGGCGCAGTGTGGGAATTACAGACCCATCTCCCTGTTGAATTGCGATATTAAACTGTTTAACAAGATTCTGGCGGACAGGCTTGCCCCTCTCATCCCATCCCTCATACACTGGGATCAGGTGGGATTCGTCCCCTCGAGAGAGGGAAGAGATAACACCACTAGGGTTGTCAACCTGATTCACCGGGCAAGGTTGGGGGGCCCGGCTGCGATGCTGCTCTCGACGGACGCCGAGAAGGCTTTTGACAGGGTGAGCTGGGATTTTATCTCCGCTACCCTTCGTCTAATTGGCATGGGAGAGAACATGACCCGTTGGGTGATGGCCTCCTATTCGGTCCCCTCGGCGTCCGTCTTGGTGAACGGCTGGACATCAGACCCATTCACACTAACAAATGGGACACGTCAGGGTTGCCCGCTTTCCCCCCTGATATTTATCTTGACACTCGAGCCTTTCCTGAGACGGGTGAGGAAAAACCGGGACATTGCTGCCATAGGGGTGGGGCGTGAGGAACACAAGGTCGCGGCTTACGCCGACGACTTGATATTTTTTATCTCCAGACCTGAGACATTCCTACCCGTACTCATGGCAGAACTCAAAGCCTTCCAAACAGTCTCCAATTATAAGATAAACCACCAAAAATCATCCGCCCTGAACATCAGCCTACCTCTTGAGAGACTAACGCAGATCTCTAAAAACTTCCCCTTCAAATGGGAACAGGAAGCGATAACGTATCTAGGGACTCAGATCTCGTCCACTCCACAGAGACTATATAACTTGAACTTCCCCCCCATTGCTGAAAACTGTAGAAGAGGACCTGAAGAAATGGAATAAAAACGCCTTCTCGTGGTTCGGCAGGTCCAACATCGTTAAGATGAACATCCTGCCGAGGGTGCTGTACCTCTTCCAGGCCCTCCCGATTGAGGTCCCACATACTTTCTTTAAACGTTTGACGGGGCTTTGTACCAGGTTTGTGTGGGCTGGGAAGGCACATCGGCTGGCGGCCCCCCTCCTCACTCTCTCCAAGGAGAGGGGAGGACTGGGCCTTCCTGATTGGAGGGCATACCACGCGGCTGCGCACTTATCACGCGTGCTTGACTGGTGTAGGCACTCCTCTCTGAAGCAGTGGACGCTCATCGAGCAGGAGTCCTCGGAGATCCCTTTACAGGGGCTCCCCTGGACTCCGCTTGATCGGACCCCCGCCCTGAACAAACATCCCACGATAGGCCCCACCCGTAAAATAGCTAGCAGATTCTTCCCGAGGTTGGGCATTCTCCCCTCTGCCTCGCCAATGACCCCCGTACTGGGACATCCGGACTTCCCGGCAAGCCAAACTGATGGCTCTTTCCGCAAATGGATAAAACGGGGCTGCTTCAGGGTCATGCACCTCAGAGAGGGACCGGATTGGATCGGGGCGGGGGTCCTGGCGATGAGATTCTCACTACCCCCACTAAATGTATGGCAGACTCACGCACTTCCAGGGCTCCCTGTCTAGGGCTATGGACGCTACAAGACCTCTGACCCCTTTTGAACAGTCTTGTTCAGGCAGCGGCCACTTCAGGGGAGCGTTGTCCCACGCTTACTCACTGCTCATCTCCCCACCTGAATCCTATAAACCCCCGTACATTGAGGGCTGGGAAAGGGAACTAAATAGAACCTTTACCAAGGAGCAGACGCAGGCCATGCTACAGGTAGCTCACAGGTCATCGATGTCATGCAGATACCAAGAGGCCTCCTTTAAGGTTCTTTCACGCTGGTACCTCGTGCCGTCGAGATTAGCGAGAATATTTCCCTCCGCCTCTCCCTTGTGCTGGAGATGTTCGGGGGCCAGGGGCACAATGATGCATATTTTCTGGGAGTGCGGGGCACTGGCCGGGTTCTGGAGCAACGTCAGGAGAATAGTCTTGATGCTGACGGACATAGACCTGGGTGGGGACCCGGCGAGCTACCTCCTTGGCCTGGCTCCTACAACCATCAAGAGAAGGACCAAGTCCTTGCTTGCTCCTCTTCTGGATGCGGCCAGGACCTGCATCCCATCCTGTTGGAAATCAACGTCGCCCCCCACGACAGCCATGTGGCTGACCAGGGTTGGCGATATTGGCAGAATGGAGGAGATGACGGCCTCGTTAAGGGGGAGGATGGATCAACACAGAGAGAGATGGCAGGCCTGGAATCGATTTACCGCCACGGCAGACTACCTTAACCTCTTGCAGGAGTAAGCCTCCCTGTCGGGGTCCTCAGCTTCCCCCCCTCCCTCCTGCCTCCTCATCCCCCCTTCCTCACGCCCCTTCATCCCCCCTCGCCCCCCCTCCTTCTCCACACACCCCACACACCCCCAGTTATATCTCTGTCTTGTCTCGTCCTTCCCTCCCTCCCGTTTGTCCCTCTGGTATTTCCAATAGCTAGTTTTATGTGAGTTCAATTTATGCTTAGAATAAGAAAACGTTAGAGGCATGGTGTGCGGATTACACGTTTTATTACACCTTAATGTGCACCAAGAATTTGAGTCATCCTTCAGGGGGGCCCCTCTCCACCCGTAGTCACCGGGTTGTTGGGGATAGCCGTTTCCCAGAGACCATGGTCCATTTTCTTCCAAAGGTGTTTCGACCCCCTCAGGTCCAGGGTGGTAGGGGATACATCTTATGCCGTCGGCGTTAATGTTGACCGTTTTCAATTTCTCGATGTACTTCTGTCTATGTGCACCCATTCTTATTGTAAACTGATGTTTATCTGCATTGAACGTGTTCTGTCATACTACATGCTTCTTCAATAAAAACTACAATTCAAAAAAAAAAAAAAAATTCCCCCTTCTTGAGAGGGGGCGCCTCAGGCGGTGCAATATCCAACACCTCCAATAAATGTGACAAAAAAGTGGCCGTATCTACGGCATCCCCCAGCGCCTGCCCGACATCGGCATCCCCCAGCGCCTGCCCGACATCGGCATCCCCAGACTGAACATAGCCAGCCTCTGTTTCCTGATACAATTCCTGCTCCTCTAACGGGGAATAATCTGACAAATCAACTGAATCGTCGTCAACATCCCATAAGCGATGGGCCGACGACAAATGTTTCTTTTTAGCCTGGGCCTTCTTGCCCACAGTGCTAGCAATTATTTTCTCGATGCTGGCCAACCTAGCCCAAACATCAGAGAGCGACTCCCCGCTGGCATCAATGTCACTTGGGGTACGGATAAGGTGGGGAGGGGAAGGCGATGAAGCGAGAGGAGCCGACCCAGAAAGTGGGTACCGGACTGCCGCATTATGGCCTTTTGTGCGCATGGTATACAGATCAGCACATTCTCCCCCCTAAGGGATACCCCATACATGGCCCGGATTGTCCCAGAGGGAGCCCGAGCCCAGTATCCTGCGGAGCCTCCATATGGTGAATCTTTGATGTCAGTCGCAAGACCGCAGGGAATTTACGCCTAAGCAACCCGGGATGCCCCTTAAATGTCCCGGTGGGAGGATTTGAGGTGAACAAATTTACACTAGGGACCCCAGGACTAGGAGGAACCCCTAATATGTACATATACAATGCAATCTGTAACACACAAAACAGGCAACATAAGTGCAATCCTACATATATAAGACAATAACACATACCTAAATGTATATGTATATAAATTATATATATATTATAAATAAATATATATATTAAATATATATATATATGTATCCCAGCCAGACATGCATAACCAACACAAAAAAACACACACACACACCCACAATCAGTGGGGGCCCCCCGCTAGAGAGGGGCCCCCACATAATCTAAGGAAGTGGCCATCCGGCCCTTACCACCCGAAGCGCAGCTCAGAACCAGCATCAAAATGGCCCCCGAGAAGTGCCTCATGCAGAAAGAGGAAGAGAAGGGGGAGGGCGGGCCAGCGCAGAATGCGCGTTCACCAGGCCACGCCCCCCTCCCAGCAACGCGGATCCCCTAGGAAGGAGCCACATAGTCGCGCCAAATAAGGGGGCGCTATCGCCCCCCCCCCCCCGAACACCGCCTGAGGGGGAGAAGCTCCCCCAGGCTAATCACAGCACCAGACACGGTCCCAGAAGTAACACACACGCACAGTGAAATCACACACCCACACACACAGGGGCATGGGAGAACTAAAACGAATTAACGGCCAGGCCAGGCACCGGAGGAGAGTAAGGGACCCAGAAGGGGGGGAACCCTGCCAGAATCTGGCCATAAGCATAGAGGGACGGGGCATCCCCCACCAGGATCACCAAAAACCTGGATAACCGCCTACCCCATAGTGAGGTCTCACGGTGGAGCAGTGCTCCTTCCGCACCCATAGGGTGCTGCCTACCTTCACCAGGACCCGCAGCCTAAGCTGGGAGGCTTAAATAGGGGCAATTTAGAAAGGGTCCTGGCAGTAATAGGGACAATAAATGGCCGGGCGCGGGCCCGGCTTACATGTAGGTAAAGAAGTCTTCATCTTCTTTCTTGTCGCCTTCCCTGCAGAGAAGGAACTGGGAAATTGGTGGGAGGCCCCAGGTATATATGGACCGGGAGGGGCTCTCTTTTTTGCATATTCATCTCTGCACAAGTTCGCCCTCTACTGGAGATTACCCACATGTCATGAAGATCGAAGTGGAGTGCATGGCACACTTAGAATATAGAAGGTACTTTCAGCTGTGGCAATTGTAGCATGTGCAAATACATGGTGCCGGGGGCAGAAATTACACTGAACCAAAAGGATAAGTACAAAACCAGGCACTTCATAAATTGCAAAACATGTCATTTCATATACCTTTTGACATGTGGGTGCGGCAGATTTTATGTTGGCAAGACTAATCGTCCGCTGAAAAAGCGGTTCTACGAGCACCATTACAGCATTAAGACTGTATTAAGACACCGATAAGATGCCATTTCCTGAAATATCACAATAGCAATCCGACCACTTTAAAAATCCATGGCCTGGATAGAATACATCCATCGGGGAGGGGAAGGGGGGGGGGACCTAGAAAAAATCACTTTGAAATTGGAAACTTGCTGGATCTTTCGCCATTCAGGCACATAAGTTCCCGGCTTAAATGAAAAAATAAGCTTTGCCTCGTACCTCTGACTAGGTGTGGTGCACATCCAGTGATGTACCTTCAAGTCATCAATTACCCCTTTAAATCTAGAGAAAGGGTTGGCAAATTTATTGAATAGGAGAAATATCATCACTTCGTAAAGTAAGCAGGGCATCATAGCTACCGGTGAGAGTCCAGAAGGACACACACGCTCAGGGCCAGAAATATTTTGGGCCTTTAATACCCATGAGAGACCAACACTATGGGATCAATAAGTTGATGCAAAAATCCGCTGGATATCTCATCAATGTAGTATGTTATCCCGTGACACATGCACTCAGTGCTACTATCACCAGTGCATACTATATGCTACACTCAATCACAAGTGATCTCTGGAACTATCAATGACTATTGATAGTTTCATATTGTCATATCTGGTGTAGATGGCTGCATTAAACTATTTTTTTTTTCCTTTTATTCATCATTATTATGTATTTAATTCATTACATAACTCTGGGAGTGGAAATGGGGGGTTCCCCACATGCACAGATTTATTACACTCTTACCAACACCTAATTTCCCTTTCCTTGAGGGTTTGGATAAGTTGCTGTTAAGTTTAACTCCGCAATTGCCTCTCACATGTTACAACAATTGATACATTCCATATAGAGTTATCAAATTCAGTGACATCCCTTCTGTAAATAAAAACTCCTCAATTTACAATGAGCTCACAATATAACACAGCAGATATGCAATGTAGAATATAACTTTATTTTTAATTATCAAACACTGCAGCTAGCGGCGCTAGACTTCACCCAAATGGCGGCACTCTGCAGACGGAGTGTGAGGGCATGGTGCGTGTAACGTCACTTCCGGCCTAGCGGCCGAGAGGACAATATCAGCGCTCCACGGCTAGGAGCGCTGCCAGACGCGCGCCGGGTGCCAGTGCACTGAAACGCGCACCGCCTACAGTTCTGCAACCAGTTTCCCAAAGGCAATTCCTTTACAAGCGAAGACTTGAATTCAGACATTTTGGGACATTAGAAAAATCTGGAAAGCGCACCCAAGCACTGGCACTGTTGCAGAGTTTCAGCGACGTCCCAGCCAAAGGTACTTGACATGCCCACTGTGGGGTCTACAACTCATTCTGTCCTCTTTATATAGAAGAAAGGACCCACACTAATTTTTAAACCTGCATTATATTTAGGAGCCAGCATTGTTCAATCCTGGCCTGAGGATCACAGCCTGTTAATCCAATCCAGCAGTGACTGCTATAAACACAATTCTAGAAACGGTGGCAACAGATTCAGGTAATCCTTTAGTAGTAGGGGGATTCTCTCCTTTCGAACTCAACCTATTTAATACCTATAAGAATGATGTTACCAACACAATATTCCTTTTAACCATCCAGGGACTTCAAATGTACTACAGGGAAACTCTCCATCCCTCCCAGAGTTAAATCTGGACCCACACTGTGACAAATCAGGTGGGTCATTGTATGATATCAATTGTGACTAAAATTTTCCAAGATATAACCATGCATGCACGGTCACCAAAAGATAAATCGTACTAGATTTTTGAGATTCCGTTATTTTTGAATGTAATGTCATTGCATATACAGTGTTGCAACACAATACTGAAAATATATTTTTAAGCACCCATATTAGAGCACTGAAGAAGCCTTTCCGGCGAAACATGTCTGCCCTGATAATGATCACCATACCAGTAAGATGAAATTAATTGCTACATGAATGCTGCTTACAAGGATCTTCCCTGTGTAACAAAACAGATGTTTTATTATATGTCAAATGATATGTATTGTCTATGATTGCAAGATAGCACACATTTCATATTGATCCAGAAAGGTCTTTTATATATGATGGTATTCAATAAAGACTAAAATGTTTTAACAGACACAGAGGTGTTGTGGGAGTACTGGGTCCTGGATGGACATCGGGAGTGGGCCTAATCCTGTAATATTTTCTTGTTAAACGATTCCTACAAACAAAAAGAAAATGAAAAATGTTCTGGACTTGGCTGAGTTATCAGGGTCTTAGAGATGAAAGCAGACTTCCAGTCAAAAGGGACTTTAAGCCAGGCCCGGGGGATCCTGATTTAGGATGCTCCTACAGTTAAAAGCGCATAGAAAGTCAAAATCAGGCATTGAACTTTGTATGATAGAGGGCAGGAAAAAGCTGTGGATGCAATGCAGTAGGTGCAGCTGTTTCTTTGTCAACTATCAGATGGAGCGCCAATAGTAAAAAGTGAATATGTCTCTAACGCAGGGCTTAATGATGGTGGGAGAGGGTAAATTAGTTAGTGTCACTGTGGACCAGGACTCTTCCTGTCAGGTAGAGAGTTGCCTAAGAAAGTGTAGGTTGGCTTAAAGCAACCCTACCCTATGCGTAGGGCACTCGACTTAATAGGGGGATAGGAAGTGGAGGAACTAAAACAAACCTGTATTATTTTAGTTCTGCCAAGGGCCACAGACGAGGCATCTTGTACCAAACATGATGGCAATCAGTACTGAAGATTGTGCTTTAAAATGGACCTAAACGCACTGAACTTGTGAAATACATTTGGCCAAAGCTCCTGCCGATACTCCCTAGGGTGTAGAACTAGAAATGGATATTTTCACTTTTCGAATCGTCCTGGAACACTGATTTTTTTGCTGTTCCCCTCTGTAAGATGGTATGTGATCAGGATTGTGCACAAATGTGGTCACTCACAACAGTGGCAATGAATGGAGGAGACGGGCTTTACAGTTAAAACAGGCGCCATTATCTGGGATTAGAGTGAAGCAGGAGCAGTGAAAATTGGCAAAAGGTACTCTACATAGGGGGAGCGATTCAGTGGATGCTAGTTAAAATGTGGGTTTTGGTCTGCTTTAACCCTAGCATAATGTTTTAATGTTACTAGCAGTCATGGCTATAATTTACCATTGGGGCAGAGGAAGTCAATTTCTTATACCTATTCCTATTTTACACGACATACTATGCCTTAATTAGTTAATTAAATAATGACTTAAAGTTCACTTTAGACAGTTACAGTCCAGTAGACCAGAGCAGCATTTTCCACAACTATAATGCCAGTGTGTAATCCAATAGACTCTAAAGTCATGAGTTACTTAGAGTAAGCAGGTGTTGACAATATAAGCTTTGTTATATTTTCAGAAATTCAAAATTTGTACTAAATATTGTGAATGTAATGTATGTAAAGGTAACTTCCTAATAATCTATTAAGAAAAACTGCAGACAGAATAGCAACGATTGTGATGATACCTCATGACTGATTATGCTAAAATATTTATCTATCTATTTATCAATTTTAATATATATAAATATATATATTCACTGAGAAAAGCCCAAGCATAATAGTTGTAGAGAGCCTTAGCAGGGATGTCTAGGACTGGCCATGGGCTGATAAAATCCCAGGCTGATTTGTGGCCAGAGTCCTCCACTGGGCATAGCTATAGGTGTGTTGCTACTTTTATTTTACAAGCTGTGAAAATATAACCAAACATGAGGTTTACCATGATATTACTTTATGATATTACAGGTCAGACTGGGCTGTAGGATAACTACTGGGAGCCCACCCATTGGACTAGTGAGGTGAGGGTTCCCGGTGCAGGACTTCTGACACCTATCTTCAGGGCCAAAGGATGACCAGCAACAATAGAGATTGGTGGTAAAGAAATAGAGGGCGACTTTAGCACCAGCAGTGGGCCCAAAAGTAGCAGTGAAGGAGGAGGAGGATCAGCAGCATTAGAGAAAGCAGTAAGAACTAAAGGGTAACTGTTTGTAATGGAGAAGAAGACACGGATTAGCAGTAGCAGAGAAGTTGGCAAGGACTAGTGGATGATTGGGGGCAGTGGAGAAGGCAGCTAGAACTGGAGAGCAATTAGCTGCAGAGGACCCATCAGTGGCAGAGGAGCTGAAGGGTGATATCACGTGACGTATAATGTGACACACCTTAGAGGGTCGTTTTGAGACTCTCTTTCCCAAATACTCCCATAAACATGAAGCAGGCCCTGCTTCCTGATTTAGAACACCAGTCTACTGGCAAACCCTGACAATCAAAGGCCAATTACTAATAGCCAAAATGTGCAAGCATTTTGAATGCCTGTCCTGGCAATCAGTATGTCCGGGCATGATAGTATAGAGGGGTGAGTACTAATACCCCATTTTGGGCATTCCTATGGGTCAGATAGCACACAGAATGCATCAAGAGACTTGTGGGGTGGGCAATATGTTTAAGATTCCCTTCAATTCACCACACACTTGAAGGTAGAATTATAGCAACCCCCCATAGTTAATTCATTAACATGTTAAGAATCTCTCAGGCTTCCCTGACATTGTACTTTAGTAAATTAGGACATTCTTAGTTTATATTCTGATGCCTTTACCCTGTGTCTTTGAAGCTTCTTTAATTATTCTCTGGAGGTCCTTCATTTCTGTGTCCAATTCCTCATAATTTATGTCACGGGATTCTACCTTAGGAGCTTGGAAGAGTGAAGGATCTGTACCCATGTAGGAGCACTGCAGTTGGCCGCTGTCACTTAGAGTTACTATGATTCCTTTCATGTCCCTGAAAAGAGAAGTAGAAATCAAATGTCAGGCCAAAGATTCAAACTGCAATAGAACACAACATGTAAGGGTTTATAGAGTTCAAAACAAAAAGGAAATTTGTGTACTCACCAGTGAATTTCTTTTCTCTTCTGCTTCCATTTCAGCACACCTAATAGCAATGTGTGGGTTACACCAGACCTTCACCATGATTTAATAAAAAAAAGTCCAACCCTTAAAATATTTAAGTTTTTAGTCACTTACTTATTATTCTTTCCCCCACTGGGCTGCAACTCTGTTCAAAACTTTAGGATACGGGCGCCGCCATCTTGACTTAGAAGCATCACACATACTGAGGAGAGGAGAGCCGGATAAAGTGCAGAGAGCGGGGTTATAGCGGGGTTATAGCTGTGCTCTGCACAGACAGGGCAGAGCCGGGGCCAGGGAAAGGACAGCAATCCCAGAATGCAGAGCAGCACGTCAGGAGACACTTCCTGTTTGCAGGCTGCCTGATGCTCCATGAGCAGCCATATTGGATGTTTAAAGGCTCATAACATGCAGTAAGATGATTTTTAATGTGAGCAATCTGTATGTACAGGGTGTGGGAAACATATAAGATATGCTCTTATTCAGGGCGAAGGTCCGCTTTAATCCCAGCCATATGCAGGAACTGCAAAATAGAAAAAAAGCTAGTTCCTCCCGGTCTATATAAGGCAGCCTGTGGCAGAATATCTTCATTCAATTAAAAAGCAGTGCAGCCACAGCCCGGGAGGGGAGAAAGCTTACCTAAGCATAATGCGCGCAACTAGAAACTGTGCAACAAAACCTTAAACATGTCGAAGGCATCAACTGACACAGTTGTAACACAGCAGTAGGATGGGTGTTCCCCAGAATGGAAGCAGAAAAGAAATTTACAGATGAGTACACATTTTTTTTTCTCATTTCTTCCATTCTGGGGCAGCACTAGTAGCAACAAGTGGGACATCCCAAAGCAGTATCCTCATTAAGGGCCTGAACAACCAGTAATCAACTGCGCCTACATAACCAAGAACTATGACATTGACATCTCAAGCTTAGACCCCCGGAGAGGGGTTCACCACCGTCTGCAACACCTTACGCCCCAGATCGGCATCGGCAGATGCCCTGACATCAAGTCTGTAAAACTTGATGAAGGTGTGGAGAGACGACAGGGTCACCTCCTTGCAGACCTGTTCCACCGATGCCTGGTCCCTCCTTCCCCTTACAGGCGAAGGCTTGTTTGACCATCAGTTTAGGAACCCAGGATGGGGCTATCGACCTCTGCGGAGGCCGAATATACACAGCGTCCTGCATGAAAGTGTGGACTAATTTATGCTCCGAAATCGTCCGTTGGAAAAAATAAAGGAAAGACAAGGCTGAGACCTGGCCGTTAAGAGTGCTTAGGCTGTAGGCCAGCGTGCAGGCCTTGCTGGAGAACTTCAAAGATCCTCCCCAAGTCCTGTAGTAAATTCTAAAGGACAACTGTTTTCGTTCTCGAACCAAGGTCCAAATTACCAAGGCGGACAAACCCCTCTCTTGCAATATGCTGGTTTCAAGCCAGCACTGGGGAATTTTGTCCCACAGAGGCCCCTGTGGCAGAAGATCTGGGTGGTTGAGGACTCGCCAAGGGGGCTCCACTGCCAGGTTCGCGAACCACACCCTTCTGGGCCAGTGTGGGGTGATTGGGATGATCAGGATGATAGGAATTTGCTCGCAGTTGGCCTTTTTAACATGCAACCCAGAAGTGGCAGTGGAGGGACAGCATAGTGCAGGCTGTACCCTAAACAGGGAATGGCCAGTGTGTCAACCGCTATGAATGGGGGATCTCGCACCCTGGCCACGAACCTCTGGACCTTCCGATTGTGACAAGATGCGAAGAGATCCAGCACTCCCCACCGGTCGCAGAGGGCTTGAAACACATCCTGGTGAAGGGAACATTCCCCCTGGTCAACTGTCTCCCTGCTCAAAATGGCCTGAAGATTCTACACCCCCGGAATGTGAACCACCGAGATGCGAAGTTCCGCCCACCTCATAATAGGACTCACTTCCTGGAACACCTGCCAGCTCCTGGTACCCCCCTGTTTATGTATGCCACAGCCATGGAATTGTCTAACAGTACCCTGACTGGAGGTCCCTGGAGCTGGGCCAACCCAACCAATGCCATCAGCATCAGTTCCAACACGTTCATTGGAAGACTGCCCTCCTGCTGGTCCAAGAGACCCTAAGCCTCCTGGTTGTCCAGAACACCACCCCATCTTGTCAGACAGCGTGTGTGGTCAGGATGACTCACTGGACCGGCAGAAAGGACCAACTCATTGCCAGCAACTGCTGGTCCATCCACCAATGCAGGGATTGCAGGACATTGTCCATCAAGATGAAGCGACGGTCCAACATCTGCACAGTCCTGCACCCTTTCGATAGGAGCAGCATTTGTAAAGGCATGGACCAGAACTGGGCATAAGGGACTGCCTTGATGGTGGACAGGATCATGCCAAGGAGACTCATGCCCTGCTTGATCGTGGATTATTCGGCTATTAGCGACCTCACAGCCTCCTAAAGAGCCATTCCCTTCTGCACCAGAAGAAGAACCCGTTGCCTACCTAGATACCCGTTGTCATACCTAGATAAGTCGCCACCATGAAGGGAACCACCTGGGGCTTGGGGTAGTGGATCACCCAAAAAGTTCCAGGACTGTCTGAACATTCCGCAGTGCCTCTGCCACAGATGG
Organism: Gastrophryne carolinensis; assembly: GCA_027917425.1. NCBI lineage: Eukaryota > Metazoa > Chordata > Amphibia > Anura > Microhylidae > Gastrophryne > Gastrophryne carolinensis. Next base: position 186,194,535 of record CM051239.1, on the reverse strand, counting down.
GGCTTGAATGAGCAAGTTGTCTGCAGGAGTGCCATCACCACCGCCAAGACTTTCATGAACACTCACGGGGCAGTGGACCGTCCGAACAAGAGTGACACAAATTTGAAATGCCGGGCGCCCACTGCAAAGCACAGGTATGGTTAGTGACTAGGGAAGATCAGAACATGTAGATAAGCATCCTTTATGTCCACCGTGGTCAGAAAATCCCCGTGTTGCAGCGACATCAACCAACCTTAAAGATTCCATGCAGAACTTCCACACCTGAACTTAACTGTTCAGACTCCAGATATCCAGGATCGGCAGAATGGACTCGTCCTATTTGGGGATAATGAACAGTACTGAGTATAAGCCACAACCTTGCTCTGAGGGGGGCACCGTTACTACAATTCCCCAGTCCAGCAAAACCTCTATCACTCACAAGCAGTCACCCTTTCCACAATGTGGGAATGCCACAAACCTGTGTGGAGGCCTTGTCCAAATTTCGATCTTGTATCCAGAAATCCGATCCCTCCACATCCAGGTGTAGTGCAGTAGCTGTCCCCCCACCCGATCAGGTGAGGGTGCCCCTTTAACCCTGAGAGCTGCTGGACCATTGGGGGTATAGATTTCCCCTGTGGCTTTCGCTTACCCAAAAAAATCAATGCGATGCCTGAGGTCTGTTGAACGAAACAGATGAAAAATCTGCGACCTGCCAAATGAAGTCCTCGGTTCCGTTTCTGTGGATGCCTACATCCAGGTCATCCAGCAGCTCACCAAAAAGATGACCCCCGAAAAGGGAAGGCCAGTAAGCGTCCTCTTTGAAGCAATGTTAGGCAACCACTGTTTCAGCCAGACAGTGCACCGCAAGCTGACTAGCAAGGGAAGCCCCCTAACCACCACACCCAAGTTGTCCATACCTGGCACAATGTATCTAAAGACCACCATAGCGAAGGAGTTCAAGCAAAGGGCAAAGGAACGCGAACCTTCATGTCGCAAACAACACTTCTATGGCTTTATCCAGACCTTACCTACCGTAGCAGCCATATACGTGGCACAAGCTGGGAGCATGGCTGACCCCAGCATGGAAAAAGCATGCCTGGACAGCTGGTCCAACCTCCTATCTGTCGGGTCTCTCAAGGTCGCACTATCCAAAGTAAGGCAAAAGGTTGTGCCGAGTCAGACCCAATACCGGTTCGTCTACCTCCGGTGGTAAAGGCCAAACCTTGACCGGAAAGGGGTACTTGGTGTCCAGGAACTTAGGAAGAGACAATATTGCCTTAATAAGCTCTTCAATCTGATCTGTTGAGTGTTCAGGAGGGTTGCTCACTTTTTGTCCTCAGCAGTGCTTCTCCCACTGCATTCTTGGTCACTGGCAACATAGGGACCAATGGCTGCTCTTCCATGTCAATTACATTGGCCAAGCATGTCCACTCCATTTACTCAAAAAGAGAGTGAAAAGTGGAGGCCAAGAGGGCAGCACTTGATCCTCTATGCCCGACAGTGATCAGTGGATGACCGTGGCTGGTCCACAGGCCTTATTTTTTATAAATGTGGAAAAGCATAAATAATTTTCTTAACACCTTACCAAAACCTTGCTAATTTGTCAAACCACTGTATACGGTCTGTGTGACTTGTCATACTGCAAGGATATTTCTTATCACTACATCTATCATCTAGCATATAACTGTAATTTAGAATCCATGTTCATGCTCCAGGTTTTTTATCAAAATAAAAAAAAGAAAAAGTAAAAGAAAATTGCTGCAGCCATTTAGGCCCTCAGGATCATTAACCTTTAAAGAAGTAAGCACTGCTAAAATCATATGACTGGACAAAATAGGGTATTTATGAATCTTCTTGAAATAGCGTAGCATTGCTCTGTCTGCCCAGAGCAGAGATATAATAAAGCATTTTTTCATCATGGAATAATAATGGAATTTAGGTGAAAAAGGTTAAGCACTCATATGTGAGGTGACCGGAAAAAGAACAAACCATTCTTGCAGTATTTCATGAACAGACTGTACAGTGTATTATGTCTAATGAACACCATATTACTGCCGCACCGGCCAATAAATTGAATTTACTAAAAATACATTTCCATTTAAAAATCAGTGAAAACCAAAGTGTTTCAAACTTCTATCTTATCTAATATAGATTCTTTTACAATATGCCTGGAACCCACTACTGAGTTACAGAAGTATGTATTAACATACCTGGCACTGGCACAATAACACCTGCAGTTCTAATCACCTTTACTTGAGAGTTTTATAAGGAATAAGTCAGCTGCCCAAAGCAATTTTGTCCCAGTGTACCATAGTTTTAAATGCCACTTCAGGTAGGAAATCTACGTGCCTAGAGAACAAGCATTCATTTTGCATTTAAAGTTGCATGAAAGTGCCTTCTGATGTTCACCGCATCAAAAAGTTTTTTTTCTCTATTTAGATTTCAGTTCCAGTGCACATAGAAAAACCCCAAGCTTTGCTGCTGCCTCTACACTGACACCCTGCCTTCTATGAAGAGACATATTCACATAGGCACACTGCAGACAGAAAGAGAAAGACTTTATCTCGTTCTAACATTCTGTGTAGATGTGCTGATCACAAGGAAGCTCCCAGCTCAGCTGCAGTATCTGTGTACTAGCTCTCTCCCACCTCATTCATGCTCATATGTAAGCAGAGCTCATAGGTGTAGAGCAAGATGGACACTCCCATGCAGTCCAGGAGCACATAATAAAATGTATTCCATAATATCCGCAACAGGTTAAGCCCTTTCAAATAGTATATGCCACTGATCATCATGGGGTGGGAGTTACTAAATTCTTTGTGCGCCAGGAAGTCTGCTTTAACTGTTATAACTTAACTGATGCACCCTGCTAAGGTGGTATAGGGTAGGCTTGCCAAATGTTACTTTTTTAAGGATGTATATGGCCACTGTATGCTTGCACACACACAGACATTTTTCCTCTGCATTTAACCTATCTGCGCAGTGAGAATTTGCAAGCAATGAGAGCACACATGAGAGCAACTAGCCCAGGGAGAAATTGGGTGGGTTAGATGTCTTGCTTAGGAGCACTTTAGTCATGGCCAGGAATTGAGCCTGCCATCCTTCAGTCACAAAGTCACTTCCTTAACCACTAGACAATAACTGCCCCACTGAAGGCATCAAGTTTATCCTGCAGTAGCCTAAACCTCAACAAAGGGGTTTATGTTAAAGTGGTTTTATAGTAAAAGGGTTTACAAAAATCACTGGAGGTTTGCTGACCCCTTGCAGCAGGGTGCCCAAAACTGGGCAGAAGTATTTACCCATATCTGTATTGCCCAGCTGTCCTTGACTGCCGGCAGCCAGATGGGTTTGTGGCTTGCTTGACCAGCGCAATGAATGCTGGCAGCCACCAGCAGGGGAATGCAGAAGTGGTACCGCTGCCAGGTCCTGTTAGTGGCAAGGCATCCTAAATCGAACACTTCAACTACTGCCGCTGAGGAGCAGAGGTCTCGTATCTTCTGTAGGTCCTAGTTTTCTTTGACAGTTTACTAGTTCATATTCCTATCTCATCATCTGCTGCCTTCTTCTACTGTGGTGTTCTCGCAATAAAAGACCATCAATAGACCAATCAATAGGCCTTCCCTCTCCTTCATCTCTACCTTTCTTTCTTGCCCGCTGCTTGATATATATTAAAAGTTTGGTGGATGGTGGTCAGATGTGTCTAATTTCATCCAAAATAAGGCTTTAAGTGTAATTTCAGCTAAAGAAGAGGATTGTGCATTAGCAATCTATGTTTGTGCGAGCATGCCTGAGCAGGGACTCTTCCTGCCCCCCCTCGATCATCTGGGGGAGGTGCAGGAGTGGCTGTCAATGTAAGCTTATTTTGTGGGGTTTTTTTTCTCCATCGTCCGGGGGATTGGGGATGCGTCACTGCCTATGGGATTGTAGATGCCTCGTTGCCTATGGGATAGGGAATGCCCTGCTGCCTATGGGATAGGGGATGCCCTTACTGGCTATTGGGTGGGGTGGATGCATCACTGCCTATAGGACGGGGGGTGCCTCACTGCCTATGGTATTGGGGAATGCCTCACTGCCTATTGGATGGGGAGGTGTCTCACTGCATATGGGATGGGGGGAATGTCTCACTGGATATGGGATAGGGGGAATGCCTCAATGCCTATGGGATGGAGAATACCCTCTATGCCTGTGGGATGGGGGAAATCCTCACTGCTTATTGGATGGGGGGGATGCCTCACTGCCTATGGGATGGGATGCCTCGATGTCTATAAAATGGGGAAAAGCCCCATTGCCTATGGGATAGGGGATGCCTCACTCACTATTGGATGAGATGAAATGCCTCACTGTCTATGGGACAGGATGGAATGCCAAGAAAAATACGGTACCTATGCAGATTTTTTTCTCACACTGTAAAATTTCTGATTTCATGGGATAGAAAATCTCTTTTGCCAGACATAAAATTATTATATGGAGAATTCTTTAATGGCCTCTAGCTGGCCCACTGATCATAATACTATAAGTCTATTAAAACACTCTTAAAGTTCTCCCAATATTCATACTAACTCCTCCTTTTAGACATTGCAGATGAGCAATCTATTTTTAGCAGAAACTCTGTCTGCCAGTGAAACACCTGATTTCTGAGCTTTTCACATACTTTGGAATACTCCAATACCATTACGGACAATAAATAATACCACAAACAGAATTTAAAAGTCATGGCCAGTACTGCAGTTAATTTCAAAAGAGAGAGGTGATCCACTGCCATCACTATAAAACAAAGAACAAGTAAATCCCAAACAGCTTTTTTAGAGTCAAGTTTTTGCCAAGGAATGACACAAAAACCTTTTAAAGAGCGATCTGATGACAATACACTTATCCTTGTAGGTGTTAGCAGTTCATATTGCACGAGTTCTAGGTTAGTTCAGGTTCTTTTGTATTGTTATTCAAGCATGAACAAATCCCAAGGAATTATGTTACAGATTATCACCAGCAGTTCATCTTCAAAAGTTGGAAGGGTCACTTGTTACGAAAGATGAGAAAGTAGAAATGTGGCTTGTAACAAAAAACTTCAACTACGATAAGATCTTTCAAATGACAATTAAAACACACGGAGGAACTAAATGCTTCATTTATTTTATAGCAGCTTCAAATGTGCAGAGCCAGGATTTTTTTAGATAAAAAAAAAAACAGTTTAATGTTGCACTTTCAAAGAGGCGTTAACACTCACTAAAGTCCTGTGCACCAATATGCACAAAGCTCTAGAGACTCCAGTTTGTAAAAATACCAGATGATAATTTTCCAATTAGTCCATCTTACATCAAGAATCATGTCATGGTTCTGATGTTTGATTTGAATATTAAGAGAATCTCTCCACAGGAAGGCTCATAATGACAGCTGGAGGCTTGTGGGCATGCAGGAGGAGGTAGACCCCTATTGGAATCAAAGGGTGGTCTGAGTTTTTGGGGGACATTTATACCAATATACTTGAAGTGAGGCTTCACTTGATAAAAATAAAAGCAGAAATATCAACTATGCATTAGAAGGTATAGATTTGAAGGCAGAGGTACCTGCATGTATCTGCATGACATGCATTGCACTGCTGCCTCATGATTCAATATGTGCATAAATATCGATGTGTATAGGTGTTCTTCTATGTCTACACCTTGTGTGTCCTCTAAAGTGCACCTATACTTAGAGGGAAGTATATGTAGTCACATTCTATCTTTTACCTCAGCCTTTGCCCAATATTCATAACAAAACAAACTGCACACAGTCAGCCATATTGTTCCCTGGCAGAGCAGCCCCACCCCCAGTGATGATGCAAATAAAGTACAGACAGATCAGCAATGGGGATCACTTCAACCTGGTTGTAACTGAATTAATTAGCATATGGCAGGCCATTCACCATAATACTACTTCCTGTTGTTTCTTCCTGGTGTTTTTATGGATATTGGGCAAAGGCTGGGGTAAAAAAAATAAACACAGGCTGTTTCGGAGCACAGGGCTGGGGATGTAAGGTGAGCACATAAACCTCCTTTCTGATTATAGGTGCGCTTTAAGCCTGCTTGACCGCATATTCACATTATTATAAAAGCCTATTTTAGACAGGTTCTCTTTTGAAAGAAAATCAGATAGCGGGTAAAATACATAAAGACCGTAATCCACAATGATGTTTTTTTTTTGGCCTCATTCTCTAATGGATTTCAAAAAATGAGTTGGCAGAGAATGAAAATCGACAGCATAGTTCTCAGCCGGAATAGAAACCTAATTTACCAGCTGCTGACAAACTAACACTTTAATGTCAAATAATACCAACATAAAAAGCAAACCAAAAGACTCAAAGAAAACCAACTAAGTGATCTATGAACATAAAGTGTCCTAAATACTTAAAAGCAGGTCATTTTTAGAAAGTGATGAGATTTCAGCAATCCAGAAAAGGAACTGGGGAGCCATTAGTGTTTCACTCGTCTGAAGAAACCTATTGTGAAAAACTGGAAGCGTATCAGTGTTCCTGTGGACTACATAAAATGTAGATAGCATGCCTGTTAATACAAATATATATAATGCAATCATTAATGTTAAAAGTAATGTACTTTGGTACTTAATGTGGACCAAAACTTAAGATTTTGACTATCCTGGGTTTTGGTCATGGTCTCTGAGTCACCCCATTCGGAGATGCCCCTCTGTGTGAAACCCCCCAGGTCACCGACATGACTCACACTTCCCTGGTCCTGTAGTGCATGTGCAGCCTCTCGTCAGCAATGGTACCCTCTAACAGGGAGCGTGCCACATTCCGGCTACCCCTTTAGCAGGGCGCATGCCCGCGCCAGGCATTTGTAAATGACCACCAGGGGGCATGCACCCTGCTAAAGGGATAGCGGGAATGCGGGCGCTGCTCACGCATGCACCTTTGGACCTGGAAAGAATCTGAGATTTTGGGTGACCTGGGGGGTTTCACACAGTAGGGGGAGGGAATCTAGCAGTGTTGGGCGTGTGAGTTTTGGTCCACTATAAAAAGAAACCTATCACAGACATATTCAAAATTTAAATAAATGTGCTGCATGGCAAGAGGTAGAAGAGAAGAAACATGCTTACAACAACAAATCAATATACTGAGCGGGGGTGCCCCACTGTGTGAAACCCCCCAGAAAGCCCCGAAAACTCACCTCTCCCCACTCCCACGTGACCGCTGCAGCCAATCCCTGCCGGCGGACAAGCGAGAGGCAGCCCCGGACAAGCAGAGCGCGTCCACCGCCGCCGCCTCCCGCGCGTCCCTCTTACAGGGAGCGCACCCAAACGGCCGGCGCGGGAGCGCGCCCTGCTAAAGGGACGCACGGGAGGCGGCGGACGCGCATGCGCCAAACTCCTCTTCATCTGAAGAAACTGGTATACCCCCCCCCCCCCTCAGGACCAGGGTGAGAAGAGAATGAGGTCTTGGCTAGGTAGATTGTCCGGCATCTGACCCTATCATTGTCACATGGACCAAACGGTTGTTATAAAATTCAAAAGAATCAGCCATTGTAGAGTCAAAAGATTCAAAGAAACTCTTCATCATACACTGAAAATTGCCCCCCGGCTACCTAGAAAATCTTTACAAAAGAGCTTGGAAAAGCCCTCCGGCAAGGTGCCTGACAGTTAACGCTCTGTTGGGACAATTTTGTTTCTTTTGGCTACTTCTGCTCTCTTGGTTCCTTTAGCCTCTCTGGGATCCCTTCTGGGCTTAGAATCTCTAGACTTGGATTCCTTAGCCTAAATGAGAAGAGAGAAAAAAAAGAACCATGAAGGAAACGAATCCCTTCGATCGCCAAACAGCCTGTGGAGGGAGAGAGAGAGAAAGGGGGGGGGGGGGGAGAGGTGGTGGGCGAGACTCATTGTGAGAGTTTTAGGGATGGTGACTTACCCCCTCCACAGGACACCTGCCCCCAGTGTTCCTGGTTCCGCCAGAAGAAGTGAGCGAGGTGCAGCCGAGACTCTAACTGCGGCGGCCACCTCCACTGTGACCAACACCTCCATTGCCCTAAACACAGGGAATTGCTTCCTGTGGGGGGCAGGAAGGAAAAACCAAAACACTAAGGTCCAGGAGGAAGGGGTGGGGTATTTAATAATGTGCAGTTTGTGTTTCCTGTGTAGGTGGGAGGAGCTACTCGGCTCGGCCTTCCTGTGGGATGTCTTGAGAAACGCAAAAAAAAAAAAAACAGTTAATCATCTTTTCGCCCTCACAGCCTGGAAATCTCCCCCCACATCTCACATCAGTCACAGGGACTGTATACCCCCCCCCCCCTTCATTCACTGCTCATTCAGAGCACTGGATGGGAGCTGCTGCAGGGGAGAAAATGTGAGTAACTTTTATTTATTTTTGGCTTACAGACCCTTTCATTAATACAGATAGTATTACAGTGAGAAATCCGAATTTGTTATTTTCATTTGACAGAAGTAGGAAAAAATACAATTCTGATATTCTCACCTGTAGAATTGTTTTCTCTGTTCTTCCACTCCAGGGCATCAGGAATCAGATATGAATGGGTTAACTCTTGTCCGAAGGGCAGGGACTGCAATAAAAGGTTTGGTTCCTCCAGTCCTTGAAAAACAGACCCAGCTGCCCGGGAGGATAAGGCATCTTAAGAAGCCGACGTTTAGTTGGAAAACAAAGAGATAAGATAAGTTCTTCTCTTCCTCTCCTTTCTTATTTTCCTCTCATTGTTTAATGCTGATTAACTATTTACAAAAAAAAAAAAATAACACTAGGACTATGGCATCCGAGGAATGGAAATAGTAGCCTAGCAGGGAGGGCCTGATGCAGTGGACTGGAAGAAGAGAGAAAACAATTTTACAGGTGAGAATCACAGAATAGTATTTCCTCTCATATTCCACTCCAGGGCGTCAGTGAATCAGATACCAATAACAGAGGTCGTAATTTACGGGACCTAGTGATCAAGGCGGACCCACACAAAGCACGTCCACATATACTTTCCACCAAGATGGGCTGTTACAAGTACTTTAATTGTAACATTTGCAACTCCCTTATCACGGGGCCCAAGTTCTCACATCCACATACGGGGGCCCAGATCTCTATACAAAGATACTTGAACTGTAAAACAGACTATTGTGTCTATATCTTGAAGTGCCCTTGTAGTCTGGTCTATGTGGGTAAAACTATTGGACCTTTTAAGAAGAGATTTCAGAAACACAAAAGTGATATCCGAGTGCATCAGGGTAGAGCAAAAAATGGTGGACAAGAAGACTATGATAAACCGGTTGCAATACACTACCTAAACTGACTAGGGGCGGGGACATAAATAACCGCCTCCTTCAACGGGAAATGTTTTGGATCCACCGAGGGTACACCGTACAACCCTGAGGTCTGAATACCTTGTTTGGATTTAATTGTTTTCTCGAGAAGAGATAGTGACCCCTGCCTTTTCCTATACCTTGTTGGACTCATTTTGCTGTTCTGCGGTCATGTTGGGTTTTGGTTTGTCCTAATATTTTCTTGATTTTTTTTTTCTCTTGAATTTTTTCTTGAATTTTTCCTCGAATTTTGTTCTTTACTGGAGGCCCCGGTCTCCAGAGGTTCGGTATACTTGGTTTTGGTTAGTCTTGGTTTTAGTTTTTAACTACCAGATATATCCTTTGTGACATATATGTTTTGACATACTATGACTTTGTCATCTTTCTCTTACCCCTCCCTAACCCCCATTCCCTCCAACCCTTCCCCCCCCCCCCTCCAATGCCCCTCCGTCCCTCTTTGTCTTGCCCCCAGCCATGCCTCCCCTATCATCTTCCCTGCCATGCTTTTCCGGTCATGTTCCCAGCCATGCCTCCCCTGTCATGTCCCCAGCCATGTTCCCAGCCATGTCCCCCCTGTCTTGTCCCCAGCCTTTCCAGCTATGTCTCCCCTGTCATATTCCCTACCTTCCCTGCCATGCTTTTCCGGTCATGTTCCCAGCCATGCCTCCCCTGTCATGTTCCCACTCATGTCTTTCCTAACTTCCCTGCCATGCTTTTCCAGTCATGTTCCCCAGCCCTCCCCCCGTCACGTTCCCAGCCATGTCTCCCCTGTTTTGTCCCCAGCCTTTCCAGCTATGTCTCCCCTGTCATATTCCCAGTCATGCCTTCCCTGCCATGTTCCCAGCATGTCTCCCCTATTATGTTCCCAATCATGCCTTCCTTGTCATGCCCCTGGCCATGTGTACCCTATCATGTTCCCAGTCATGGCACAAGCCTCCCCTGCATCCCTCTCCCCCCTCCCTCCACAGTTCCCAGAACGTTTATATTTACAGTTATTTTCATTTTTATTTTTATGATCAGCAAACATGTGGGTGGCAACTTCTCATCCTGCGAGTGGGCGCATTGACAAAGTCAACACCGCCGCACTATACAGGCTCGGTGCTGAGGCTCTGTCTGCAGCCTGTCACTGGCTGCAGATCGAGCATCAGACTCACAGCACTCAGGAGCCAATTAGAGGCTCCCTTGTGCTGTGTCACGCGTTGCCGGGCAGAATTGCCCAGATGACGCGAGCCAATGCCTAGCAACCTCCCCGCTGCTAATGCGGCGGGTCTCGGCGTGCGGGGAGGTTCTCCTCCGCATGAACGGGAGCGTCCAGCGCAGGGTGAGTACGACGCCTGCATCTTTGTCATATCTTATATGTATTATAGTCTGGTTACTATACTGTGTTTACAGCATTACCATAGCGCCTGTGACGTCATAGATGACGTCAGGCACAATTTTTCTACTTCCTGGGGCATGCTTGGCCCCATAGTGTATTTAAAGTCACATGCACCTGTGTTCTTATGTTTGTTCTTTTGCTACTGTGAGTATGCTGTTATGCCAATGGTTTGGTCCTCGTGCACCCCAAACCTTGGACTTTGCTGCACATTACTCGCATTGTTTGTGGATTTACTATATACGCTTTTGACGAAACCTACATCTGGAGTGCTGGTTCTTCACAGGAATCTCAGATAGGAATAGGACATCCAAAATGAGTGCCCATTACTCAGGGTGGGATCTAAAGTATTGATTTTATTCCTGTAATGTAAGTCATTACAAAAAAATCAAACCTTACCTGAAAATGTTGCTGCTGTCTGCAATACCTTTCAACCAAAGGTGTCATCCTCCAAGGCTCTAACGTCTATTTTTAGAGTTAGTTTAAATTTAGTAAATGTATGAACTGAAGAACAGGTAGCGGCCTTGCAATATACCGAAGCCTGGTGCTGAAAAGCCAAGGAAGCTCCAATAGCCCGTGTAGAATGGGCTGTAACCCGAAAAGGAGGCTTTTTTCCCCCTGGAGACGTAGGCCTTTATTACTGCCTGTCCAGCCCATCGGCTGATGGTAGACTTGGCTGGCAGTTGACCCTTCCGTGCCCCCTCAAATATAATAAATAAGGAGTCAGTCAGATATAATATTTTAGTGCTCTCACTATGTCCAGGGAGTGAAGGACTCTCTCCTTATGGCTAATCAGAGCCAGACATAAGGAGGGCAAAACCACCTCTTTGTTAAATCCTATTTAAAACAAAAAGTATTTGCCCTAATGTAGGACTAAATAAAGAGGCTTAACAGATAAAGCTGCTAACTCAGAATTGCCACTAGGAAGAGTACAATCAACACTAGGAATTGAACATGGAGGACCCTGAAGGGCCGCTAAAGCTAAGTTCAAGACCAAGACAGACAGAAGAGGCTTTCTGAAAAAAAGATGGATAAGGCAGAGACATGTCCTTTTAGAGTGCTCAGTTGAAGACCTTCATCGAGACCTTTGTGCAAAAATACTAGAATTCTGCAGACAGAAAAAATTCTACAAGTAAAACCTCTAGATTCACAACAAGCGATAAAGACCCACCAGACTCTGTGATAAATCTTTGATGACGTCTGCTTTCAGTCTGGATCATGGTCTGGATCATGGTCCAAATCACTCCGGGAGATAAGCCCCTGAACGGCCTGCACATTTTCCATTCTGGGTATGTGGATCGCCGAGGTGCATGGAACTTGCTTCTCTGCCCATGCTTCTCTGCCCAGAGTAAGATCCGGCTCACCTCCTTGAGAGCTCTCCTGCTTCTTGTGCCCCCCTGGTGATTGATATATGCCACTGCAGTCAGGTTATCAGTTTGAACCCTGATGGGCTGACCTCTCAGATCGGTAGTCCAGTGTGTGAGAGATGATATTTATGGGAAGGCTGCTCTCCCACGATCCCCACTGACTCTGGATCGTTTGTGACCCCATGACACCCCTCACCCCCACCCTGCTAGGCTGGCATCCAAGGTGACAGTTTTCCACTGTATCGGAAGAAAATATTTGCTCACCTGAAGAAGCTGGGGAATCAGCCATCAGGCTAGGTCTTGTTGAGTGTGCAATGTAAAAGGGGTGAGTTTTTGTGGCTCTATCCCAGGTTGAGAGCAAATCCAACTGTATGGGGCTTGTATGAAACTGTGCAAAAAGCACCACCTCAAAGCAAGACACCCTTAAGCCCAACAACAGACTCATTCCCCAACAAACTGTCAGATAAGGGTAGGACAAGTGTGCTAGTACCCTGGCCTGAAGTGAGAGTCTCTTTTGTTCTAGAAGAAAGATTCTGCTTGAGCCATATTGAATGTCATTCCCAGAAAAGAAATGACTCTTGAGGGAATGATATGCGACTTTGGATAGTTGACTTTGCAGCCAAAATGTTTGATAAGTCAGCCTCTGTATCTTTCAAGGCCTCCAAAAGGATGGGGCCTTGATCAACATATCATCTAAGTAAGGTTTTACTTGTATTCCCTGGTTTCTTAGAAGGGCCATGAGGCCCAGCAGAACCTCGGTAAAAACCCTTGAAGGCAGGCCAAACAGTAGAGTCACAAACTGAAGGTGTAGGCCATCTATTGCAAAGTGAAGATATTCTTAATGGCCGAGAAAAATACCGTTTTGTGAGTACTCACCTTTAAAAAGGATATTATAAGTGAGACCTACACTCCGCTTCAACTCTTCATGACATTTGGGTTATTCTCCAGTAGAGGGCGAACTTCTGCAGAGATGAATGCAAAAAAGGAGCTCCTCCCAGTCCATAAATACCTGGGACCTCCCACCAATTCCCCAGTGTATAAAAGTAGTAAGGGGACCAGGAAGAACCAAATAAAACAATACTAACAACCAAGAAACATTGGTTCACCATATAAAGGATCCGGAATACCAAAATGGGTGGGTGAAGCGGAGTGTATGTCACACTTATAATATTCGTTTTAAAGGTGAGTACTCACAAAACGGTATTATTCCAAGTGTGACATACACTCCGCTTCAACTCTTCATGACATTTGGGACATCCAATAGCAGTGTTCGTCATGGGTGGGAACCATAAACAGTAAAGAATGCACCAACTTAAACCACTGCAGTTTGCAGAAGCTTGCGGCCAAAAATGGCATCCGCTGAAGCCCGCACATCAACCTTGTAAAACTTGGAAAAAGTATGAACGGAAGACCAAGTAGCAGCCTTACAAACTTGTTCAACAGAAGCCTGGTGCTGAAAAGCCCAGGACGCATCAACAGCACGAGTAGCATGCGCAGTGACCCTAAAAGGGGGAGTCCTCCCCTTAGCAGGATAGGCCCCAAAAATGGCCTGATGAATCCATTTGCTAATGGTAGACTTGGCAGGCGCCAAACCTTTCCTGGGCCCGCAGTGCACCACGAAAAAGGCATCCGTCTTGCTGAAAGAAGAAGTAGTCACCAAATAGTGCTTAACACAGCGAACCACATCCAAATTGTGCAAAACCCTCTCCTTGTCATTGCTAGGCTTAGGACACAAGGAAGGGAGAACAATATCCTGACTGAGATGGAAAGCAGAAACCAGCTTAGGAAGGAAATCTGGCTTAAAGCGAAAGACTACCTTGCCCTGGTGTCTTTCAAAGTAAGGGGCCTGAATCGACAGAGCCGCCAACTCAGAGACACGCCGAACAGAGGTAATAGCCACCAAGAAGGCAACCTTTTGAGTGAAAACAGAAAGAGCAATATCCTGTAATGGCTCAAAAGGAGGACCCTGCAGAGCCGAAAGAACCAAATTCAAATCCCAAACAGGAACCATAGCCTTCCGAGGGGGTCGAACATGAGTGACCCCCTGGAAAAAAGTCTTAACCAGCGGGTGTAAGGCAAAAGATCTTTGGAAGAAAACAGACAGAGCAGAGACCTGCCCTTTCAAGGTACTAAGCTGGAACCCAAGATCCAGACCGTGCTGAAGAAACTCAAAAATCCTAGGGATCGAAAACACCCTGCAAGGCAAGGCCCTAGCCTCACACCAGTCAATATAGGACCGCCAAGTCCTATAGTAAATGCCAGAAGAGGACCGCTTCCTAGCTCTAATCAAGGTCAGAACCACAGCCTCAGACAAACCTTCCTCCTTCAGAATGAAGGTTTCAGCAGCTAAGCCGTCAAAGCCAGCGTTGGTAAATTGGGATAAAGTAGTTGACCCTGAGATAACAGATCCGGAAACATGGGAAGCCGGTACTGATCCACCGCCAGCCTTACAACGTCTGCGTACCAAACCCTTCTTGGCCACCTTGGAGCCACCAGAATTGCTGGTGCCCCTTCCAGAGCCAGTTTGCAAACTACCTTGCCCAGCATGGAGAAGGGAGGAAACAGGTACAGAAACCCCAGATCCTTCCAAGCAAGGAACAAGGAATCCACTGCCAGAGCTAGAGGATCCTGAGATAGAGACACAAAGTTTGTGATTGTGCCGTGAGGCAAAGAGATCCACCTCCGAAGTCCCCCACTTGCGACAAAGAGACCGAAAAACCCCTGGGTTGAGAGAACACTCTCCTTGGCGAGAGGACCCCCTGCTCAGGGAGTCCGCCTCCGTGTTCTCCATTCCCGGAATGTAGATTGCCGAAATGCAAGGAACATTGCTCTCCGCCCAGTGCAGGATCAGAGAGACTTCCCTGAGGGCACTCCTGCTGCGAGTCCCTCCTTGGTGATTGATGTAGGCAACCGCCGTCCGATTGTCTGATCGAATCTGAACCGGAAGACCCTGTAAGTGCGACGTTAGCCGTGACAGGACAAGCCGGATGGCTCTGAGCTCTAAGACATTGATGGGGTTGTGAGCCTCCTGAGGACCCCACACCCCACTGAACTGATGACTCCAGAAACCTCCCCAGCCCGACAGGCTGGCATCCGTGGTAACCGTCTCCCAGCGAGGAACCAGAAAGGACCTGCCCCTCAACAGGTTGCTCGACTCCAGCCACCACCGAAGGGACTGCCGAACCCTGGGAGACATCCTGAACGGCTGATCCAATGACAGCGGACACCTGTCCCAATGCGTCAATAGATGAAGTTGAAGAGATCTCATGTGAAACTGCGCAAACGGGACCGCCTCGAAGGAGGCCACCATCAATCCCACCAGTTTCATCCCCTGTCGGATAAAGGGGCAAGGATTGGCCAGAAGAAGGAGGATCAGATCCTGAATCCCCTGCACCTTGGTCTGTGGTAGAAACACTCTGGCCTGAATGGTATCCAGATTCATGCCCAGGAATGATATCACCCGTGATGGCGAGAGAGGGGACTTGGGGCGGTTGATCACCCACCCGAACCTCTCCAGGGTCGACACCACCTGGTGGGTGTCCAGCTCCGCCTGACGGAGGGAAGAAGCTGAAATCAATAGGTCGTCCAGATACGGCACAATGCGAATTCCCTGAGCTCTGAATAGCGCCATTATGCCCGCCAGAACCTTGGTGAAGACCCTCGGCGCTGAGGTCAACCCGAAAGGAAGGGCTACAAACTGAAAATGTTGATCGTCCACCGCGAACCTGAGGAATCTCTGATGCGCTGGAAAAATTGGAACATGCAAATACGCATCCTTGATGTCTATGGATGTCATGAAATCCCCTTGACAAAGGGAATTGATGGCCGCAAAGTCCGCCGTCCACTGACGGAGCCATACCGATCGGCGCATGGCCACCAATAAGGCTGAAGTCCTAATACACTTAACAATAGTGTCTTCCATAGCAGCCAAGACAAAATCCATGAACAATTCAAATCTTTTAAGCGTAGTGAACTCAGCGCTGGCCGGATCAGGCCACAAGGCCGAGCCAACACTGGCAAAGGCATGGCATGCCATCTGATCAAGGCGCCTATCCTCACCATCCTTTAGGGAAGTGGCGTCTGGGGTGTGAAGCACGGAGGAGTTGGTCAACCCCAAAACTGGAGCATCGACCCCGGGAGGAGAAGCCCAGCGCTTAACCGCTTCCACAGGGAAAGGATACTTCTTATGCCATCCCTGAGGAACACCCGGAAGCCGACTAGGTTTCTCCCATTCCCTAAGGATCAGTGCATCAAAATGACCCTGGGTAGGGAACTCCAAACGAGGCTTGTGGGCCCCCAAAAATTCCCCCTTCTTGAGAGGGGGCGCCTCAGGCGGCGCAATATCCAAAACCTCCAAGAGATGTGACAAAACCGTGGCCGTGTCAACAGCATCCCCCAGCGCCTGCCCAACATCAGCCTCGCCAATCCGTACATCGTCAGCCTCTGACTCCTCATACAATTCCCCCTCCTCTAACGGGGAATAATCCGACATATCAAATGAATCATCATCGGGACCGACGACAAATGTCTCTTTTAGCCTGGGCCTTCTTGCCCACCGCGCTAACCATAAATTTCTCGATGCTGGCCAATCTAGCACAAACATCAGAATGCGACTCCCCGCTGGCAGCAATGTCACTTGGGGTACGAATAAGGCAGGGAGGGGAAGGCGATGAAGCGGGGGGCGCCGACCCAGAAGGCTGGGCACCCGACTGCCGCGATATGGCCTATTGTGCACATGGTATACAAATAAGCACATTCTCACCCGTAAGGGATGCCCCACAACCCACACATGGTCGGGATTGTCCCAGAGGGAGCCCGGTATCCTGCGGAGCCTCCATATGGTGATTCTTGTGGTCAGTCGCAAGACCCCAGGGAATTTAAGCAATAAGCAACCCGGGATGCCCCTTAAAAGTCCCAGTGGGAGGATTTGTGGTGATCTATTTTAAGACTAGGGACCCCAGGACCAGGAGAATACCCTTATCATGCACATATACGATGCAATCTGTAACACACAATGAAGGCATCATAAGTCACAATCGCCTCAAAATATATAATTACATAAATCTCCATATATACCTATATACACACATGCAAGAAAAAAGGAGGCCCCCCTGCTAAAGAGGGGCCCCCGAATAAGCTAAGGAAGTGGCCAACAGGCCCTTACCGGCCAGGAGCACACAGGATCAGCCACAGCAGCACCAAGATGGCCAGGGCGGGCCAGCGCAGAGCGCCCGCTCGCCAGGCCTCGCCCCCCTCCCAGCAACGCGGAACCCAGCCATGGGCTGGCCCGCAGCATCGCGCCAAACGAGGGGGCGGGGCTACCACGGCCACGCCGAGAGCCCAGCCCCGCCCCCTCCCCGAACAAAGCCTGAGGGTGAGAAGCTCCCCAGGCTGAATGAAGGAGGCCAGTACAGTTATGGCCCCATGTACAAGGCAAACAGCTGTCAGCAACAACACAAGTGAAAACACTCACACACAGTGTCACACACACATAAGACCATCCGAGTATAAAGGCCAGCCAGCCAACCCCCCCCCCCCCCGCCCCCCCCCAGAGAAAAGTAAGGGACCCGGAAGGGGGGAATCCCAGCTAGAATCTGGCCATAGGAATGAAAGGGACAGGGCATCCCACACCGGGATCACCAAACCCGGGCAACCGCCTACCCCTTGTAATGGATCTCACGGTTGAGCAAGGCTCCTTGCACACCCATAAGGTGCTACCTACCCTCACCAGGACCCACAGCCAAGGCTGGGAGGCTCAAATAGGGATAATTTAGGAAAGGTCCTGGCAGCAATAGGGACAAAAATAGCGTGGTGCGAGCCCGGCTTACCTGCAAGTAAGAGAAGTCTTCATCTTCTGTCTTGCTTGCCTTCCTGCAGAGAAGAAACTGGGGAATTGGTGGGAGGTCCCAGGTATTTATGGACTGGGAGGAGCTCCTTTTTTGCATTCATCTCTGCAGAAGTTCGCCCTCTACTGGAGAATAACCCAAATGTCATGAAGAGTTGAAGCGGAGTGTATGTCACACTTGGAATAATAGGGATATCTAACTAGGAATACTTTATATCCACTGTGGTCATAAAATGCCCTGGCTGAAGTGTTGGTAATGTGGATCTTAGAAATTCCATGCAAAATCTCAAATGAAACTGTTGAGGCCCTTGAGGTCTAATACTGGGCACACAGAACCTTCCTGTTTGGGGATTACAAATAAATTAAATCCATGACCTCTCTCTGAGCAGGGAGCAGAACTGATTACTCAGCTGCAACAGGTGAGCTACATCAGCTCTCAACGCTTCTGCCTTTCCCAGAGGCAGGGATACCACTGACAAATAGAACCTCCGAAGAGGTCTGGCCCCCAATTCAATCTTGTAACCTGGCTAAATGATCACATGTATCCACGCATATGTTACATGAAGCCTCCAAATGGGGCAAAATGCCCCCATCCGATAGGGTGATGCCCCTCTTGCCTGAGGGGCATAGAAGGGTGTTTAGCCGACCATTGTAGGTACTACTGGTTCGCTTCTCCGATCGTTAAGCGTCAAGCACGTAGT
Source organism: Gastrophryne carolinensis (assembly GCA_027917425.1). Lineage (NCBI taxonomy): Eukaryota > Metazoa > Chordata > Amphibia > Anura > Microhylidae > Gastrophryne > Gastrophryne carolinensis. The sequence continues at coordinate 186,175,983 of CM051239.1, read as the reverse complement.
GCCTACAGGCTGGCTTTCCCCCCTGCTAGCTCAAAAAATGTAAAAAAAACACTCACGCTAGGGGTATTTGATTACTCCCCGGGGCTGTACTGGCTTCAGGAGAGGGCAAAAAATAGCTGCCACCGCTTCGGCCGCTGTTGCTAAGCGTAAAAAAAAAAAAAAAAAAAGACATCTACTCATCTCCGTGCCTTCAGGCCAGATCTCCTCCTCACCGGGCTCTTCCGTGGTGAGGAGGGGGTTCAAAACATGCCCCTTCCGGTGTTCACATCGCCAGCCTCATGGGTGGGGCGGATGAAGTCACTTGTGCCGTCATCCCACAAGGGGTGAGGCTGGTGGTCCCCTGCCTCCCCAGCCTCCCTCCAGTGATCAGCCCTGGCAGCTATCAGCTGATCGCCGGGGAACAGGATCACCGTGGGACACAGGATCTGGCAATTCCTGTGTCCAGGGGGTCTGGCAATTCACCTGCGGCTAGCGGGTGACTTGCCATTACCTGCCTCACCAGGGACCGGGGGTCAGGAGAGCCCCGGGATATGACGCTTTGGGGCTTGCAGCCGGCCGGGGCGCAGTTCGCCGAGGCTGGCCCCTGCACCCTGATCTACAAGCCCTATAGGTGGTCCCTGGCTGCTTATGCTGAGTAAGGGGGGCCTCACGCCATTTTATTTGGATTTTAAAGGGTTTTTAACCCTTACAATTCACGAAAAATGGGGTCCCCCACCCAGGGAGAGGGGACCCTATGTCTTTTTTTTTTTTTTTTTTTAAACTAACCCTTTGTTACCCGTCACCCAGCTATAAAGGCTTTCCAGCAGCAGAAGCCACAGTGATCAGCGTGGGACACAGTGCTATGGGATGGATGGGAGGTAAGTATTAAAAATAATAATAATAAAATACTTTTTCCTGTGTCCCTGCCTCACCAAAGCCCGGGGGGGGGGGGGGGGGAAGGGCCCAGGCCATTTGGCTGTGCGTAGCCGGCAGGGCGGGGGGACCACCAAAGCTGGTCTGCTTGTTTATATATTTGTTTTTAAGGAAACACTGAATTCTTTGAGGGATTGCTTCTAAAACGATGAGCCAACTACAACAAGCTGAGTACCCTAAGAAAGCTTAACATGTGTTCTTTCAGGGAATATGTGGTTTGTGGGGGTTATCCTAAAGGTAAAGGGTTGTTTTGGTAGAAAAAGCGCAAGGTGCGCAGTTTGTCTGCAGAGCTGAAATTTTCAAGCAACATTACCGTTACATGCATGCTTTACTTTGGGGTGTTTGACAACTCTTCCCTTGAAAGTAGCTATGCATGTTGGGTATTGTTCTGTTCGGGGGATCTTGCTTTTTCAGACTGAACTTGTTTTTTCTTGTTTGCATATTGGAAAATGTGAGTTCGATTCTGTTTTTTTTTTTATTCTTTTTTTGTGAAACTCAATGCAACCAGAGAATTCATTGAGGGATTACTTTCAGAAAACTGCACCTAGCACTGTCAACAAGCCTGGTACACCTAGAAAGCTTAAGGAGTGTGCTTCCAGAGAATATATGGGGGGTATTTCAAATGTAAAGAGCTGTTTTTCCTAAAAACAAAACTGAAAGGTGTCAGGAACTCACTCACCGCATCCTCGCTCCCGCGCCGTCCCCGGGCAGCTGGCCGCGCAGCTTCCAGTGCGCGTCTCTGCCAAGCAGCGGCTCGGGCGGCTCGGCTCAGGCAGCGCACTGCTCGGCCACGCCCCCCGCTCACATCTCCGGCCCCGTCTTTTGCTCCTGTAAACGTGCTCGCGCGCGGGCACGTGTCTCTTATGCCCTCCGGCGGCGCTTCTCCCTGCGCGCCCGCCGGAGGAGAAGTTAAAGGGGCCAATCAGCCCAGAGGTTCAGGGTTGGGCCAATGAGCCCAGGAAGGGGAGGTTTGTGGACATTCGCCCTTTTGGTCCAATTGGACCAATCGGTGACAGTTTTGTAGTTGCACCAATCACATGCGCCCTTCCCTTTTTCCCAATCATGTTGGTCCCTATAAAGCCCTACCTCATCATTTACCCAGTGCCTGTTATAGCGCCTAGTACCTAGTTTATCTAGCTTGTCTCTAGTGATTGATTTGAACTCCCATTGCCGACCACCGCCTGTATTGACCATCCTTGATCTGAACTCCAGTTGCCGACCACCGCTTGTATTTGACCATCCTTGATCTGAACTCCAGTTGCCGACCACCGCTTATATTTGACCATCCTTGATCTGAACTCCCATTGCCGACCACCGCCTGTATTGACCGTCCTTGATCTGAACTCCAGTTGCCGACCACCGCTTGTATTTGACCATCCTAGATCCGAACTTCTGTTGCCGACCTCTGCTCTGATCCTTGACCACGATTTGTCCAACCCTATTGTACCGCTGCCATCTCAGAACTCCCGTTGCTGACCCTAAGCCTGTTTGGACATCCGTTATACGCTCCTGCTATTGGGCTCACTCAATACCGCTCCCAGCCACGGGTTCTCCAGACCTCCGAACAGTAAGCCTACATCCTTTGAGCCATTGAAGTCCTGGGGGCAACCGATCCCGGGCAGGCGTTTTCTGCGTTCCGGCAAGCGGGGGCTCTTATAGGTGAAGCTGGCTGCGGAGATTGGGGGTTGAGGGCTTACCTGGAGGGCTGGAGTTACCTGAGCAGATCATTGAAGTACCCAGAGCGTGACAAAAGGTGTGCATAGCATAGTTGTATTTTATCAGAAAATCTCCAAAAAGTGCTGTTTTAGTTTGGGGGAGTCTCCTGGGCAGGAAAGGGTGTCTACCAATACATATCTGGAGGTACTGCAATAACGGGGAGAAATTGGTATTTCACACGCAATAATATTTTATTGACAAACTTTTTATTACAAAAAATACTACAAATTGTAAAAATACAGTTTTGTGATTACTCACCTTTAAAGCGGAAATTATAAGTGTGACATACACTCCGCTTCAATACTTCTTGACAGTTGGGTTATTCTCCAGTAGAGGGCGAACTTCTGCAGAGATGAATGCAAAAAAAGAAGCCCCTCCCGGTCCATAACTACCTGGGACCTCCCACCAATTCCCCAGTGTAAGATAGCAGTAAAGGGACCAGGAAGAACCAAATATAACAATACTAACAAAAAACAATGGTTCACCATATAAAGGATCCAGAATACCAAACAGGGTGGGTGAAGCGGAGTGTATGTCACACTTATCCATTTTAAAGGTGAGTAATCACAAAACGGTATTATTCCAAGTGTGACATACACTCCGCTTCAATACTTCTTGACAGTTGGGACATCCAATAGCCGTGTCCTTCAAGGGTGGGAACCATAAACGGTAAAGAATGCACCAACTCAAACCACTGCAGCTTGCAGAACCTTGCGGCCAAAAACAGCATCCGCTGAAGCCCGCACATCAACCTTGTAAAACTTGGAAAAGGTATGAACAGACCAAGTAGCAGCCTTACAAACTTGTTCAACAGAAGCCTGCTGAAAAGCCCAGGATGCACCCACAGCACGAGTAGAGTGCGCAGTGACCCTAAAAGGAGTCCTCCCCTTAGCAGAATAGGCCCCAACAATGCCCTGGCGAATCCATTTGCTAATCGTAGACTTAGCAGGTGCCAAACCTTTCTTGGGCCCGCAGGGCACCACGAAAAAAGCGCCCATCTTGCGAAAGGAAGATGTAGTCACCAAATAGCACTTCACACAGCGAACAACATCCAAATTGTGCAGAACCCTCTCCTTGTCATTGTTAGGCTTAGGACACAAGGAAGGGAGAACAATATCCTGATTGAGGTGGAAAGTAGACACCACCTTAGGAAGGAAATCCGGCTTAAAACATAAAACCACCTTATCCTGGTGTCTCTCAAAGTAAGGGGCCTGAATCGACAGAGCCGCCAACTCAGAGACACGCCGAACAAAGGTAATAGCCACCAAGAAGGCAACCTTCTGAGTGAGAACCGAAAGAGCAATATCATGTAGCGGCTCAAAAGGAGGACCCTGCAGAGCCGGAAGACCCAAATTCGAATCCCAAACAGGAACTACAGCTTTTTGGAGGGGGCCGCACATGGGCCACCCCTTGGAAAAAAGTCTTAACCAGCAGGTGTAAAGCAAAAGACCTCTGGAAGAAAACCGACAGAGCAGAAACCTGTCCTTTCAAAGTACTGAGCTGGAACCCAAGGTCCAGATTATGCTGAAGAAACTCCAAAATCCTGGGTACAGAAAAAACCCTGCAAGGCAAGGCCCTAGCCTCACACCAATCAATATAGGACCTCCAAGTCCTACAGTAAATGCCAGAAGAGGACTGCTTCCTAGCCCTAATCAGGGTCTGAACGACAGCCTCAGACAGACCATCCTCTTTCAAGATGAAGGTTTCAGCAGCCAGGCCATCAAAGCCAGCGTCTGTAAATTGGGGTAAAGTAGATGACCCTGGGATAGCAGGTCCGGCAACAAGGGCAGCCGGCACTGGTCTACGGCCATCCTTACGACGTCTGCATACCAAACCCTTCTTGGCCACCTTGGAGTAACCAGAATCGCTGGTGCCCCTTCTAGAACCAGTTTGCGAACTACCCTGCACAGCATGGAGACAGGTGGAAACAGGTACAGAAAACCCAGGTACTTCCACGCCAGAGACAAGGCATCCACTGCCAAGGCCAGGGGATCCTGAGAAAGAGACACAAATGCCGGAAGTTTGTGATTGTGCCTCGAGGCAAAGAGATCCACCTCCGGAGTCCCCCACTTGCGGAAAAGATACAGAAAAACCTTGGGGTTGAGAGACCACTGTCCGTGGCGAGAAGACCCCCTGCTCAGGGAATCCGCCTCCGTATTCTCCACCCCCGGAATGTAGACTGCCGAAAGGCAAGGAACATTGCTCTCTGCCCAGCGCAGGATCAGAGAGACTTCCCTGAGGGCACTCCTGCTGCGAGTCCCTCCTTGGGGATTTATGTAGGCCACTGCCGTTCGGTTGTCCGAACGCACCTGAACCGGAAGACCCCGTAACTGTGGGGTCAACCGAGCCAGAACCAGATGAATGGCTCGGAGCTCCAATACATTGATTGGGGTGTGAGTCTCCTGGGGACCCCACACCCCGCTGAACTGATGACTCTTCCAATAACCTCCCCAGCCCGACAGGCTGGCATCCGTGGTAACCGTCTCCCAACAAGGGACCAAAAAGGATCTGCCCTTCACCAGATTGCTCGAGTCCAGCCACCACCGAAATGACTGCCGAACCCTGGGAGAAATCTTGAAAGGTTGATCCAATGACTGTGGGCTCCTGTCCCAATACGTCAATAGGAGAAGTTGAAGAGATCTCATGTGAAATTGTGCAAACGGCACCGCCTTGAAGGAGGACACCATCAGACCCACCAGTTTCATCCCCTGTCGGATATAGAGGGACAAGGACTGGCCAGAAGAAGATGGATCAGGTCCTGAATCCCCTGCACCTTGGTCTGGGGCAGAAACACTCTGGCCCGACTGGTATCCAGATTCATGCCCAGAAATGAAATCACTCAAGACGGGGAGAGAGAAGACTTGGTGCGGTTGATCACCCACCCGAACCTCTCCAGGGTCGACACCACCTGGTGGGTGTCCAGTTCTGCCTGCTGAAGGGAAGAAGCTGAAATCAACAGGTCGTCCAGATAAGGCACAATGCGAATGCCCTGAGATCTGAGCAGAGCCATTACGCCCGCCAAAACCTTGGTGAAGACCCTCGGTGCCGAGGTCAGACCGAAGGGAAGAGCTACGAATTGATAATGTTGATCCCCTACCGCAAACC